>CM020223.1:606250-1212500 GCA_009819775.1 Phoenicopterus ruber ruber | reverse complement strand
AATTAAACATGCCTATTACATAGATCTCAAAGATTTGAAATTTTGGGCATGCTCTTCTAAAATTCTGCTCTGGAGGCTATTTTGTTACCTAATTAGTCTTTCAAAGTGTTGCTTCATGTATCTTGCTTATAAACAAAGAAAAGTAAATACCATCAGTAGTCCATTTAGTTAACACCACTCAGCCACAGACAACATCCCATCGTTATCATAGCAGGCGAATCCTTGCAGAAACAGCACCACAAGGATTTGTGAGGATAAATACTTTATGCAGAGCCAAGCTTCTAATGAGAGCTGTACCACCATCCGAGTCGACGGCCTGTTAGAAGCAGTCAGCTCACAGAACTCTGCAGAGCAGGAAAGAGAGATCTGCCAGGCCAGTCTCGCACTGCACACCGAGTGCTACTTCAGTAACTCTACGGAATCAGTGGGCCTGTTCCCAAAGCACAGCGCTGCTCTGCAGAATTCAGACCGGTGGATCCCACACTACGTGATGAATGCCTTCTCCATCACAGGTAATGAGCATTTGAGGTATTTTTAAGGATGGATAAAAAGGATGGATGAACCCAGAGGTTACTGCAAGAAGCATGCTTCTGCCAAGTGGGCTAGGGTGACCGGGAAAAACCAGACCAAATCCACTTCCTCAGAGTCATTATTAAGGTGGTTCTAAAGCTGTTGTCATGGCTAAGAACATATATGTATGGGTTTTGTCTTCTGGTTCAAAACAAACTGGTCCAACACAAAATTTCTCAATACTTCAGCACAAAGTGATAAAAACAGTAGTTATTTAACTGTTCAAAGCTGACCTTCACTTTGCATTCCGAACCATTCATAAATGCTGAGGATTATCTTTTCAATCATCCGTTATTAATAGAAGCACTTTAAAAAGTGGGTTCCCCCTTCTACCGCTTCCTTGCTAACTGAAGATAGAGAAAATCAGGTGTTACTTTTACACCCTGGGAGATTTTCCCATCACATTCAAACCTAGAAACTGTGTCTGCACGTACGCATACATGGATGATCTTAAGAGCCTGAGGGACTGTGTTTTGTTCAAGAAGGTATCATCAACGGCTTTTCTTGTTTCTAGAATACTGAATGAACACTTCGGTATCTATAGCATATCTTTCACAGCTGTTCAAGTAGAGGTCATCGTCTGTCACTTGTAGTGCCGTGACTTGTAAGATGACAATGAGGCTCCCCCATTCATCTTGTCATATGAACTATCAGGCAAGATGCCTACTCTTTCTTTGCTTAATCTTTTGTAGCTTGTCATCCTTTTGTTTTGCTTTTCTATGCAACAGTTTGCATGGAACTTAATTTCAGTCAAATAATCATTTACACAAAATTCTGCTGTTCATGAACAAACTGGCAGTCACTTCCATAAATCAATGAGTTGAGGATACCACCAAGAAGAGTGACATTCCCAGTTTTTTGTCCAAAGTCCTTCCTTCTACACATTAGAATCACTGAACTGATTTCCTTGACTTAAGTAAGAGAGCTTTTTTTTGAGATCTTTTATTTAGAGAGTGAGCAGCTATGGTAACTCCTTTTTAGTGAATGTAGTTTTGAAGGAGGAGACAGAATCACAGAAGAGTTATGTTTGGAAGGGACCCCCTGGAGATCCAGACCACCGCCCTGCTCTCAGGCAGGCAATTCCTTCTGCTCACTTCCCAGGAAGTTCTCTTTGGAAATTGAGGAGCCTTAGCATGCACTACAAGACAGGGAGTCCCAAGTGTTGCCATAATATGTTCATATATTCAGTACATATGGCAACAATTATCTTGCCTATTGCCTTTTGCTAATTTAAGCACATGTTCCCAAAAACCTTCAATGAAATGGAAAGTTCACAAGACCATCTGCTATTTATTAACTGTTACTTCATCTATTCTTTCTGCCTACCTCTTTGCCTACAACAAGACATGAGGACTGAAGTTGGAAAGAAGGAGGAGAGAAAAAATTGCTTGCAGATTCAGATGGTGAGACTGTGGCCAAGCCAGGTCTAAATGAAAAAACTTCAAATCATGCTCAACACAGCCTGTCCTTAATAACCCTCAGTGAGGACTATGGCTATTACATTAAAAAAATGCAGTTTTTCTTTGAAGCAACTTTTACTAGAAAGGGGTAGCTACATCATGCTTTTGAGAACACCGATGAAAAATGCTCATGTCCTGATTTCCCACCTCTCTTTTGTGCACATACTACTTTTGCATGTTGATAATCCTCTAAATCTCTAACGTTCAACTGATAATAAAATACTCCTTATGCCATATAAAGCTATGAGCTTAAGACACAGCAAGATAGCTGGGTTTTAGACTACAGCTTATTTTTGTCATGTTTCATTTCAAGACCAGTAATAAGTGTGAACTGACGTGATGGAGATGATAGATATGATTCAAAAGTATGTCCTTTTATGACTTACAGACACACACTCTCATTTCATCATGAGATAAAATGGAAAAGCTGAATTCAAAGGAAGTCTCTGAAAACACAGAAGCAAAAGCAGGACTGGCTCCTGAGAAAAGCCAGCAAAAGAAGGACAGTTAGAGGAACTGGCAAACTGGAGTACACAATGGCCATGCTAGAGAAGGGCTAGAAAGTAGGTTGCCATGAGTATCACTACATTACTGCTACCAAATCACATCAAACAGAACCATTCACTTCGTATATTCCTTTCCATAGGTTAATTCCCTCAAAAAAGACTTTGTACACTTGCACTGTATGTGTAAATGTACTAATGCAATCACTGGTAACAGCAAGTCACCCCATGGTTAAACTGCATGGCTTGTAACAGATAGAAATCGCAGCTGTTGGTGAGCAATAGTTACTCCACAAACACTGAATAATGTATCGAAGCCACAAATCTAACTAATTTTTTGCCTCATTTACATTACTCCTGCATATTGACAAGTCTTAAAAAAACCTAACAACATATCTTTTAAAAGTCAAACATGGCAAGATCTCTATTCCATTATGTTAGTACATCACTTAATTCAGTGCTATTAAAATTCAGATTCCTTCTTCCATCTAAACGATTTCAGCAGAAGTGTTTGTCTTCGTCAGTGAACTGAAGCTTCTGACACAAACTCAGTCACCAAGGACCAGTTATAATTCTCTTCACAAAGGGTGTCCACCAGTTCAGTAAGTGTATGAAATGCACCTGATTAAGGGTAAAGTACATGAATTTCTATTACTTAGGCAGTCTCAATAATTGCTTCTTTAAACAGATTCATGGACAACACAGGTGATGAGTGTGCCCACAAGCCAACTGTCATTATTTCAGGCTGGCTGATAGCTGTCTTCATGCTGACAATCAGCAGTTTCTTGGAGCGGGCACGGTGCCTGCTTACATTAGTGAGTCTCTCCTATGGAAATAAAACAAACAGACAGTGACTCTGCCTGACACTGCATCAGAATTATATACTGGTGCATAGGAAGTATTGCACAGGGAGATCGAGAAGAGTCATGGGAATTGATGATGTCCTACTGATTGTATCATTTCTGGCATGACTATTAGTATGATTTGGGGTGACTGTAGCTTCAGAAGGAAGGATGGAAACATACTTCATTAACTTCCTACCTACGGAGGAACATTAGATTAGGGATTAGACATGTGGAAGCATTTATTTACTGAAATAAAGTGTTCTTAATTTTACAGTGGCTCGCTTTTATACACTGCAATTAGACCAAAGTAGCTGATCCATGTTTCAGCAAATATTCAGGTACTCCTTTATTATTTCATCCACTGTCTGGGGAGGTTTTTCCCAGAAAAAATCCCCACATTTCTTTAGACAGTAATATAAAACACACAGTGGGTATTTGGAAAAAAAAAAAAAAAAATGAAACTGTTCAGGCAATAATATTCTCATGTGATCTTAATAGTGATGTTTATGCAGCATATATAATTAAAAGCACTTTCAGTATCAGTTTAATTAATCTCAGAAGTTCAGTATTCAAAGAGCAGAGGAAATAAGCTTTTGCTACTCATGATATATCATGCAATTATATAATGAAGACATCCAATCATAATTATGTGCCATAATAATAATTCCGTGCCAGAAAAGTTCCATATATCTAGAAGAAATAAAAAAAGCATGCCTTAAACAGTTTGCCTCTAGGCCTAAAGGGATGATTTTAGAGAGACTCTAAATGCTACTGAAACCCAAGGAGAAAGAAGGTTGGAGCGGGGAGGATCTTGCCTTGGGGAGCAAATTAAAAAAACATTCCCACTGACATAATTCCCACGTGGTCACAGAGCAGCACAGAGAGAGGACAGTGACAGACTGAGCTGTGGGGCTGCTCACAGCTGTTGAATTTCTGTCTTTTTCTCAGTAGGTAGCAGAACAAACAGCATTGCATTTGGGTTCCCAACAAGAAGGCTTTGGGGCCAAAAAAAGGCTTAACTCTTCCTCCTTATTCTCTCAAGGGAAAAACATGCTAACAATTTAAATAGAAATAGTATCAAAATGTCTCCTCTCCATAGATTTAAGCAGCATATCTGCATTCTAACTTACCTTTAAAACTCAGTCTGTACATGGGAGTGGGAAATGAGTGAAAGCAAATGTCACCCCATGTTACCCCTGTATCAGCCAGGAACTCGTTCTCACACCAGTGGCAGTGTGGGGGTAAATCTCATCTGTGGAGCGGAGTGCAGCTTTCCAAGAGATACTGTCTTGTTTCAGGTTCTGCAGAGTAAAAGTAATCTTCAAACCTTTTCTCAAGATCCTAATAACACAATTTCCTAGGATGTCTGCTTCTCATTACACACACAAAGACTTTTTTCTTACAGGGGACTGACATGGCTGATGAAAGAGTGACTCTTCTCCCAAGAGATACTGTCTTGTGACACCAAGGTCACTTGCCATTTTGGTCCATCATCCAGAGTCAAAGAATAAATTGTTTAAGGAAGGCTCGTTGCTGAGCACTTGAGAATTATACTTCTGTGCATTCCTTGCTGAAGTTACACTTTGTGCTATTTTGAGACTCACATATGTAACACCAATTCCAAATGCCACTTCTACCATTTAATATCTTCCCTATCTATACCTATGCATTGAGAGACGTTATGGCCCTCCTTGCCACAACATTTGCACGTATATGGGCCTGTAATGCCTTCACAAATTATGATTAAGTTCTTTAATGATACTGCTCAGGGCAGTAGCTGGAAAAGAAATGTAGAGATTCTAATCTTATGAATGATCAATTTTTTTAGTTTGATAGTTGAAGTGTGAGAAGGAGGAGTCATTTAGAGTCTACTTGAATAAGGTCTCATTTCCCTTTAGAGTTATTTATCATAAAAATACAGACCAAATTACAAATATTTCATTTTCCATTTCGATATATCTGTGGTTTGCAGAAAGCGCCAACACAGCCTAAACGTTGAATTGCACTTTTTAAAAACTTGATTTATTATTTGTCAATATATGCCTAGTTAAACCATGAGGAGCTCTTAAACATTATCATCAATAATATTTTTGTCAAAATTAGATGCATTTTCAGTAGCCAATTATGCGAAATAATTAGGTAAATTTACAAGCAAAATCACATGGGTACAGGTGTCTGTATCTCAGACGATTTTCATGCTTGCTCAGTAATTACGAGTTGTAATGGAGAACAAGAACAAAATGAACCTATGTACCGAACTATGATCTTTCACCAAGTGTTGTCCCTCCATGTTAAGCTCCAAACATCCTATCAGGGCAGCAAAAGGCAGCTTGCATTTCAGCCAAAATGATTCCTGTTGTCCACAACATACAAGGCTGTGTCCAGCACATGCTTGACTAGCAGAGCAGTTTGGAACCTGGATTAAAAGAACGTGTATCCTACCTCGCCTGCAAACAGGGATTTCCTCAACAAGCCTAAGTTTGTTGCAATGTCATCCTAGTATTTAAGAAATGTTCCCAGGGATGTGAAAAGCAAAGCTGCCAATCTAAGGAGAAGAATAACAACTAAGCAGATTACCACAGTCTCCAGACTAAGTCTGTAAAAGAGAAAGTGGAAGACATGGCTGCGTTCTGCAGGCATGGGATTCTTTGGCATAAACAAAACCCCACCAGTACATGACTAAAGCACGTTAATCCGCAGCTCAGAAGAGAAACAACGCAACCACACCTCTGGCATTCCAGCCACTACATCAAAGTTTACAGAAAGCTGACCTGGCAGCCCACGTGCTAGCTTCAGTCTGGGGCTGTCTGCCTCAGAGGACAGTTTACGTACAGAACCTTCTCATACAGGATCCATATAATCTCATGAGAGAAGCAGGTGGTATTCAGTGGGGCTTTTGGTGTTCTATATGAAAACAGCTCAAGAAGAGCAGCTGTGAAGCCAGGAAATCAACAAAATCAGGGCAATCACAGGCATTACTAGGGGCTAAGGACAACATAGACAAGGGAGACTTGCACCAGCAAGACAAAAAGGTGATGGGAAAGCATGTGGTAATCGAACCCTGAAGAGCAGGCAGTGGCCACGTGAAGAATCAGGAGAGTCGAGCATCAAAGCAAGAACCCTGAGAAAGCTGATCAGCAGTATTATACAGGCAGGTAGAGTCACATCTATTTTGAAAGGCCTTGCCCACAGGGCTTGTTCTCACAAGGCCACAGCTTAAAGTTCACTGTGTGTCTGAAGATGTGTGTTCACATCTTCACATCTACTCATCCTCCAAGTTACTGCAGTGCCAAATCCAAAATCCAGCCACCACACTGTCATTATTTACTGCTCACTTGCTGAGCTGCCTACCCAGAGGGGAATGGGGCAACTGGATTTTTTTTTTTTTATTCAAGGAACTTCTTTCATTAGCACTTTTAAATCAGACAACATGATTCTACAGTGTTTAATAGGAAATTATGTCCTTTCTAAAGAAGAGGCATGTGAGCATTGCATCCCTACTGAAGAACAGAGGGACTTTTCCAGAGTTGTGGGTGCCTTTGCGAGTGGAGTCATGGCGTTTTACCCTCCTGGCCTGCTCTGGATTCCAAGACTCTTGTGCTACTTGCACTCCCTTAGTAAGGTGGAAGAGAGGGGACAGGTATCCAATGTTCTATCGTTTGCTCATCTTCTGTAGGCTCGGCACAGTCACTCCCACGTAGAGATAAATGGACTATTTTCTGCTTCTATCTCTTCCAGCCACAACTTCAGCTTTCCCAGTGGGGATTTCTTCAGCCAAGACACATACTGAATGTCTGGATCTGCTCCTCCAGTGTAACTCGTTTCTTACAATAGCAGGCATCTCTACACGGAGCTGAACTCAGGGAGGAACGGATCTTGCTAGAGGAAGCACAAGGGAAGTGAACAAACTCAAAAGAAATGTGGAACTTTGATAAGTATTCAGCAGGCTCCCAGTCTGAAAAATACCTGGATGCGGGGGGAATACGGGGCCCCGCTGTATTATCTGCTGAGAAGGTCATACAGAATTTTAGATACTGCCAGAGCTGCCCTTCTATTTCCTGACCCCTGCTGCACTGGGACAACTGCACGGCCTCAAGGCAGTCCATCCAGAATGACACATCTCAAAGTATTTTCATGAAATATGAAGATCAGTATATCAGATAAAAAAAAAATCAAGTCCATACACTTCCTATATACGGTAAGTCATGATCAATAAAACCACTAAAATCTTACTTGCAAGCCAAATGTATTCTGTTAGAAAACAATTATTTCACTTATTCTAATAAAAGCAAGCACTGAGGTAATTAATACAGAAGGTAGGCAGATTTTTACTTACTTATCAAAAAATACCATACTTCTAAATCACTTATGTAAATAGATTCAGTTGTGCTTGATTAACACAGCCAAATGTGATTCATTCAAAACAATACATTTAATTTGTCAACTCAAATAATAATAAAATTGATCTGCTATAATTCAGAGGAATTCCATTTTAACTGAGAGATGATTACATATGTGTAACTCTCAGAAAGGCCCAGTAATTTGCATAAACTGATAATAAAAACACAAAAGCCCCATCGTAAGTGTTACTGTTAGGAATGACAAAAGCCCCCCCCCCCCGGTAAGTCAGTATTTCTTTAAATAAATAATATTAAGACCCCTGATAGCTCATCTTCAATGTCAGTATTGATTCCTCAATACGACACTGATGAATACGGACAAGCCATGCACTGGGCCCCACGAGCATCTCTGCACCACGGGTGCCCACACCGCAGCGGTCCCGCTAGGGTTCAGCTTGGCAGGGCTGGCTGCACACAGGGGAATTCTCTGTCATGCTACAGAACACACAGGGACTGCGCCATAGGTGTAGTTGTTTCTTCAGAGCATCCACTATCACTTCTGAAGAGAATGGGCCAATGTATATAAACAACCAAGGATCTACTGGTCTTCCTCACATCCTACACATTTGTCAGTATGCTTTATGCGAAGCACGTGAAGACATCTTAAACGCAGTAGAAAATGAATTCCAAGAGTATGAAAATAAAATCAAGCAAACAAAAAATAAAATACACCACAACTACACCACCAGTGCTAAACAGGAAGAGCTCAAAGATCAGACTGTATACATTAAAGCAGAAAACATTTACACCAAGAGTAGGTGAAAAGTGTCAACACCATGAAAACATTCAGAACTGCTCACTGGTTAAGTTATCCTGCAACTTGCAATGTATGACCACTCAAACCAGAAATCCCTAAATATTTAAGGACCCCATCCTCAAAACCTGACCATTTTAACTGAAATACCTGACATCCTAACTCATACCTAGAAGCACGCTGGTTACCTTTAATATCCCGTACACCTTCTCCTCACAGGAAGATTCTCAGAGGAAGAACCAGGCTTATTTCAAGATGGCAGCAGTTTTAATACACCACCATGAAAGGTGTTTATACATAAAGTTTAAATTATTTTGATTTCTGATGCCTTCTGAGTACGTAATACTGACTGAAACCATCGCTAGCTTTATGCAATATCTAGACAGTCCATCAACCAAGTGTTCCATCAACAACAAGGAGTCTCATCTCTTCTACTGTAATGGAAGAAAAATTGCAGGAAAACACAGGAATTTTCTTTTAAAACAATAATTCACACGCATGACACAATTAGGAATTGCTGAAATTTGTGGATTAATCAAAAAATTAATAAGTATAATTTAAAGCAGTAAGAATAATGCATCAAAATTAATGTATAAACTAATTTTGACAACCACACCTTAATTATTTATTCCAACTGCTACAGTGTACTAATGTACTGCAGCATATTTAGTGAATAAAAAGACTTACAAGACTAAAACATGCTACAGCTTTTTATATATTAACTGTACGCTGGAAGGTGAGAAAGGTCTGCTAACGAGTTTATCAGGCCAGACATACAGTGCAGTAAACAGAGAACTGAGATTCTATTGTGTTTTGCTGTAATTGTGCACATAAGAAAATCTTGAATGCAGGTTACTAATAAAACATGAACTGTAATTATCCACACACAATTTTATAATTATTTATCTGTTTCTCTTCTGCTAACCAACGTGTGACACCCAATAGCACGCAACTGCAGAGGAAGTAATAATCAACCTTTCCCACTGTGCTGATCTGGTTGATCCCTGAATTAGAACTGAACAGAAGCCACTTACCAGGCTAGATAATTAAAACTGTCTAATTTTAAGCTTACACATTTGAGCCAAATGCTCTCCCAGGCCCCTCAGAAATTCTGAGGCAAAACTGTGATGGTAAATTAAATCCTTCTAGCCTATTAGCGGGCTTCAACAGCCAGGGAATCTATCCAGGACTCTGCATGAGCTTACTCCTCCTTCACCAAGGAGCTTGGTGTTGCTATAGGAAGTAAAAACTGTGATTATAAAACCAAGAAAAATGCAAGAGTAATAGGATGGAAAATAAGACAGGAAATATTACAATTCCAGTATATAAATCAACAACTCACCATCTGAAATACTAGGTGACATAATTGCTTCAGCTTAAATCACAGTTCAGAATACAGAGCATAGCTAAGGCCACAGAAAAAATTGCAGCTAAAACCCACTGATAGCTCTTGAAAAAGCAAGCGGGTCCCAGACAACATTGAAAGGTTGCAAATTGAAAGATGATGAATGGAAAGACTTCCCCATATGAAGTACAATCAGCCTGCAGTATTTCTCACTATATGATGCCACTGAGCTGAATAATTGTTCAAATGCAAAAAGCAGGACTGGTCATGTAGTTAAATAATAAACTAACCAGAATTAAAATGGCCTGCACAAGCAAGAAGTTTGGAACAGTCAGTAAACAACATACTTCAGAGTAACCCAGGCTCTAACTTTCCGGTATACACCTTTTGTATCAACCAGGTTATCTACTATCAGCCGGCTTGATTTTTCTTATCTTTTCTGCTGAAGCATTTGTCACTACTCTAAGCCACTGTCTGTCAAACCAGTCCAAATACTGGTCAAAATGGACCACAGACACACTGGCATGGCAGCTCCCTTATTCTCTAGTATTATTATCCCAAATACCCAATCCCTTTTTCCTCGTTGTTATGCAGTTACGGCCCACCCTTATAATTAAAGTATTATTCACTCAGAAAAGGAGCAGAACATGCTGTTTCATAAGAAGCTGGCAGTAAAACAAGCAGAATTCATCCTTCCTTGAAAAGCCACAGTGTGATAGTGACTTTTGCTGAAAAGAAGCCATTAAGAAAGTAATAATCATCAGATTTTATGAATTCACGCAGAGATAAAATCTCTTCAGTTTCTATCCATTATAACACCCTTTGTGTTTTTTATACAGTGCTTTGCCATTGAAAACCCATGTACTGTAGAGGACTGAAATGAGGGGGAGGGGGGAAAGTCATTAATGCTTAGCTCCCTGTAGCTAAACAGCCTCTTAAAAGTACCCCTAAATTTCATACGATGCTAACTGTTGCCATGAGCACAGCATGCATAAGGTATGTTAGATAAATAAAATTAATTAACCTTGGCCTTGGGATTCTTAACTCTCTCTGCATAGCATTTGGAAAAACAGTTACCCATAAGCTCTCTCTAAATGATTTTTAAATCCTTTCAGAGCCTGTAGCTATGCTAACCTAAAGGTTCCTCTAGCCCAAGATTGCTATACCACCTCAATGTAAAAATAGACTTCTGCTGAAAAAAAAAAATAATTATTTTTTACTGCAAAGAAAGCACAGAAACTATCAGTGTCCACAGGCAGTCTCTAGGGTGACAAACGTGCTATTTCAGTATTGTACTGCATGTACCGTACGAACGACAAGCTCAGTACTCCCACACAGATTTCTGTCTAATACATTGATGTCTAAAAGAATTCTGTAGTCACTGGGAGCTCTTTTCTTTCTTACTATGAAATTTCAGGAGTCGTCTAACCATTACTGGTTAAATATAGGTTTTGCATTTGCTGTACATATATATGAACATTCCTATACTTATCCACAAAAATGCATGCATTTCTATACAGATTATCTGGAAACTGTAAAATCCCACCTGTTTTGCAGGGAATTTCCGTTCCTGCAGCACAAATGACCTCAAGTGCCTATGAGGGAGACCCACTGTCTTTCCTTCTGCAGAATTTATTGAGTCTTGGGGAACACCTACACCTCCAAGCTATTCTGTCCTGTCAGGGCACTGGAGATGATTGAGGAGAAGGAGGAAACTAGAACCTTTCAGCTGGTTTCATCCATTCTGGAGAGCAGAGCATGCCATGGAGCCAGGATCTCCCCGCAGTGCAGTTGAAGCAGCACCGTAACCACCTTCCACCTATTACTGCACCAGGCGCAGTCGGTGCTTTCTGACCTTGCTCTCTCCCACATACACAGTTTCGCTCTCCCTACATCACTACTTTAGTCCAGGGCTGGTTGTGGAGCCCCTATGTCTTTATTCCCACAACATAGCCATGTTGATAGTTTCATTTTGTAGTAGTTAATACAGAACTTCCCAAAGCACTGCATTTTCCTCAGCAAGGAGATGACAGTCAGCTGTAGGCGAGCCTCTGGCTATTCTGCAATCTCCCTTTTCCTCTCCTGCAAAATCCGCTTGATTCTGCAGAGAGCTTACAACAACTCAGAGATGGGAAAGGCCCCACCTTTAAGATTGCACTTTTCACGTCCGTGGCTTTGTTTGACAGCACACTAAGCATGTAAGGCACAATCATACTCAAGATCCATAATGTCTTAGCTAGGGCACTTTTCTTCTGTTGGGTGAGGTATTCATATCAGCGGTGCAGCCCTGTCCTTAACTGTTCTTTACCTTAAGTGTGGAAGGAGATATAAGCATATGAAACACAACACATGTATGTGCCGTTAAAAATGTGATTAGCTGCTACACACGTTGCTATTTTACTTGAACATACATTACAATACATATTCTTCCTCCATATGTGCATTATTTCTTGAGTCAAAACAGAAATAGGTTATTCTTCCAAGACTTCCTTGCTGTCACTAAATCTACTTGCACATCTTGGAGTGGGAGTAAAATGAGGGAGGAACATGATGCAGTGCCATTTCAGGAGAGCGCTACGCTGATGTGCAGCAGAGGGAGGAGAAGATGGGAAAGAAGCCAAGCAACAAAAAACTCATGTGAATGCCAAAACCAGCCTGCATGAAACACTTTCCCTTTTTTGCTCAAGAATTCACTATACTTACTAAAATTTTAGGCTATCCAAGTTTGCATCCATCCAAGAAAGTCCTGAGGATGGATATAAAAATGCCAGCAACAGTGAGGCCAGAAGCCCAGTCCTAATCTTCCTGACACAAGTAGATCTCTGGAGGGAGCGTGAAGTGATGTGGCTGCTGCATCAGACTCAGGTCCCTCAAGCAGCATCTGTCAGTGTCCTGATGCTGCTCTGATCCAAGCAAATACTGTTGAAAAAGGAGTATTTGTTGAAAGAACAACTGTTCTTTTTTTATCAAAAAAAACCAAAACCAGGTACTATTGTTACTCTGCTTGGGAAAATTCTTGTAAAGTGAGTTTTCATAATATAAGATGCCCTTTATATCAGAAATTATCAGAAAGGGAGAATTTTCATCACATGCCCATCACTGTGGCTTGTTAAAGCACCTGACAACAGCAAATATGCTTTTATTATCAAAGCAGAGATGTACCTCCTCAAACAAGTACCAGGTTGTGTTTGCTTCACTGCTCTTTCTCACTCCACCTACCACCCGAACATGCCCAACCATGTATTTCACTCGAGACGTCATGCTGCTGCCATCAGCGTACCTTCCAGCCCGGCAGCATTTGATCACAAATGAAACACCACTGCAGGGGGGTAAGTTCTGCCTTCTACAGCTCTTGCTGTGACCACCTCTGCTGCTATCACTGCCGTGGCTGGGTCTCTGCAGCAATACCCAGCAAAACAATAGTCGGCAATCACGCCACAAGGCAGGGAGCAAAAAAAGACAGAAGTTTTAGTGAGTCCTGGTTTAGCAAACGGGTTTTTTTGGTTCAGAATTGAGCACTTGGTGCTGAAAGGGCATATTAGTTTACTCCAGTAAAGTTCCTTCAAAAAAGGCGAAAGACCTGCAATGCTTTCCTTCGTCTTTGTGCAGTATCTGAGAGACTGAGATTGCTGAAGAGGTAACAAAAGCTAAAATGGAAAAGAAAAACAGAAAATATGCTGGAGTTGTTACACAAAGATTGAGCACAGAAAGCTATGCTCTTGATTATTTCCTAAAATATTCCTAAAAATTCCTAAAAAATCTCCCATCCAATTGATGAAAATCTGGTATTAACTTAACAGTTGACATGTGCATGATGGAAGCTTGATGGATTAATCAGTGTAAGAGAATAAATGGTTTCTCAACTAGATCACCCTTTCAAAAAAAAAAAAAAGAGAGAAAGACTCTTTCATTTGTTAAATCACTAATAAGAAAATTCAAAATCAAATCAAATGCCTTTCCACAGAAATACAGTGTTTGTTTACATTTGGCAGACACTACGGAATTCACACTATGCAACAGTTGCTTAATCTGGAACACATTAGATGAAGGGACACCATCAGAGATAAAGCTTAAAATGAAATAGCTTCCTCTTTTGTTAAATTCTGTTGTCTCTCTCACTCATGCCTCTTTTTACCCCTTCTTCCTAACGGGATCCGAATCCGTAGAAATGAAATGGACACATCAAGCCATTGACAGAAAAACGCAACAGTTGTAAATCTGGACGTGTCTGTTTCTGGGAATAGAAAAGGACACTTGAATGCTATTTCCCATTTGCAATACAGGTACTGAGAATGTATAGTGACAAAGAATGACCAGAGAAGCTTCTCTTCCACCAACTAGCAGGCTACTAGTGCAATAAACTGGTGAAGGTGCATCCCATTCCTCCAGTGTGCTTGACTCATAGGGGCTACAAACTTATTACAGGCCTTGCTTTTAACCTTGGAGGTCTAGGAAGAAGTAATACAAGCTCTACTAGAAAAAAATGAATTAATATTTGCAGTTTAAGTAAACTCGGAATCATTTCATGTTTAGGAAAAAACCTCAATTACACGGACTACATGGAAAATGACATTGGAACCTCAAACTTACACTTATCGACTTGAAGAAAGAGATGGTGCATTCATCTGAAATTCTACATCAGAGCCTTTCACTCTAATCCCGTTGGGCTGTGAAGCTTACCTGGATGCAATGCTAAAAAGGCCTCACCTTCCTGATTCACAGGAGTTAAAACTGTGAGACTGAGTGTGCCAACAGGCCCCAACGCTCCTCATAATCCTGTAACCATCTTTCTCCATAACGCTCTCCTGAATCCCCTTCCCCTCCCAGGCAGGAGCCTTAGCGGCGTTCAAGGTCTGCTCTGACTCGGTGCAGCTGTGTGACCTTGGATGAGACTTGGGTAAAAACAGCTAAATTGTAAAAACCCAGTTAAAAATCGCCAGATTTTCCTTTGCTTTATATGAAAACCATACAAATGGTGCAAGATTTCAGAGCCAAAGAATGACTGTCTTTATCGTCACAATCTTCTGGCAAACATGAGCCAGATTCTGGCTCTGTACAGAATTGTGTGAAATGTGATGAAAATCTTGTCCTTCTCTGCTATGATCCATCCTCATTTTCCTCCTGTTTTTTCTCCAAATATTTTCTCAAAAAGATAAAAAATAAGAAAAGCTTTAACGGACAACTTGTTCTAGCATCTTCATATCTCATCTTCACACCTATGTTTTCTACTGTAACCGTTCTCCCCTCTAACAGACAAGCAAAGTAAAACACCTTACAAAGATTGCCACTCGGAAAGCTTTGCCAGCCATGCATTCACACACTCCCATCAGGAACCCAGCTCCTCGCCAGAGAAAATGCCCTTCTGTCAGCCGGTTCATTTGCATTCTAGCTGACAAGGTTCTTCTCTTAGCGCTTTTGTTACGTACTGCAGCGTCCTTCCAGATTAACACAGAGATCACTGGCACCTTTCTTAGCAAGGGCTGTGCTCTTGCCTGCCAGCTACTCCGAGGTTATACTCTGAGGCCCTTTAACAAAAGCTGTGACTGTTAAAATTATTTCAATTATTTCAAAGCAGTTACTGTGGTTTTAAAAATTTTTCTCTACTAGTTTTAATTGATAATCAAAGATGGATCAAGTCAAGATATTGGTTTTGTCTCTTTAAAAAAAAAATTGTCATATTTAATTGCATGTAAAATGCCAGCACCAGTCCTACTTTCAGTTGTGAATTCACAGCCTATGCAGACAAAACATAAAAGCTGCTCTAAGTCTACTGAGTATTGTAATTAACAATCATTTCTTTCCCCATTTTACAACAGTTAGGACTTTTTTCTAAGCCAATGTCTGACTAAAATTTAAGTTTGGCAATTACTCTTCATATTATAGACAGACTCTCTGGCAACGCTCTGATTTAGTGATGTATTTGAGCATCCAAACATGTCACCTAATGTTATTCATTGTCAACAGAGCTAAACCTTGCTGCACTTCACAGCTTCCTTTTCAGATTTTTCAGCATGCCAATCCCAAGCATTTAAAAGTCACATCTGATCCCTTCTAAAGGGAAGGTTTAAAATAACCAAGCCAAAGTAATTTGATATTTATGGGCATATCCATAAATGTCCCATCCAGAAGCTACAAAAGTTGCACTACTACACACTGAGCTCCGAAATTAAAGCTGATGGAGTTATACAGCTTCTTGTTTCCAGTCCGTTGTGAGATCAGAGAGAAAAACTTGGGTCCATTTCTGTATGAATGGCTTTATTTACTTCCTGGGTTTGAGCTGCTCATTTTCCCTTGGATTATTCACTCTTCCCACTTCATTTTTTCAAAAAAGAGATTCCTGTTTAATCGCATATCTGCAGCAGCAAAGGCTTTCAGAAACATGATTAAGTACTGCGTTACAGACGGGAGAGACTGGTCATGCAAGCTTTCTTTTCCTTTCTCTCTACTTCTTCCTCTTGTACTTTATACATTGTTGGTCCCTCATTCCCCAAAATACAGCAGCAGAATACAGATGTTCTTCTCCGTCCAGGTAATCGGTAGCTGCTTCTTTCCAGATTTTCCTGGGGTTTTTTGTCATTCAATTCCTTCTTATTCATAAACTGGAAGTATTTTCTTCTACGACTGGTGCCCTTCTTCTAGAATGGCATGATGATCTTTGTAATTTTTGAGTATTTGAGACTATAAAAAGAGTATTTGCATTTCAGTAATGCTATTTCCACTGGGACTGGATCACATCACAAGTTTAGTACCAAAATTCATAAATTGATCGTTATTTCTATGAAGCAGTTTGCAAAATCCATGTGTCTTGAGTTTCCTAGACACTTACAGAGTGCTGGGCTTGCATTTTGGAACCATCTTTTGGGGATTCCTCACGTTCCTCCTATTCCAATCGGATAATCCAGAATGTCTCAGAATGAAATCCTGCTTCTGACTGAGTAAAACTAATGCTTTTAAGGCAAATAACACAGCATAGCTTTTAGTGAATACCTGCTCGACTTCAACTACCTTGAACCACAGTTCAAACACCATTAATAATCGCTTGCACTCTCACGGTTCCATTTAGTACGGCACCTTTTGGATGGTGTAATTTGGTTTTTGAGACATCGCTACTAGGTCAGTACTAACCCTTCAGCCCAAAGACTAATTAGCAGTCGAAGGACCCCGATAGTTATGACCGCCCTTTTACTGTGTAGCATCAAGCCTTCACCTCCCACAGGTTAGAATTTCGATTTTTCCTGGCATAACAAAATCTTACTTAGAGGTTATTTTTAATTATGTTGCAGAAAGCCACAGAATACAATGTACACTTGCTATCTTTAGCTATAAACTGACATAGTAAACTCTTTCAGTTCAATTCTGATGTTGCTCCCAGCCACCTGAGTGTTATCATCACATGACATTATTTCTATGGGAATAGAATCTAGTGACCAAAATTTATAAACAGCCCCAACCAAACTAAATCAGAGAAGTTAGTCTGAAAAGTACAAATTGTAATAACAAGTCTTTCGATTACAGGATTGAATCCTTCTCAGGCGGCATATAACGCTATTCAATCCTACAAGATTTTCCATTACGGAAAATGTAAACAAAAAGAAAAATAACATTCCTCAGAGCCTGACAGCATGCCAGAGACTTGCAGTCGTCTGACTCTTCAAACTCTGCAAATTCAACCTTGTTTTTCTGAAAGTGTATGATAGCTGTCGAAGCAAACCCTTTAGTTTCCAAATAGTCTTCCTAGAGTGGCAGTGCCATCCTTTACCAAGTACACCCTGTCCATTCCTCTAGTATTTGCAGCCTCTCTGAGGCTCTGAAGCAACACTCTGAACACAGGCTCTATGCACACCTAGTAAACACAATAAGCACAATTATTAGATCAGAGAGCTCAAACCTGAAACGGGTCAGGTACTGTCAGCAGCTACATAACAGACGGTCTTGCACCCTTCAACATCTGCTCTGCTGAAGCTGTGTGTTTGCTGGGGTTTTGTCTGATCGCCAGGGTGGCTTCCTGCAAGAGTGCGATGAGGCAGCAAGAAAAACTGCTTTTGGGGAGAATGGGTTGTCAGCTTGGGGGTTTGGGGTTTCCCCCCTCCCAGTTTAAAACCAGTAGGATCCGCACAGCTTGTTCAGGCAATGAACAAGTTTTCTCAAGAAACATCCATGAAATCTACAAGCCCTAGAGAAAAAATGGGCCTTGCAGAAATTTCTGTTCCTACCTGAAATTTCCATATTGATTATAGTCATTAAAAATTTACCATGTCAAAGACTGAGACTACAGTAAGAGAAAATTATTGTATTTTGGAGAGGACATACCATGCAAATCTGCAGAATTGCTAATTTAAATTAGAAATAGCTACATCATCAATCAAATGGCAATCTGTGGAGCTTCTGTTCATCTCCTACATATCTAAACAACAACAAATTAAAATTGATCAGTCAGTACCAATAGTAAGCTTTCTATGTTGGACATTCAAACCAAAGGGCTTACATTGTTTTAAGACCGTGTAGTGATCGCTAAGCAAGGACTACAGAGTATATTCCAGGCTTTACACTTGGTTAATTGAAGGCATGTGTTAGTGTCCTCATTGCAAAAACTCCCCCCCAGCATACCTTCTGTTCTTTGTCCTTCCAGTGAGAGTCTACAAGACCAGCTGCAGGCCCGTTCAGAAAATGACACCCAAGTCAAGTTTGGTTCTGTGTCACAGCAGCGCAATCTATTATTATCTCTTTGCATCATATCCATAAACAATAGTCAATGGGATTAAGACTGTAAAAACCTGGTAAAACCATAACAGACGTAACAAAAAAAAAAAAGCCAGAAAGTAATGAAGCTTATGCTAAAGCAAAGCTGCTGTTGAGGCTGCAGAATTGCATTAGTCTATCATCTTTTAATGGGAGTATTTGACAAATTAAAATTATTCCTTCGCCCATTCACTTACAGCCTTTAGAAGGAATGGTAGGGGATGTCAGAAAGGTCAGTCAGTTATTCGTTTTTAGATTATTCAGTTTCTAGGCCTTATTCATCAGGATTTCATCTTCTGTCTTACTAGACCAAAAAAATCTAAATTCAGATTCTTTTATAGAAAACACAGATAAACTTGGAATGAATTACCCCTACGGAAAGTGTGCCTTTTGAAGAGATGTAATACAGGAAGCATTTCCTGAGCAGGCCAATACAGTTCAAGTGTGATGTCAGGGTCATTATTCCAAGTTTTTACCAAAACATCCTGGATCAACACAGACACAGAAAATTAAAGACCTCTATCAGGAAGGCCTGATGGAGGTCACAGCCCCTCGGCTGCTGTGTTAACACCTATCACCAACACTTAATCTACCACTGTTATGTGGAAAATTATATTCTGTCCCACGCAAATTTTAAGAAGTTTTAATTGTATCTATTAGTACCACTGAAATGCCTATTACATGAAATCAAACATTTATGAGCTTGTTTTTGGCTGCACCTTTAAAGCATTCCTAACAAAATCCAGCAACCGCACTAGCTTCATCTTAGTTTCTTAAAAAGTCATGGCAGTCTTTGTGACTTTATTTCTTCATAGTGCAGCCAAGCAAGCTGTGAGATTCACAGGTAACATTTCATATAATTAACCACAAGTATATTAAAAACAAACAAGTTAGTCTTAAAATGCATACAGAAATTCATTGCAGAATTGAGGAATCCCAATCTCGATTGGCACATATAGGTGGCATAGGAAAAGAAACGCAATTCTACATCACCAGTTACAGTGGTTGTATGTGTAATGCCATGGCCACTAGAAAGATTTCCCATCTATGAATAGATTCCACTTTTTAAAAATACCCTTCCAGACAAGCCAGAGAAAATTTTACTTGTTTCTAGAGCAGTGGAATACTGGTGACAGTAACATCAGTGACACAAAGAACGTTTTCCCATTAAGAGTTGTGAAGTCCTTCCTCCAAAGACGACAGAGGGGCACTGCTACCCTACAATTGACAAAATGCAAAATCTCAGGCAGCATAAGGGAACGCCACCTCTTTCTTGTCCTTAGTTACACTTTCGTTCTTGTCCTTAGTTGCCTTTTAAAATAATTTTACCTTTATGAGTCTAAGAAAAATCAGAATTACAGCAGAGGGTTTGCCTTCCGGTACACACTGCTCAAAGTCTTCCCTCGGAAGTCAGACACCAGTCTTCACACAACCCTATCCATCCTGAATTACAGCCATTTCTGTACTCATCATAAGCCTTCCACTCAGGATCTGTTTGGTGGCACAGCTATTCAGACATAATTGAGAAAATAGTCTATACATATACTGCAGGTATTCAAGGCCAAATTCTCAGGTTAGACTAATCACAGTAACTCCACCAAAACTAGAAAGGGAATGGCCAGCTGCTTCAATCTCCTTATACAAGCATTGGTCTGGAAAGTCTGAGCAAAGCAGTTACACCGCATCTCCTCCTGCCGCCTCCAGAATCCACTTTTGCGTATTCATACTTTTATCAGTTACTGCAATAGCCTCGAGAACAGATTTTCATTTTCTTACAATGCAGAGTCTCATGTTGAACAAGAGCTGCATGATTAATCCTTGTGATACCAAGGTATTTTAAGAGAAAGCTACATCCGCCTTGCGTTCATCCTCTGGTAGAAGAGTTTTAATTAAGCTTCAAATGTGAATGTTCTGTATTTTAAAACAGAAAATAGGCGTAATTAAACGTAAGACCCAGAGTGAAACCCAGTATTCTCTAAAATCCTTTAATTGATCTTAACAGAGCTGCAATTTCACCTTTAAGACAAGGCAATGTTGATATTCTAGCAGTGCTTTTCAGTTTACAGCCCTATACCCTGGAGAGCTGCCGATCACTTCTACGAGGTTTTGACCACCAGTCAATAAAAAGCAAACCTATTTTCTGTAGATCTAAATTCACTGTGGATCACAGAAATATCTATCGCTAGAAAATCTATATCCCGCTCTAAAACACAAAAGGTAACTTTTGCTAACCGACCACCATGCTCTGGTTGGTTCCTTCCCTACGCGAAAGGAAGCCAGAGCTGCTGTCCTCAATCCCACCGGATGACTCTCGCCGGCAGTCCAAGGATGGGGCGGGAGGCAAGACAGCTTTCGAACTGGGAGGTACCTTTCCTCAGACACCTGCTTTTGAACTCCAGAAGCCTAGTCACAAACTACAACTCAAAAACCTCTTCATTCTTCAACCACTGGTGCACAAATGCATCCAGTAACTCTGCAGAGTTCCTGCAAGAGACTTGGCTGCAAGGATCAAGAATCTTTCAATTAGATGACCAGTACTGATGTTAGATTTATACTACATATGGGATATATACTAGCACAGAGAGAAATTTCTGCACATTTTCTTGTGATCTGAAGAGTCAAGGAGAGGCAGGACTGCCCAAAACTCCAGATATCTCTTAGGAGAGGACAGGTCCAGGGAAACTGCAACGTTCACATTTTCTTTCCTCGGCTACCAACCTCCCATTAAATCTGTCCTCTACTAAAAATACAACACAGGAAATCTCAGGAGAATAAAGAGCAATACTGAGAAGAGATCCCATATTCAGCCTGATAATCAGTTGCTTATTTTTCAAATGTTAGAAGTGCTGCCAGTACAAGTATGTTGATATTCAGGATCTGAGAATTAAAAATAGCAATATAAAAAGTGAATGCTTTTTCTCCCCTTTTCTTTATGCTTAATTTCTCTTTTCTAAATGTACTTTGCACATTGTTAGGTAGGTATAATATGTGTGGGATGTATTGTTGAGGTTGCCATGGTTTCTCATTTTTAATGAGCTTTCAGACTTTATAATCTTACCAAATACATTCATAATTACTACATCTCTTTTTTCTTCCTTCCCCCCTCCCTCCAAAGCACTCCAAAAATTACTGGTGGTAAAAGTAAAACTAGTGATTTGAAAGACGATAAAAACATCAAAGTAAAAGCCCACCCTCAAAGAGTTGGCAAACAAAAGCTTAGGAAAGTAACAGGAGAAAATTACCACCACCAGACTCGGGGATCTGTTCCATGTCCTTGTGTCTGTTCTTAACATCTGAAGTCAGCATGATACTTTGTTCTGTTGGGTGCAAAATTCCCCAAAACACACAGAAAACCAAGTCACGTTTGTCATCAGAAGTGACGGTGAAACCACTGAACACTGGCTACACCAACTCCAATGCTTTTTGCTAAGTCTGCTCAATGCTTAAGGAGAGACTGAACTGCTCAGATGTTCTGTGGGCAGCCGTCTCCTGCGAAACACGCGATTACAACGCTTACAGCCTTGATTTAGCAAAGCAAGGAGCAACTGCCTGACTTTAGAAACAAGAATCTGAATGGGACAACTCATGCACTCATGGGCAGGGCCTTTTTTGACTAATTCACTTGAATCGAGTAAACAAAACTGAAGAGGCAGAAACACTATTCATTTTAGAAAGGGGGGGGGAATCTATTTCCTCATAGTGTTTTGCTTTTATACTCCTGGATCAAGTAAATGGAGATAAATAAGATTAACAAAACCCCTGCTTGTCAAATATACAACTGAGGAGAAAAGCGCTTAATGCTTAAGCGACCATAAAAACACTTTTCGCATGAGAGCTGCTTGTCAGCTGAAGCCATTTACTATCACGTAATTTCTGACTGCCTCCTGATACTGATGAAATAGGTCAAGGTGTAGAAGCAACCTAGGCCCTGGATCTGCAAATAGCTCTTTGTGCCAAACACATAAGCAAAGGTGTATTTGTTACTTACCGCCATTATTAACCTTACCTCAGGAGGTGAGGAGTAAAAGAAATCCTTTCCTTCAATTTGTAGGCAGATCAAATACGACTACCTATTTTTATATAAGAGAAGGTAATTTTAGCCTTCAAGAGACGAGCAGATTGAAACCGCAGCGTTTATACAACTTCAGTTAGCCAAGCAGCTGTGGCTGAGAGTTCTCAAAAGCATCAGTCACTGCAAGGACAGAAGATGAAACATCTGAGGGCTCCCTGCGGAAGTTTCAACACATGCTGTCCTAAAACCTTGCAAGGCACTCGTGTGCTTAACCACCCCACTTTACAGATAGACAGACACCTAAAGACCCGTAAAGCACAGACAAGGTAAGTGACTCACTCAACGTTTCACAGAAAATCTGCGCCAAACTGGGATACTGGATCAACTTCCAAACCGCTGAGATTTAATTCTCACTCGTGGTACTCTATCCACAGACCTCTCCGTAAGGACAAAAAGGGACATCAGCACTACCTCTGGGTAGGACAGATGACAAACCCTGCTGTGATGCTGGAGATTAGAGGAGCCCGAGCACATAAGTGCGATTTGGCAGAAATTTGGAGGGAAAAAAAAAATTACTTCTGCAGTATGAATCAACATGAACTTAAATATTGTGAAATAAACTTTTGACGCCAGCTTCCCACACAAAGTGTCTGAGGATTCAGACATATCGGCAGTGCTTTCTTTCTGATAAACTCTTACAGAATGAAAGAAAATTGCAATCTAAAAATTTCCATCCCATGTTCTACTGTGAATCAGAAATTGCTGATTTCTCTTGGAAAGGTCACGAGCATTTCACTTGAGAGTTTCCAGAGAAGCAGTTCATTTGAGCAGTGCTTTGCCAGAACCTGGTGTCATATAACCACACCGCCATCTGTCCACTACCACCACCCTGATTCCACGCAGGAGGCGGCTTCCCCTGGTTTCTCGGCAGGACAGACCAGCAGGCTGACTCTCCTCTACGCTAGCGACTCTACAAGCACAGCCAGCAAAATCAGTGCCACTGACTGAAAAGGTTATTGAACAGTTCTCACTAACTCCCTTTCAGCGTTTGCTTATACCTTTAACAAACCTTAAGCACCCTGTAACATTCTTCCTGCTAAGTGGCTCTCTAATCCACAATTTTATAAAAGACAATAAAATTCCACTATGTGGCTGCTTCTTGCAAAGTAGGATATCAAAATGCTGAGTGCTATAAAACCGCTGAGACTCTAGGCTTTAAGGATATGCAGTATGATGACCAATATTAATGTGTATTTGCTACTTGTGTTCAACCAAATAACTATACTATCCTCAAGCCTCTCAAACAAATTTTGAAGAAGTATCAATAAAGAGGAAGTTTCTAAAGAACTCCAATAGTGTAGGAGGTAAGAAGATCCATAAGGTGATTCATGGGGCTGGAAATATATTTTCAATGATTGCTCTGAGACTGATGAAGAAATTGTACTATTTCCTAGTTTCTGAGAGTTTGATTTCACAAACTCAATTCCATTTAAGCCGGCAGAGATTTTTTGCACTTGGAGGAGGGGAAGAGTGAAGGACCTTTTTTTAAGATACAGTGTCAACATTGTGCAAGGTTAGAAAGAAGAGGTGATAAGGTATACTCTGATTATACAATGTGACTAGACAAATGAGACACTGTGGAAGGGGAAATGGGAATGAGCAATAGGAAGGAGTACTGACGTTTATCTGTCTTAATACTTCTTTTTTAACATTGAAGCACAAGATTCCTCAGGAATATTATCATTAATTCAGGGACCTTGCCATGACATGAAAGTATTAGGATCATTTCTCTTTGTCTCTGTAGCACCAGTCACTGGTTTGCAGACCCTTCTGTCCCTATGTGCTAAATTCAGCCCCTTTGGTTTTGCTCTTAGCAAAGGTCCATAGCAATGAAGAGCATCAAGTGCCAGGAAATTCCATCCTGATTTCTATCTGGAACTTGACATGTGAATAACCTTTGGTGAGCTTCAATGCTCATAGTGAGCTTCAATGCCCAATGGAATACTCTTCTACTATTTCTGAAATGAGACGACTCTCACATGTTCACATCATGGCAGCAGGATGGCCTTTAAGAAAGCCAAAAAATATTGGTAAACTTGCAATATAGTCAGCATAGTCGACAATGCTGTTTAGTTTGAATTTTGGACTAAAATTATTTTTTAAAATCAAACCTAATGTATCTATTTCTCATTTCTATTAAAATCAATTATTTGCTTTACATTTAAAGTCAATCCTCTAAAAATAAAGCTGATAAGATCTTGGATTATATCGAACCTAAACTAGATGGTCTGAAGGCATATTAGCAATAACAGGAGTGCACTGTTTTAAACCATTACTCAAATGCCTCTTGATAACCTATTTATGGCAAGCCAGCTATGCTACTTGGGAGTACATGCTCTTTCAGTTTACAGTGCAATTTTCACAGGCAAATTCTGTTTCAAATTTGAATGCTTGAAATTCTATGTATTTTAAGTGGGTTTAACCATGATTGATTGTATCTCTAAATTAAAAACTGTGGGATACCAGTATTGACCAAAAGAAAAATGTAAACCCTTGGAAACACATTAAAACACAGTATAAAATCATTTAAGGAAAATCAATAGCCATAGCCTTGTCTTTAAATCACTCTTCACAGAACAAAAAAATTCTTAGCTTGCTCTGTTTAGTAAAACAATATGTAAGTCAGGACACATTTTCACAGAATTAGGAATACTAAGGTACACATATACGTGCCCCCAGCTGGATTTTCCCCACTACTACACACCAACTTTTGAGAAAATACGCTGCAATACACTGCTGTGAACTGAATGTGACTGAAACTGCTCACGGAAGCTGTAAAGGTTGTCTTTCAAAGATATTTAATACAGCATGCATAGGTAAAATACACTTTTCTAAGCATTGTCCAAACTCCCTGAAGCCAACAGAAATACACGTAAATTGGTGTGGGGTTGGAGCCTGAACCTTATTTTTCTGTTCATTTAAATGAGAGCAGAATCCTTGATGACTGACCCAATAATGTGTTTACAACACACGGCTTTACGGTGTGCAGCTAGCTAGTGTCCACTAGCTATCATTAAACACACACTGAGACTTTGTTAATTATTATTACTGTTTCAGAAGAGCTGTTAACTGCTACCACGCTGCAGGTAAGGTTCACTGTAGCAAAGCCACTTCCTGACGGCAGAGGCTGATTAGACTGTGAGTAGTCAGAGTACAGTAAAACGGCCTCAGTTATTCCATCTGTCTAACAGAGCTGGCTGACATAACCCACACACCATCCCCTGTGCAAGCACAGACACGTGCTCTGAATTCTCAGTGGAATATTTAAAAAATAAATTTATTAAGCAGCTTTGTTACCACTCATTGCTTCAGTCAGCAATTACAAGAGAACAGTTCTAATGTATTGCCAGTTTTAGTCAGAATAACCTCTTTCCTGTCCTATATATGAAGTAGGGGATGATTATCATTCATTAGTATGACAGTACCAGTCACACTAGTCCTGATGCTGTCTTCATACACAGGAAGGGATGGTAACTCTCCCGCAAACTGCTAAGCGCTCAGTGTCTGTGGCAAAAATCACCCAGGACATACCAAGTTCTCCCCACCTAAGACTAACAGATCTGTT
This sequence comes from Phoenicopterus ruber ruber, assembly GCA_009819775.1. Classification (NCBI taxonomy): domain Eukaryota; kingdom Metazoa; phylum Chordata; class Aves; order Phoenicopteriformes; family Phoenicopteridae; genus Phoenicopterus; species Phoenicopterus ruber. The sequence continues at coordinate 1,186,247 of CM020223.1, read as the reverse complement.
ATTCTTTTGCCAGAGTGATTTGAAATTCAAAGTTAAAGCTGAGAAAAATACTCCTGAAGTAGGCAGGTGCTTTTTACTAATTCAGACAGCGACCATCACCCCTCAATCTGTACCACACTTCAAGAACTGTTCAGCACTGGTGCCTCAACTCTCATAGTAAGGGAACGCCGTGAGATTAAGCAGTCTTGTGATGCACAAGGTACTTCAGCAAAAAGCATAAATGTCTCTAGTTCTAACATGGTGTCTAGGCTGCAATTTGACAAGTTCACAGCAAGGGAAAAAATAAATTCTGTCTAAGATAGCAGTTTGCTGTTTGCAATCAGTTGTGTCAGATTTGGTACCTAGCTACAACCACCCTGACCACAGTGCCATCTTGGGTCAGTGAAGGGGCCAATTAAAAAGGAAAAAACAGCAGCAACAAAAATATCCTAGCACATGCAGAATGAGAAGAAATAGATCTGTCTATGTTAAAAATTAAGTGTCAGAAATCAATTATGAAAAATAAACACACTGGGAGAAATTCACTGTCATAGCCTCAGGGCAATATTAGCTGTATTGATCTTTCCTGACAGGTATCTGTTTAACTTGTTCTAAAAGACCAATCGTAACAGATGCTCTACCGCCTTACAAAGCAATCCGTCCTTTTCCTAATATCCACAGTCTGGAAATAAATACTAAAAAGAGATTGCAGAGGACACAAAAAACTTATGTGTTTGGGTTTTGTTTGTTTGCTTGGGGGTTTGGGGTTTTTTTTTGTTGGTTTTTTTTTAATATATCCACATGCATAGACTCAAACTTTAAGGTAAAATCAACCTGGTCTGGATTAGACATGTGCTAAATGTGGAAAAGGAAAAAACTGAGATGAGTAACAAAAAAGTTAGAGTCATTATATTGCACATCTTTCCCAACAAGATTTTTTGCTTCCATCTGTGAATATTATTTTTTTAAAAAATGTATCTTGTCCATTGATTTATGAAAAGTACTTTTAAGTCCATGAGAGTAAAACATGAAGAGAAGTCATTCCAACTGGTACTGTCCTCCTGATTTTATTAATAAGCAGCTACCCCAAAGTACAGAAGACACATGAATAGGTATATAGGTCAACATGTATCTCCACTAAGGTCCGTCAAAGACGCTGCTGTGAGATACGCGTGCTAGGGAGACGCTTTCTCGTTACTCTAAGCTAGCACAGCAGCTCGGCAATCTAGCATACTTTTTAAATTTAAAAAAAAAAAAAAAAAAAAAAAAGAAGGCACCAGGATCAAAAAGAGGAAGTTGGGAAGGGGAAAAGAAACCACCCCAAAACACAACACTGACTCAGACCCTGGGAAGGACTGTAGGAAAGCCTGCCTTCCGTGAGTGCAACACACGGGCTGTGGCCACTGCTTCTGTGCCCCTGCTTCTACATCAGAAGCCCCAGCCAGCTAACTCTTCAAAGTAATTTATTTAGTTTCAGCTTTTTCTACTGGGGTCACAGATGATGGTCCTGACATAAAGTTGTGCTCTACAAAACTGCAATTACTCCTGCAGGGAAGTTACTTCTTCACAGACACTGTACATAACAGATGCTGTCATCTTTCTGCAGCCAGCTGTGGCACAAAGTGAAATTATTCCTTCACAAGCTTTTGCACGATTTCACATACCGAGTATACCACATGACTAGTTGTTCTCAGCCCTTCTCGGTTACATATGAGAAGAAGCCCCACATAGGGAGATCTGAATAGTAACAGGCCCAGGATCCATTTCAGTAATTCAAATTTTAACTATTCTTCATGCTGCGTAACTGTAATAGCTTTTTCATGTGATACTGCTTCATTAAAGGTCATTTTTGTGGGACATTTGCATAACTAGTTCTCTAATTATACTGCTAACTGTATGAGAAGCTTTTTCAGGAACAGTTCATTCTCCCTTGTCAAGGAGACAAAATTTAATTAGAGTGGAAGCTTTAAATAATGGTTACATAAAAAAATACTCCTGTAAATTCCTTTTAGTTTAGATTTTGAATTCTTAAAGGTCATGCTCTTACAAAGTCTGAGGCTTAAAAAGAGATCATGACTTATAAATCATCATTACATACTTCAAATTTGTATTAGTGGACAATGTTCATTCTCTGTCACAAATTTTGAGTTTTGAAAACAACTAGAGATTACCAGCTGATTTTTTTTTATTCAGCAGGTGAAGGTTTCCTTTTAAAAGGATAGTCTACATACACAGCGGTCTTGAACACAGCAACACGTCAGTGCATCCGTAGTAGTCATTTTTATGCTAGACATTTATACTTTATTCATCTTTTCTGCTCATCAGAAGCACAATGGTGAAAAACAGCCAAAACTTTACATAAAACAACTTAGTTAAAATGGTAAGGTTGTAAAACAAAGCCCTCGAAATGTAAAGTCAGTCAATGAACAGAAAGATGTTTAAGTATACACATTCTAATTCTGTGGGACTCACTTTCTGCTTATTTTCTTATCCTCTGCTGACACCTCCAACCACACAGTTCTTAATTTTATGAGGAATGAAATAACCAGTAACAGGAACTTGATCATGAAAGCACAAGGTTTTTGCAACTCAACTTGCATCAAGTGCATAATTCCAACTTTAGGACCCCTAGAACTGTTTATAACGCAATAGCAGGGATCCCTTTTTAGGATCAGGAAACACAGAACAGTATTCCACATCTATTTTTAGACAGCAGAAGAACGGTCAGATTCAGGGTCCAATACTACAATACAGAGCAAAATGAATCCTCGTTGTCAGAGGGAGCTGCGGCTGTGGTTCTTAGCACGTCCAGCCTCTCCCCTTCCACTGCTCTAGTCCAGAACAACTCTGTCACCTCCTGTCCTCAGCATTCTGCAGAACTACTATGTTGCTGGGGCATGTTGAAAAGATCAGAAGAGTAGTTTTTCTGCAGTTGATAACACTGATGGCAAAAGGTTAAATTCTCTCATACTGTGACAGATTTGGAATCGCAGTTAAGACTAGCTTCAAGTCAAAGAATGAATTAATCTAAAACTACAGAAAGTGTTCGGAATTGAGCCCAGAGCACATATGAAGGGGATGACCAGCTAGCTTTGTTTCATTTTCTCTGAGCAGTTCCTGTTAACTTTACAGTATATGGCGATCGATACAAAGATTTACATGGGTGCTGTGCCATTCCTGTTCATTTAAATTACAAATCCATATATAAAATGTATTTGATAAAGTATAGTATAAAGAGAAACAACAGAACTTAATTAGTATCTCTAAGTCATATGTTCCATCTCCTAATTCATTAATTCTCCCAGTTCACACTTTTTTTTCCAGTGAAGTGTACGGCCTTTGCCCAATTTAGGCGAAATTTTGGGTTGAAGTTTTCTGTAGCTTACAAACCTGTCGAGCAGCTGGGCTCGCAGCTGCGCCAACCAGTGCTTGTCATTTGAACATTCATTCACTTTTGAAGACAGACAGTAATTCCCAACTGTAACCCAATGATGAATCCAACAGCAAAAACATCTTCACAGATAGAAACATGGGAGTTTTTCAATAAATGCTTTTGTCTCTCTTTGACAGTGGCATCTGTTACTCTACCTAATTTTGGGCGACCTTAAAATTCAAAATCATATTAAGTTTTGCTAAAAATAAAATTGGCTCAGTGTAGGAAATGTAGGGTGTTCTTTGCTTCTCTTCACATACTTCTCTTTCTGATGTTCATGTCCTCTTTCATATAAAGCAGAAATTAGCTGACTCTTCCTTTTTGTAACGGGGAAAACTCTAAAGAGAACTTGGATAATGTAAAAATAAAGATTGGAATCAGAACCAAATTCTATTTGTGTGAAAAGACAGCCAAAAGGAATAGAAGTACTCCTTGCCGCAAATCAAAAAGCATATACAGATTCCAGCTCATCTCCTGAATCATAAAGGTTAGAAGATGAGTTAGTTTTCATGTCTTCACGAACAAAGGGACATCAAAAGCTAGGAATTACAAACTAAAGTTGACAATTATCTTCTGGAAGCATACAATGGTGAGAAGTATGTAATAATGGGGATGGGCAGGATCTTACGATGGTCAGAGTAACATAACTGCCATCCTTCAGGATTGGGCTCTGAACCCATAAAATTTCAGCAAAGTCAAATTAAAAGTGAACTAAGCACTGAAGGTTAACCCTCCAGAAAAGATGTAATTAATAAGGTGTTGATAGTGGCTGCAATCATCCATATCACCGTACTATTGTTTTTGATGAGGAATACATGTGGACTTGCCTAAGTAAGATACAAACCAGTATTTTTAAATGTACTTACTAAAACCTAGTATGACTCTATTCAACGTCATTGAGTGCTGGATGCCTTGAAAACCCCAGCCACGGAGGAAATAGGGTACATCTTAACTGCACAAGACAACTGCTAATGGGATCTTAAACATTCACCTCACACATCCAGCTCACAAGCTGTAAGTTTCATAACTGGGAAAGCTGACATTCATGTTCCTCTCATTCACATTTTAAGTTTTTTCATTCATAAATGTATTGGAAAACTTCTTTCTAATCTCATCTACCACTTTCTTAGAGCCCAGACTAAATTGCAATTGACCCTTCCACCAGCCACCTCCACCTCAATTTATAAGGATTTCCTCTTCGTTTCCACAGGATGCTTAGGCCTTTCCAAAAAATTAGTTAGCAAAGGAAGTGTCCCATGCTTTCCCTTACTGTTCATCCATATGCTGCTAAAAATAACATGACCTCTTCCGTGGTTTCAGTTCTCTCCAAGACTCCTGTATATTCTTTAATCTTTTTCTATAATAACTACCATATTCCTTTAGCTTCTCCAATTTTAATATAGTATACAGTCGATACTGGAAGGTGTTTTGTGGTTTGGTTTTTTGGGGTTTTTTTTGGTTTGGTTTTTTTTTTTTTAACCTTCCTTCACATAGCTATGATATTGAGTACATGAAGTCCAGAAATTTAATCAACAAAGAAGAAGATCCAACAAAGTGTTTTTCACCTGAATCACAGGGGTGTTTGGAAACACAGTGCTCGGAAAAGAGGTTAAGCAACTATCTATTAACATAGAGTTACTCAACAGGAAAATTCTTGTGCGTTCATAAAGCGAAACTCCACGTAAGTTAGATTTCTCCCACACAAGGTTAGAAATTGCACGCTTACCTCCAAACGCAGAGGACAGCTGGATATGAGGGGTCTTCTGAGAGGCAGGTGAATCTGCAAAACAGAATGAATGCAGCTATAGGAGGATGAATTATGCTCTTGCAAGGCTAGACTGAGAGGACTCAGAAAGTAGGCGGACTATGGCAGGGGTGTTCACTGCATTCACATAAAGGTACTGTTAAATGAGTTTGCATTATTTTCTGTTCCTGCTTAGTATCTGCGAGCTTTGGAGCTGGATGGCCTTCAGGAAATCTGCCAGAATGATGTGTCTAGAATCCTTTACCACTATGACAGTAATCTGGCCCATAATCATTCTAGTTTTCATGCTTCACAGTGATTTCAGTTGCTCCTTGTTTTAACCCAATAAATAGTTTTGTATTGAATCAAGACATCCATATACCATTTGGAGCATCCAATGGCATTAGAGGCAAAAAAGCTGTTCTGCAAAAGTGATCAAATGTGGGCTGAGCGCTCAACATGTATTTTATGCCCAATGTCTCCTAGTTTAATTTTATTCTTCCTATTTGTACATCATCATCTTCAGATATAATTTTTCCATCATAAAGACAGACATCTTCTGGTGGTACATTAGGCAGGATAAATTCCTCACTACACAAAATTAGTTCTTCAGAGATCCTAATATCCAAGTATTGTTTATGTAAGTGAAGAGAGAGCTATGATGAACTGAAGACACATAAGAAACCCAGAGCTATAAGGTGGTGCTAGAAAAACAATAAGCAATTTCTACTTTTCACTTCCTTTTTCTCTACAAACTCACCTAAGGCTTTTCTTCTTTTCTTATATCTTTTAATTAAAAGTGAACCATTTCCTACCAACTACTGCTGCATCAGCCTGGAAAAATCGGTAGAGTACCTAATTAGGGACTCTTCTCATATTAGCCTGTAGTCTGAGTTGGGTATCACTGTCTCGCTTCAGTGGACAAGGGAAGAAATACTGATTGTGAGTGTATCTGATTGAAAGCATCCTCCTCTCCAAATCTGAAGAGCAGCAGCTGTATTGCTAACAAGCTATTCAGAACCAGAGTCTTAAACACAGTCTCTGCGATCTTTCTCATTAATCTTTAAACCACAGCCATTTTGAGACAGTTTTAGGCAATCTGAACAGTTCTTTGCAGTTTTGATAGCCCAGGTAGATGGTATTCCACCAGTTTACATTTGTTTCCCAATTTGAAAATTATTTCCTTTACGTTCTTAAGATTTAAATTTAAAGGCCTGAGCCAAACTCTCTAAGCTAGAAGAACTCTATTGACTTGAATTCACTTTAGCGTAGATCCTGACATTATTCTTATTTTTCTAGATGAGAGTTTTGATTTTGAATTAAGCAGCAAATTCCTCAGCGGATAATCACATTATACTGAGGTAAGAAACCAATGTAGGAAACCCTTTTTCTTCAGGGCACAGCACTGCTGGGAAAATTGGAAAATCAATTTGGATTGACAGCTTCAGCCATTCTAGACCAGAAGATGGTTTTAACCAAAATTAAACATCTTTATTGCACTTCTGTATCTTAAATGAAGCTCAGAACAAGGGTCTATGAACCCAGAGGCATCCCTTTCCTGCCAAAGACTCAGCAGTAATCTTGCCTTTAGGCCACACAGCCCTGTTCAAACCTCATGGTCTGCACTGTACTAGAACTGCTGATTCTCTCACTATGTGGTGAGCTACTCAGGTAACCAGTCCACCCGAGAAACAAACCAACCTAGGTGCTTTTTTACAGTTTTATTTTAATTTTTTCTAGACAAATCAGTTCACTAATCCACTTCACCTTATGTGCCCACAGACCTTGTACTGGCATGACACAGGGGCCAGGAATGAATGGCCACAGGTGGAACCTGACTCTGCAGACAGACACTACTAAATAAGAATGACTCACAGAACCAGAGCCACAGTTCCTCAGATAATCTCAGAAAGTGTAACAAGAAAGATGAGTAGCTTTCTCCCTTTGAAAATGAGTATCTTAACATTGTGCATTATGAGGTTGAACTGATTTTATTATAAAACAAGTACAGCAGTTCATAAACAGTTCATACCAAATCCAAGCATCATTTTCAAATGCAAACTTCCCTGTTTTTTGAGATGTCAGTAACAGCACATCTGCAATCAACTGTAAAATACATTCATATTTCTGCCTCATACAGTGAAATTTTTTGTCATGCCTTTTTATATCAACTTCAATTTTTGATTCAATGTTTGATTGCAAGCCACAAGTTTATACAATGTACCACTCTTTTGTAACACATGCTGTTCTTTCAGACCTTCACTCATTTTCAAACCAGTGGTTTAATATAACCCCTTTGCTATTGTTCGAAGCTGAACACACACAGCCTACAGACATACCCCGTGACTGTGCTTGCAGAGAAAAACAAAATCATTCTTGCTGGACTGGGGATAGCTCCTGTATAGGGGAAACCTGCCAGACGCAGCAGTAGCCTGGGAAAAAGGTCTATCAAACGCTAGTGATTACAGCTGTCCCTACCACACCTCCCACTACCGGCTGGGAGCAGGGCTGGGAGGGACTGCAAAGATTTTTTTCAAGTGGAATGAAAGCAAAATTTCCCTAGCCTTATGTCACTAGCCAACACGAAGCTGGCCAAAGCAAGGAATGTTGATACTTCAATGTTCAACCTTCCCAAAAGCTGGAGTGAGAAGGAGGAACCTGCTGTGTTTGTGGGTACACAGAGGCAACGTTTACCTTCAGGTAAATAACACAGCAACGCAGAGTTACTCTTGGGGCCTAATGTGACATCTACAACTGCAGCTGATTGTCACAAGTTCTAATTCAAGTAACAGCCTTGAGGTTCAACTGCAATTCAATACAGAGAGGTAGATTTTGAATGTGTCGGGTCAGTTAGGCAGGAAAAGACGTAGAATCAATTATGAGCCCACAGCCCAATTAGGAAAAAGTTCACTAATGACACATTCTTGCTTTTACCAAGTAATAGGAATAGACTGGTGAAACAGTCATTTTTGTGGCAACACACAACCCTAGGTAGCAGTTTAGTGCCCGCTCTGAGGACTGGGAACACCTTTACGACCCTGGAGAAAGCAGCCTCTATCCCTCAAAAGCAGTCTTCTCAAATTTGCTTCCCTAGATCTAAACTTCATTCTGCACAAGGGTCTTTTCTCCCCTACACCTTGGTGCACCACCACCATATCATGACCAAAGAAGTATGTTCACACACACCCCCACCCCCCCCAATGCATGTTAGCATCACAGATTAGGAAGAAAAATTTAAAAAGAAAGGTACACTTGACAAATTCCAGCTTCTCTAAGAAAACAGCAAAGTGAGGACAACAACAGAAAATGAAAAACACACACAAATGACCTACGCTGGACAGATTTAAAGTGAAGCAACTGTGTTTTCTCTTCAAAGGCCAGATATCCCACTGACTTGTTTTGCTTACTGCTCACCCATCTCTAGAAATCACAAGTTTGTTCTCTTTCTGTATGTTAGCCAATTTTCTAGACTGCTTGATGAAAAGAGACTGTCTGTTGTCAGAGATTTATAAATCTCAAACATCACATCTCCATCAGGTGCAGACCCTCCAGATCCATCCCTTGACACAGAACTACTTATGGTTCTTACGTACTGGCAATGATTATGGCAAACAACCAGGGAAAATGGGAGGTGGCTGCACTTTCCCTCTTTACTTAGAACATGTAGCAACAGTCACTACTTGTGTTTTCAAGGCAGGCAAACTACACACGCTCTTCAACTGCTGCCAGCTGTCCAGTTGACAAGGTTACTCCAAAGCATTCAGTCACCTTTCATCCCACCCACACACCGTGCCTATGTTAACTCAGATAGACACGCACATTCTTTTGGCACGCAGGAACAACTTTGGCTTGGGCTCTTAATCCCCGTACTACAAGTTCCAGTAAGAACACAAAAGATAATCATACCCCTGGCAAGTCTGAATCACATGGATATAGCTAACAAGGCATACATCTCTCGGAGCAAAAAGGCCTAAATGCCAGTTGGCTACTTCCATGCTTAACAGTACTTCCCAATCTGTATTACTGATACGGGCAGCTCAGAGACACCCGATCTGTATCAATGCAAGGTTTAGAGGGCCTCATTTTTCAAACCACAGGTCCATATCTGCAAGCAAGGTTAAAGCACATTCATACTTAAAAAAACAGAAGATGAACACTTGAATTTAAAACCATGAAGTGGAAAGCAGCATACAATTGTTAAACAACTCACTTGCCTTACTTCATCTTTACCTCCAAGCTTCCCACAACTGGTTTTCCTTTACCATTTACAGCAGAGTTTAATACAGATAGAAAATTGATTTTTTGGATACTGTAGTGCAGGAAGAGATGAATGAACTATTTCTCAGTTTCCATACTCTTTTGCTGCATCTTGTAGTGCCTGGTTTGTACCACATACTTGGCCCCAAAAGTGTGGGTCAAGTTGTGAGGAAGTTGGTGAAAGAATACGAAATACAAGGTGACAGCCTGCACCTCCTCCTCTCTCCTCACATACACATACTTCTACAGCCCCTTCTAATCCATTTCTGTCATGAGGATATAATGATTCTTTACCTCATGGAAAGGAAAAAAAAAAAAGGCAATAACTACTGGACCAAGATATTTTTACATGTAACTATGAAAGTAACATTTTCATATATATTAGAAACAGTAGTCATTCTCAATATGCTAATTTTATATATATATATAATTCAAATCACTTTCACATGATAGAATGTGTTGGGTTAGAAATAAAGAGCAGGAAAACATATTCAAGGTCAGCTCCCTGCTACAGGTGCTCCTGGTGACATTAGAAAATAATAAGTTCTGTTAATGCCTTTCATAGAAAGATGTTCCAGAGAAAGTTTCTCTCTCCAGCGTAATCCTGAGGAGAACCACAAACCTTTGGCAAATTCTATCTTAAATGCATTTGCAAATCAGAAACCTCAGAAGAGAACACCTTGAGATCCCAGACAACAGATGCCGCTGTACCAGACCAAACTGGGAAGCTGCCTAGAAACCCAAGAGGCACAGTTATAATATAAGCAGCTGAACAAAACGATAAAAAAATCTTTGAGCTTACATGACAAAACAAACACATAGGGTATTTGACCTATATCAGAAAACAGATTAAAAAATAGTGTTAAATCATAAAAAGATACAGAGGTGAGGACATTTAACTCTTTTTTATTATCCCCCAAATAATAATGACAAAACAGGCTCATACTAGCTCACAGAATTAGTTGAAATGATGAATACAGTTTTAGGATGTATCTTCACATTGTTTCCTTAAAGCAGTCTCCCCCATTTTATGTGCAAGATGAAAGAGCTTGTCTACAGAAACAGAAGTGACATTATCAATTTGCTGTACACTTTTAAGCACATTTATAAACTGAAATGTCACAATTAGACTTCTCTGTGGCAGAAAGGGAGCCAGTGGTTTTTGTTTCTTTTTCTAAAGAGACAAAAAAATAGGACTTAAATAAAAATAAAATCCGCTGACTTTCATAAAAGACAAAATAAAGGTCAAGGAACAGGCTTTAAGTCTTCTGGGAAATAAGAAGTTAGTCCTGTTCTCAGAAAGAAAGACAATCAGTGGCAGGCCTAGGCAGTTCTTCACCATCTTTCTTGCTCAAGAAGTTTTATTTTCCTCTTTTTTTCTGCATATAATAGGAGCCACTGAAAATTTAAAAAGTACTTCAAATATTCTCCACTTTATTGCAATTCAAAACAGAGGAGTGGAAAGTGCCTCCACAAATAGTTTACAATGGCTGAAAAGCAACAAGCAATGTGTACTCACAGAAACACGTATCGTTTAATCTCCTGTTACATTTTAATCATCTCTACAACAAATACAGTAGTTATCAACACCTTGCTTCATAATAAAATAAACTGAAGACATAAAAACAAAGGTGGAATACTGCTGAAGTTACTAGGTAATTAGGGAACTCAATGGGACCCACCTTAGCTGGGTCACCAGACAGCTGGCTCGGTACGTACAAACAAAAAGATTTGTTTGCTCTTAAAGGCAACAACTGGTAAGAATCAATCTTTCTGAGTATGAAAAAGACTGATGAACTTCTTGATGCCTAAAGAGATATTTACTAGTGAAAAGCTTGTACATCCTACGGATGCAAGTCATTCTGTACCTCACTGAAATAAAGCCCTTAACATTTTGCAGGAACTTTCTTATGAATAAGCCTCAAATTCAAGAACTGAACTTCTACCAGGTAAGTACAATTTAGACACAACAGTGTTAGAATAGTGTAATATTAATTTAGAAGTCCATAATGCATACAGATTTGATTCCATCCAGTATCAAACACCTTCAGCCTCACGCAGCTCCTCTCAGCCCTCTCTCACTGCAGATCCTGTCTTACAGCAGTTCAGACCCAGACACCAGGCAAGCAATGGAACTGCAATTATTTTAAAGGCGGTTCTCCTGCCAAAGGGTTACTCTTGCCTACACCCTAGAATAGGGCAATCCTGCTGGAGGGAGGGCACGAGAGCCCACAGGAGGACGTACTGAACCAGCCTGGAAGGGTGCCCCCAAGAAGAGTTGAGTACCAAGAGAGAAACAGCTCCGCACCTATCCTCTTCATTCGTGCAGTCCACAAGGACTAAGGGTGTCAGTATGACATGAGAAGGCCAGGCAAACCCCTTTCTGCTAATCGCAAACTCACATGAAATTTGAGCTTTTGATATCCCAAAATCGTGTATGACTTTACACATCCACAGGGGAAGGAAGGAAATAGGCAAAATACAAATAAAAACCAGGATGAGATTGATGGTTTTCTTCTTGTTATCCAGTTCAGTTTTAGAAGATTCAGCTAAAGTTGGCAGGCTCTGAACACACTCGCTTCACTGTTGAGGCACCACTTCAGAGCTATAAGGAGAGTTCAGATTTTGAAAAGAACATGACTCCAAGCCTATTAAAGCTATGAGATATATTCTATTTTAATTTTGCAGGATTTAACTCATGCCCTTAAATAAGGCACAAAGGTGGCAAAAGGATCTCCATCTTTCCCCTGGGCTTCAGAAAAGGATCTCAGAACCTGAACAGATCAAACTGCGTTGTCCTTCTCTCCATATTCTTCTTTACTGATTATTTTCTTATCCCAAGGAGAAATGCAGTTAGTTAGACACTGAGCCATACAATGGAACAAATTTTAATTGACAGAGGAAAACAAAAAGATTAAAAAACCCAATTAATTTCTTCTTTATTGCTTCAGAATCTGTAATAATTTGCGTTCAAGCAAACAGCAATATCTTTCATCTGGAAGACATTCCAGGCTAATACATCTGTGGTTTATTCTTTTGTTTGCAGATATTCAGTGGCTTGTTAAGATCACGATTAGATCATGACACTTCCTAATTCTTTGGATGGTGATTCATTCATCAAACCTCAGAACTGCTACCACCTCCTCTCTGAGACATATGGACTGGCGTACATAGTAAGTGACAAAGAAAGTAAGAGCTATTTTGGAACAGAGTAGCACTAGCTTTGCACCTAATACAAATATTTAACAACCTGTTTCCTTTTTGCTCTGTTAAACAACAACAATTGCTCTTTTTACTTCTTTTTAGAAAGGTATTAAGATCTCTAAAATGCATTTAGTATCTTTTAAAATCAGACTTCTTTGCAATTTGGCTGAGAGGTTCAGTATTATGTTGTGCAACAGTCCTGCCTAGGGTTCAGCTCCTCACTGTAAAAGCATATGGGTGTGAGGAGAAAACATCTACAACATTTACTGACTCATGCTATGATTCTGAAAACTTCTGATGGATTACATTGCGATGTGTCTCAGGCACTCACAGAAGAACATGACACCAGTTTTCTTCTAAATTAAATCTTAAGATCTAATAAAAATCCCTTCCCAGAAAAAAATTCTCTGTTAACGACTATCAAGGGTACTGGCCCTCCCGCTCCCAGTGTGGGTCAGCCTTTCTCACTCACTCACATTCTGTCTTTTGTCTTTATTGGCAAAGGTGAAGAAAAGCAGCTCTAGCTTGACTGTTGGAAACAGGGCAGAAGGAAAGCGGCTCACTACAGCAGCAAAATTGAAAACAAGAATAAAATAGTTTCGATGCTGTCACCATAGCTTTTCTAAGCATAAGTCAAAATATTTTTAATCAGGCCTGATGGCTCAGGAAGTCTGATTTCATTATGTTAGACGGTCCAACTTTCACAGGTTCACTGGTTTTCTTTTGCCTTATGTTCTCCAAGCCAAAACTGCAGAAGAGGATAAGGCACAAGACAGAATCACGCTGGATATATGTTCTGTTCCCTCTAGTAGCATGCCTGAAAGCACTAAAACATTGTAACACTCAGTCAGTATCATCAGGAAATCCCAGGAAATAGTGGAGGACATAACGTACGTGAAGGCCAAGCTTCCCTGCAGCTTGCTACAACAGGTTGAGACATCTTAGGGGCTTAATGTTTTGGCAACCTTGCATGGTCATGAAAACCACCAATCCTGCAATTGTCCTCAACATCGAAGGCTTGTCTACACAGGGAAACAACTGCAAAATAAGCTAGGGCATGGACTTAAACACTAGTAGCTACTCTGGTCTCATATCTGGTTCACAAAAGCACACAAAAAGTCCTAGTTGCTACTAAAATCAGTGAATACAGGCTTCTAAATGTCTTTTTGAACATGACTTAATTTACCTTTCAGATATTCATATTGCACGTTAAGAGGACTTGTTTAAACCACAAAAAAGTTCCCTCAGTTCGGAAAAAGTATGTCTATGCGAGGGCTAGCACAGTTCGGTGTATGCCACCTTTTTTCAAGGCATGGCAGGTATCAGCGCAGAAGCAGTAAGGTAATGCTAGTAACAAACTCCGCGCTGTTGTCATAACAACAATCATGCAGCAAGGCACCCAGAGCTGAAGTGAGCTGTCAGGATTTTGAAACAAGAAAGAAATCAATTAAACCAAGTGATTCAGGACTACTGAGCTGCTTTAACAGACATGCCTGTTTGGCCACAGGTCCTGGGAATGGAAAGATTTTGGTTCTCAATATCCATTTGGGCTAAATAAACACAGAGTTCAAACATCGTGAAAACATGGCAAAAGCTATACACATAGTGATAAAATAATAAAGATCTTTCTCCACCAGGCTGCACACCAAAGAATCGCCTAGTGTTAATGCAGATAAGCCAGTTTCATGAAAATTATAGGGGATACAACCTTTACCATCTTTTCCTCAGCAATACAAACCTTTTCTGCACACCTAGCAATGTCCCAAAATGAGTAACCACTGTGTGAAAATAGGAAAAAACACTTACAGAGTATGGTTTTTAATACCGGACAGATGAATGTCTTGCCATACTATCAGATGTGCCACAGCCAGAATCTTCATCCATGCGATGATGCTGTCTAAGACCGAGCATTGCATGCTACTAGACTAGTAGCATTGCATGCTACTAGTACTATTCTAGTACTGACTAGAATAATCAGAAGGAACTTCTAAGTGGGAATAATTTAGCAGAGCGAAGACAGTCTCACTAAAAAGGAAGCTCCATTTTTCTGCATATAACATAGAAGATCATACAGCTTGCGGAAGTGCATCTTTCAAAGAGGTCTGAACTCACCTGCAAGCGTACGTTTATTCCCGGGACCCAAGTTTCCATACATGTTTAGGTGCCCAAGAAGAGAGAGAACTTTGCATTGATTTCCACAAAACTTGTTGGTAACGGGATATTTGACACCGACAAGTTTTGGAACCCCCACAAAGTATCTTAGAGGTTCACTAACAAATTTTCAGTCTTTTGACTCTAATTTTTTTAACCCAGGATCTTTCCAGCACATGCTACTGCAAGAGTGTTGGCAGCACGCGGATGCAAAAACACACCTAATTTGCTTGTGCATTCACAGTTGAGGTTTTTTCCATTGCAAAACATTTGTGTAGTAATCTCCTCGAGCAGTAGAATACATGCATAGAGCTATCCTTTCTTATTAGAGATTCAGTAACAGGTTTCTCCTTTTCCTTTTTCTTTTTCTCTCTGAAAGCTGAATCTAGAAACTTATCACCACTTAAGGAGAGAACTGAAAGAGTAATTCACTTTTTTTGCCCCCTGGGAAT
Organism: Phoenicopterus ruber ruber; assembly: GCA_009819775.1. NCBI lineage: Eukaryota > Metazoa > Chordata > Aves > Phoenicopteriformes > Phoenicopteridae > Phoenicopterus > Phoenicopterus ruber. The sequence continues at coordinate 1,171,027 of CM020223.1, read as the reverse complement.
TAGAATTTTGCAATCAATTTAAAGCCATTCAAAATCTTGTCCCTGGTCCCACTGCAAACACATTTTTTTGCAAAACCAGCAAAAATGTAACTAATGCAGGTTGCATATTCCACGAGACCATAATAAAATTTGCTTTTTTCCCAAGAGAAACTGGTAATGGGAAATACTTTGAAGCAGCACATGAGTTATCTGCGGAGCAAGTTGCTGTTAATTACTATTGAGGTTAGAAACTCACTGGAATTCCAAGAAGGACATTTTGTAGGAGGAACTGAAACAATCCAAAACATTTCAAAATGGATAAAATCTTTGAGCTTGAGGGCTGTAGCAAACCACTAACAGATGGAAGTCTGTCAGAGGTGTGCTCTGTAGGCAGGTTATTCTATAGATTTATGCTCTAGGCTTTATTACAGTTTCATCCAGAACATTCAGCTATTTTCAGTGATTTTTCAGGAGAAACATTCGTATTCATTTATGGCAAATACTAGGCTTCCAGGGAGTCAGGTAGTCAACTCCCTACAACTTCTAAATCCTGAGAACAGTCTTACAAATGGAGACTTCCACAAGCCAGTTTAGGTAAGCTCACATTATTCCTACTTGCATATTTAGCCTGACCTTAATCACACATTTTCAAATAATTAATACTGCATGCAGCTTTTTATTCAGCAGACAGAAATGAACAATCAGCTACACCTGAGTAATACAGCACATAGATTGAGAAAAACATTTCACTAATAAAATGAGAAAACAGCAACAGTCATCTATTTTCACTCACAGCTTACAAAGAAGCATTTATTCTAAGTGCACATTGATGTTGTTATCAGTGTATTAACACAGCTATCAATTCAGATCTAGTTAGGGTTTGAAAAGGAAAAAAAAAATGAACTTGAAAGTTTTTGTAATTTCACAAAATGAGAACTGAATACTGAGGATTAATAGGAAATCATTTACCAACTGCAGTGCACTATTACTCCCAGTGACAATGCTTTTTAAAATTATGGCTCCTTATGGAAAAATATTTTCCACAATAACCAATCAGCTGTTCTACAATCTATTTCATAGCAGCATCCTCCCAAAGTCACTGACCATGGGAAACATTAGCACTCTGTCTGTATTACATCTGAAATAACATTAATACTGTCTCCTTGACAAGGATAAAAACTGGCTTGGGGGTTTTGCTGTGTTCCCCCCCACCTGCCCCAAGAGGGCTGACACATATCTAGGTCTTCCACCATCAGAACTACTTCTGTTACATTATTTATGTTATAATGAATAGGGACTCACAGGTCAACTGTAGGGATATGAAGCATAAGGATCTATTTAGTGTACACCAGACAAGTTAGTATCAACTGAACTAAGATTAATCCATAGTACAGTGAGGAAGAGCAGGATTTCAGCAACTTTTTACTGGGTCAAGAAGAAATATTTCCATAAATAGTAACAGTATCAACGTCAGTCAGTGTATTTTAGTAATACTCTTTCATGTGCTAAACAGTTTGCATTCAACCATTCAGTTCAGAGGTCAGTACTTTTGTCAGTGAAATAGCATTTAAATGAACAAATACTTGCCCCACTGAAACATAAACCAAACAGGTTTGGCAAAGATACTTGTTGCGCTAACAGCCACTAGGACATTATCGATACTTGTTGATGTGACTACTACTAGCCACGGCCATCGCCGCACGGGACTCCTTGGCTACAGTGGCAACGGTCACGATCTCCTTTGCAGTGATAGGGACCACATCTATACATGCTGGTAATAGTCCTGTGCATCAGCTGTCATTTCTCCTGGGACATGCTTAGCTTGACTCAGCTTCGTTCAGGTGTAACTATAGATGACGTTATCAAGGAAACCAACAGTTGAATTGATAAAAGACAGACACCGAACAGATGATAGCCCTTCTCAGCACTGCAGCTTACAGAAGAGCAAGGCAAGCAGCAAGGAAAGAGGACGTTTTCAGAATTACAGCAGGAGTTCAGAGACTACTTTAAATCCTCTTCCTACACACCTTCAGGAGCCCTTTTGCTCACAATACTAATTCTCTGCACATTCCAAAGAAGTATTTCCTCCTGTCACATCCCTTTGGGACTCCGACTCACAGGAAAAGCATACTAGCCATGAACTCTACAAGGTTTCAGGTATTTTCCCCCTCTAACTTATTTCTATCCCCATTATTTGCTCTACAGAGATTTTTTTTCACCATGAACACCTATCCCCTACAGTGGAAAGACAGGCACATTCATATATACTAGGAGTCTAAAAATAGGGTGTTTTGTCACAACGTAAGAATTCGCAGCACCCAAAATTAACCAGTTATATCATTCATTTGAAGTAACACTTAGGTCAACTGTCACTCTTGTGTGAAAATACTAACCCTGGGCAGCAGATGTAGAGAAACAGGGTTATAATTGCCCCTCAGCATAATACACAACATCCAAGAGCTGTATTGCTTCAATAACAAACAGGGGGCGGGGGGAGAAACAGTGGCGGCACAAGTTTCTTATCAGAACAAATCCTCCTGCAACTAGCAGAAAAATTAGTGCTTTGCATTCACACGAGCTCTTGGGTCGCTTGAGTGTATCCATGGCAACACCTATCTTTCAGAAATTCTACTATGCATCTACACACTTATTTTACATTCTACCTAAAACATGAACAGAATTGAGAGCACTGGAGTATCTGCTCCATTAATCTGGTTCTACTTCAGCTATAAAAGTGCATTAGAAGAAAGAAAAGCTCCCCCCATATCTACCCTTTAAACCAAATTCCTCCAAAACATGCAGCTGTAGTTGCTGGATTACTCTGTTCTTTGACAACAGTATTTATTGTCCTGCAACATGAAGATGAGCCCTGCAGGATTTTGATTATTTTGAATGCATTGTTGTGTACCATTTACTAACATCTGACTGGTAAATAAACATTTGATTCTATTAAAAAAGGGATGAAAAATATTTTATCAATAGCTTTTTGTTTTTATTCTTAGCAAGAATATGGTGTATAGCATTTTCTCAGGAAATCTGACCAAATTAGTAACTTTTCCAATCCCAATTTAATCAAAGGCTTTTTAAAAGAAAGATTTTTAATATTTTTCTTTATTTGTGGACCTAGAAAAGAAAATTACATTGGAATTTCAGGTTTCTCTTTCATAAATTTAAGCCTCCCGATAACTTAACTTGCTATTCTCAGATAATTTGCATGATCTCTTTTAATAGCATATCAGCCCACAAAAATCTGCATACCTCAGAATGAAAACCAACATACTAAACAATAGCCTGTGAAAATTACAATAAAGATCTTTAAATTACTGAATGAACAGAATCGGGGTGTTGTTTCATTGAAACAGAACAGTGCGATTTCACTATAATGTCATTACAACTTTCAGTAATTGTAAAAGGAGAAAATGAAACGATCTCTGCTTCTGAAGCGACTGACCTCTATGCTGCCTTTTATTCTCTTAAAACAGCAAGACCATTGTCCTAAAGCCAGCGTTTTAAAGCCAGCTCCTTTCTAACAACTGTTAGGCTTCACTATATGGCATTCATTGGCAAAAGCCTTCTCACACAAGACTCTACTTCTGTTATTTGCTTCACCGTATCAAAATTCTCTTTAAAATAAAGAGGAAAGTAGATTGATTCAGGTTTAAAGCCAACAAACAAACAAAAAAAACCACCCCCAAAATCAACCCGCAGTGGATAAGGAATTGTTGTTCTTTAAGGAACTTGCTTTCCTTAGCTTCATTTTTGTGCTGCTCTTTATAATTCAAATTCAGCTACAGTGCCAGAAAATGGCAGACTTGTCCTTAGAAACAACGCATGCAATATGGGACTATTTTTATCAATCAAACATTTCTAGTGATATCTTTGAAAGGACTGGGGCAGCAGTGTACTGGAACCCGGGAAAACCACTGGAAATAGCCTCTGAAGCCCATTTTGGCACCTTTGAAATCTCATTTCTGTTGCCTCTTCTGGAGAAAACAGATGGAGTTAATTGCTGGGTTTTTAGTTACTATGTGAGCAAAAAAGCTAAATTACCTTCAGAATGACTCTTGCATGTATGCAGAAAGCTAGTACAAGCTCTCTGCGGAATACAAATGTAACTTTCCAAGTAACATTTGAATTTTTATGTTTTACTTAATCCAAATGCCTGAAATTTGGAAGAAACTTCTCGAGAGGACTTTCGTTCCAGTGAAGAAATCAGAGGTTTGCTATTTACTGCAAATGTCATTCATTTGACAATGCCATTCCTTTTAGCTCTATAGCCAGACTGCCACTGCAATTCACTCTAAAGAAGCTTTCCTTTCACCCTACTTGCTCTTACAACATATGCAGAAACTCAAAGAATGCAAGATATGATGTTATTTATATTTACATTGGCAAAAGAAAAAAAAAAATACAAAAGCTTCTTCTGCTTGGAAAAACAAAAATGGAATCTTAGTCATCATAAAGAAACTGAAGCAGCTGTAAAATTCTACCTTGCTCTCTTCGCATGTCCTCTCGGTAAGGACTTGCACAAAAAGGTATTAACAGATGAATATTATTGTTTCATCCTGGGCAAGTACACAGTAAAATGGCTTATTAGTATCTTACCTGCAAAATCACAGAATCTGCATTTCTTATCAGAAAAGTACTAAGTTATTATTTCCCTTTCTTCACCTTTTTATTAAAACTCTAAATATCACCATTGTGCTCAGAATACTGGGGGGAAATCAATCTGATGTCTGAAAAGTCAAGGCCTAAACTTGAGAATGCTTTCATCTTTCAAAGTTGCATAAGAAGTAAGAGTAATATAGAAAGGTAAACTAAGAGAATATGAAAGGCAACGGAAAAGAATAATTCAGAAGATTTGGAAATGTATTTTAATTACAGAGACTGTAGATAAGGGTAAATTTGACAACGAATTCAGGGTAGACTCAAAAGATTCAGGCAGTCTATGAATTCTGACAGGTTTTCAGATAGCTCAGACTTACTGTGCAAAAGGTAGTGAATATTTTATGTTGTTTATTTGAATATTTTTACTTGGAGTCAGGTCTTTTTGGTTAATAAAATTCAACACTAAGTTACAAAAAAGTATGTGTGTTCATAAATATTGATGAGGAGCCAGACTGAAAGTCCTATTAAATTGACCAGTTCCATTAACTTTAATGAGCTGTCAGTCAGACCGCAGGCCTGCAAACCGAGATACCATCAGTCACCTCTCAGCATACACAAGCGTATAAGGGAAGACATATGTTCTCAGCAGAATCCATCCACTGGGGTTTCTTCTCAGCAGCACATCTATGGCCAAACCACCACATCGGGTCTAAAGATCACCGAATGCCAGTGGTGGCATCAGGTCCAGATGGTGAACTAGCCAATGGCCTTGTGATGTTGAACTATATTAAAGAGTGGGGGTTGGGGGGGGGGGGGGAATCAAAGACAATGTCCGTTTTTCCTCAAATAAGTGAAAAAAATTAATCCACCGTTCTCCAGTAATTTGTTGACAAGTACAGGTTAAGTCAACAGATCTACATAGGTAAGTCAACTGTATCCTTCTGTCAGGTCAGAAAACCAAACTGAAGAATGATACTATAATCATCTGCTGCCAATTCATCCCTACATAATAATTTTAAAGAAGGATATGAAGAACCAAGTTAAAAGTTAGATGTCACAGTGGCAAAGACACTGTCACTGCTAAAGTACCCCTCTGTGATTTACATATCCGAGATCTATATTACATTAGCTCTAGGCTTTAATACTATTTGTTCTTCAAATCTTTTCCCCACGATGCGTAACTTTATTTCCTTCTCAAATATGACAGACTGGCCACAGGAGAAGGCAGGATGTTGAGCACGTGCTGGTACTCCACCTGGAATTAACGTACCCTAGGGATAAGGCAGCCCTGGTATTGGGAGCCAAGAAGGAATTTCTCCCCCACCAAAGACTGGTAGCGCTGCCTTGTTTTCCCAGGATGAAAGCTGCATGGGAGCAGTAGGGTTTGTTCACAGCTTTAAAGCTATTTGCAATGACTCGGTGTAAATATCAACTTTTGAACACTAAATATTCCCAATAAACACTTCTCAAACTATTCACATACAGATTTTTTTAAAAAAAAAAAAAAAAAACACAAAACCAAAACAAACCCAATCTCCCCCCCCCCCCCAAGCCACACAACAAAACCACAAAGCAAAAAGAGGAAAAATTAAAACATTCCACATTCTGGTTAAAATGATGAAAAGGTGAAGCAAGATTAAAATGTTTATGCCCTCTACCCTACAGACATCTAGACTGTATTTTATCATCCTTGGAGGGGCTGCAAATAGTGCACTTGTACAGCTATTTTCTTCTCTACTGAAACCTTTCTGAAATAATATCAGACACGGACGTTTGCTTTGCTGTGGGTGGTGAATTTTCATTCATATCCTCCTGTAAACAACTTAACAGCAAATTACCAGTGCATTTCCATCCCACAAAATCACCTTAGCAACTCCTGCAAAATGTCTTCATCCTTCAGCGGTAACAGTCACATGGAGATTTGCAAAGCCTCCAAGGGAAAAATACCACCTATGGTAAAAAAACTAACAAAATCTTTATGTTTTGCTCCATGGAACCTCATAATCCCTAAAAGCCAGATTCATGTTTTGAGAAGCAGCTGTTTTTAATGTAAAAGGAGCAAACATTCCCGTTCAGAGCAAAAGCTTCTGTTCGGAACATGGTGCTGTCATTGCACACCCTGCCTACGTGGCTTTAAAATTAGCCAATTTAGTGATGGTAATACTGATCAAACTATCACTAGAATGAATTTTCCTATCTTAACGCCTGATGTGATTCTGGTAAAAGACCTGACAGAAGAGCAGCATTTTTTGCTTGAGAGGAACTGAGTCTGAACTGGATTCAAACCAATGTTTTTCAGAACTTCTCCTGGACTGGGAATGCAAAGAACATTCAGCAGAAACAACATACATGTGTATATTTGCTTCCTGGCTTCTCAGTGAGATGTATGCTTTTCCTGATTTCCTGTCATGAAGAGATCCCAGTTTCTCTTTTCTTCTTCTTACCCGTTGTTCACTCTCGTACTGACTTGCCAAGGCCACATCTGCTCTTCTGCCCCTCAGCACAGTGGTGTACAAAAACGGCAGGACACTTCCCCTAACACCCACCTCGAAATGCTCTGTAGTTCTTTCGATACCCTAAATCAACTAATGTGACTTGTTATCCCCACAAAAAGCTCCGCTCTTAATGGGGACTGACCCACAGCCCACGTGACAAAAATAACCTGGCTAGGAAAAACACTCGAATAACTGGCAGGCTACCAAGCGTGCGCGAAAAACAGGCTGCATCTGGTTGGTTGGTGGTTGGGTTTTTTTGGTTTGGGTTGGGCTTTTGTTTGGTTGGTTGGTTTTGTTTGTTTTTGTTGGTGGTTTTTTGTTTTATTTTGGAGGTTTGGGGTTTTTTGGTTTGGTTTGGTTTGGGTTTGGTTGGTGGGGTTTTTTTGGTTTGTGTTGGTTTGGTTTTTTTTTTTTTTTTACTATCAGCTTCAGGTATTCTTGGGTATTTTGCTAGACCTCAAAACTGGCTGCAGCTGATTTTTGCCATTAAGTAGTCACCGATTTCAGCTACATCAGTGCATGGCTAGGGTTAACCAGTATCTGAAATTCCAAAAACTTTAGTTATTTTACAAGGTATTTAAAGAACCTAAGTCCTATGGCATTTTTAGCTACTTCCTTTCCTTACACCTTCAAAATCAATGCTGACTGTTTCTAATGGTGATTTTACTATATTACATACTCTTCAGGAGTCTCATACACGAAAACCAAGGGGGGCTTGCTCACTGCGAGCCACAGAACCCAGATCCTCCGACAGCTCGCTCTCAACCTCATGCAACAAGGTTGTCTTACGTTTTTACCAACTTGTATAGAAACACTGTTTTTCCACCAGAATATTCCAGCCTGGAACGTTCAGACAGCTGTGCCTAGCAACACATCACTTCAACATTAGCCCTCACATGTGTCTCGCTTGCCGCAAGGGTGAAGGTCTGTGGCGGGTGATGCTGTCAGCCAGAGCTCCAAAACACAGCACCATACAGGCTGCTGCGTAGTCTCCCTCCCAGCCAGACCCAGGACCAGGCCAAACACCCTCACATAATACCTCATAATGAGAGGTTACCAGTCTGTCACAGGAAGAGTTTCATTGATATGATTTTTAACTGAGACTAAAGTAGATCACACTTTTAACTCTGAAAATCCTTTGTCAACAAGGCAGCTGTACTGCCAGAACATCAGCGGTTATGACGGAACACAAAGAAACGAGGATTGCACCCACCTATGTGTGTGCGCGTGTGAATTTTTAGGAATCTCACAAGTGTATTTATATTACCATTCCCTACCACATCCTCTAGGCCAACTCTTGTTTTAGCTCTTTGATCACAATTTTCTTAGCTCCTCTGGACAAAGACGATGAAATCTGTAGGCCATGTCAAAAATGCTAAGGCCAACTTTATAATGAAACAATTCATTTCCAATTCTCTGAAAGACTTGAGTAGTCTTAAATATGTGTAATAGGCGATAAGCTAGTGTTTAATTCCTCTCTCAAATGGAATTCCAGGAAGGTGCATTTATACATAGCTAAAAACAGATGCAATAATTCTACATGAGACCATGCTCTACCTGAAAATAACATGGCCGTTTGCTGTAAGGTTACAGAGAAGACACTTTGAAAAGATGCGGTAGGTTAGTCTAATACATCTGATTCAATTACAGATCTAACTAAAAGCCCATTTCTGCAAAGTTCTGAGCAGTACTTTGAAGACAGAAGGATGAAAGGGTGTTCAGTGTCTGCCAGCCTGAGGGCTCTGGTGGGAACTAGCAAAGCGTCCAACTCCTGACTGGCCAAGGCTAGAGCCTACTGCAGGGATCCCCCAGCTTTAAGAGGTCCGTTGCCCACTCCTTCTAGCTCATGCGCAGGCATCTAATGCTGCTTAAAAGAAATTCTGAATCTGGATAACGATAGATCAGATCAAAGATGGTTAAAACAGGCTTAAGTATAGAATAAAATAAGTTTAGAAAAAACTTTATCTACAAGAACAAGGAAAATTTGCTTGATTAAAAACCTGTCCCTAATTGCATTCACAAGGCTACAAGACGTCCAGTAGCATTTAGTAACAGTACTAATTTCTACCAGCACAGGCCAGAAAAATCGGGTTAACAATTCCCGCAGTCATAATACAGCTACCAGCCTAAAACTGGGGGTTTTTTTTAATATCTCACCATCAAACTGGAATAACAGATCAGATTATCCCCCATGGTTTAGAAGCCTCAACAAGAAGATGAAATTTAAGTCACTCAAGATCACCAATGGTCTGTAAATCACTAGTGGGATTTGCAAGTCTTTGGGTAGCTATGAGCACTGTTGAGTTATTTCAGCATATACTTTGTTTACTCAACCACAATCACAAAACTGGAAAAAATAATCAGCATGGCTAGCTCAGCAAAACACTAATACCAGTCTGACACATGCACGGTGAGTAGTGCCACTGGGGTTGTTTGCAAAGCACGTGGGCTTCCCCCCCTCAGTCCACTGGGACCACAATGACATGATCTGCTTCTCAAATGTTCCTACAGCAAAGTACACGCTGTTCATGCAAAGGCGCAAATCTGCAAGCTCACCCAAGGAATGAGCAGGGTCTATCCCCTGGGACATACAGGGCCCCCAACGTCCCTCTGCACAGATTTGGTACTGGGTCTGCAGGCCAGCCCACGGTTCATTCCAGCGCTGCCAAGCACCGTTATTGTTGGGTTTCTCAACAGCAACGGGGACAGGCTTCTCTTTGAATAAGAGCACATTTCTTGTGCGTCAAAACTACCAAAGGGCTTAACTTCCCTCCCCCATCTTCTTTTTCCCTAAATTCTGGAATGCAGAAACACGTCATAATTACCCTGAAAGCAGAAGAGGGAACACGAGCAAGGAGGGAGTTTGTCTCTCTTCTTCATAATTCCATTCCTTTGCTTTTTGATCATGATCCAATGAATGATTGTTGCCACAAAAGACTCACTGTTACCAGCTTGCAACTAAAGCCTTCACAGAAAAATATTCAGATTGTATTCATGCATTAATACTTAAGGAATAAAATTTTTGCTATGTACCCATGCTTAAACATTCTGTAATTTTATTCCCTTCTAAGTAGATAAGACTTTCCGAGAGGGATAATTTTATTCTAGTAAGCAAATGATATTAAACAGAATATGGTATAAATATAACAGATCATTATTCAGCACAGCTTTTACATTTTCCTGCATAAGATCTACCACAAACATGAAAAATTAAGCACTTAAGATGGCTGACAAAAAGCACAGGTGTTACATTCATTGAATGGCTTTATGTTAGTTGTGGTTTTTATGTTTCCAAGCAGTCATTAAGAAGTTTCTCTTTTAAGTTTGAATAGTTTCCTGCAGTATTTACAGCACAAACACTACAGCACCCTGCTAGTGCGCAACAACTTAAAAAAACAAAAAAAGACTCTCCAGACCAAGAATTCACCTTCCTTCCCCTTCAACTTCACACCTTAGTTGTTTCTCCTCTTTTCAGTGCCTAATACTAGAGAAACATGGGAAGAGTATACAGCATAAATGATGATCACACAATTCAGCCGTCCTCACGACTGGCAAGTTCCCTTGCATAAATACTACTAGTGTTTTCCATTCTGCAACTGTGAGCTACTTGAGCAAGCTCTGAGCAGGAGAAGGCGAATGGCATGCTGCCCTGAGCTCGCACTTCTCCCCAGCAGCCCGACTTAAGCAAGTATGCAGCCTGACCTCAGAGTCTCGCTCAGTTTTATCCCCAGCAATGATTCTGTGGAGAGAGCTCATTTACAAAAACTCCTTAAGAGAACTTCCAAAGAGTTCCCAACCTTATGGGAAGTTAGTATGTTTCCACAACTTAATTTACCGTATTTGGAGTTTGCTTTTTTCCCCCATATACTCCTTAAACTTAGTTATTTTTCTATGGTGGAAAACCACTCAGTAAATTAGACTGCAAAAGGGGAAATACATAAATCGTGGTGGGGTTGAGAGTGCAGCTAGCTTTGGAACTCATTAGAAGCGTGCAGTGTGGAAATTTTCTGTGTCCACAATTCTCATTTGATACAATTTAAATAAATAAATTTTTTAAATTCATCAAGTATTGAACTCTGAAGTAGAAGCAGTAAATATGTGGTATGATATTGTAAATACAATACGATTCCCAACAGAATTATAATTATTTAGTCAGCTTTCAAGTCCTTTGTGTTATTACAATACTATTTTTTTTGGTACAGCAGACTGGAGAAATCAAAGCAAGGACGCTGTGTAGTAACACTAAAGCAATAACAGCTCTGAGGACTTTTAGTTGGTAAACAGAATGCACATTTCTATACTGTCTCTCTCTTTATCTGCTTGTTAAAGCTGTGAGCAAAATGCACAAAGATAAACAACGCAGTGTTAATTGCTGGTGAGCAGCCGCTTTTCCAAAACGCTTATATTCACACTACATAAGCAGCACACAGTTCCTCAGGCACGCTCTGTTGTAGATGGAAGCAAACAATTCCTAGCAAAGGATTTAAATCCTTTGGCTCTTCATTCCAAGAGGACATAGCCTCTTCATTCCATTTATTCTGAATTCTTAGAGCAAATCACTCAGAGTATTTCTTTTGCTTAGGGTTAATGTTGCTCCCAGGCAATTTATCATCTCCCTTTCAAGATAGTTAGAATTATTGTTTTGATGCAGGATTACACAGTACTTTTTTGGGTCTCCTGGCTGAGTAAGCATAACTCTTGTTTCCAGTGAAAGTTCTGATATTTAAAACAAAGTCTCCCAGAAATGCTTCCAATATTTTCTTTAACATTCACTGTAATGCACTGCAATAGCCTAATTTCACATATTGCTTTGTGGAATATCTCAGAAGATTAATGTAAAAAATGCAAAGAACAGCAAAGAAGCAAAATAAAAGGAAAAGTTGCACCAAAGGGGCATATCCAGGGACGCGAGTTAGACTGCAGTACTGCGCACCACGACTGTACACCTTCCGGACTACCTGCAGCCACGACCACTCGGAAAAAAGGCAGAGCCATACAGACATGTGTGCCTGAACCTAAAAAGTCCACATTTCTCACGGTTTCTAGGAAGAATCAGCTATTTCCTAGAGTTCCTACTTTCCAAAACAATTAGAAACCATGAGGAAAAAAAAGCTTGATCCTTTTACATTACTTCTGCTGTTGATGTTTTATGTTAAACACTTTTGTCTGCAAAAGGAACACAGATAAATTGCATGAGCTACAGAATTATTTTGAATGACAGCGAAATATACATTCTTGAGTTGGTCAACACGCAAAATAAGCAAACACACAGACCAGGGGGGGAACAGACATCTGGAAGCCTCTCTCCGTACAAGGAGTCTTTCCTAAAAGCGATCCATTTCTCTAGTGGTATCTGGCAACCAAAAGCCTGTTACCTAGCAAACAGCCGCAGCACTTCAGCAGGTAACTGCTCAGTGAGGTTCATCACCATGCTCCTGCTCCCAAGGCAGTTTTGATAATAAAATTTAAAGTAAAATTATTTTAACAGGATAGATGTAGCAACATTTGGCTGATTTCCTCTGCTGCAGTTTCAGCAACACCAGCTGAAGCCCAGCAATGTTTCAGACGGAGTAACCACCTGCAGAAGGCCATGGGAAGCAGCTGAGGATGAAAACATCTTTACCTGCTCTGGGTACGGATGCTCACACAGCCTCAATTATCTCCAGCTGTGAAAGAAGGAGGAGCCCAGGCCCTTATGTTCCCACTTATTTCCCTGGTCCAAAGATCACAACTCTTCTATTTCATGGAAAGCTGGACCTAAATTTCATAGTATGGTCTCAAATTCTCTTATCATGAGTTATAACTAATGGGGACTACTGTTCTAAGTTGAATGTGACTTACGAGAGGAACCCTAGGTCCTGATGTTATCTGTGAATTGTGTAACTTACACAAGTAATTACAGCATCGTTCTCCAATAACTGGCAGGAATTTAAATTACAAAAATTGAGATTAATGAATAAAATATGAAGCTAGTCCTACAAAAAAGCAGCCACCATTAGTTATTTTGACACAAAACCCCATGCATTTTAAGCTGTCACTGAAACACCAGCTTTCAGTGTGCTGCCGGACAGCGGACAACCCCTCAGTGTAAAGCCGCCAACAGAGGCATTCACGACCAGGTAAGGGACAACCAGAATTTTCATTACCTGAAGAGCAGTAACAACCCTCATAGCTCCGCTACTTTTTGTGACAATTCAGTGGCAAAAAAATCCAACTGCCGGAGCTGGCGCGCTTTGTCCCTGCTCCTAAGCAGCGCGCAGCCTGAAAACGAAGGTGCCTGTGGAGGAGGAGAGGAGGTGGGCAACCGTGCTTCGAGCCAGGCCCCTGTAACCGCCCACACTTCACAGCGAGCACAAGGCTGTGCACGCCGGGCCAGCTCACAAGAGCAGGGGGTAATTTCTGCGGCAGGGCCCGGCCTCCCCCAGGCCGGACACGGCCCCGCGACCGCTCCCTCAGCGCCGGCGGAGCCGCCCTGCGCGGAACCTTCCAGAAGGACGGCAGCGAGCACCAATCGCCAGGCGCCGCGGGAACCCGGGCCAATCGGAACGCGCCGCTCTCGTGTGCTCCCTCCCCCCGCCATAAGCGCTGCTGCCCGGCGGGGCCGTGAGGGGTGTCTGCGGGCGGGGGAGGGGGGCAGAGCGTGGGGAGCCGGTGCGTTTGTGTTCGTCCCCAAAATGAAAGCCGAAATTGCGTACAAGTTTCTGACCGAATTGAAAATGTTATCAGAGAGCATGAAGTATTTCTAAGGACTAACCAGCTGTTTGCGTGTGTCCCTGAGTCCTGCGATACCCCGTCAGAGCAGGCAAGCCCTGGCCACCCTTGGACGGGGTACTGTAACAGCATAATCACAAATACCCACCTCAATGAAGATCCTCAGTCCACCTCAACTTCAATTCACAATACCGTGTATATCCTACAAAATAAATTTCACAAACACCAAGATGATTTTGTTCCATTACATCGCCATCTAAAAATTTATTTGGATTTTCCTCTGGTTTTTAAAACTTTCCTCCCCTAGGCTAGTAAATCTGGCAAACCGAGCTGTGTTGTTCACACGTATTTATTCTGATATACTTACACTGGTAAACAGTTAACTCACTAATTACACGAAAGTGATAGCTTTTCTTCAAGCACAGGATGTCTGCTCAGAGAGGAAAGAGGTTATCGCGGCCCCGATCTCGCAATTAAATTACGCCACAGCAATTCCCCAGGTCAGTTTTCCTGTGTAAACACCAATCGCAGTCTGGCCGTCTTAAGTCCCACACACACACCTTGAACGGGAACCGGCGCTGCCTCCAAACCGTGGTATGCTGACAAACTGGTAATTAATATATTTAAGGGTAAAAGGGGAGGTTACATTTTTGTAGCTATCTTTTATGTTTCCTATTTAGGAATCTGCTTATATATTGGTCTGTCTGTAGCAAAGAGGACGGATGGAAAATGAGGGTGGATCCTGCCCCAGACTGAAAACTGCAGCCTTCCTTCCACAAAGATCAGGTTACAAGAGGAATAAACTGCAGCATTTTATAGTGGTGGTCTATTAACGTATGCTGCTAATAAATATACAGAAAACTAGAGCGTGCACAATCGGGAAGCAGTAACTGCTCTTCACAAAACATACAATTTCCATTTTTTAGTAGTCAGGTCTTCTCACACTTCTCCTCATTAGATCACCGCAGGATCATTAATTTTATTGCTGCTGGCTTATCTTAATTGCACTAAAACAAATGTTTCGGATATCAGGGACCGTTACAGTAACAGCTTCCTCCAGTCTGTGTTTCCTTAATCCGCTTACCCACAGCCACGTTTCAGAATTTGCTCTCAGGAGTTGCTACGCTGGGACATCGTTAGTGGCATCGTGCCTGGAGGCTATCACAGCAACCTCCGGTGTCAGGTGAAGCACATCGTCTGCGGTGTGCGATCCCAAAACAAAACACGGACATGCTTCAGTCTTTGATCAGTCTTGCCATAAAGAAATCTGAAAAAAAATCCCTATTTACTGGGTATACAGATTGCGTGGCGCATGGAGGCATAGCTGTAAGATCAGCCAGTGCGCTGTATAATTGTAAGTAACTTAGCTGTCATCTGCATCACTTCTCACAGTAATTGTTTGGCCCAAAGATAAATATACACGACAGTGTTGCAAAAGTTGTGTTACCACATAGATTAGGATCAGGGCTTAAGTTAGTAGAACGAATAATCAAACAAACAGATGCACGTGTGTCCGCAGAAGCAGGCCCTTAAACACTCTGCTCTTTGAAGCTGGGACCGTAATTGTTTGTACTTTCAGACGTTAAACATAAATAAACGTAACAGCAATATGAACTTACACCTCAAGCCGCAGAAAGAGTTTTCAGTTATTCTTCGTTTTATGCTGATTTCAGAAGAGTCAGACTCCATTACCGTTGAAGGAATCACTCCTAGGTTCTCCAGGAGGCAAGTGGCAGGACAGCGATGTTGGGTGTGGGGACGACAACCTTGGTATTGAAAAGAGACTTGAAAATACCACAGACACTTTTTAATGCCTGATTTTTTTTGTAATAATTAACCAACATATAAGGGAAATTTCTTTTTCTGCTACCTAGCATAGTTGTTTGCTTCTAGCCTAGTTTTCTGTAAATACTGTTAGCAGTCTAATAACCCAGTGTGCCTTACGGATTAAAAAACACCACCAATTTAGAGTTATCCCTGATGAACTTTATAGATATCTGTACTTAAATCTACACACAGGTTTTTTTGCTAACCGCTGGAAGTTACTTCCCCTTCCTGTCTGCCTTTGATATATTCCCTCAAAAAAAACCCATACTTTTTCAAAACATAAACCGAATGCATGATGAATTAAATGTAATGATTGAGTTTGTGCTTTCATTTGAATCTGCTATTACTTTAACTGAAACTCTGTTGGAAAGTACTCAGTACAACGTTGAAGCTTTTGGCAGGTACCTTTTTGCGCTCCTCCTTCCTGCCCCTCTCGGGAGCTTGCAGCACGGCTACGTACCCCACCTCGTGCTTACGGCCGAGTTCTGCGAAGGCCTGAGAACAGCGTTAGCTGTACTTACCGCTACCAGTGACACTATTACAGTGATCCAAATCTTTTAAATAATAACATAAACTCCTGCAGGATCGGTATGCGTGAGAGTGTTGTGCAGAACAAGCCTGAGAACAAACCACCTTTCTCCTAACCTGGTCTCATTCAACACACACTTACACAGGTAATTTCCACGTAAAGTAAAAGCTCTTAAGTGCATTTTCAAAATTCTGTTCTCTATGAGCAGGATATTTATCTGGACCGAAAAAAAATTAAAAAAAAGAAACTGAAAAATATTGAGAATCCTTTCTCCACTTAATAGAAATAAAAGTAAGGAAACACAATTTTTAATGCATTTCTGTTGGGCGTTTGCGGCTCGCTGTGTCGCTGGAACAGTTGCATGCTGCCCCACTATGTGTTTCTGAGCCTCCCACCTCCTTTTACTTCCTCGAATTGATTTCTCTTTGTTTTACTTCTTGCTCAGATCCCTGAAGGATCCAGATTTATATCTTAATCTTCTTTTCTACTTCCTTCTCCAAATTACTCGTTCTCCGTTCAGCTGCGACCCAAATCCATCGCTCCTCAGCCTGACCCCCAGTCGCTGCCTTGTCCTTGCTCATCGCCTGCGCTCCCACCCTCGCTGACTCGGTTAACACCCGCTGTCCTTCTCCTGACCTGAGTTTGTAACCTCTTAATCAGCTATGACTCCACTTTCTCCACTTCTTTTTGCAACCAGGCATTAGCTAATTCCCACCCGTATTCTTTAACATCATCTCTCAAAAATTTTTCCTCCTAAACCTTATTGCCAAAATCACCCCCACTGTGTTAATTTTTTGCCCCGTTCCGTGCCACTCTCGCCCGCTGTGAATCTGGGCCGTACCGTCTCTCTTCTTTCAGCGCATCCAAATGCAGCTGCAAAATGATTTTGGGTTTGTGCCCTTCTCTGTTGTGGCTTCTCTACTTCCTCCAAAGAACCAGCAAGATCCTGCTTGCTGATTGTGCCTTACCTTTTATTTCCTGACTTGCAAAGTACTGCGAAATAAAGTAATGAAAAAGGAGATTAAATAGCACGCGCATGCATACACGCTCTCAGGATCCCTGCTCTTACCGAGTGCGGTTGCTCACAGGCGGGAATGACAACCGTCCTCACATGATACCTGTGGTCTGTGCGTTCCCGCATCGGTGTGGGGAGGAAATGTGTAGAGGCAAAGGAAACTCCACAATAAACCCTCTTAGTTTCATCAGGAAAACAGGAAAAAAGCTTCTCTTTCTATCAAATAAATGTTTCACTGTTTTAATCTTTTTTTATTAAATTCAGCTCAGTCTCTGAAAGAAAACATAAAAATGTATAATTGAAAACCATTGAAATTAAATGTTAGTTTTAAAAAATATTTCTCAGCCAAACTATTTAGTTGATTCAACTTAATCCAAAACCAACTTTTTGTTGAACAAACTGTTCACATGGAAAAAATCTCTCCAGAGTCAAATTCCTTGATGCTCTTTCAGATGATTTTTGCCTTGAATACACTTGCATTAAAAGGCACAGGAGCCCGGCACAGACGAAAGTGCAGTATATTCTCATCTTAAGGTATTCACATTTCATTTGAAATGGGAAACTGGAGGAGAAAGAGGTACAATGTCTGGCTCTCCTGACTGCTGAGCTGTTACCATCAGCTCTACTAACCACTTACTACGTATTTGATCAAGGAAAACAACTATAGCAGATCCTGTCGTGGTTCTTCCCAAAGAATTGTTGATTTTAAAGTAATTCACAGTTCCTCTTCCACTTTTCCTGCTGGTTAGCGTGTGTCATTAGACGGGCCGCCCTCCCGAGATGACTGCCCCGCCAGCGAAGGCGCTCGTCGTTGCCGGCGCTGCGCCCGCGGCAGCGGGAGCTGCGGGGAGAGCCCCAGGGCAGCCGGAGGGCAGCCTGCGGCACTGCCCGGCGGGACCGGGGGCACGGCTCTGACCCGCGCAGCCCCTGCTGCCCTCCTTCAGCCCCACCGAGGGCCAGGAGCGGAGGCAAAGAACGGAAAAGGAAGAATTAGCCGGAGCAATTGCTTGAGAATTACTCGGAGGTCAAGCGTGTAGACCAGCGGGCTGATTCAGGATGTCCATAGCTAAAGTCTTTGACTGTTGCCTAGCCGTCTTCACTAGCAATTTCAGTAGAGTGAAGCTGTCTGGAATAGGCTTTTATACATTGAAATAATTTTTAGGAATGTTATCCCTTATTTCAACCATATTTAGTCTTCCAAATATTCTGCATCAGTCCTCGAGTTTTATCTTCAGCCCTTTCTGAGACGTTTAGAGTAGCATGACAGGCTGCCCAAGTTTCATGTAGCACCAAACAAAGCCTATGCATAAAACAGATGCCTTTCCTTTTTCTGTTCTTGCGTTAAACGTGATTTTAGTCTACTACGCACTCTTCCTGATAAGCCATCTTTATTTTTGCCGTAACCATACGTGCGAATAGCATGTCGTGCTCTCAGGCCTTGCTTCAAGGGCAGCAGGGTCTCCTGACAACGTCACGTGGCTGAGGTGTTCTCTGTTGCCTGCAATGCTACGTCCTTTTTACAAGCCAGACATTTCTACAGGCCAGAGAAGATTTATGTTAAGTTGTCCCTTTTTAAAGCTCTGTGCAGCTCTCACTGTTATCTCCAGCAACACAAAAGGTTCCCAACAAAATTCTATTATATCCCTGTATTACAGCTGTTAAAACTAGGCCTGTGTAACATTAACTTTCTTTTTAATTTATACTCCCAGCTGCTAGTAAATCCTGCCTTGTGAACACTAGAATTATAAACGCTTTCACTTCTTAATTACACTAGTCTCAAATAGAAAAATAAAATATTTTGACTCCCAAAGATCTATATAAAATATGTTTTTGCCTACTGTTTGCTTTACAAGGCAAGAGTACCTTAGCAATTTTTCTATGAAACTTGCAAGAGGCAAAGAAAATTATTTTGCTAAGATGCTTAATCAGTACTGATATGAATTTAAACACTTACGCATTTACTGCTACACCTGAAACCGGCGTTGTAGTCCTCAAGTGTGGTTTCATACAAGAGTAATTTTTCAGGCTGAGGATACACAGACGAGAATTTTAATTTTTATCACTTATACAAGTAAGGACCAGTAGGAGAAGGAGCATAGTGTTCCACGTCCTGCTACCAGCACTCAAACGATGAGTCCGTATTTTCCCAGCCTGGACCCATCTGCTGTAGTTGTTCCGCGTGCTCCTTTGTCAGTCAGGCCGCTCAAGTCCGGAGGACGGCTGCGAAGCGTGACAGATCACAAGCTCCCGTGCGTGTTGGAGAGTAGTATTCGGTGCTGGAATTAAACACGAATGCGTCCCTCTTAACTTGGGTAGGTGTCACTTAAGAGAAGGAAGAATACTATATTATATTATATTATATTATATTATATTATAATATATTATATTATATTTCAGTTGAAAGGGACCTACAAGGCTCAGCTCATCCAACCACGTCAGGGCTGACCCACTGTTAAAGCCTGCTCTTAAGGGCACTGTCCGAATGCCTCTGAAACGCTGCCCGGCTTGGGGCATCGGCTGCCTCTCCTGGAAGCCTGTGCCAGGGTTTGGCCACCCTCTCGGTAAAGAAATGCTTCCTCATGTCCCGTCTAAAAAAGCAATCACGTTTACCAGCTGCTCCCCCGTCTCTCGGTGTTCTCACAGGCAGGTGGGTGACTGGCCAGCAAGATGCCGGCTGAATGCTCAAATCCCTTTGTCTTGAAGCAGCATATGTTTGGCAAAGACGTCCGACCCCAACGCATCTTTTAAAAAAAAAAAAACCCAAAACAAAAACAAAAAAATATTTTTCCTGCCCTTCTTTAAGCCCCTGGTCAGCCATCCAAGACAAGAGCCGGGGCTGTGCCGGTGTCCCACGCCAAAATCACAACACAGCTTTACAAGGACAAGGGACTGACGTGTTGGGAGATGCGGGAGCTTTGTTTGTTTGCGTGTTTGTTTTACAGCGGGTCACCCTCAGCTTCTTAATCTTTATGCAGCATTTCACTGCGTCCAACGTCTGGTTCCAGACAGGCGTCATCGTTAAAGGAGTCCTGGGAGATGTAATTCCTGGTTTTAGCCATCGGAATTTAGAATCATAGAGAAGGCGCGGTCGGAAGGGACCGCTGCGTATCGGCTGGCCCAACCTCCTGGCTTGTAGGCCTGCGTCTGAACTCATTTGGGCAAAAGCCCAGCTTTGGAGAAAGTATGGATTCGATATTCCTCTAAGCCAGCAATCCCGAGCTGGTAAGAATGGTTTTGTCTTGAATGAATTTGATTTGCAACTGACACCCAATGTATTTTCTCTCCTTTGTATGTTGCTTTATCTGTGACTACTAGGTTCTTTAGTTTCAAGAAATTTCTATTTTTCTTAAACTTTGCTTAGTCCTAAATCATTTTAAACTTAATTTCAACCATGCGCCAGTATTTCATGGTGAATTACACATAAATCAACTATACATGTCATCATAAAAGAAATTTAAGACCTGAGATCCTACTTTTTGTTCATACTTATTTTATGTCTGAAGAAGAAAGCACAGTCATAAACCAAAGTTTAGTTCAACGGGAATTATTTCTAATAATATTAAAATTATTTACAATAATATTTGCAATAAACTTGATAGAATTTTCCTTTACATGTGCATGAACAAGCACTGCAGAAGCAACCACAACGTATGTGAAACCTCTCTCGTACACACATCGTTGAGGACTGTTTATATCACGGAGTTAAAGAGCCATAACAAATTAGAATCTTTCTCAGCAGGATTTTAAGTCAACACCGTTTAAATTAAATGATACTACAAAAAAAGATTTTCACCACACTATTGTCCTAATTATAACTTGAAATTCTTATGACAGCAATAGACGTTTTAGCCGTATGAGAATCACTAATAGAAACTTTCTTCTTTGGAGTGTTTTTTCATAACCTATGAATTTGAAAAAACGTGTAACTACAGTTCTGAGACTTCACGGGCAGTGTAAGGTACTTTCCATAAATCTAATGCTGCTCAAATACCACTGTTTCAGGGGGGGAAAAGCTTGTTTCGTTTCAGATGTTGCAAATGGCCCACCAGAAATATTGGGGCTTAATTTTTTTTATTCTAAACAAACAAAATCTATTGAAATGCTCTTTAACACAAAATACATTTTAATTTGAAAATGAGAAATGCTACAAATATTTTCAGGTTTAATATCATAAAATATGGATAATAAGTTTTCTTAAACTGTTATTTCTAATAAAAGTAACCCTCTGTATACGTATTATTCTTTTGTATTGTTTTCCATCAGATCCCTGTTACACTGAAGCAGGAATTTGAATAAAGGAAAATGTGCTTCATTATACAGTGAGCTAGAATATTAGCAAACTAGTACATCCTTCTGCCTTATATACCCGGTTTTTATTAAGATATGCTTGGTTTTTATTAAGTTTAAAGTGAAAAATTTTTCCATAAAGCTTCAAGCATAGTAAACCAACCTCACTGGGCTCTTTTTTGGCATTCATAGAGCATTTTGAAATAGTATTATTGTCTAGAGACTTTTATAACCTTTAAAACATTTTAGAAACAATTAAACATGCCTTTCTTAAAATAAAATCTTTCTTGCTACATTCAGCTGCAAGACGGCTACGGCCTCCATTTTCAACACCACAACTTTTGCTTTGCCTAATAATTAAAACTGAAAAACCCAACGAGGCAGCCTGTGCTTGCTGACTGCTGCTTCCCACCTCATTTGTTCCCCTTTGGTTCTTCCAATTGTTTAAGCTTATTTTACAGGACGCGAAAAGCAGCGGATCTGCAGCAGCACAGTGTGGTCCGTTAATGCCACCGAAGAGGTGTCACCAAAAGCAGCTTGCGCAGGCGCAGACGTACGAGCGTGCCTGCCCGCGTCCCTCCCCAGCACCGCAACCGCGACTACGTACAGTAACGCTACAAACGCAAAACCTAAAAAGCATTCTTTTAAATTAGACACATACCCGAAAGTAAGATTCAGTCTACTGCCAGGCTTTAAAATATCGGTCATGAAAATCATCAAGGCTTATCAACCAGGAGATGAATTTGCTGACATTTTGTACTGTCGTGCCACCATGCCTCCTAGGTATACTCTGAAGCCCTCACGTTTTACCGCTGGAGGTAAAGTGTAAGGTTCAGGTGATGAAATGTTTAACATGTATTTTGTGAAGTGTTTTGTCAAGAAATACGTGACAAAATTAAAGTTTCGTTATAAACATTCATCTAGGCTGGATCAAAGGTCCTAACTTCCTTCAAGCAAAACATAAAGTGTTAAAATACTGGTTCTACAGAAATCAACAGGAGCAATTTTGTTATTGATTCCATAGGAGCTAGGATTTTATAGTACGTAGTTTAACGTATGGGCCTCTGCCACCAAATCCACAAAAATAACCCCCCAAACCCCCACCCTGTAACCCTTCCCTCCTTTTTCGCTCTCGTGAGCACAGTCGGGACAGTGCTGCTTGTGTGATGCCACAGAAGGCTGTCAGCTCCTCTCCCCGTCGTTCATTTTGGCTACATCTGATTAAACCCGTTTGGGTTTGGTCCTTCTCCCAGAGACGCCCACGGCGGATCTCGCAGAAGGGCAGTGACAGCAGAAGGAAGCTCCTCGCTGCGCCAGGAGATCCCCCTCACTCAGCTGGGCTCAGCGTGAACCTGCTCGGTGACAGTCCTTCCCTAGGGACTCCCACTGCCGTCCCTTTAAAGGGGTGCATGTCGAATCGCTGCAAAGAGGGTCTGTGTTAAGCAGGCACGGAAGGCAAGCTGAAAATGACGGACTATATTCCATAGACTTGAGAGGTTGCAGAGGATTTAAATCCATCTTAAATAAAACATAATTATAATTAAAACATGATACTTTATGAGCACATATTTGTTATTTAACTTACCTTATTTCACTTACGCTGCATGCAACTTTAAAAACTAGTCCAACTACTCTGGAAGCATCTCCTCGCACCGAGTCACGGCTCGAGAACATATTGCCGTAAATCCACGAAGGTATTTCTTTATGCACGTTGCAGGGAGAAGATGAGAACCAGACCCCTGAGCTGCCCTCGCTGCTCTCTCGTTTCCTGGTGTTGTGCAGGAACGTGGGCAGATCACTTCACCCGTGACCGAGAGGTGTCTTTGCAGGACGTGGGACTCCCAACACCTGCAGGGTCTCAGCAGCGTGCCGCCTGTTCCAGAACATCCTGTGTGCCCTTATCACCTCTGGTAGTAAGAGGCTTTGGGTTTACCTACCGACACATCAAACCGTAGGCATTTGATACAGCCTAGATCAAGCTTTAAGTACCACTGCGTGTTCTTATTTGCTGTCGAGACAGAGGCTTGTTGAGCTCTAAATGGGGTTTCTCTGTAACAGGTCTCAGCAAGGTCATAAGGGGGTGCCGGCTTTTCACCTCCAAACTGAGCTAAAATAGGGAGAAATCATAGACTCAGGCTTAGTGCTTCGGGTCCTTTCCTTGAGGTTCAGGGGGGACTATAAATATATTTATGAAGCGTGTGCTATAGAGGCAGTAGACAAAAATGTTTATTTAAAAGGTTTCTTTATTGGGGGTGCAGGCTCCGAATACCTCAGAATACCTGGTTCTACCTTGGCTTTTCAGACTCTATGTATTGAGCTGCTACTTGCACAACTGGTGGATAATGCAGCGTTGAATTCGGGAGTGGCTTAACAAAAAGGCTGTTAAACGTGGACTGAGGCACAGCCACTTCTGCTTCTGACTTTCAGCCGCTTTTGCCTTCAAACCCCAGATGACCCAGGGAGCAGAACACGTGAAAATTTCTGTGGGATCCGAGAGTGCTGTGCAAACACACGCCCTGACAGGTGCCACGGCCACGGCGTCTCGTCCTGCCCTGGGAAAGAGCAGGCTGTCAGCCAGCAGTGAGATCTCAGAAATACTACTAATTCTGTTCTGTACGTTTTAGTGGTAAAGTGGAATTTCCATTTAGCAACAAAACCCTGCTGGAAATCACCTAGATGTGCCGTTACGCAGCTTGGTTCGCCTTCCAGGGAAACCCCGGCGCGGGGAGAGACTTGGCACGTGCTTGGTACCCGTGGGGAGGGCAAGGTGTCGGTACGGGGCCGGACCCAGCGCCTCGGAAATGCTCACCGACACGGTGCCGTCTTCACCGACAGAAGCACTTGACACCTCCCCTTATAACCAGGCACGTGCGAGTGATACGAACCCTTTCGGTGAGCTGTTCAGT
The DNA here is from genome assembly GCA_009819775.1 of Phoenicopterus ruber ruber. Taxonomy (NCBI): domain Eukaryota; kingdom Metazoa; phylum Chordata; class Aves; order Phoenicopteriformes; family Phoenicopteridae; genus Phoenicopterus; species Phoenicopterus ruber. The sequence goes on along the minus strand of CM020223.1, from coordinate 1,146,670 downwards.
ACCCAATTTCTGAAGCCAGTTTAGGCAAGATCCTCCTATTGAAACGTCTAAGAGTGGGAAACAGATCGGCTTGAAAGGATCTGATTGATCGAGGCATGAGAATCAGCAGTACAAGTACGATAAACAGACACTAAGGACTTCAAGATCAGGTCACTAAGGTCTGTGTAACTTCCAAAACATAGCAAATATTGCCATTTCATTAGGCATTTAGTATTTTTAACATCTCATCAGATTAGCTCCTGAGCTGACACACAGCCTAATGATAAGAAATTAAACTTTATATATTTAAAAAAGTATTTTTCATTTACATGACTACAAGCAACCTTGCAGTCTCCTTAGGGGAAGTCTATAAGGATTAAGAAAATTAAGTTATTAAAACTGCCAAAACCTAAACATTTTCAAAATAGTATAATGAGGTGGATTCCATAGATCCACATGGTGGAGAACATTAATCCTCTGCTGTCGTTCCTTTGCAAAGGATCCACCTTCTCTGCGAGGCCTGATGCTTCACACTTAGAGCCTCCAAGTCCCTTAGCCAGAGTCCTAACTCGCGGCGACGGCGTGGTGTGGACACTCCTCCCCGTTCTCCAGGGCTCACAGACCTTGGATCGAGGTCCTTCACCTCTTGGTATTGTGTCCGACATCCCACTATAATAAAACACCGTTGTAAAGAATGGTATCAGAAGATGAGGTAATGTTATTTACCGCGGCCGGAAGGAAGGTTTTCCTGTTTGGGCCTGAAGTACACTGGAAACATCCCCATTTGTGTATGGAAAAAGCACGTCGGGCAAGGACCGCAGACACAGTTGGGCTGTAGCAGACCTGCCCGCACCCGAGTCCGCGCCGCGGCGTTCCCCGACGCAGCCCAGCACCGTCAGAGCAGCGCGCCTGCACCGTCGCGCCTTGCTTCTGCCGCTGTCGCCAAGGGAGGGACCAGCGAGAACGCGCTCGTACGGGGAAAGCCTTGACCACGGCAGAGGGAGGCCGGTACGTGAACTGGATTGTGCCCGTGTCGCTCGGTGGCAATTTATGGCGCCTGCGGTCTGCTGGAGCTCGCAGCTTGCGGCGTCTGCTCGGGGCTGGGCTGGAGGGAGACGGAGGACGTGGGGGAAGCTGCCTGCCTTCGACGCTGCCGACGGGCTGCGCAGCCAGAGTGCGGCACAGCGAGCGAGGGCTGGGCTAGGCAGAAGTCCAGGAGTCAGAGACGTTGCAGAAAGAATCAGCAGTAACAGAAGAGTTCATCGGACTTTTATCCTTTCTTCTTTTCAATGTAAAAATAGCGAACAATGGGGAGAAATCACGGTATTTACTAAAGCAGGGATGCAATATAGCTCCATAAATGGAGGAGAGAACAGCCAACTGAATGTAGAAGCTGTGGGACGTGCATTAGCCATGAACGGATACCTCGTAGAAGTTACTTATGTGTGAAATGGGCTCTGACAGAGCTCACAGGGGAGAAAATCAGAGGATTAAAAATGCATCTAGAAAATAAATGATAGAAGAACTAAGATGTGACAGAGGAGTGGATGAAGGTGCTGCACAGAAACCTCAGGAACTGCAGGTGCATCCTAAGAAGAGGAGTCAGCTATAGAAACAAAATCACAAGGAAAAAGTAGCAGGTTGTGCATTTAAGTGGAAAGTTAAGTTAAAACAAATAAGCAAACACATGCCTGTAATTAAATCTTTCATAAGGTAAAATTTTTGAGAAGCTAAAGGGAGTAGTGAGAGAACTCAGCAGGTAAGGGAGTTACACCTGGAGGAAGCGCCACGTTTTTTATATTCTAGTCCAAGATTCAAAAAATGCTTTCTAACTTTCTTCCAAAACGGTTGTTTGCAGGGGGGAGAGCTGCTGAAGAGGGCTCCAGAGCCCGACCGACTGACCGAGCAGCCGGCACAAAGACAGATGCTGAGGAGAAAGGAGAGCGCTACGGAGAATGGAAGAGCGAGCCCATCACACAATGAATGGTGACGGTAAAAGTGCTGGAGGTGTTGCGAAGTGGAAGGATGCTGCGAGGATGCCAAGAACCAAGCAGAGTTACACTTGTAAAGAACAAAACAGTAGAAGGTTCTCCAGTTTAACAAATATTAGAAGAAAGAAGGAAAGGCGGCCACAGTGCTGGGGGGATGGGAGAGAAACTGCAGCGTATCACAATTTGCCTCACAACTGACAGCAATCAAAGGGGTTATTGTCCTGAACATGGGAGCGAAGGCGGGGGAGTAACAGCAACAAAACTCACCACAGTTAGGCTAGAAGTGAAAGTCCAAGAGGAACCGGCATGTAAAATGACAGATCTTGGACAAAGTGTTTCAGGTTGGTTTGTTTGTTTTCTTAAACAATTCTTTTTTCTGGAAGCTTGGGGTGAAGGCAATACTGTAAATTACGACCACTGAAGGGAAAGACCCGCGGGCAGCGTTCAGTCGCTGTTGAACACCAGCGCCCAAGGACACACCCGGCCGTCGCATCAGGCAGGGGCCCACGGCAGAGAGCGAGCGATGGGTGACGTGGGGCAAGGCAGAGGGAAAGCACTGCGGGGAGCACAGCCTGCCATCCTTACAGCTCTTCCCTGGGGAACGGGATTCAACCTGGAACAGATCCACAGAGAAGGGACTAGGATGATCGTAAGAACCGAGAGCCCGGTTAGCCCCGTAAGGCGAAGAACAGGGACTGCGCTGGGCGTTCCAGGAAAGCGCGTGAGGAGGGATGGTGCGGGGGATCAGCTGCCCGGGCCGGAGGCAGCGCTGAGCCGGACGCGCGGGCAGGACCTGCCGGGGAGCGCCTGCTGCCTGGAGATCCTCCCGACTGCTAGATGCTTCCTCTGCGTCGTAGGACGAAGCTCTGGAAGTCGCAGCACTCACGGCGAGACCCAGACAGCTTCTGAAGAGCGGCCTCACTTTATAGAGAAGGGTTATATACAGCCGCGGAGGGGCTCGCAGCAGCCAAACCAACGGCGTCCCACCGAGGGGTGGCTGCGTGAGAGCACCGCGCCAGACAGCTCCGCTTTACTGAAGTATTGTCACAATAACTTTCTTATAAAAACAAACGACTATTGACTGTGGTTCCAGAGTCACAAGGTCTTCTCGGAGCAATCTTTAGTCACCAGGCTCGGTCCGTGTTCCAGCGTCGGTGCCGATGAGTCTCAGCCGTAGGGGTGTTCTACACGCAAAGCCCAAGGATTTTCAAACGGGGCGTCCACGGAGCAACGGATGTAACACAGCGACAAGAAATCTGCTTTCTCGGAGGTGTTGGGAGACACTAGAACAGACTGAGGCTTTTCAGGAAGGTTATTTTCTGTCTAGGAAACTGATTATGATCAGGCTGTATAATATGAATGATCCTACCACACTGAACCACCACGCTGCCATTCCTTTCTGCGGCTGCAGCACACGACCGTCTTCGTGTGCGTACACCACGCATAGCTAACGGGCTGGCCTGCCATACACAGAACACAATTCCGACCGTAAAAACAGTATAATGAACTGGTTGCTTACTTAACATCCTGTATTTTATCTGACACTGGAAAGATAGCTTTCATTGAAATATTCTTTACGTAAACCTGGAAAATTCATCTTTCAGCTGTGTTTTCATTGACAAAATTCATTAGTATGGAGCCGGGGCCTGATCCTGCTGCAGCCAGCAACGAATTTCCCATTTGGCTCTTGCTATCGCATGAGTATACTCAGGGTGCATTCATTTTATTTCCCCAGCAGAAACATGTCTGTTTTATATAACATTAAAAATAAAGCTGCCAGAAAGCATGCTGATTAGAAAAGGCAAAGATAAACAGCAGCCATCAGATCCAAACGAAGGCCACGGAAACGAGAACTCCTGTTTTCCTTCTCTCCCCGGCTGCTGCCTGGCTGCCAGCAACTTCTGAAGCAAACGCGGGCACTGCGGACGTCACATCTGCTCCGACAGCAACTACTGCACCTACAGCTAAAACACGGCAAAATACGCTGTGCCACACGGAACGCTTTGTTAAAACCAAGCGGTTTTCCATGTGGCTTTGCGGACTCCGCAGCCACAAACAAGGTGGTGATGTGTTTGAGAAGCAGATGACGCAGGGGAAAAGGAAGAAATCGACGTTCCCCCCATCCCCGCTTCATGGTTCCCCAGTGTAACTGTACCTCAGGGAGAATCAGGGCAGCGAAATGCAATAGCAAATCTCTCTCTTGTTTTCTGCCTATTTCTAGAATTGCACTGCAAAGGCAGAATTCCCTGCGCTCGTCTGGTAAGATCCATAAACACAATTGCCACTGGTTGTCAGTCCTCCAGGACTTTTTCAGAGTGGTGTCTCGTTTATGAGATTCCCGATTAATACGACTGGAAATTAAAGACAGAAAGGATGTTTCAAGGGACACAGCTTTCCCCAATTCTGCTTCCGTTAACTTTGATGAGGAGAGCTTTGAAAACCCTACACCCGGTGTAAAAGCACCGCACGTGGGCTTCCCGAGAATGCTGTCCGAGCTGCTCCCATCCCCCTTGGTTCCTACGGAACATTTACGGTGTGACTGTCAAAGAACAAACAGAGAGTTAAAAAAAAAAGGGGGGGAAACCCTGCAGATACTCAAATTGCAATATGTAGACAACCTCAGATTAAAACCAAAAACTGAATAGCAACCAAGGCACATCTTTTGATTAAGTATGGTTGGAGAGAGGCAGCTTTATTCTGGCTTGATAGCTAATTACGTTCTCCAAACAGTCTAATAAAACCAAACATGCAGCCAAATGGGGCCTCTAATTAGCAAGCAGTCATTGGCTTCCTATGCTCCCTCGAACAAACCCCACATCCAGCAACGCTGCCCTGCAACACTGGAACAAAGGAAAATGGTAGTGAATTGTAAGGCTATTGTACCTGGTTCTCTACAATGAAAAAAAATGAAACAGAAATTAGAAATGCCTATGTCCTTTCTGTCTCCAGAGAGGAGCTGGCGTCCCAGCGCTTCGGGTGCCGCATTGCGTGATGCGAAATGACACGAAACCAATTTATGTCATCTAAATGACTTACCATTGACAGCGTGTATTGGCCAGCACGTCTTTATAGCTGGGACAAGCACAGGCAGGTTAATTAGCAGCTTTCCCCAAATGAGAAGGCAGCAGCGTTTCAGACAGACCATGCTACTTGTGAACTTCTGGGAAGACGTATTTTAGCAGCAGTATAACAGCAACAAAAGATCTACTTAAAAGAAAAAGATACGGAGAGGACCTACATAAGGAGTTCAAATCCTCAGAGCAAGTTTCAAGGATAAAAAACGCATCCCTCATTATTTTCAAATGCACTGGGAAACGATCCAGCTCACCCAGCTCCCAGCAAATATTTACCATATTGTTAAAGATGACGTTTTTTAGAAAATAAGCAACATAGGAATAAGTATTTCAGACAAAGGAAGTGTGCTTCAATGAAAATTAATATTATTGTTGGTGTTTCTTAGTTTTAGCCTTTTAAACTACAATAGCTGCACCACAGTTCCCACCTTTCTTCTTGGTTCAGCTAATGACATGTCACGAAGATCTTGTAGAATAATTTTGAGCTATTTATTAACTCTCTGAATCAACAAACTGCAGTCAAATTGATATCAAAGACCTGACAGACAGTCTTATACATAAGTACACCTTTCACAGGCGCGTCTCTAGCTTATGAAAGAAGCTGACAAATAAAGCTCAGGGGGGAGTTCTTCAACCAAAATGAACCACAAATCTAATTTTAAGGAGTATGAGGTGACAGACTTCCTATTCTAACGTTAGTTTTAATTCGTTCAAAATTATGAAAAATTAGAAGAAGTGCTACAAGCCAAGCAAACCAGTCTGACTTAAAAATAAAAAAATTTAAAATTTTAAAAACTGTCGACTGTTTCTTCTCCCCAGATCACCTTGGAGGAATAAGTGGCAATTTAAGGAATGTCTCGGTGTTGGCAGATAGGCTTTTTTCTTCTCCCCATCGATCTTCCTCCACAAAAAATATTTCTATAAACATCACCTGATCTCTGTGCTGGGTTTGCAATACGGCAGCTCCTGTGAAGACAGCAACAAAAAAGCAGGGAACGCCGTGCCCGGGCTGCCAGCGCGGGGAGCCGGTTGGGGACCCGCCGAGCACGCCCAAGCGCTCCTGCCCGGGAAGTTCAGACTGAAGGTAAGATGAGTATTAAAGAAATAAGAGAAGTTGTCCACTGGAAAAAAGTGGATGGTGACAGTTCTTCTGTGCTGAAAACAGTTCAAAGGGTGCTACGCTTTCCTCCCAGAGGACCCACGGCGGTTCCAGCAGCGCGTCGCGCGGTGCCGGCTCGGCGCGGCAGCAGCCCCTGGGCCCTGCGGACGCAGCCCCTCCTCTGTCGGTGCTCTCCGGCAGATGCTGTTCGCCAGCACTAAATCCACGGCGTCTGTACGCTGAAACTTATCAGAGGGTCAACTATTTGCAAATACATCCAGATCGCGGCTCGCTCGCATTCCGCCTGTCACACGGGGACGCACAGCGATTTTGAGCAGTTCAACCGCAACAAAACCAAAACAATATCGCAATTTAAGCTTCTTTCTGGACGGAGGACTACAGTCCTGTTTCATTTACAGCCCTCCACCTATAGAGAAGAGGTAAAACCCAGAGCTGTGAATGAAGAGAGGCACATTTAGAAACTGCCTCCCTCCGGGGTTCGGAGCTGCGGAAGCCGCTGGAATTAAGGGACTCGCCTGTTTTCAGAGCTGTAACCGAAATTATTTCTCCCAACTACCCTGTTCATTATTGCCTTTCTGTGCTCATTACTTCCATTGCTTGGTAATGAGAGGCCGTGTATCATTACTGGAACTCATCAGCAGAGACTTGACTCTGCCTGTCATAACGCCACAGCATCTCTTAACCCTTCGCCCGTCCCCAGGCTGGCTCGGCGCATCCCCAGCCACGGCTCCTCGTTCGGCAATACGCACAAACCCGAATTGTCTGCTTCATTTATCTCCCTCCTTGCCAGCTTTATTAAAACCATTTGTAGAGTAATAATAAAGAGACTAAAGACTGTATATTCTCCTATTCTCCACACAATGCCTGCTTTTATTTTTGAATCAGGGAGATGATCAATCATGATGCTTATTCTTAGAAAACTCCTCCAAGAAATAAATGTGAAGAAGTCTTTCTAAATGATCCTTTTCCCTGGGTTCTGTTTCAGCAGTAGAAGAAGATTTCCTTCTCAGAACAGGAGTAAGACTCTTAGTTTCAAGAAATGAAACATCTTGTTTTCACACAGCTTTTCCAAAAAATTTCAGTGTTTGAACTCTTTCACCTCTGTGTAATACAAGTATTTCATAGTACTCAACCAAAGTGCCAAAAGAGAAGAAATGAAAACACACAGAAATTCCATTGCTGGGAAGAGGGACCTAATATTTTTAACTGAAGACTACTGAGTTAGTATCGACGGTGCTCCATCTTGAGTCGTTAGGCCCATGATGGACAGTTGCACACGCAGATCTGAAATTCGAGTATTACTTGGCTGGTAAAAAACCCTCCAGCAAATAGAAATGCAACTGGAAGTTAGTTAAAATCAATAGGTTTGAGACTGAAAACAACCTGTTTGTGTAAAGACAAATCGAACCTCGGGACAGCCTGACTAACTTCTAAACAGGACTTTGTGGTCCAGCTGCTTCACAGTTTGCATCGGGACGAAGTTCGTCAGTACGGATTACTCTGTGTTTACGGCAGGCATCCCACTTGCATCCTTACAAGCGGAATGCCGGAGGGGAGGAGAGGAGAGGGGCTCTACACAAAGGACGGGGAGAGGCAATTGCCAGGTGGATTTAAATAAAAAAATTCTTTCTTCTATTCATGCCCAGTGAAAACCAGAAATGCTGGAAGACAGAAAACTCCCACCTGTATCAACAGAGGCAAATTCTTTTTCCGTTTTTGTAGAAAATGTAGTGACCCAAAGAACGCGTTCGGACTTCCCAGGAGTGGGGGCTGTCCATCTGATTAGAGACAGTGCAGATGGTGCTTGGCCTTTAATAAAAAGACTTTTCCTTCCCTAGGAAGAGAGCTGCAGGTTGTGGAACAGTAAGAATGAGGCAATACGGTGATTTGGGCAATGCAAAATATATCTTCTGTTCACTTCATCTCATGGATTTGGGAAATGCCTGCGCACGATATATAAAAATCAGTGTGTAAAACACTAATCTTGAAGATTTTTTTCTATTAAAGCTGAGCATAAGGAAGATCCTGACATAGCTATAACTCGCTCACCTGCGACTGCAGATGAAGATACATCCCAGCCCAACAGCCTACTGAACACGGGACGAGTACTTGAAGCTTTGTAAGACTGTGCGTACGAAGTTTTGCCGTGGTTTGCGTGCTGATGTGTACTTGCACGAGCCAGGAGCAGCATCATAAATCCTTCGTCTCGTTTTCATTAACAGCCTTTCAAAGTCCTCACTCAGGTTGAGAAAAATACAAGTACGGCATCTCCAGCCTACATACGGAGCGGAGGCTGCTGGGGAAACCTGCACGCTGCCCTTGCGCTTGGAGAGTACTTTTGCTTTAGACAGCAGTGGAGTCTGGAAAATAATTGCCCGGTCCTGCTTGGTGGGCATTGGATCATTTTCTGCTTGGAAAGACGAGCAAAAAGTGCTCCCTTCTGACATTCAATTAGGAGAGCTATTTGGTGTCAAAGAGCTGAGGGAATTTAGTGGGACCAGTTATTGCTTCTTTATGCATAATTCTGAATTTGCTGCTCTAATGAGCCCTTCTCTATATCCTTCGTGATTGTCATTCATCTTGTTGAAAATGACTTGGCCTGACAAATCCTGTTAAGCCACAGAAATTAAACGAGATCTGAAAATGCTTGAGTACACATCCGTAGCTCCACGTACTGTTCTGATCAGTAGCGTTAGCTAAGCAAGCCTGGAGGAAAGCCAATAAACCTCGAGCTATCAAACAGGATCACCAGAAGCAATTAACTGGGCCCGAGAATAACGGGTGCTCCCCACTCCTCCGGATCACGCCCGAAACACAGAGAATAGAAACAATTAGCAAAGACACAAGCTAATTACTTGGAGCCGGGGAGGTCTGTTCTGGGTGGAGCGCACGGTCCCCCACCGCAGCAGAGCGCAGGAAGCCCTAAACGCGGCGCGTCCCCGGCATGACGCAGCCGGAGGGCCCTGGGGCAACAGGGCGCGGTGGCCGGGGGACTGCTGACCCCCGTTTCATTCAGTTGTTCTTCAGATGCAATTGCCCGGCGAGAGGGAAGGGTGTAGGACCTTTGCAGAGGCCGTTTAGGTCCCTTAGGCTCCACCCTACCAAATCCTGTTCAATATAGACTGTCAGCAGGAGCGCTATCCCATCTTCATCTTCCACTGGCCAGCTGCAAAAAGAAAAATTTAAAAAATAGTATTTAGGGAATAATAAAAAAGTACTGGACTGGGTGGCCTGTGGGATTGTCCTGTCTGTGACAAAGTAAGGCAGGAAAAATTGGAGTTGAGGCGGAATATTCAGACAAGCTTTTGGATTCAAGACCTTCCTTCAGATTCCCCAAAACCAAATCATGCTTCCAGGAATTGATTCTGACTTTTTAATATTTATTTAAACCAAAAGATCTCTAATAGTAGACAAAAAAATAGTGGAGGCATCAAAAAAGTTACCTAAAGGAAAACAGGAGGGAAAGTTGAATTCTATAGTATTGATTTTAAAGCTGCAAAATAAAAACTGATCATTGAATATTTTCTTGCATATCATAAGTAGATAAAGAGCACGAATACCATGAGAATATCTAGCAATTCACCTGTAGGTCCAGACCAAGAGCAACAGAAACCGTAACAAGCTCGTGGCAGCCTCGGGGACAACCCGTCGGAGGCTGGTGAAGAACTGCGCGACCAGAGCCAGCAAGATGCCTGAAGCCCTCCGGACTCGCCCGTTCCCAGGCGTCCGTACCACCGTCCCTGCTGGCAGCCGCAGCGCGGCCACGGGGGACGGATTACGCCGGGAAGACGACGATGTTGAACGGAAAGCTCATCTGTCTCGGTGCTTTCCTCTATTTGATGCCCCCTTTGGAAATATTTCCTTCGAGTCGGAAAGCCGATCTGTTCCCGCTGGGCTCACAGGGTGAGAATTCCCACCCATAGCACCCCTTCCATCACTTCCACCCGACAGCTCCCACCTCCCTGTCCCGGGTGCCAGATTTAATCTGCTCCCCTTCAGGAACTACCCGGCCAATAGCTCTTTTCAATTTTCAGTGAAGTTGAGTTAAGAAAACGGACTTTCAAGACTGTTGTGCAGTTTTACTGGGTTAAAGTGTGTCAAAACAGTGAGGAAGAGAGCCGGGGTCCAGCGGGTGCGCTGGGAGGGTGTGCAGCTGCGAGACGCTGACGTCCGCAGACAGAATTCAAAGGCAGCTTTAAAGGTCATGCAAATTAACAGTGATGTGGTCTTCCTCTGCAGCGCCGGCATGTGATTCTCATATGATTGCAGTGATTTGATGTGGGGAGTGAAGACAAGTCAGCATTTAAACCAAAAGAGAATCACTGTATCAAAGCGGTATCAGTCAGAAATGCTGCCAGAAAACCGACTGTCCCAGTTCAGCTGCTCTGGAAGAGCCTCACTGCAAGAAAAGCAACCATCTCGCCAATTTTGTGGCATCATTCTTTTTTTTAACCCCGATAGCTCCACAGACTCAAGTTTTCACTACGCGCAGCTACGGAGGCATACAAGCACTTTATCCCTCCAGGGCGTAGCTCTCGCTTTCCTTAACGATAATCCATCACTGCGAAGCTCTGCGGGCGGGTTTCTACGTCGGGACGTACGTGGGCTCATGCAGCCTGCAAGCAGCTCTGCAGCGACGCAGTTACTGCCCTCGCCCCCCACGAGCCCCGCGGCTGTGCCCGCTGCACCGCAGGGCGTGCTTGGACGGGGAGGTGGGGAGCGCTCGCGACAGCGGCTCAGCTGGGAGACGGCAGAAGGTGCTCACCTCCGGGAACGGGGCGACCCTGTGCCAGGCTCGCCAGAGCAGCTAAACTCGGCGCGGAGCTGCGTTACCTCGCGACACCCCGGAACGAGAGCGAGCGGCAGAGCGCACCGCCGCGCAGCCTACCGAGTATCCGGTCGCGCTTCCAAGTCTATCCAGAGCCGGGCATCAGTACCCGCATCCCTCAGAGCAGAGGCTGCTCGCCAACTCCCAGCAATTCACAGGCTGAGCCACAACCCTTTTCGACACCAAATCCCGTATTGATACACCGAACTACGTGTGACTGAGAGACACTTGTGCAAATCCATTCGAAGCACGAATTCAGGGGCATCCCTGAAAGGTAGCACAAAGAATCCAAAATTGGGAAATAAAAGCATAATTCAGTCTGACAAAATACATCTATAGCTCAGCGTTAGCCTTACAGTGATTTGCCCTACTTGACCCGTATTTAACCCAACTTCCTCCTCCGCACATTGTGCCGGGGTGAATCACTGCTGACTCACGTGGCCAAGCCAGATATTTTACTGCAATTTCATCCATAGGAAATTCGCCCAGCCACATATGGCTGTGGCATACCCGAGATTGCTACCAGCACAAGAATAAGCCACGTTTGATGCAATATAGTGTGAACTTCAAGCATTTATCATGTGCAATCTCTGCATTTCTCTGCTTTGAGTGGCTGTAGGGGATTTTGTATTCCATACTGAAGAGTGAATGCTGAATGCTATGGTTATAGTAACATACTGAATGCTATGGTTATAGTAACATAATACGTATCTGTTTGAATAACAACTGCATTTTTCCACATCACCCCTACAAGAAAAGAAGGAATATATGATGAGGCTATTTCTTCAGTTGCGGACAGTAGTAACCAGATGCTCCTACATGGTTCATTCGTTGCTCAAATACCAGTTGCACACCAGCAAGCACAGCCTCTAACGTTAAGTTTTGCTCCTGGGCAGCTCCCTTTTTCACTTGTATGAGCACAAATCCTTCCCCAGAACTTGATTTCAGCCCGAGGTACGTTTTCAGATGAGAGAGAGCCAATCTCATGTAGTTCACAAGAGCAGCACTATGTGACTAAGCCTGACAACAGCCAGATTGTATTGAGCAAAGCAAAAAACACAGAGAAAGTTAACAGAATTCCCCTTTGTCTGCATAAATACAAACTAACTTAGAAAAACAGAAATGGAAATATTCCAGAACCAGCCGCACTCTCTCCCTCCCGCAAAAGAAACCCCCCATGAATAATCTAATCTTTCAGATCAACAATCTTATTTGCTCCCAGAACAACCCATTTCATGCAAACCACCCTCTTTCTTTGGGAGCATATGCAGTACATTTAGTGCACTTATATATATATTGTTATATAGAAAAAATATATAAATATATCTCTCTCTATACTGTACACAATAAACACAATATAGACACAGTTAAACACAAGATCCGTGGACATTCAATGCAGCCACATTTTCAAGCCGCAGTGACGCGCTCGGCGCCCACCTCGGTGACCTGGCAGACGCCGTGCAACGCCGGCAAAGTACCCTTCCTGCCCGGGCTACGCGTGTTACAAACAGGATTAAAAATTCACAGCTGTTCTGAATGCGGCTGCTGACAGGAGAGACAGAGCTTGCAGCACCAAGGCAGTGAACTCCCAAGGAGACAATACTTAAACGTTTTTATTGAAAAAGAGGAATTCAACGTGTGAACGTGTCCAGTCACCGGAGACGAGGCTCATCAGTGCCGTGCGGCCACCTCTGCTGCTCTGACACCGGCAGCACGTGTGCGGGCAGGACCTACCGGAGACGTAAGCCTGATGCCCGGAGTCCTACCGCACTCTCCCTCACTACAGCTGGCGAAACAGAAAAAACGGGCAGAGCTGGAGGAAGGCAGAAGAGTAAAGAGCAAGAAGGTGATGAAAATTGCAGCAATGCATCACTTCTTTCTGTATTTTCAGAAGCGAGTAGTTGTTTATACCCAGAGCATATTAGAGCAATCAAAAGGATGCTTTCACTCAGCAGTTGATGTTACAGACAGGACACAGACCTTATTTGCCCAGCTGCTGTGCCAGCACAATGATGCCAGCTGCGTACGAACTCAGGAACACAACAAGTTAAAAGCAGCCCAGGAAGCTGGTAAGCAGGACAGTCACTGGTACGAAGTCAGCACAGCGTGACTGGCAGGAATCCCGGTGCAGGGGGTGCAGACCCTCTGTGCCTGTGGGCAACAGCTATCGCTGTAGGTGCCTCTGCCTGTCCTCCTAGCCCGTCCGGGCTCAAGCGCCCTGCCTGCACGCTCAGCAGCTGCACGACAGAGCTACAGCTCCCCAGCACATCCCTGTAAGCAGCACGGAGGGCGCTCGGGGCGGCTGGCCAGCCTGAACTTTAGCTGTATTTAAGCAAGACCTTTCTGACTATTTGCAAACGGTGAAGTTGTAAGGATAACCTTTAACACCGGACACGCAGAAAATGCTTCTCTGGTACTTCTAGGGTTGGCTCTGCACTTTGTCCCACACAGCAGCTCATAACACACATGCAAATCTGAAAATAACACGTGTAAGCCCGGACCCTGCGAACACAGGCTGCGCTGGATGCAGAGCATCAGCCAGGCAAAACAATCAGCAGACAGCGATCCTACAGCAGGAGAGAGGGAAATCTGAGAGTCCAGTCAGACAGGTTGTTCATTCATTGTACTTTTAGCCATAAATCAGAAAAGAAGCCAAAGCAAACTTTCAGTGGTCTCCTTTCCATCGCTCCCGTTCTGGGAAAGCAGCACTTCTCCTGGAAAAGAGAAGCCTTGCTCCATACCGAGGGCTAATGTGCTTAACGTGACACGAGACCATCGTTCTTGCCTGGGTCTCAGGGCCCCGTTTCTGACAGTGCCGGAGCAGCAAGTGAAGTGCAAGAGCAGCCGTGTGCATCAGCACTCGCGGCAAGACAGGAAACCTCCAGCAGATCCACCCTTCCTTCCTGCGCTCCCCAGCCAAGTCACACACCCCAGGCCAGGGCAGCTCACTCAGCACCGAGAAGGCGGAAACAAGCATTCTGCAACTAAATTTAGAGTTTCTCATACAACGCAACCATTTTGCAGAATCTCTGAAAAGCTACCTTGGTTGTGAGTCAAAACACGAGACAACGCACGGTAGGAAAAACACCCAGATTTCTCCTTTTCTAACATTTATGTAATTCTGGACTTTACCTCAACCTTAAGGAAATGAAAGAGGCCCCAAATTTACACAAATCTTGTTTGGACCCATGAAGCCCATGACTTATTTAGTTATTTGCAAAGGATAACCAACCTCTGAAACCCCAAAACTGCTGTCTGAACGTTACAACATATCAGCTTGAAACAGTAAAGCTGACATGGCAAATGATAGATCTCAGGACAACATCTGGTCCCCCTGAAGCAGGGGGAGTTTTCCCTGAAAAGAACCCGGATCCACACGTTTAACTTCGTACTCTATTCCATTACAAACAAAAAGGCAGCACAAACCCGCTGCACAGCATTACCTCCAGCAAGCAAACTTCTTTAACATAGTTAACAGTGACCGAGATTTTTTTCTTCATAATTAATGTTGCATTTTTTTAAGCTACAGAAAGCAAACCATCCGCAGGAGCCGGCTCTCCGTGCGCTGGGTAAGCGATCGTGTTTGGGTATTTCCTATTGTCAGACCCAGCCCCAACAGGACTGACTCGTCAGGGGCCTTTACTCACAGCCCCCTTCCTTCGCACCCTGCTCCGCAGAGCAGCATTTGCACAAAGTGGCTAGAAAGTGTTTGTTCTTTCCGCCAGTAATAAAAAAAAAACCCCACCCCAAACCAGCCCCCACACCACAAACCCCTCTGGCTGCATTGTACGGCAGAGTACACAGTTCTGGGCCACGGGACTGAACTGAATCATTAAATACAGCTTGATGCTCTCTAACCCAGTGGGGCTGTTGGCAGCGAAGGAAACATGAGGTTCTGCACGCATGGCAAATTGGCAAGGTTTTCATTCCCACTCTTTAAAATTTCTCTTTGCTTTACAATGGTATAATTTAGGACCTATTTTTATTCAAATCCCTGATGAGACTGATTCAGGTCTATAAAGACCAATTCGAGATTCTTTAGCCCAGCAGGAGTATTACAGGCAAAAGTAAACAAGCTACAAGGGTATATTTTTCTTGGCTATTTACTCCACTGCTATTAGTATTTACAGGCAGACTGAAAAGTCACAGCATTTTCCTATAACAGCTTTTTCCAGGCTGATTTGCTACATAATCCGAAAAGCAATCTCTCGGAGTTGCCACATTTAGGCGTACTCCAAACTCCCAACATCTGACAGACACTGACAAAGACACAATCGGTCAGAACAACAGCAACGCCACTTCAATGTCTGGAGCGGTCAGAGAGGAAGGTGACTCAAGCCAGGTTTTTTCCCCCATTTACCCTGGTCCAGCCTAACTAGCAGCTGAAACAGCAAGAACCACGCTGGCGGCGTATCAGTAAACCGTGAGGAGCGATGCTTTGCTGCCAGCTTGCCCTCGCCCTGGCTCCGCAACAGGCAGCCGATGCGGTGACACCCTTCTGCAGAGGCAGGGCTGGGGGAGGACGGGGACACAGGACACGGCTGGCTCCCCGGTGCCACCAGACGCCTGCCCTTGGCCAGGAGCAGCGGCTGGCACACGGTGCCGGGCAGCTGGCCGGGGGGACGTGCAGCGGCAATGGGATGCAGCAGCCCAACGTCGCTTCATTTTCTGATGTTGATGGCCACTTAGGAACTGCCTGTCGCCAACCATTTCAGATTTATTTGCGTTAGAGGCAGCATATCCTGTAACTTCTTCTGGGACTGACCTAGGAGCGAGACGTCCCACAGCGCGTTCAGTGATCCAGCTCAAGTCTTCTCCGCGCTGTTACCGTGCGCAGGCAGAGCCGGGGCCGCTGCGCTGGTCCCTGCAGAGGAGCGGCGCGCAGAACACTCTGTGATACTTCACTAACAGTTTTAATGGGAAATTATTTCTATAGCCTGTAGGATGAAACTGTGGGAAACACCTACAGAAGCTACTGTGTTAGGAAGCCTAAGGCCTTCCAATAACAGAAAATTAGAGGATAATTTCTCCATTCCTACCCAAGACACAAGTCTTCTGTTGGCAGATGAACCACTCAGAGGACTGTAGGAATTATTCTTAGTTCTATCAAAACCAGAGCCGACTCACATCATCTTTTTTATTAGCGGGAATAACAGCATTTTACTTCAATTCCACATCCTTGAGTTTCCCCTGTCTTTTTAGCCTCACGCCCATTGTCAGCCATACCGGTATCCGCACAGCTCGAAGCAGCACAGGTCTCCTCTTTACATCCTGAAGCTCCCTGTCTATTCTGCCCCCGCGTCAGCCCCAGCAGGAAGGCATCCCACCACCACGCACTTGGTCGTTGCGTGTGGAAGGATGCAACGGGTATTTCGGTTGTAGGGACTACTTTTAGGAGAAGAGCCGCCGTTGGCCCTTGCCCATCTGTCAGCCCAAGCGTGGCTCCGGGCAGCTGGCAGCACACACAAGTCGGTGAGGCTCTCGCACTGCAAGGCTAAGTTTGACAGTCTCCAAGAAAGCAGAGCTGATGCCGTTCAAAAGTGCCGAATTCCCCCACAAGCTCCTGTTCAGAGAATTAGACAGTTGCTATCTATCTGAATTTTTAAAAAAGGGAAAAAGATATCATGGCTCAAAGCTTGTGAAATAGAGAGGCGGAAAGGGGTAAAAATTTGTAACTGTCAGTACATACACTCCAGAAAAAAGAAAACGTTGCAGCAGATGCTTTGTCCAGAGATGCCACCGAGTGGGAGGGCCCAGCACTAAAATTAGGCTCTGCTTCCAAGCTGCTGTTAGCCTCCAGAAATACAGAACGTGGTCCGACTCTCCTCCCCAGAAAACAAGCATGTCCCTGTCACTGACCGGTTACCTGCAGCAGGAGCTGGAGCGTAGGGAGCTGTGAATCAAGGACAGGGAATGGAGTAACATCGCCTCTTCCTTGGCTCTGCATGGATGCCAACGGACAAGGAGGCATCGGGGCTTCAGAGAAGCCCTTCTTCGGTCCCTCCGGTCATATCTGGAGATGTGCTTTCTGGTTCTCCTGGAGGGAACAACCACCCGTGTGAAAACTAATATAAGCACTAGAGGACTCAAAGACCATGACACAGGATCCCTGACAAAAGTTGCTGCTTTAAAATCAAAAGCTCATCGGCCATTTCAGCACATACAGTTTGCGTTTCTACTAAGTCTTGTGTATTCTTAAGCAAGAGAGCATTGTCTTAAATAATTCAACCTTAGTAATCTGCCAGTCTGATTAAAAACACCGACAACAATTTTATACTGCTCTTTGAAAGACATTAACAGCTGTCTCTCCTCATTGCGGAAAGACTGGGATTTACATATCGAATCCTAAACCCAAATCTAAAATTTTAGGCTTTAAGTCAAATAAAAATAAATAAAAATCGAAAGGAGGAGAGGGCTGATCATGACAAAAATATTTATCTTGCAATATTTTCATCATTCATGATTTGGAAGACATGTGAAACAAATTAATGGGAGTGTCCTGTTTTGGAACAAATCACCGTGGTGATGCACCCCTTCGCAGCATTCCCAGAAACTGCCATCGCTGCCTCGTCTTTCCTATAGGCAAACGTTACAGACCGGCAGCCACATCGCATTATCTGTAGGGTAAACTCAACGAGCGAAGCCTTAGGCCGGCTTCCAACAGTATTACACCAGAAACCAGTCCGTCCCTTGAGAGTCAGACCCCGGCTGTGAAGCAGGGTACGTCTGCTCACGTAACGGATCCGCTCGGATTAGCCCAGAATGTGACCTTCCAGCTTCAGGTTGAGGGTGTTCTGCCCCAAAGGAGTTAAGCAACAAAAAAGGAATACTATGAAACAAGTAACGAAGAAAACTTTTAGAAATACGGCACTTCTGATAAAAATCCAAATGCAGAACCTAGTGAGACAAAAAATGCTAAATTGGTCTTTATGAATTGGTTAGTCACCATAGCCTTCATCACCCAGCACCACCTGACAGGAGCTGCATGTAAATTAAGTTTCTGCTGCACAGCACTCTCAGTAGAGAGAGTGCGTATACGTCTAGTTATGCATATAAAGCAGCAATCTCTGATTTATTATGTGCGGCTCCGAGATGACTCCCAAGTCACCAGGATGTAATATATATTATATGGGTGCAATCTGAGCAAAGAACCTGTAAACATTCACAATATGCAAACCTTATTCATCCACCCAGTATATGTCTTCTAAAAATCAAACTCCTTCCTGTTCTCTATCAAAGCAAGACCATCACCAGCAGAAATAATAAATCATATTCCTGCCTCACGCTGAGGAAATCACTATGTGACTTAAGTAGCCCCGGAGTAGGCCCCTTTGATACCAACTCGAGTTACTTCCACAGTCAAATCATGGTCGGTTAAAAAAAATACTATATTGTAACAGTTCATCTCCAAACCAAGAAAAACATGGGTTTGATAAGATGCATTAAGCATGACTTTAATTTTGATTTTATTTTGTATTTGATAGAGGAAAAAGTGATTATAATGTCAAACATTCAGACACCATGCATATACATTTCTAAAAATGAAATGCACAGAAAGGAAAATGATTATTGCCTCACGTGGAAATAAATCTTATTGTGGAAATAAGATCCAAGTACTCACACAACCGGTTCTGAATGACAGCAGCTGACAGGTGACATCAAACTTAAAGTCAGGATTGTCACTTAAGTGAACAAGGAGGGAAAAACAACAGCATGTTATGCAAACCTGGAAAAAATCATCAAGAACTTTGCTATTATTGAATTTATGGCAAAGGACTCTGATATCCTAAAATGATCACAAAGCTGTGTTGGAAGGAACTTTCTTCTTCTCTACTGGTAGCTAAATAGAAAAATAACATCAAAAATTCAAGCTACATGGAAGGAAAAACAGTTGCAATCTGAGGTTGCTCAGCAAATAAGAAAAACGGTGCATTAGACGGAGCAAAATGAGAAATATTTTGATGTTTGTTCCAGCACCTTCACCTTTAATTTCAATCAATTTTTAAATTGAAAAGAAGGTGTCTTAAAGCAAAATATTTTTACCACTTCCTAGATGGAGCTGGGATTTGAATATATAAAACAAAATGCTTTCGATCATTTCCGCGGCGTCCTCCCCCACCCCATGCAAACTGCTCAGGATATTCAGCTCAGACGGTGCAACAGCTTTGGCCATTTTTCACCCCTGCATTCAAAAGGGAAGTTAAAAGAAGAATCCTTCTTACACCAGGTCTTCAGTGGTTACACTAAAACTTAGTCCATTACATCCAGTATTTGCAAAATACGTTCCAGTTATCCCCACACCTAAACTGCTCCCATCGGCTGCGCGGGTTCTTGGTTTTGAATGAACTGTGAATCCCAGCAGCCAAATGAGGAATCCTCCCTTCACACCACGCCGCGGTAATCGTAGAAGAGACTAAATTGGTCACCATCACTTGAAATCCTGATGAAAAGGGATTACAGTTTTTACAGTTAGCTTGAATGTGAATAGCAATATTGCTGAAAGAAAAGTAAATTATTAAGCCCTGTGAAATACCCAGATACATTATAATTGGCTTCTCTCACCTCCACACATCCCCTCTCACCCGGCATGCTGCCCTCACTCAGTACTTACCCATTTGCACAAGCAATCACCATTTTCTGGTAAACTATTACTGCCTTTCTCTACCCTGTTTTCAACAGATTATAGTTAGCTCCAAGCAGTTCGTCACCTTTCTAATTAGGGGAAAAGCCTCAAAATGAAGAGTCACGATTATGACAAACGGGTGCCCAAAAGGCAAAAAACCTAAGGAGGGTTTGGACTGCAGGAGCCTGCTGCCTGCCCTGGGAGAGGCCCGTGGCTTCAGCAGCCCGCCACCGAGGCTGGCACTTGGAATACCGGGATGCTTCGAAGCGAAGTGAAGTCCTTCTGGGCCTAAAACTGACTTTAGTCCATCCAGGGAGGTAAGATCCTGAGCTGGTGTAAAAACCGTGTCCTGGGCCATGCCGCGGTTCAGCCCAGCAACCCGCCGAATCGCAAGCTCTCCTGGTCTTGGTTGGTTGTTTTGTGTGTGTGTGTGTGATTAAAAACTGCTGGACAGACCCTTAACAGTGAGGACTGCCTCATCTTTTGGCATTTCTGCACTCTAGACCAAACCTCCTTCTCCTCCTCTTGTACCTTTCTCTCGTTTTCCTACAGAAGCAGCATTTTATTGCTGTCAGCCTCCTCCTGTCTCGAACCGTCACGCTCACATCTTGAAGTTAACACAACTCCTGCTGCCGTGGGAAGCACAGAGCATCCAAGGTGAGCTGCAATTAAAAAAATTCTCAGTGTTAATTTGCAGGCCAGCTGTAATCACAAATACTTGGATTATTTGTCTGCTCTATGCAAGCGTAAACCAGCCTTTCTCTTGCTGTTTCATTTTTTAAGAAAATCAACCTCTTTTTCAATATTCCCGAGAATCATTCATTGTTTTAGCTGTCAATAGAATGGCGTTAAAAAGAATTACTGTTCAGTAAAGAAATTACCTGCAATCCTATGCAGCCGATTCATGAATGAGATAAGCTATAAAAATTCACCCGCCCCGCCACGCAGGAGGGGAGCGGGTGGATCCAGGACCCTTCAGGGTGCCGGGAAAGACCCCGCTGCCCAGGAGGTCTGAACGGACCTGAGAAAGACCAAACCTCTTGCAGGAGGTCTGCGACGAGAGCCTCAGCCCAGGCATAGAGCAGGGACAGCAGCAGCCCCTCCGAAAAGCTGGTGCAACTTCACAAAAAAGATTACTAAGGAGAGGAACTGAGTTTGAGGTAAAAAAGGAACACGGGCGGCTTAGAATAAAGATTAGCATCGGTAAAAATAAAGAAAAAAGGCAACGTTTTCACCAATCCTCTCTCACGCCCCTTATTTGCATTTTCCGATGCCAGCTCAGTGATACAACATGGAAACGGTTTGACCAAGTGATGTATCTGCAGGTTTCTATGGTGATCAGCACATAAATTGCCGGCCCAGCCGTGTGTGAAAGAAACCATCCGTTTCAGAAACTGCAAATTCTATGCAGAGAGAAAAACCATTCCCTGAATCAGGCTATCGCTGCACGACAGAAAGCCCAGCACTTATTTACCAAGCTGGAGATTTCTGTACTGTTGGTATAGAAATGTGGGACAGTGCAGTTAGGTGATAACTCAGAAGAGGACAAAAAGCCCCGTACAAAATAAAACTAATTACCACTAAATAATTACACGACATGGCATTACTTGGAAATATTTATATACACAAAAGACATGCAGAATATTTATAAATATCTGAAATACGATTTCTACAGTAACACTTGAAAACCCTGTAAATAGGTAAAAACTGGCCGATTACAACCTGGCTACCAGGAGCGTTACTCCCGCAGCGGTGCCGGTGAGAGGGAGAGCTTGGAGGCGAGCGCCGGGGGAGCCGCCGGGCCCCGCTAGCATCGCGGGGGCAGCTAGAACCTAGAAGGTGAGACAGCAGCTTAGACTTCTTTGTTTGCTTTACACTTTTCTTGAAAAAGGTGCCTTGAAATTGTTTGCCATCTACCACGATACAGACAAAAAGGCTCCACACAAGGAGCAGAGAGGGTGCCGGCCCTTTCCCTCTCACAAGGGTGGAGATGTGGAGGATTTTTCACATTCATAGAATCATCGAATGGTTTGGGTGGGAAGGGACCTTTCAAGGCCATCTGGTCCCACCCCCTGCCATGAGCAGGGACATCCTCAACTAGATCAGGGTGCCCAGAGCCCCGTCCAGCCTGGCCTGGAACGTGTCCTTAGGTGACCTTCACCTAGAGTAGAAAGAAAAGGCAAGTGAGGATCTTCTACTACAAAATCTGATGAGGAAGTTTTTAAAGGCCTTAAAAATGATGCTAAGACTAATTCTGACAAAGTGCGATTATCATCATCATTACTATTAAATAAAGGCAACATAGGAGAGAAATGGTTATTAGATGATCTGAAGCCAGTAAAAGGTGCCCTGGAGACACAGTGAAATTCCTGTACTGAAGCTCGTGCTTTCTTTAATGAAGTACCTGGGTCTGAGATTCTGCCAGTCTCTTTAATTAAGCAAATCACCTACACATAAAGAGAAAAGTTGGAGCGGAGCAGAAAAGGCTGGCTTATGCTGCTATCTTCATTTCCTTGAATTTCTGTCCTGGCCCTAATCCCAGAACGAGCATGCTTGACAAGACTAAATTTTGGTCAAATATATATGATCAAAGTAAACACCAAGAATAAACCGTAAGTAGGAGTTTCTTTCAAGATTTGAATCATCTGTACTTGGGAGTCCCTCCACTGATTTCCCATCAGTCAATCGATAGATCAACTCCAGTTCCATCAAAAATCAAATTATCATCTAGGGACAAGCATCTTATTTGCAGCACTCAAAGTCGGCACCCAGATACCGCACAGAAAGCTTTCACCGTCTATCCAGAAACCCACAAAACTGAATTTACAAGTGGATGGAGAAAGATTCCATGCATTATTTTCCTATTGAAAAAGCTGGTTTCTTTCCAGTTCAGAAACCAAAATTCCCCGGGAACGAGCCGCCCGTCACCGGGAGAGGGAGGGGGGCAGCCCTGAGCCCTGCGGCAGGCGAACGAACGCCACCAGCCCGGCGACCTGGCGGGCCACCCCGGGGGGAGGCACGAGCCGGCAGGTCAGACCGAATTCCTCCAGGGAACGTTTTGGTTTTATCGGACATGGAAAGAAAACACTTTCAAATAAGCAAGCATATTCAGAATAGTAAATAATGATTTAAAATGAATATATATGTACTCTAATATTTTGGTACATCAGTGGAGCAATGCACATGCTATTTCTGCTTACGTGGCGCGAAATATAAAAATACTGTATCTGAAATTTCCAAGTGAAATTCTAGACACTTCCCGAGCACAAAGTATTTTCCACTCCATTCTGTGGAAACCAAGTATAAAAAAAAAGTAAAAAAAAAAAAAATCTGAAGTTTCATACCACCCTGGTTTTGATGCAACGGCTTCTCTTCCCCTTTTCTAAATTCCCCTCCTCTGCTCTCCCCACTACCTGCCCCACGGTTTTTCCCCGAGCAGGGAGCCACGCGCCTTCCCCGGCTCCCGGGGGCACCCCGCACCAGCACAGCTAGACGGCCACGGCTGGCAAGAGCCGACACGGAAAGAATGAATTAGCGTTTTCATTACACACACCCCCAAATCAGAACAACAACTTCATACGTGTACTTATCAGTGAACACCCGTGTAGACAGCAGTTATTGTGAAGACCTATTTTAAGAAATTACAGCTAAGAGAGGTTTTTTCCCTTAAAACGAGTCCGACTGACTTGTGTTAATGAAACATCTAAGCATGTAATAGTTGATCTCCAATAGCAATTATCAGCTACGCTCATGATAACAGGGCAAATGACAAACGGTGAAAAGGAATTAAATTCATGTACTTTGTAACGGGCTGATTGTCTAACCTATGTAGAAGGCTTTCGACTTCATGTTCACTGTCCTTGTGAACAACGGCGTGAAACCTCGTCTTTATAAAAAGTGTTAGTGCCTTACAGATCTTGATGATGCTGACAAAAATCTCCAATCCTGACTGCCACATGCTGCCGGCAGAAGCGCCGATTCCATCTATTTAGGGTATTCCCGAAAGGAAAGTGTGGATAATAAAAATGAGCGCTGGCAACAAGACAAACCTTGTTAATCAATACAGACTAAGTCACTGGCTGGCACTGTTCAGCTGAGACAGTATCAAGTACATTCTGCTTGAAAATCTTCCCCTGAACCCAGGACTGGTATTTGCCGACAGCCACGGCTGGCTTGGAGGGCGACGGGCTAACGGCAGGAGTTAACGCGCCCAGTGCCCTTTAGGAATCGAACCTGGAATCTGTCAATTCAAATACAACTTGGAGTAGACAGTGATCTAAGTTATAAAAAAAATAAATGTATGTTTACTCTCAGTTTTTCCACAAACAGGCTTTGAAATGCCAGCCAGTTTTGTTTTACCCTGTTATGGAGAAACATAAATGCCAACTCCTAAAACATATTAGGAAATTAGCATGGCTGAGAAAAAGGATATAATACACACAATGATTTTCTTTTCCGAAGTCAATTACTCAGGCTCCCGAGCCTGAATTAGGCAGCTGCAAACCTTCGGAAGCAGCTGCTCCCGTAACCCCCCTCCGCAGGCTCGCCGGCTGCCGGTGCGCAGCGCCGGGGTCCCAGCCGGGGCGGGCGGCTGCACGCAGAGCGGGAACCCCCGGCGCGGGCTGGCTCCGAGGTCGCTCTGAGCATCGCTCCGAGCATCGCTCAGTCGCGCAGGGCCACGATGCCCGCGTCCTCCCACGAGTATACCTCAGTAGGTTTGTGTTTTGTAAAGCGCCACGTGATCCCAGCGCGCAGACAGGAGGAAAGCGGGAGATTTGGGCTCCGTCAGGCACTTCCCGCATCATGAGCTTGCTGGGGAGCTTGGATTCGCCTTCCGTTGAGGCTCACGCCAAGGACCATTAACTACAAACACCTCCTGGCACCATCCTTGTATAAGAGCTTTACAAACAGCACCGCTGTGTGAAGACCTGTACGCCTCCCGCTAAGATGTGGGACCTGATGAACACACAGATCCAGAAGATGCTACGAGCGCGTGGCCAAATGATATTGCCTGCTGGGAAACCTGCTTGCACGAAGAAATGAAACCCAGGTGCGGAGCCGCAGCACCACCTCTGCTACCTCAGACGTGCCTAAAAACCCACAGAAGATGCATGTATTCAAGGTGCCTGATCGAAAAATAGTAGAAATCAGTAGCCCGTAAAGAATAAATCCATAAATTTCTTTAGCATTATGTTCCAAATAATTCAATAAATATAAACCTTCTAACAGATAAAGGGAAGTCAGTAGCGTGCTGACTGCTTTTAATCAGAATACTTAAACTCTGAACATTAATCAGTGTTTTTTGCTTAAAATCGGAGACTGAGAGTTCCTTTGCTATCGCACAGAGCGCGAAGCCCGTTAACGTCCCACGCCATGCTCAGAGCGAGCGCGTTCCAATTCATCAGCTAGATTATTTTTTCAAATCACGGCAGAGCTCGTCACGTGGTGCCTGTTCTACGCCCAGTGAAACTAGCAGTGGCTGGAATAACCCATGACTGGAAATTCAAATTAAGCTAGTCATTTAGTGCTGCAGCAGTCGCTGCATTTTCCATCGTGCCAAGGAAGATGACGACGCTCTGCCCTCGGGTGCCGGAGGTGCTGGGCAATGCAGAGCAATCAGCTCTGCAGCCACCCATCTTCGTGGGGCGTGCAGCGGGGGAACCGAGGGTGGCTGCCACTGAACAGAGCATTCACCCTCTCCAAATTCAGACAAGGTAACATGTGCTTCCTTCTTAGCACCCCCAACTGCGAGTTTAACCAGTTTGTTTTCTATTGGGGTAGAATGGGAGGAAGCAGAAGTGTGTGTGTGTAAAAGGGAAGAGGTGAGGAAGCTGAGAACAGTGAAGTGTGCCGAGATCTTCAAACATTTTTCCTCTACAGCTATGAAGGGAGCAGACACAATCTGCAGCCCAGAAAGCCACCCGTGCCCTGGGCTGCATCCCCAGCAGCGTGGCCAGCAGGGCGAGGGAGGGGATTCTGCCCCTCTGCTCCGCTCTGGGGAGACCCCCCTGCAGTGCTGCCTCCAGCTCTGGGGCCCCAGCACAAGAAGGACATGGACCTGCTGGAGCGGGGCCAGAGGAGGCCACGGAGATGATCCAAGGGCTGGAGCCCCTCTGCTATGGAGACAGGCTGAGAGAGCTGGGGTTGTTCAGCCTGGAGAAGAGAAGGCTCCGGGGAGACCTTCCAGCAGCCTTTCAGTACCTAAAGGGGCCTACAAGAAAGCTGGAGAGGGACTTTTTGCAAGGGCACAGAGTGATAGGACAAGGGGTGATGGATTCAAACTGAAAGAGGGCAGATTTAGATTAGATAGAGGGAAGAAATTCCTCACCATGAGGGAGGTGAGGCCCTGGCACAGGTTGCCCAGAGAAGCTGTGGCTGCCCCATCCCTGGAAGGGTTCAAGGCCAGGTTGGACGGGGCTTGGAGCAACCTGGTCTAGCAGAAGGTGTCCCTGCCCATGTCAGGGGGTTGGAACTAGACGGTCTTTAAGGTCCCTTCCAACCCAAACCGTTCTGTGATCATCTACGAGCACAGCTTCTCTAGCGAGACCCTGCTAACACAGGGAGGTGGGCTGCTGGTGCCGCGAACAGGGTGAGGCTCCATCACCCTTTGCTCTTCAGCCACACAAGTTCCTGCTGGAAACAAGCTGAACTCACGCCCGCGTGAAGCTCACGGTGCAGAACACCGACGGGAGAGACAAGAGTCCCGCGAGACAATGACCACCTTCCCAGGGAAGGGCTCTGACCGCCAGACTACGGGTTTTCTGGAGGGGGACACCCCAACGCCGGCCGATGAAGCCGTTCTGTTCCGTGTGGCGTAGTTACGGCCCTGCGGCACTGCACGAGCAGGCAGGAGCACCGTCCCGCCGGGCAGAGCCTACGTCAGCCTCGCCAGGCAAGGCTCGCTAGAAACCCCTCACCGTGGAACTTCCGAACAATCCCTGCAACCTTACGGGCAGCGAAACGAGCGACTGGCATACTGTCTTCCAGAGAGACTCGGCATAAATCAAAATCTGATTATGCTACATTTTGAATGTTAGATTTTCCACAAGATGGTGAAGCACAGAGATATATAACCTGTTTTGCATTGGTAATTGAAATAAATTATCATAATCCTCCCTGAGTCCTGCCATCTCTATTTTTTACATCAAACCTTTCCTGAAGGTTCTAAAAAAATATTTTCTTTTTCTATAAGGATAGTTACTAGGCTTCAAAATAATACCTGCCCTTGAAAGAAAGCTGGAGCCACAACTGAGCACGCACCCTGTTACACCACTGTAATGCAGGAGTGGAACATTCCCCTTTTCTGCACTCCGCTGGATCAACCCTTTTTGTTAATCTGGTGAGCACCGTGATGGATCACCACAACGGCCCCTTTTGAAGTAAGTGTGTTTAGTCTTTCAAAGAGATTGATTTGAAATTGACCTAGTTTCAAGTGAATAAAAATTGTAACAGTTTCAAATTGACTCAATTTCGAGCACACTCAAATCATGTGTTTTACATCTAACCTTTGGATCCGAGAAATATTTCCATTTGTCTTCAAAGAGCGGAGGGTGAGGCCACCCAAGGGAACTAATACTTCTCTTTTCAAAGTTTCTGCAGTACGGTGTAGTACTTATGCCAAAGCAACACAGAAGTCTTGCTTCCTGAAGTACAGAACTGCATTTTTTAAAAAATTTTAGAATATATATATGTTTTCACACATGTGGATCGTACGCCTCAGCAGTGACCCACAGACTCCAAGGCTCACAAAGTTCATCTGTTTCTGAATGCAGACAAGGCAGAAGGGCAGGAGGGAAAGGCGAGCTCAGGGCACCTTTGTTCTCCCTCCAGTTCTGACATAGTTCAGGGGCTTATGTAGCTCCTGGCATCAGCTGTAAAATAAAAAAAAAAATAAAAAAAATAGTGACAGCTTCATCTAGCTTACGCTCTTCTGACACAGCATAGAGCAGCTGCAGAGAAGAGCGCTTAGGACGTAACCTCAGTACTTGCTCCGAGATACCACGGACGCTCACCAGGACTGCTCCGGCTGCGACGCCGCTCGTCCCACGGGGCACGGCAAGGCGCTGCAGCGCAGCCAACTCAGGGCACGCAACTTTACAGGCTCAAGGCAACAGACGTCCCTGCTCTCTCGGGAGCCTGGTGAATTGCTGCAGCGTGATTGCCCCGCAGACAGCGACCGTTCGCACAGCCAACGCGCATCACCAATAACCAGCGCGCACGAAACTCATCACCCAGCCCCCAGGTACCACCCGCACCCGACCAAGGCATGCTCCGACCGGCACTGGGAGCGTCCGGAACGGAGCGACCTGCGGGGAGTCCCGGAGAACCATACAGCCGTACGGAGACCGCGCTGCAGGGGACTGCTTTTCGCCCCGAGAGCACACCCAGAGCAGGGCCTTTATCGGAAGGGAACCCGAGGTGCTTCTCTTCCTGGCTGGATGCTAGCGCAAGTTTTCCACCTTCTCTCTGCTCCCTCCCCACCTTTTTTTCTTCTTTTCTTCTTCAGATTGTCACCAAAAGGAACTGCTACAGTCGATGTAAGCCATCAGCCACACAAATAAAGCCCCGTGCCTGTAAGCCTGTCTCAACATCCTTTGGGCAGCATAGGGCAAAGTGTTCTTCTGTCATTTTTCACTAGAAGAATGCTGTTAAATGCAAACTAGACCTAGGAGAGGTCTTACACTGTAAGCGGCTCAGCCTCCCGGTCCGCCAGCACGCAGTACCTGTGCTCTCCTGCATGTCAGATCCATTAGACAGCACTACAAGGATAAGAGGCTGTCCAATGGCTGTGAACTGTATGAACAAACCTTGCCGATACTAAAATACAACATATTATAAACTCCTGATAGATTGGGAAGAAACAGTTGTATAAAATAATAAAAAAATTATATAGACCTATTGCCATTTCAAGACGGCATTCACAATTTACATAAATCCAGTATCACTTCAAGGTAAGAAACACCCATAGAAGAAAAAAAAAAACAAAAACCAAAAAACCAACAAACTAGTTTACATTTTAGACACCTGAAAGTCCAACTAAAGGCACAGGGGAATGTTTTTTTAAAAATGAAATTACAGCTTTTAAAAAGGACACAGATCACACTACCAGGTGCATGTGAAATATTTACAATGCAGACTGGGGTTAAATTCTGCTTTCGTTTGCTTAAGTAAGGCTCTGATTTCAATAGGGTTACAAAAGAACAGGGGATTCAGCATATATACATTTATAGAATCAGAGAATAAGTCAAGTTCAGATTCCTACCAGCGTAGGTCAGTACACAAATACAACTTCAGTCATGAAGCTACAATAAAAATTCTATTGTAGGCAATTAGGGTACCTAACGCATTTGTTTAGAGCTTGTTTACATCCTGGAACAATATAGTTTATGTCTTCATATTAGTATGCACACACACGCTTGCCAAATGAACTCCAGTTACCCATCAATTAATTTCTGTTAACTACTCTAAGTGCTGAAAAACCCTGAGTGATGATAAAGAAGTTGGTGTCTCATACACCCTTGAAACAAGCTGTGACCAGATGCACATTTAGCAATTCCAGTTTATCATAAAGTCTGTAAAGAATCCAAGAATATCTGTCCTTGAACTCGTAGTATTTCAGTCTCGACAGGTTTGGGTTCCATTTTCTTATCACAAGAAATACAGGCGAGACACAAGCCAGGAGTTTTATTTGCAGACACCACTGACCACAGACAGTTCAGACGAGTTCGACAGGTTGCTATCCCTACATCTGGTAAAAGGCCACACATTGCACATGTTTAATAACCACAGTGATTTTCTGGTTTAGCAATGCTGAAAATTAATTTGTGCCAGGTCAAAAATGCTTGAAAAGGAACAAGAAAACTCTTTTCAGGCACTTATAATTGGCTAAATAAATACATGCCTAAGTTTCTATGCTACCGGTCTGATACTCAGCGAGTGTAGGCACCCAATTCCTGATTTCCTATGCTCAGAGTAGAAAAATGTGGATGTTTCCCAAACTGTGGATACCAGATACAACTTTGTATGTGTGCTTAAATATTTACGCTCAGAAGTCTGTAACTTTCACTCTCGCTACAGAGGTCGAAGTATAGTAATACTGTAAGTGAATAAACATCTAAGTATCTGTGAACACTAATTCACTCCCAGGCCGACCTAGTTCTTCAGTAAATAAGCTTTTTCAAGCCATTTCTCTGCTGAGAGTCCAGGCCTTGGAAATACCTTAAACATACAGTGTTCTCCTTAAACATGCTTTTATTGCAAAAATACGTGGAGTGCATGGCATATATTTCTGGAATCCAGGCAGCTTGTGCTATACAGTAATTCAAATGTGAATCTCCTCTCTATTTTTTCCTTTAATTAAAGGAAAAACCAAAAGACCCAACAACCAAAGAGAAAGCAAAACCCACACTAAAGCAACCATAATATTTGACATAAGAAACCCAGCAGAAAATAGACAGCCAACCTGGAACGCGGCAGAGTATTCCAAAAAGGAGGGAAATCAAGATCTCAAACATCAGAAACTTAATTACTCAAGTACTTCATTAGCATGCTTTCATCTTAACTTTGTTAATCATCAAGTAAACTTGGCAGCAAACTCCCAATACTAAATTGAGGTACGCAACATTACTGTAGCTCATTCAAGGAATAAAATTATCACTAATCTCACCCTTAAATACATATGGCTCCCAACTACCTTGAGTCACATTGTAACCATTGTAACCATCACCATTACGAAGTCCCACGCAGTCTAAAAGAGATTTTGGCGATTAGTAGCATAGGGAAGCTATGAAACTCAGTTTAAACTTAGAACATCAAAATCATCCTTGGCGGATAACACGTTCATCACACAAACTTTCTTCTCACTTTCGAATCTGCTTAGCACCATAAAGGGGAAAAAAAAAAAAAAATTACAGCCACCACATACACACACATAACGATGTTTCTTTATCCCTGAAACAGAAAAATTCAACCCATCCTCTCCCGAACTCCCCCTGCCCCCAGCAAGACGTCCCGCTGCCTACCCTTCCACGCAAGTCACGTCTGGCGTTCAGAAAACCTGGCAACACGTGTCCTGCTTCCAGTCTCACACCACAAACCCCAACCACAGTCCTCCATCCCAGATTCCTGTCCTACCTAGCCAGTATTTGACTAGCCCTGCGCTGCCACTTCTGGATCACTTACATCTTTCTCGTAAGAATGCAGGGGAGGTGCGTTGTTTACTACACTGGATGTCACGGACACGTACGTACAGTAATGCCCCAAACTTTTGTTACAGAGGTGGAAAACACTGAACATGCAGCCAATTTCTGACCGCTCACAAGAGTCTGAAGAAGCAGACCTCATCGCTGTGTTAGGGGTGGTGCACAAGGAGAAGAAACTATGAACCAGTAGAGGAACTTAAACAGAAGTCACATCATGTGTTTCTTAAGAAACACAAAAAGATTCACTGTTTTGACCTCTAAAATGGATCCATTTTATGCATCTACAGAAATTATTTTCAGGATATCTGCGGAAGACTTATCTTTCAAACTACCTTTCTGGACGAGCAAGAGTGGATACAACGCACGTGCATACTTCTGCCTCAAACCGCCAAACTCTGCGCGTGCTGGACCCCACTGCTATACGTTAGCCATAGGAGTGTGCCGTAAGGTCTCGGTTCACCTTGCAGGAAACGGTTCTTTATTTCTGCTTTCCCAGAACAAACCTATAATGAACACGTAACACTGAAGAGCGAGGAGTCGTATGTATTGTACGGATGCTCAGTTTCAAGTATAACTTCAACAGTGGATACGCCCTCTCAAATGTTTAGACGTGAGCCAGCTTTCCATCCCAGGGTTTTGATAAGCAATCACTCCATTATCACTGCGTCATCTGGGCTCCCTCCTCCCCCTCAGCCTACAAGAGGAAGAATGCCAGAGCTCCAAGGGAGCAACGAAGTCATGAAGTCAGCCCGTGCCTGACAAACACCCAGGGCAGCAGAAGGATCGCACAGTTTTTCTCACTATAGGCTGAAGAATGCAATGGCACAGCTAGTCACGCAGCAGTGAAGAGAGGGGATAATCATCTCCCGTCTAAGGGACTATTATTCTGAGCAACGAGAAGTCATCTGCAAATTCAAAAAGTTACATTAAGCATTCTTATTTGCTTCATCATCATTTTTGAAAACAGAAGCCTGGATCTTTTGATTCTTTACCTCCGGTAAGGCCTTCAGTAAGTAAACAGACCTTCACGTCATGCCTACCATGTCTATCAATCCCTACAACGTGGAGATATTTATAGTACTAAGGTAATATAAATATTAAACCGTATTTAAACACATCCTCTATCTAGTGATATCTATCACAATAAGAAATAAATCTTAGAATATTTAAACCAACCAAGGTCGGTGAAAAATTACAAAGATAATTCTCTGAAATCACTGAAGTACCATAACTCCAACTCAAAGGGCTTTTAAGTATCTTTTCCGATTTAAGCGTAAGGCTTGGTTACACCAAGACTTCTGCTAGTCACTTAACATTCAAAAATTTGCTTCCAATATTTAGGTCTCTCAGAGGAAAAAAAGTCACATACTCTTTTAAGTGACAGCATCCTTTCTGCACACTTTCTTGTGTCCTCAATCGCTCTCTCTTAATCTTCTTCCTTTACTCCATTTGGTGCTGCAATTCCCGAGGCAAACGCTCATGCAAAATCAGTTCATCTGCATCGAAATCAACATTTCAACAAATTACAGACTGGGAGAAACTGAGATGTAGAAAGCTTTAAATGTTTGCTGGAAACATGCTGAATCGGTGCTGAAGCTGGAAACCAGAAGCAGGGCATGGCTTTGATAGAGGGCTACGCCAGACACCCCTGCTACCGCTCTCCAAGTCAGAAACGTCTTGCTCCCTCCTTTTCATTTCTAACTCTGTCACAGATGTGGTAACTCTTTAGAGGCAGCAAGACGGTAAGGAACTTAAATGATGTCTCCCATCCGGAAAGCATAATGCTTCCCCACCTCAGGGCTGGAAGGAACGCAACCAGTTCTATCATCTCTTGGCAAGACAGGGAAATGACACAAGTCGAGTTAATTCAAGAGTAAATGCATCTTATTCTTGTATCTGTTCTCAACCTGCAGAATAAATGCTATCACAAGGGCATCAACAGTCACGTTTCTCAGGAACACTTTTGGGTGTATCACTTCTAACAGCTAAAACGAGACTTCTTTCAGATACCCACATCAGGCTCCGCACCTGAGTATCTTGCCTACCAGTAACAGAGGAAATGCAAATATTCGCCTGAAGCTCAGTGCTTACTGCCTTACCTGCAGTTCTGTCTCTGACAAAATAACTTGAATTTGTAAGTATTCATCCTAATTGTTTAAACTGGGATAACAGTAGTAATGCTGCAGAAACAAAGCGTTAGACAAATATACCCGTAAATGAGAAACTGGTAAGGGAATACTGATACAAAGGCTGACCTGTACCTTTTTCAATACCCAATTCAAAGAAAAAAACCCAAACTACTTCCACTTCAGATTAGTTTTTCACCCAGAAGTCCATTTACAACCATCCTCAAACATCCCATTTCAGCCTAGCGTCGTAATACAGCAGGATAACAGGACTATATCAAAAGGCAAAAAGTTTCGCAATGTCACTCTGATCAGTTTAGCTGCTGCAGCGTTTCTTGCACAATCATCATCAGTCAATCAAGCAGAGGAGAGACATCTGGGATCTGTCTGTTACCTGGACATCAGATCTATCCACCATCCACTTTTTATAACGTTCCCTGACAGAACTTTGTAGAAATAAATGGATTTTAAATCATTAAAGCTGAAGTTACATGTCAGACACCATTTTCCTAAAAATATTTCTCCATCAAGGATTACCAAAACAAAACTATGGATTCTTGATCACTTGGTCTCCTCTTTGCCCAAACCTCCAAAAGACCCAGAGACTGCCAAAATAAAATAAAGTCATTAGAGAACAGCTGCTTCCAATATTTTAAGACTTATTTGAGCAACTTACAAGTTCTGGTTAACTGACTTCTAATTTTACAGGGTTTTACATAGGATCTAAGACCGTGTTAGACATTGCAGATTCAGTATTCACGTACAGTGTTTGCTTTATGCACAATATGTCATCTACTGCATGACTACGCTCTAGCATCAACAGTACTAAAGCAGCACCTGATGCCTATTAGAGCAGTCATACCCTTCCAAAAATTTAAAACAGCTACAGGGAAATTTTAATGGCTGTTCTTAAACTTTCTGCGTGTAATTCTCCCTGCTCCAGCCTATTATCGGCCAACCAGGTCAGGTTTCACTGGGCGTTTTCTTCAGCGCGATACTGACTACACGCAGAACTGAGATCACAGAGGTTGAGATCATCTGTGGTAAGGGCAAGAATTTCGACTCCAACCCCAATGAAGTCAGAAGAAATACACACATACACACAATGACTCTTACTTGGGAAATACAGTGAGATTCTCGATTACAGACTGACAAACCCTTAGTCTACTCAAATTAAAAAACAAAACCAACAAAAAAACCCCAAACCCAGCACACCCAGCCCCAGCAACACACTTCCACTCCATTTCTCATCACTAAAACTCACTTGAGTATCTTTAGCTGTTTGAACCAAAAATCTGCTATTGAATCGCTCTCCTCTGCTATGCACACGTTTACCAAAGATTGTCAGCCCCAAATAAAACATTTTAGAAGCTGGGCAGATGTTGGATTCCTACAAAAATGAGATTCTAGAGCACCATGCTGTAACAGTGCGACAGGAAGGAGAATCTTTTTAACATACACATTTTGCATGAGGCTATAACCGCTACAGGAGCGGGCCATAAGCTATGAAGGTCATTATTTAAAACGGTTTCACCTTTGAACTGAGCTCATACACACACACGTGCTTCTACAGCAAGCCTCCAGTCTCACCAGAACACGAACGGGCACTCCAAATAATAGTTCCCAAAGGTACGCTGAAGGTCTCTCAAGAAGAGTGTCTGGGTTGCCTGCTATACAAACCTGGAGAGTACGAGAGCTTCTAACAGCAGGAGAGCTCCAGCCATGTTCCATTTACAGTCGTGGGAGTCGTCCATTGATTTGAACGGGAGGAGATTCAAGAGAACACACACGCCACCCCTTTTCACACAAAATTCTTAAAGAAAATGGAAGTTTCTGCATTTTGTCACTCCTCAAGGAAATCTGATACTTAACAACACCTGCACGCAATGAGTATCCAAATGAAGAAGTCATAAAGAGCCAGCTGCCCTTTATTTAAAATGCCCGTTGCAAAACACTTGCCGTACATTCTTTTGAGAGAATCAGAACCATCAGGAATCCCACAGCCACAGAATTCAGTATCGTCTCCAGAACCATAAGCATCAATAAAGCCTGAGCATCACGTCGAGAAGAACCACACTTGTATTGAAAATGAGGTTGAGAATACTGCACGGTTACAATCACAGAGACTGGGATTTCAAAGACACGCTTTCTTGCAATAGAACAAGCTTGGATTTTTAAAAATACAATCATTATGTACAGCAAAATATGTGGCCATAAGACCAGCCTTAAACTAAGGCCTTGTTTACACAATTTCTGTACTGTCAGGAAGTATTTGGGCTGGGAATGTCATTCTTCTTCCAAATCAATTAAATATTTGCAATTCTCACTGTGAAAAGAGCTATATACCACCTTTGTATTGACACGGGTATAACATATTCCCACAGGGAAAAAGGAATAAAAGAGTACCTTTATATTGATACAACATTTTCCTCAAGTGTAGAAGCTAATATAGCTTTCATTATTCAGTCAAGTTAAAGCAGTATGACTTTTTTCTACTTTATAGACAAGGCCTATGTTTAACAAGCACCAAAACACTTCAGAGTATTCGGAAGATCAGACTATGAGCTCTACTTTTTGTACTGTCCTCACCAAGTCATAGAGAACATTGAACATCTAAATACATTCAAAACTCTGATTAGACCCATGCCATGGTTTCTTAAATCCTTCACTGTTTAACGAACACACCTTTTTGGCAAGAACTAGAGTGTATCTACAAAAAACCCCAGCGTAGTCCAGCACTTACTAGGCTGCCTTCAGCTGCTCTGCTAGGCTGAGAAAAACTGGACTTCGTGTGCCGCTGTGTGCTACAAACACCCTTTTTTTGCATCATTCTTCAATCATAACACGGGCAGTAGGGAAACAGGAGGCACTAGGAAACATGAAGAATCTGCTATCTGCTGGGGAGAACAGAATAAACATCTGCTTTTATTAAGGGGAACAGGTTGCTTTCAATACACTGATCTGGAGCAAGGCCTGGTGGGTGCTAAAAACTGTATAAACCCATTGAATTTAAGGCAAAATTGAACCATAGCAATAGCTGAGATGTAAATTTATGGCATTTTTTTAAACTTCAGACATGAAGTTTTTTAAACTTTTTAAACAGACATGGTGGCAGTCAAGCTTTCTTAGTTTTCAATGCAGTATTTCTGTTAAAAGAACCCCCTGCTATTAATAAGCATTACTCCCCTGCCCCTCCAACAGGGAAGTCCTCGAGGAGCTGGCTTCTAATTCATGTTTAGACATTTCTGAACGACAAGCTGCAAAGAGGTTTTCCATTTTCACTTAAAAAAGGGGGGCTGGATCAATTTGTCTGTTACTTGACGGCCCCAAGCAGAAGTTGAGGGACCATCACTAGGGTCGCTTTCTCCAACCCTCTTTGTTTTTAACTGTGATCGTATCAGTCTGACGGATACAACCTGACTGACTGTATCAGAGCAGGTCCTTGCTGCTTTGAAGGATACACGTGAGTTCAGGGGAAGAGGTATGTTCAGTACTGAAGTATATAATCTTTTCTAAATTCTCAGAAGATAACAGATGCTGCTAAAAATAAGTATCAAATTTTCAACTAAAACACAAGATTATCATTTTAATTTCCATCACTGGGATTTCAATACATAGAATTAAACTAATACTAAACACTGTTCTTCGAGTGCTGAAGCAGAAAGTTCCTACTTAAAATAGAAGAAATTATCAGATTCACAGTAGGAAACATGGCAGTTAGTTTTCAGTTGGCCTGATTAAAAATCCCGTTAAACATCATTGCTCAGCTTTCACTTTCATGTGGTAAGATAATTTCAAGTCGTCTTGGGATGGCAGGGGGAAGTTAAAAAAAAAAGTTGCGGGTTTTGTGTGCTAATCTTTAAAGAAGGGGCTAAGAGAGGAAGATGATGGCAGTAAGCACATTGCCTTGATCTTCCAAATGACAGAAGGCACAGGCCTCCTCCCACCCCAACCCCTCTGCAAACCAGGAAAGCAGTAACGGTCTGATGCATCATTTTAAAGAGTTAGAATGCAATGAGACTAAAAGCTTAAATTTTATAAATAATCGACCCTTAGGATTTTACCCCAATAAACCATGCTCTGCCCAGTAAATCGTAAGGGCCTAATCTTGCGAGTCCTCTTGCATTAAAGCCACGCTACCTTCCTAAAGCTGCCTACTGAATACAGCGTTCCACTCGCATGCTGGCATCACGTAGGGCCAGGACCCAAACACAAATGAAAAACTGTATTAAAAATGACTAAATATTAGGTAAAATAGCAATCTTGTGGTTTGCCTTTCCTTTTTTTTTTTTTTTTTAAAACACTGTCCTTAGCTAAATCGAGCCCCCCCCACGCCTTTCACCTCTATTGAGATATAAATCAGGATTAACAGCCTACGTGAAAGTTAGTGTTTCATGTAACACATAAAAGCGCACAAAGTTGTTTTCTAAAAAACAGCATTTGTATTAAAATTCTTAAAATGGATAGACATCTCTTAAATGCATGTCTGGAATTAAAATGACAGTCATTAGAATTTTCTTGGTACATCACAACGGTAAGATTTCCTTCTTTGCTGGCTGGAGGTACATCCCACAACAAAACCAAAGGCAAAAAAAAAAAAAAAAAAAAAAAAAAGAGAAGGGGGGAAAAAAAAAAGCCCACCCCCCCCAAAATCCCAGAAGGCTAAATTCTTGTAAATTTGAAGTAAATGAAGCTCGAACTTGCAAGACATGGAAATTACAGTTAAAAGGCTCAGATGGAAATAAGAAATAAATTCCACTAACAATAGGCCCTTTTGTCCTGGCTTGTTCGGTACGATTACTGCAAGGAAACTGTTAAGTAGTTTTTGGAGTAGTAGATAATGGGATTCTGTGGAGCTTTCACAGGTTGGCACCGGCTGGAACAGCTGAGTTTTGAAGGCACTCTATAGACACAGGGTTGCTGTTGGCCCTGCATCACGTATAGGAAGTCTTTGCACTTTAGAGAGCTAGTCATCAAAATCAGTTATTGCCAACCCAAAAAGAAAAACCCTCGGAACAAAACCACCACGGCTCCCACCCGCCGAAGAAAAATTAAAATAAAAACGAAATCACACACACAGGCACACCTAAAAAATTGTGCAGATTTGTAACATTTTCACAGCTGATTTAAAAAAAAAAAAAAAAAAAAAAACAGGAAAAACCCAACACGCTACCACTCTCCTGCAAACTCCCATCCGATACAGCAGGTAAACAAAATAGAAAATTATTTCACGAATCATCAGCAGACACTTTCTGGCACCCCACACTGTATTGGCATCAGTGTTTAACTTAAAGTCCCAGTTCAGATGTGCAATTCTCCAGGCTGGACGCCCCGGCACGACCACCCCACTTTGCATAGAGATCCTCGGGACCGGCGGCGGGGCGCTCCACGCGTGGCCGCGGGGGAGGGCTCGTCGCCGCAGCCGCGGCTGCTCCTCGCGCGTGTCCCGGGGAGGGCTCCCCGCGTGTGCTTCGCTCTTCCAGGCGGGCGGGGGCGGCTCCCCGCCGAGGCCGCGCTCCCCGGGCCCGGCGCCGGGCAGCGGCCCGCGGCAGGCGCTGACGGGAAACATGCCACGACCAACACTGGACGAAACGTACATGCCGAAAAAAGCCACATTTCCAACACGATTTTTTGTTTGGTTTTTTTTTTTCCCCCCCGATTTTTTTTTGTTTGTTGTCTGTGTGTGTGTGTGTGTGTACGTGTTTGTTCTCGGCGGCTGCCGAGGGCAGCGCGCCCGCCCCGCGGCTTGAGCCGGCCGGGACGCGGAGCCGCTCCCGCCGCCGCTCCCGCCGCTCCCGCCGGCCGCCACCGCCGTGTCCCCGCAGACAGCCCCGGCCCGCCGCCGCCCTCAGAGGATGGCGCAGGAGGAGCAGCACTGCTCGTCCCCGTTGGGCTGCGAGGCGTAGTTCATCTGCCTGACGATCTCCGCGAAGAGCTCGTCCACCGAGGCTTTGTTTTTGGCCGAGGTCTCCATGAAGGGGCAGCTCCACTCCTCGGCCAGGGCTTTGCCCTCCCCGAAGGAGACCTCCCGCTCGCCCTCCAGGTCCACCTTGTTGCCCACCAGGATCATGGGCACCCTCTCGTACCTCTTCACCCGGATGATCTGGTCCCGCATGGGCTTGATGTCCTGGAAGCTCTGCTGGTTCACCAGGCTGTAGACCAGGATGAAGCCCTGCCCGTTCTTGATGTAGAGGTCCCGCATGGAGGCGAACTGCTCGGTGCCCGCCGTGTCCAGGATCTCCAGCACCGACGGCGAGGAGTCCACCTCGATCTCCTTGCGGTAGAAGTCCTCGATGGTGGGGTCATACTTCTCGATGAAGGAGCCCGTCACGAACTGGACGGTGAGGGCGGACTTGCCCACGCCGCCCGAGCCCAGCACCACCACCTTGTACTCCCGCATGGCTCCCGGCGCGCCGCCTCCCTCGCCTCCCGCTCGGGGCTGCCGCTTCCCTCCCGCCCTCGCGGCGGGCGGAGAGAGGGAGGTGAAGGAGGGAGGGAGGGGCGCGCACGCCCCGCCGGGCGCTCACTGGCGCCGGGCGGGGAAGGGGCGGCCGCGCCTCACGGAGCCGCGCTGGGCCAGCCCCAGGGGCGGGCGCCGGGCCTTGCGCGGCGGCTGCGCGGGGCCGCGGGGGGAGGTGGCGGCGGCCGCCGAGGGGGAGGGGAAGGAGGAGGAGGAGGAGGAGGAGGAGGAAGAAGAGGAGGAAGGCGGCTGCGCTGCCGCTACCGGCCCCGCGGCGGGACGGCGCTGCCACGGCCCATGGCGCCCCGCGGCCCGCCCCGGCCCGCCCCGGCCCATTGGCTCCGGCCCGCCGCCGCCCGCCCCCATTGGCTTCCCGGCGGCGGGCAGCCGCGCGCGCAGCGCCCCGCCCCGCTCGTCAGGCCCCGCCGCCCGGCAGGAGCGGGGCGGGCTCGCGGCGCGGTGTCCCGTCCCCCTCAGGGAGCGGGGGGCAGCGCCGCGCCCGAGGGAATGGCGGGGTCCCCTCAGGAGCGGGGCGGGCTCACCCCGCGCGGGCAGAACCGCGCTGCCCCCGGCCTGTCGGGCGGGCGGGGGAGCGAGCGGCGGGGTCCCGTGCCCGGCACGGAAATAGGAGAAGGGCGGCGGGACCGGCACCGCGGGTTCCCCTGCCCCCTTATCGGCGGAGGGCACGGCCCGGTTAGCGCCTCGCCGCGGGCCCTCCCACCCTATCGGCCCTCGCCAGGGGACGAGGCGCCCCTCACAGCCGGCGCCCGTGCGACGCGTCCCGCTGCCCGAGGCTGCCTTCTCACGGGCACTCGGCACTTGACGGCCCTTCTGCCCCCGCCGAGGCGGCGCGACGGAGCTGCTGCCGCGGCTGGGCCCCCGCCGCGGAGGGGCTGCCGGCAGCGCCCTCTCGCCCTGCGCGGGGGGGCCCGGCGGGCTCTGGGGACCCCGAGCAGCCCCCTCGGCTCCCCAGCCCCTCTCTGCCCAGCCGGCTCTGGAGGCTGAAGGTGGGGAAAACGGTCCCTGGTGGGAAAGGCTCCCTCGCCCCCCGGGGCTCCTCGGGAGAGGCGGCTGGAGCTGGCCGGGCTGTCCGCCTCCTGCCCCAGCAGGGGCAGCCCCCGCGCTGGGAGGCCACGACCATGGCAGCGCTGGCCGTCGGGGGCTCCCGGGGAGCCCCTTTCAGGACACCCCGGCTTCCGTGTTCTCCCCGTCCGCCTGAAGTCGGGACTGGCTGATCTTTCAGGCTGAAGATGTGGCAGTTGCCAGATGTTGATGCTGTTTGCACTTTGTGGCGCGCGAACAGCAGTTTAGCCTGGCAGGGTTGAGTCACGGGGCCTGGCTATTTGCCGCCGTTTGTAAAAGTCGTTCCTTGGACTTTCTATCAATCAGACATTCCTTTCAAGAAAATATCATGAGTTATTTTGGCACCCTCCAGTCTTTGGTTTTATATCAGTTCTTTACTATTTTCAGTATCTATTCAAGTAGTTGTGGCATGTAGGTCCTTTCTTACGCACCTTCTTGTTTACAAACCTAATTTAAACACACAGCTTGGGGAAACAGGCCATGGTAGACAAAGACAAAAGCATTTGAAATAAGTCTTGTAAGCAACATTCTGTTATTTCTGAACAGTTTTCACAGAGACTAAATTCTACTTAAATTCTTTTTGCCAGAATTCACGGTGGGGATTCGCTCTGCTGGATCTAGCTGTACTGCATCCCCGTGGTCATCTGGCGAGTACTGCCCTTCCACTGATCCTCGGGTGAGTGTCGCCTGTCTGGTGATCCCCTGCCTTCAGGAGCTTAGGCTGAACCCCTCTGCTATTGCTTGTGTAAGTCTTTCCAAATGAAGCCTCTGCTGAGGAACACAAGAGTTGTGTTCCAGCAGCCCTGCTGTGGGGTGGGCAACGGTTTAAACAACTCTCAAATATACCACGTGTCTGAAACCCGGCAGCCTCCGTGCTCAGTTTGTAGGTGTAGCCGTGCCCTGTAGCGGCTCGTTGGGAGTCCCCAGGAGGGGTGCTGCTCTGCCAGGCCTCCACCTGCTTTCTCCCAGGTGCACAGTCTCCTCACTCACCTGCAAGATTTGTCAGCTGCAGGCTGATCCTAAGCTACTTGAAGGTGCTGTACAGATCAGTCTGGGGATTGATCGGATATTTTATCTTGTATTGGATCCCAAGGGCTGGGCTGTGGCCATATCTCTGTTCTAGACTCTGCCTGCTAACCACGTTACCCTTAACTTGTGCCGAACCTGTAGGCCACCTTTTTTCCAGAGCTTTTTTTTGTATGCTTCTACAGTTCTTTGAAAAAGCAAAGACGACCTCTACAAATACTAAAAACCTCATGTTCCATGAATGAGTTTCCTCTCAATGACTGCTCAACTTACGTACAGACATGCATGGATGTTGGGTTTGGAAACAAAATAACCGAGCTCTCTGTGAGGCTTTCAGGTCCTTTCCCCAGCTCTTCCTGCGTCGCGTTTGCTGTCCCTCCAATTCCCCCTTCTAGAAGCGCTCCAGAGGCAGAGCTAGCGCATCGCCCGCTGGCCGCGCGCTCCCGCCTTTGTGCAAGCCAGCCCAAACCAGTCACCAGCCAGCCAGTGTTTGCAAAGTTATCTTTAAAAACAGCTCTAAAAAATTGGTTGAAAGGCTACAATATCACTGCAAAAATATTTTCTTTTTTTGTTCTGCTGACGCACTTTGCTTATGCTGCTCTAAGGTTTTGGTTACCATGTGGATTTGCTTACCTTCGTCACCTCTATAGCAAGCCCACGTGTAAATTACTCCTATTGCACTTTTCCCTAACATGGCAGTAGCAGATTTTATAAAGACCAGACAATTGTAGTGTTGGTTTAAATCCATCTTATTTAATCCCAATGTTTGTTCAATTGTGGTGTGGGGTTTTTTTTCAGTGACAGAATAAAATTACTCTATATATTTTTTCATTCTACACTATGCAATTAATCGCCGCTATTTCTGAAGAAGGAAATGTATCGTGTTCGAAGTAACAAATGATCTTTACGCTGTTGAGTTTAAATATGGAATATTATTTCTCAAGTCCCAGTCCTCTACTGCTTCTATTAATTTAATCTCTCCTGTTACCAGCCAGCTCTAGGTAATTAGTTA
This sequence comes from Phoenicopterus ruber ruber, assembly GCA_009819775.1. Taxonomy (NCBI): domain Eukaryota; kingdom Metazoa; phylum Chordata; class Aves; order Phoenicopteriformes; family Phoenicopteridae; genus Phoenicopterus; species Phoenicopterus ruber. The sequence goes on along the minus strand of CM020223.1, from coordinate 1,104,147 downwards.
GTCTGCGGTACTGCTTTTAGAAATTTGGAGTCCGTGAAGTAATAGCAAGGAGTCTGTGGGAAGTAACTAAAAGAAGCAGGTCTGATTTTGTTAGAAATACATTTTCCGTGTGTGGCTACAGACCGCTGAGGGGATTTGCGAGTTGAAAAGGTTGAAAATCCCCAGCTAAGGCTTTAGACATTTAAGTTAAATAAATCACAAAAGTATTCAGCACATCATTTTTGAATTATGAAGCACGCATTATGTGGGGTTGTTGTGCTTCATGAATGGTACCGTGGTTTAGACTCTCTCAGGAATAAATGAAAATTGTCCTGAAACAAGCTCTGTTTGGGTAACATGAAAGCATTGCAATGCAGCAGAATCTCGGCAAAATATAATTATCGGTTGACTGTATAAATTTGATTTTCAAAATGATCAAGTATATTTTAAAACCAATTTCAAGATGATTTGATACTATCTTAAAAACATCAAAATAAAAATCAGCTGAAAAGCATGAATTTGGTTACTGAGCAGTTTACCATACAATATTTACATATAGAACTAGATTTACTGTGTTAAGTAACCCTGCTCGTTCAGTAAAACTACTCATACCAGCTAAGATTATTTCTTTGCATCGTTTAGAAAGATCAAGTCATGAGCTGCTTCTGTTACAGTTGCGTTTGTCTGTACAAGTATCAGCACTGTAGAACTATAAAGCTGTGTGTTTGGGTTTTTGTCCAAAATTTATTTCACTTATTATAGGCAAAGACTAAACTTAAGTGTAGTTTAAATCAGTAACACACATGATATCCAAAATTTCACTGCCATGAAAGTTTGCCAGTGTCTGCTGACAAGAAGATTTAGCGCTATAAAAATAGGTAAAGTTGTTCTGGTGTTACTAAAGGGACCTTCTAACCAGCTCCTCTGGTACTCCTTCTCTAAAGAGGCATAGCCAAACCACCTGGAGCCGTGGGATTAACTCCCAGCCAGGGTCAGTGTTAGCAAAGGGATATGTAGACCTCATTAAGTACCGCTGAGCTCGCTTAGCATGAGTGTTTCATAGAAAAACTGTGCTGTACCCGTGGAACAGAAAGATGATGTGAGGAGCGGGTTGAGTTGCGAGATACGCCCTGCGTAGCATTTGTATGCTTTGGAATTTTGGAAGGCCTGAACTCCGTAAATGAAACGGAGCTAGAGTCTGTAGGAAATGCGCGGCTTTGATTAAAAGAGACACTTTGAAAATATGCTCAGAATTAGGCGAGTGCACGAATGTGCTTGTATCAGAAATCTGCAACGCTGTGATGGTCAAGTGAAAAGAGGTGATAGCCTTCATTCGGATTTTCTCTGGCTTCTGTTAGTGACTACTCATTTAAATAATGTTTGTTAATATGTGGGAAGACCTTGTGACTGTGAAAGAGACTCTTCTGAGATCAGTCCTCTGCCATGTACTAGCTAGGCATGGTGATAATTGCATTTTAAGGCTACAAATAATACTAAATGCCATATTTTGACATTCGAGTTTTATGAGATAAAAGTGATTTTAATAATAATTTAATAACATATATTTATGTAACACCTTTCATTTCAACAGGAAGATGCAGTTCCATATACTTTTTTCCCTCCTTTTCTCTGTGGCAATGGTGACTAATCGACTTGATACCCTTCTTCGCTCTTGGTCGTACAGCAAGTTTTTAAGTCCGTGGTGTAAACGGGCCCTACAACATTCACCTGATCTGTGATGAGAATGGGCCGTTCTGTTCTGGGTTCTGCTTAGCTGCTTGCGGGCCACTGGGGCCAGACACAAAGAGCTGAACGGTGAATTGATCCTCTTTTTCAGCAGAACTGAAGGGTCCAAGAATGCCTTAATTCACCACTGCTGCTGAGAAAATTCGGAGGGAAGTCAGGGTCTAGGAATACTGCATGCAGTTTTACTTCCTAACATCTGAAATGTTCCCTGGATCTGATAGGGAGACATTACAATTCACTTAAGTTTTAATGACTTACCTGGTTCATAATCCGATATAAAACAGTTAAACTGAGAAGATTTGGAATCGTTTGGGGGAGAGATGCTATTCTGCCACCCCCATGCTGTTAGTACGTGACATTAATATTAGCAGTATACCTTAAGGTAAGGGGAGAATAATTACTGAGGGAAGCTAAGAAGATGAAATGATCCCAGAGAGCTGAAAGTCCAGAATTGCACTAAGCGCTTTCTGGCATTGGACAAATCTGGAGAAAGTTTCCCATGTTTATTCATTTTGAATATATGAAATTGAGCAAGATTTCTGGGCCCGAATTAGTTTTTAATTCAGTGTTATACAAAGAAGTCTTTATTTTAGATTCGCCAGCAGGATGATTTAGGTTGGTTTGGGGTTCCTTTGGTGGGGGTTGAGGAACGCGAAGATGACCACCTGAGCACACAAATTGAAGTATTTGCATTTTAAAGTATTGGCAAATTTTAATAACTACTTGATAAACAATAGCATTTTTAAGATTCTGTGTGCATATTTGATCAATAAGACCTCCTCTCTCCCCTTTAATAGTAGCTAAGAGTGGTTTTGGTTACATTTGTGACAACAGTATCTAACAGTATTAGTACTGACATTCAGTGTGTGTCTCTCGTTCTGAAACAGTGACTTCAGGTTTCCTTATTTAATTTGGGTTGCTCCTGTAGAAGAGTGGTGGTGCGTTCAGCACTGCACAAGAGAGAAGCTCGGTCCTCAGCCCTAAAAGTTTGCTGGCAAGCTTTAACCAAGAATCAGCAAGAAAGATTTACGTGGTGGGTATAAACTCGTTTTAAGAATAACAGTGGAAGCAGCTGCCTACTTTGAAAATCTGCCCACATCCTGGCAATGAGGGGCTGGAGATCTCTGTCCTCCTATCTTTACTTCTCCTACTTCATCCTTCCTCTTTCCCACACCAGTAACCCTAAATACTGATAAGAATATAATGAAATGTATTGCTATAATCATGAAGTATTCTGCCCTCGTGCTCTGCCCGGAAAGCTGTGCAAAAAGGTGGATGTTTTTGTGTCCAGGTTACGTGGTTGTTTATAAAAGTGCACTTGTTTTCCTACATTCTCTGTTACGGAAGATTCATATTTAAGAGGGAAAACACCTTTCAAAATTCTTCATCGAAAATACTCTGGCATTCCAACAGTATTTAAATATAATAATTAACTTGTCTGCACCTTGAGTTAATCCTGATAATTCTGTATGTGAATACATATCTGAAACAAGGCTGCCTAATGTCTGTTTATCTTAATCCAGTGGTGTTAGGTATTCTTCTTCTAGAATCAAAATGTCTACATATGGAGTTAAAAGAGATAGTCAATTAGGGTAATTCCATGGGTAGACTAGTTTTATTGTAAGTGAAACTGTTCCATCTGCTCAACACCCAGATAATCAGAAAGAAACTGATAAGACAAATTGCTAAGTGACTCAGGCCAAAGGTACTGCTTAATGCTGTAATTGGATATGTTTGTAGTAGCATGAGCTGGTTTCTCCCCTGACTCAACCAGCTGAACAATCTCCCTTTTGCCAGCTACTTCCTGAGGAGGAACTGATTTATGCAGAGTCATCCTTTTCCTCCCCGTCTGCATTAGCAAGTCTAGTGTGCGTGTCTTCGGGAAATGTAGCCCCACTGCGGCTTTCCTCTGGAAAAAGATTCTCAAATGCAGAAGAGCCAAGTTTCATTTTTCAAGAAATAATAGCAGCTGCTGGTGGGTGTAAAAAAAAAAAAAAAAAGTGTCACATACACAGAAGAAAAAGTTCATTACTTCCATCAAAAGTCCTGACAGAGATCTTATCGCTCCTGAAAAAATAGCCTGTGCTGCCAGAACTTATTACATATCATCTCACTTGAATTGATGTAACAATGCCAATTTATTTTTCTTTATAAAGAATGTGTTCAATGGCATGTTTATATCCCACTCATAGATGTGATGTTTATAGTCAAAATATGCATAATTGTCAAAGTTCAGGTCTATTTCTATGTTCTTTATTAGTTATCAACCCCCTTCTATTTACCACAGCAGCAGTTTACATAAAAGGTGAAGAAGATTAGGATTTTAGGTAAGCATACGAAACAAAGAGCGAACGCTTATCTGTTACTATGTGCAGCAGTCAAGTTGTGTGTAGGTGTAGTGAAACAGCTTTTGGAACCATAAATGTAATCTTGAAACACTGTGCATGGAAACACTGCTATTGTGTGTTAATGAAAATGGTATAATCAGCACGAAGTGAAACCGATGACTAATTCAAAAAATAAACTTCCTGTCTGCAGCAAAAGCCCTTTTGTAGAAAAATGCATTTTCTTCATTGATCTATTGTGTTATATCCCATCGCAGCATTAACTCTGCTGGCAGTAGCATTCAGACACAGCAAAAAGTTATAATTTGGAGAGTTTTCACTCTTTAATTTGTTTAATTCCTCTGTCTCCTGACCAGGAGCAAAGAGCGTTGCCTGACAGAATCTTCTATCAGATGGCAGCGAGGGATGAATACTTTCAACTGTGATCTTATCGTGTTTCGCAAGCGAGATGGGAGATTTCCCGAAGTCCTAAAGAAGCAGAAAGTGGTGTTTGCAGGGCACCGGCTTATGGACTTTTCTTCCATGTGAAGAACCACTGTAACAGTCTGCCTTTCGTCTCAGACTGGTGGAGTAAAATTGTGGTTGTAAGTATGGGTAGTTATTAAGGTCTGGGGGGTATTTCCCTAGCTGATAATGAGAGAAACACATTCTCATTTTAAAAAAATGAGAGTACATCTATGGAAGGAAATCTCCTAGATAAAACCAGAGTTGTGTTCCATTCCCTTCTCATTGCCTGTAATTCCCGTGAACGTTACGGAGTGATAGGTGAGTCCAACACACCAGTGAGTCCAGAGCCATTATGTAGATAACGTGGAACTGGTGTGAGCAAGGGGCCAGTAGATGGGCGAAGCAAGAGGACACGTTTCCCCTGTGTGCCAGAACAAGAGAAATAAAAGTACTTACTCCATTCATTAACAAGAAGTAGTGATTTAAACGTAGTGAAAACACATAAAAGGTTTTAATTTTTAGGAGGTTTTATAGTTTTCAGTGGACAGGATGGAATTTCCCCCTGGAATGTAATTTAATCAAAATCTCTATCTGTTGAATGGCGTTGTGTGGTACATTTTGACTAACCCTAATAGCAAGTAAGAAATTAATAGCTGCTAGTGCTTGCTTTCTTCTAGTTCAAATTATTGTGACGTGTCTATCAAGGTAAACTCTTTCAATTTCCTGACATTATTCCTCTTACTACATTTTAAAAACAGTGTGGACAATATATCCACTTCTGGATTCGGATGGAGCACCTGATGACTTTATCATCTTATATTCATGTAGAAAATTTCTACATCCACAATTTGCCCTGCATCACGACCTGTAGGACGGCTCCCTCGGCCGCGTCAGTGCAGAGCGAGCCGGGTTACCCCAAAGCCCTCTGTCAGTTAAAGCTAAGAGAGCTAACCTTGCCCTGGACTACGAGGAGGTTGTCCACAGCTTCCTTTTTTTGCCAGCTTTCTTGTAGCCTCTAGTGTAGATGCAGTTGTAAGAGGAATGGAGGAAGCTGCGCCCTAAATCACAGTAGGTGTTTGCAGAGTGAATATATTTAAACCCAAAGTCTCCGTTTTTGCCACTCGATACTATGTGCTGTGAACATTTACAGTGGCTACAAAGGGGAGAGGCCACGTTAGAAACATTGATTGCAACGAACCAGGTTGAGTAACGGAAAAACTTCACTTATTCAACCTCCAGGGACATTTGTATAAATTCACATCTTAACTGGTAGATCAGTAGGGATTAACTGGCTGACTCATTGTTCTCCGTCCTGTGTTACCATGTTTTATCCGTTAGGCTCCCGAGCCAATTCGGTTAATACTGGAGGAGACTTTGCGTTTCTCTGATGGCAATGGCTGTAGAAGACAAGCTGCAGTTTGTGTCTCCAGGTTTAACAAGGATCACACAGCAATCAATGAACAGCTGGAGCTTTAAACCCAAATAAACGTACAGAGTAACTGTCGAGGCCTTTTGCCTGCTTTTGTTTCCGTATTTGTGGTAAGAGCTGCACAAGAGAAAATTGCCACACAAGCATTTTTTGCTCTGTCCGAATCCATCCCCACATGATTTTGGGGGGAATGATGATATTACTAGGCTTGCAGAAGCTCACAAACAATGCACCCTTTTTTAGGCACTTGGTCCAAACTCATATTTACAGTATGGCCCTTCAGGAAGCTGAGCATCTCTGGGTCTCAGGAAGACAGATGAGCCGCAGATCCCTCAGCCTCACCCTGACTGAGTCCTTAAGACTGCAAGAGAAAAGAAATTAAACTAGACAAGAGGAACTGCCTGCTCAATCGAGCTTTGTTTTGTAACGCGCAGGCAGACTGCAAGGTCAGCAAACCTCTGCAAGCTATGTGGCCATATGGGCAATGGCAGTTTATGAAACAACCGTGCCAGATTTGGCAGCCTTGATGATGACCACATGGCAGGTCAGTGAAAACCATTTCAGTGCCAGTTGTATAATTTCGCTCTTCAGTCATCTGAGAAGAATATGTAAGACAAGATTTTAGAAAGGATGGCGTCATTTCAGCGCTGAAACTTACACTGTTCTCTGTATGGTATATATGCTTCCGATGTAACCAGCGGAGTTCTTTGGCTACATCGTGGGTAACTGAAAACATTCGAGTTTAAATATTGATTGTTATTCTTTATACGTGTGTAGACTTGTATTTGAGTGTTTTGAAGTAATTTTGGGGTAAACACAACAAAGGAGATAAGGATTTTTGAGAGAAAACTAAGACCGGTGTTAGGCTCAGGCTGACATAAGTTATTTGCAGCCTCAATAGCCTTTGAATCTCTTGAAGTCCTCTACTTCAACAAAATGCTGTGTTTTCTGGTTGTTTTAAAAGGGCTGCTGCTTATAGCTTGCTTGTTTCTGGCTGGTCAAGGTTGGAGGGATCACTGTGGCTGACCACTGATTGTGTCACCGGCCTAAATACTGTTTCATCTTCCAGGCCTTCAGCTGCTGGGCCAGATTAACGTGGATGTGGGAGCAAACTGACTCTTGCAACACCTGGCCTCTGCAGATAACCCCACCCAGCTTGACTTCAGGCCAAGTCACGGCACAAACAACCTCTGTTGTATTGACAGATGACCTCGTGGGAATGAACAGATAAGACAAAATGATGTTGATACTACTTGATCCATAAGCCATGTTCGATACTGTCAGCCGGGGCAGTCAGGAATGCTGATGTGACCGCAGGCCCTTGGAGGGTTTGTTTGAAGGCTGGCTATCATCACGCACCGCCAGGACACTGACTGCTCCCTTAGGGCGTCATCCCCCGGCCGGATCTTGGCAGCCAGACTCCTCGCCCCACCGCGGAAAGCCACCGCTCTGAGGTTCTGTAGCCTTTCTGCATACCGCAGCCCAAAACTGCAGCTATAAATGCAAAATATTATCAGTCACTGCATGTAGATGTATTTGTATTTCTGTATACTTTATTTTGTCGTAAGTAGTTCCAGTAAGATGATACTGCAGGACTACCAACGGCAGTAGTCCGTCATGTGAGAAAAATACACTGGAAAGACCAGACTAAAAAATACTTCAAATGTTAATTGCTTCTGTTTGTAATCCATCACCTAATGAGGGACCTGCAGTAGGCTCGTGGAGACAGATCCCACGGTTCTTCATCATGTGGATTGTGACTTACCTGAGAATCGTGTCTGAATGAAAGTAGAGTAACATGGTATCAGGAGCCGAGTCGTAGTAAATGGGAAAAAACACGAGTTACTTTATTTACAGGGATCATATTCCCCAGGATAGAGCTGAATTCTATGTGTTTGTCCTACTTGCAAACAGCAAACAAGTTATCTGGTCCTAGGATCTATTCCAATTAATCTTACTAATGCTTCTGTTCATTTTGGCCAGTTCTCGATTGCTCCAGAAGGGGTGAACTTTGAGGATCTCTTAGTATTGATGAAACAGATGTGGCACTTTCACACTGTAAGCAAAACAAAATGTCAGGATGGTCTGAGAGTTTCAGTTTTCAACTATACTTCAGGTTTTTTCTGCTTGGTTTCACCCTACTAGTGAAGCCTGCAGGCTACTTCACCCTATGAGCAGATTCTTCTTCTGTAAGGGTAAACTGAAAATTAAAACTAGATACAGCATTAAAGATGCATCCAAGCACAGGTGCTTGACAGTTGTCCGATTTATCAAAATTACTTGAAATTCCAATTCTGTTCTCCAGCGCGCTGACAGCCAGCGCGATAGCATCGGCAAAGTTTGCATTTGGACATTAATGTCCAAATGGCATTAATACAAATACAAACTGTGCTACAAATCTTTTGATACATCTTGCAGTTTTGTGGCAGACTTGATAACTACTGTGAATGCAATACAATAGTGTATCAACGTTGTTTTCTTACTAGAAATAGCGGGTGTGGAAAAAGCTTTTCTACAGTCAAAAATACATCGGATCCACTGGCTCCCGCTTTTAATGTGTGGCCACTTATTCGGACAAAAATGGAAACTGCGTGCACTGTGGTGTGGTTTGGTCATATCTATGCCTGGATTCACGTAAGATGTTTCGTAACAGGTTATTATCTTCTAGGTGCTTTCACGGACTGCTTAATGGAGCGTTGTAGTATCCAGCCACGTATGCTGACACTGAGGTGACTGACTAATGCAAATGTATGTGTAAGAGTCAGTTTTGATTTCATCGTTAACTAGTGCCTCGGTATCTGTCTTTGTACAGTAAACAGCATATGCCATAGTTTACATCAGATTGAGTCCTTCTGCAAATACATTAATGAGAACAGGAAAGTAAACTCTGTGGGACATGCATGGCTGCGGTGACAAATCAATTAAAAATAGTCTCTTATTGTTGATTTTTTTAAACTAAGCCATCCAGCACTGTAGTGCGTAGCACCTGAAGCAGGGACGGTTTGGGGTCTGCACAGCCTGGAGAAGCGTTTGGAGGGCGGTTCGGGATCTCACGACTGCTGGGGTCTGAAAGGGACGTGCTGGTTCTCTGCGTCATGAACTCATTCTGCACTGTCATTGCTTAAAGTAGTGATTTTAAAGCTCCTTTTAGTCTTCCTGACGAAAGGCTCTCGTATGAAAAGACTTCCCTCACCCAGGAAGGGCTGCTGTGGCAGACTGTCAAAGAAGGGGTTAAAACCAAAAAATCCCATTTAGTTTCACTCTCGGTTAAGTGGGAGCAGAAGCGTCTGAGATCCTTATTCCGCGTGGGACTGGCCAGGGCATTTCCCCCCGGCCGGGGCGAGGCTCCGGCGCTTGGGGAAGGGCTGGTCCGGCTGCTGGGGCAGGGCTCGCCCGCCCGGCCGCGGGACGAGGCCCTTGAGGGAGCGCGGTTGCCGGTGGGTAGCGAGCGTGAGGCGTGTTTGCTCTCTGTCTGCCGGATTCATACCTGATGTGAGCGCAGAAATGTCAGCGCCTGGGTGCTGCAGTTAGTAGCCTATAAATACCACCCCGAAAACGTGAGTCATGCCTCCTGTGCAGGACCGACAGCCGTTGCTGGGGCTCCAGGGAGCGGAGGGAAGGGGAGAGCACGTAATACCTGGGACATTTTACAAGGTGTGGTGCTGACTCAGGCAACCTACAGCCAAATCTTACGATTTTCCTGACCAATAAATAGAATTAACCAGTAACAACAACAACAAAACCCCGTGACTCCAACGTCAAGCGCACAAAGTGGCTGCCTGCCGTACCGCCTGAGATCACTGAGCACCGAACCCAACATCCCGGCTCGGGAGGAGGATCCGGGCTGCAGCTGTAGGGGTTGGGAACCGCCACAGCCATGCAATTAGCTGCTTCTGCATTAACGAACGTGGGGAGAATATCTCGGCACGCTGATAAACGTGTGCCTTGTGGCTTTGGATAGCCGCACCTTTGTATGCAGATCCGCCTTGGTTCTCGGCACGTAGTTATCATCAAGCTCAGTCGTGAAAAGATTGACGTCTATTAATAGATTGATTGCATTTAAACTAAGTCTGCTTACCACTAGCACTGATAAAAGAGATTACTAGATGCTACTACAAAATCGGATCATCCTACGAGAGGCGCCGCGCAGAGGGGAAGAGCTTGCGGCTGCCGGCATCGCCGCGCACAAGCCGTGCTGCACGGCGCGAGGGCAGGACGGGGCGCTTCCCCCCGCGCCGGGCCGTGCGCTGGGGCTGATCCGCGGCCACCGTTGCCTCCACGCGGGCCGCAGCGCTCTCGGTGCAAAGACCTGGCGTCGCTTTCTAGCTGCGTTTGTGGAGAACGGCAGAAGTTGGGGCAAATTCCTCGCGTCTGCTTGGCCACTCGCATGCCTGTAGAGAGAAGGCACCACCAGGGAAGACAAAAGTGGGTTTACTCTTTTAGTGACAAACATCACTGGTCTGAATGATTAAAAAAATGCTATCTGAATGAGGAATTTGTTAAAAGCTAATTCTCTTCTTTTATATGTAACACAGCCATTTGTTCCCATCATCAGTAGAAACCTTATAGAAGCTGTAATTATATGTAATTAACTTTTCTCTCTCTCTTTTTTTTTTTTTAACCAAATACCTAAAACCCTGCGATCTCAGAAAAACAAGCTGTGTTAGAAGGGGGGAGCTGAACGTGGAATCACAGTTGTAGTCTATTGTCGCTAATGAATGTGCTCCGCAGAAAATACACCCTGGGTTTTGCTTCACGTGAAAAAGAGGAGAGGCTCTGACAAGAAATATCCAGGATATTCTGACCGTCACCGCTATATAGTGAATAGAACTGCGTGGAGCATTTCATAGGGGTAGTTACAATGCGTGAGGCGCTTGAGAAGCCACGCGGTGCAATTTGCCGGTGCTGTAAGACAGCATTGCCAGCGGGTCTGCGCCCTCCTCTTCCTCCTGCGGGACGGGCTGAGGCTCCAGCGTGAGGAAACGTGTCTGTAGGCAATGGTGACTCATGTAGGGCATTTTAAAAGAGAAGTAGGATTATGGCTGTAAAAATTAGGTAATGCTCTCAAATTCCTAATCTTCTGATCACTATAGGGACAAAAGTAATTTTTTTTTTAATGGTACGGACTGTACTTAGACTGCACCTGTAAGGGAATATTTTAAGGGCATTGACAATAGTTCCTGGAGAGAGAAAAGCTGCACGCTCTGCCTGGCCCGGCCGGGGGACGGCTGCTGGGGCGACGGAGCTGCCGCTGCATCCAAATGCTTTTTTCACTGATGGGAGAATAAAAGCTGTACAAAGACACGGATGGAAAAAAATGCTGCATTTTCAGTGCAGATGTTTTTGTGACCAAAATTAAGGACGACACAGAGACGAAGAATGAAAGTTCGCGGTACTGGTGACACTTAGCTTCATGGGCGAAAACAAATGTATGTCTGATCCTTGGAGCTATGAGATCTGCTAAGATTTCAGCTACACAGATCAAATGAGTGCTTGTTGTAATGGTATTCCTAAGCCATGGGACCTATCGGTTCCATATATAATATATCTATATTTTATATAGATATGTATTATATATATATAATATGGCTAAAGCTCTACTGTCGTTTACACAGCACATTTACAACGTTAAAGAAACCTCATCTTGTCTTCAGATCACCATCGTCTTCACGTTTCCCCGTCTCATCACGTGTCCATCCTCCCTCAGTTAAATCCGATTCAGAGGGTACGGCTCTGGGGACAGAGAGGCGCTTTTGCAGATGCGGCTGGCTGTGCTCAGGTGTGGGCACGCAAACGTGCCGTATGCACCGTCCCCACCTCGGCGCTGCGTGCGGCGAGCTGCCGGGCTCCCGGTGCTGCTTTTGGAAGAACCAGGAACGCGAGGAGCTCGGACACGTGCCCTGGGGACTCGTGGCGGGGCAGCTTGCTCCCGGCAGCGTACCACCCCGCTCTGCTCCGAGAAGCTGCCGCCCCCGAGTTCAGCCCGTGGTGGGCTGCGAGCGGCACCGGCCAGAAGCATCACTGCGGCGGCCAGAGGCAGGGGAGGGCAACCCCTTGCGAGGGCTCCGGTAGGCAGTCACAGGCAGCGGCCTTTTAAATCGCCCTGGCGTGAGTTGTTAGAGCTCCCCGGGAGGCAAGAGGCTCTTAAAGTTTCGTTTAGAAAAAATTATCTATCACTCTACAGCTAAAAGCCCCAAGTATGTCTTTTTCACTGCAAAGGAATTCGTGTTACGTTTCTAAGTCCCGTTTATATTAAAGACGCAGCTGAAGCGACCCTCAGCGATCAGCACACCGAGCCTTCACCGGCAGAGGAGTTTCGCCTGATCTAACCGACCCTTGTGAGCCTCGGAGCCCGCAGGAGCGGATTCTCGGCCGATTTGCCCGTTAGTCGGGATGCAGCAGTGGCACAAACATCACGGTGGTACCTGGGCATTGCGGGTGGGGGTGCGGGGATGAAGAGGGCTTCTCAAAGCTTCTCCTTTGCTCACCCCTGAATATGAAAGAACAGATTGTGAAAAAGGAGTAAAAGTCATGCGGGACATTAACAAAACCCCAGTGAACTGCAGTATTGTCTCTTTATTGTAGGTGTGCCGTGAGCCTGCAAAGACAGGCTGTGTTCTTACTACAGTTACTTCATTTTTAAAATAACATATCAGTAGCAAAAGTAACGTTTAAAAGTATAGTGTAGATAAAGACCAAACCACCGCTCCTACTCCCGCTTACCCTGTGTAAAAAGCCGCTGCATGTCACAGCTGTGCCAATAACTAAACTCATAGTACAATGCAATTCTGCAAAGAGTATTCACGCGTTGACAGCAGGCCCTGACCATTTCGCACACTGAGCCTGTTGTAAGGGCACTTTCTCAGCATTAGGAAACCTACTGCTTAATTAATGTTTTATGGCAGTTTGCGTATGTAAAGCACTATATAAATGCCGACTATGACTCAGTTGTCAGTATCTAAACATAAATTACATTTCACACAGGGTTTGGGATAAGAAATTCCATAACATTTGGCAAAATGGCTTCTGCATTCCCAGTGATTTTACATAAAATCTATTCATAATGTCCATTGACTGGACACAATATATGTGATTCTTTTAGTTGAACTACTCAATTCAGCAGATAACCGCTGCTGCTTCGTAGTTCATGGACGAGAATTTAGGAGAGCAGCTGAGGCATACATTTGAATTTGATAAATGACGAAGGAACCGTTTCAGAGGACAGAGGACACACTGTCCACTTAGCTGGTAGTACAAGACACAGAGTCGAAGTGGCCGCTTTGAGTTGGATAGTAAAACGAGAGCTGGTCCTGCCCTGCCCCGGCGCAGCCAGTCTCGTACAGAACGCAGGCACGGGGAGCTGTGATGGATACCTCAGGGCTTGCACGGTTCCACCAAATTCTAACTGCTGATAGTGATTTTCTTCTGACATTCAGTCACAGCGAGACAGTCCTTATAGCTTCTGGGTTTGTTTTTCTTTCCTACTTTTGATGATATCAGAGTTGCGCATGCAAAATAAAAGGAGATAAATGGCTGAGACTAGCAAGAAGCAAGTTTGCACCGTGCTGTGCAACGCACTTGAGTGGGCTCTAAGCAGGCTTGAGTTCGGAGGGAACGCGTCCCGGCAGCGTAACGCCTCTGTGCGGATCACGCCAAGCCGGCGAAGCTCCGTGCTGCTCCCGGCGCTCGCTCGGCCGGGCCGAGCTGGGGCGTCTCTGCGGAGCTCTGCCTCGTGCCGCCCGGGCACCGCTTCGCGAGCTGAAGGCAACGCACGGATCTGCCGGCAGCACCGGCGGCGCAGAAGGGACAGCAGCCCCGACAGAGCCGGAGCTCCGGCCACCCAGCAAAAGTACCTGCAAAACGCCTGTGAGGGGAAGAGACGGGAAAACTGCCGCGGAGGGCTGTTACGGAGTGTGGCCTCAGCACAGCAGCTGCTAATGAAAAACCGGTGATTGTGATAAAATAATTGCCTAACGGCTTCTAAACCCGATTCATCCTGGAATTTCTAACAGCAGAAAATTTCTTTCTGCTGTTATTTTATGAAATAGTGTTAGCATTCACTCAAATAACAAAATACTTCTTTAAATTGCCTTTTTTTCTCTGTACTGAGTATCTCAAGAGACTCGGTTGCAATGCTCTGGGATGTTTGCTCATCAGAAGATGACAGTTTGAGCTCAGGGAGGAAATTATTGCAACACACAGAGTGACAGAATGGGCTCTCCTCGTCCATTGTTTTGGACAAAATCCATGAGACTTCACTCGGAGAGCTGTAAAACTACACCCAAGAACTGCTGGTACGAGTTATTTCCTGGAGAATGTATTTTCTCCTTTACTTTCCCATTTTATGCTTCTTCGGGGCAGATCCCTGTAGGTCTCTCAAAGCTACGAGGAGGTCTGGTCAGATACCGCTGCTGGAGCGAAACCCTAACTCTCAGCACCAATTTGCCACGAGAGGATCCAAAGTTAGGACCCAGTCTAGTGGCGGACCAACAGCTTGAGGTGTTTGTGCTTTTTTTACATCTTCAGTTTGAGCAAGAGAGGTCTGAGACCTGTAAGACTTCTTTCCGCTATCCGTACATCTGCAGAGATGATGGGAGTGTATTACAAACACGCTGTGCCTTTCCTGTATGTTTTTATTAAATACAAAACACTTTAAAAGCTCCTGGTGGAGCTGAATGACTCACAGGATGGGTAATGGGATTAGATCATTGGTTCAAGACTAGTTCAGGACCAATATCCTGTAATCTATGTGGCTAAACCCTGTTTACTTCAGTGGGGTTCGGTGGAGACATCCCGGCTTTCTCCTGCAGATCTCGGTGCAGGGGGTAGAAGGCGGCTAAGAAGCATTGGTGTTTAATCATTGGGTTTGCTCACGTTCCTGTTTCTGTTCCCCGTTCATTTTTTTTCATTGCTGGGTCACATCATTAAATAAATACAACCTTTTAAGCAACGGCACAGAGGAGAGGGAGAGCGTTTTTGCTCCTGCCGTGCCTGCAGGCCGAGTGCACCGGCAGGACGTGCAGCAGGGATTCCTGCCCTGGCCAGCAGCACCCGCAGCTCCCGAAAGCTGCTCTTTAGACGTGGAAGAGGGGACACGGCTCTGCTGAACAGTGAGTTGTCAGACTGTGCAGGAGGGTCCTGCATCTGCCCCCCCTCACAAAGCGGCCCGAGTCGTGCTGATTTGTCATCAAAGACTTTCAAATTTTGTCCATCCACGGTCGAGACATGAGACCCGTGTCACGCTGGGACTGTGGGTTTGTAGAGCTTGTCCATGCTATTCTTTAATTCTAACCTAGGAGTATCTGTGGCACCTTAAGAGCTTTCCACGTCTCCTCTGAACGGTAGGTATAGTCATCCTCTCTCATTTTCTATTACAGTTTTTATTACGTTTGATACGGAGGGACAGCATCTTTGTCTTCTCATTTAGTGCAAGCAAGCCTTGCTACGGCCAAGAGGGAAAGCTTTCAAATTGCTTAAAGCTCATCAGTTTCAGAAGATAAAAGTTCATATCTGCATTGGCCAGGATAAAAATATTCCAATTATGTTTTGTAACAGCATCGGTGCTGTCACCGTTTCTGTCTTTTGAAGAGCTTGTGGAAGGAGCCTGTAAAACGTGGGCCTTCACAGTTTGTCACCACTTTCACGTCACCTTTGGAAACAACAGGAGTCCTCGCTTTATTTTCCCGTCCATCACGTAACCACCAATATGTCCGTATTCTTTCTGCTCCAGCATGACCTTTTCCCCATCATGCATATTTTAAGACACCCTAAGGATTTTTAAAACTTTCTAGCTTATTTTAATATTAGTGTCTGAGACCCAGAGTAGTTACAAACGCCACGTCCCCAGGATGGGGAGGGACAGCACTCGCTCTCCTTCTTCTAGACACGGCCTTGGATGGGGCAAACTCCCGACCCACAACCTGCCTTCTCTCCCTGGGCCGGCTACGAGAGTGGGGTTGGATTTTAAGAGGCTACGGAAGGAGCTGAACGCTGGAGAATTAAATTGTGTTTATCTTCAGGTAGTTATTTCGTGAGATTTCGGAAATCTCCTAAAGCTGCCTGCAAGTGGTCTTCGGGGCGGAAAGGCAGGAGGCAAAGAGGAATGAGGCATCGGTACTTCTGCCGTCACAGGAGCGATCCTAGGAACAACTGAGTTTAAGGAAGGTATGTATATGTGCATATATATGTATATAAAAATACACAACAGGTTATTATATATTTACACATACAAATATTAAATACATGTTTAAATATATCATAGATGATATGTTTGTATATGTAATATACATTTCTGTTCTGTTCTGTTCTATTCTATTCTATTCTGCTATATCTAATAGAATATATATATTCCATTTTAAATATATATATGAAATTCTCTGTTCTCTGTGTCTTTCGCTATTCTGTTTCTGGGAATTGCAGGCCTCCTCTTCATCCCCCCCTTCCTCAGGGCTGCAGTGACCTGAACACACGTTTCTGCCCCAGCCGGGTCCGTCGCGCTCCTCCCACAAGTCCCTTCTCTTTCTCTCTTAGGTTTTCTGTTCCCGATAAAATTGTTACTCTGGTTTCCAGCTCTTCCTAAATGACTTGCAGAAGGCAGTGACAGGTTGCAATTTGAAATCCACTTAGCTATTTTTTTCGTGAGTAATCCCGTTTGACAGGCTCTTCTCCCCTCCCTCCTCCTCGTCAGCGGCTGCCGCGCAGGCGGAGCGAAGAGCGGGATCATCGTTTCGGTTGCGGACACCCGCGAGGGAGAGAGACCTTCAGCTGCTGCAGCCTGAGCAGAAACGACAGAACCGGTGTCCAAAATGCAGCTGAAAAGTAGTTTGATTTGTTACATACGATGAACATCTATTAATTAATTTTTGGACTGACATTTGAATATTGTTTCACTGCTGGTAAAACAGAATACGGATGCCTTGAAACTGTTCACGTTCAAGGCCCAGCAATTAGAACAAATGCAGATAAAATCGCTTGCTCGGTGCAAAGTTGTAATTTTATATTCATATAGTTCTTGACAATGATCTACTAAAGATTGCGAATATCTCTTTTGTTAATGCTTATGCTAACGCTTTCCGATAGCATAAACTATGCAATCTAATCATCTTAAATTTTGTTCCTTCCTAAAGTGAGTAAGAGGCTGACCTAAGAGGAGCGGTTAGAAAAGGAGCGCACGTCTCCGTCTCCCCGCCGCGGCGCAGAGAGGCGAGGGGCGACGCGCCGGGGCTCTGGCCACCCCTCTCGGCTGGACCTGCTCAGCACCCTGCTCGAGAGCGCAGCGGGCCTGCCCGCGCCAGCGTCCCGTCTGGCTCACGCACGTGCCCCCTGCGGCCGAGCTCACGGGGCGCGCGGGGGACAAGCCGGGAGAGGGGGAAGGACGCGCGGCGGAGAGAGGCCGGTAGCGCGCTCAGCCCCCTCGCTGAGGCCACGGCTGCGCTGCTGCTGCCTTGCGACCTGCTGCCGCCGCGCGCCGAAATCAGCGGCGTGGGATTCGGGACGGGGGAACCTCCCCTGTCACGTAAGGTGTACCGGGGTATCGCTGGGCCGACGCACGCGTGGACTCACTGGGTATTTGTGGGGGCTGTGGATGCGATACGCGTGTCTCTGCACTTCCACTGATGTTGCAGGAGTCTGTAGTATGTAGTATAGCATATATGCAGTATATATAAAACACATACACTGAACGGAAAGAAAAGGTGCCCAGATAAACCTTGCCTGTACGTGTGGCGCATTATCCCATACGTGCTTAGAGAGATACATCAGTCAGCAGTACACTAGTTAGCAGCCAGCCACCGCGTCGGCCGAAGGTGACCAGAGGACGGGCAGCCCGCCCGCAGCGTGCCGTCCCTAGCTGGGGGGCACCGAAGGGCGCAGCTTTGCTAACCTGGCGCAGACACCCAGCCTTACTCTGCCTTGCTCTGAGCTGGCAGGATACATCCAATCCAGAAGTGAAATATTTGCGCTCGAAGTGTTGCAGCAAAGCAACGCACCCGTCTCAGCATGGCGCAAGCGCGGCCGCGCGGCTGTTCCGCTTCTTGTTCACTGGAGCTGGCTCAGATCCAGCCACGGGCAGCGCAAATACGGGTCTGTGGGTGCACCCCTCTGCAGACAAGAATTTACACCTGGATTCATCCCTTTTACGTGCCTACGGAAGATGCTTATGTTAGAAGCCAGGCTGCCAGAGCGCCTCACTACTCAACCGGCGGCGAGAAAGAACGAGCTTTGGGCAGAGGAAGCTCCAGCTGGATGAGTGACGTCTCGGGCTGAATTGCTCTCCGGGGTGCCAAAAATTAACAGGGATGAACCTAGGTATTTGTATTTAGTAACATTATGGGAGTAAGCTATTTCGGTAAAACCTCACTTTTCCACTCAGAATGTGTGCGTATATGATTTTTCAGTGTTAATTCACAATAAAGTTGGGCTTCTCAAGGACAAAGCCAGGTCCCTCAGCTTACATGCACTCTTTCTTCCTCGGACTTTGATCTCCTGTCGCTCCTTTGCACGCCCGTGGGCTGGGCAGGCGTTAACGGTACCGAGGCGAGGCTGTGGTCCAGCGGATGTCCGTCTGCACAGGCTCGCGCCGTCCGAGGCGTCAGACAGTCCTGCTCACCCAGGTGTCTGAGGACGCTTCGGGGAGCAGCGGGCACAGAGGGATGTGAGAGCGGGTGGTCGCACCATTCAGACGCAGAGCACGCCGGCGGAGGCGGCAGCCTGGCCAGGGTCGATGAGCACAGCCCCTGAGCGGCTCAGCCGGTGCTCCCCTGCCCTGGACAGCTGAGGTCTTCGCTCGAGGGGGGACGTATGGGGGTGTCTGCAGACCCCGGTCCAAGCAGAGTCCCTTGTGCTGTTACTGTGCAAACACGGCGCTGCCGGGCTGCTCTCGCTGAAGCCCATACGCAGTCGGGCCTTGTGCGTCCATACGTCGACTTGTATTTATTCTGCCTGGCCCCGCTCCAGTTTCAGTTATCTGGTAACCGTTGGTGGCTCTGAATCTCCACCACATTTGCCCTGGGCATTTCTTGCCTCAGGCTGTGGCGTGGGGAAGGGGCATCCCGCGGGATGTCCCTGCCCCGGGATGCTCCAGGGTGCCCCGAGGATGGGGTGGCAGGGACGGCCCTTGGAGCCAGGGCGCCCCACGAACCCAAAACCACGCGCAAGGCGAGAGAACGCTGGTGCAGCGGAGAACTGTTATTTGGGCTGTGACCTTCTTCTTGAAGTTTGCTCCCCAGATTAAAGGAGATTAAAGCTCCTTCAAAGGGCGCTGCCAAGCACTTGTTATTTTTATTGCAGACAACTTCCACTGTGCCGATGTCCTTCACAAGCCAAATGATATCAGTCTTTTCCATTTAGTGTTTTTGACAGGAATTTTGAATGGGTTGGAATTAATACGATGAATACTGCGTACTAACAACTGCTAACTTCAGACTAGCTAAAGGATCAGTCGCATGTATTTGTGCTGTTGCATCCCTTCATGTTGAAGCAGTCTGGGAAAATTAATTTACTTTCCTTCTTATTGATTAATTTAAAAGCTTTTTGCTTACCCTGCGCTTCTGGAAGAGATATAAACCTAGTTATTTTGAAAAGCTAATGGAATTTTTCAAATTGTAATAGGCGCATCTATTGCCATCGTGTTTAAGGACTATTTGCCTCACATCCAGTTGTCCAAGTAATCAACACACACAGCACATACGCTCTGATGTGTTTATTATTCTCGAGGAGAGAGGGAAATAAAAAATAACCTCCTGTTGCCTTTTTAATTGCTCATTTCCTGCCTAAGACAGCAAATGCCGGTCTGCCGCTATAGGATAGATAAACGGGTGGGACTTTTTTGCACTCCATTAAGAAGCAGTGCTTTGATTAATTATTACAGAAGCAAACTGAAAAAATAATTATTAGGAAAATAAGCTAGAGGTAGTATTATTTTCTTAAGCAAGTAATAAATGCAGATGATTTCCTCCAAATGCATAAAGGTTCCGAAGTCACGTAACGTGGCGCTAACGGATTCGATTCCGGCGTGCTGCCTGCTGAGCAGATGGGCTTACGTGGTGCTTCCAGCCAGGGGCTTGGTAACCGAGGGGGTAAAAGCTCCGGCCTTTCACCGCAGGTGCAGCTTTGGCTTAACAGCACTGTGGGGCTTGTCTTCCTAACAGTTCTCCCGACTTTACGTACAGAAGTTCATTCCTGGCTTGTTATTTACATTTCACCTCTACTAAATTCCCTTTAAAAATGTTGTTTCTCTACAGTTTTCGTGGGCTTTTTAAATGCCTGAGCTTTGATTAAGGGCAAGACATCAAATCTAGACTCTTTGTGAGATTTCGGCTCCAGGATGGTGCGAATATCACATAGAAAAACCGGTGGCGGGGCACAGCTGGGAGAGCAGAATTCTCTCCCCGGGGCAGGCAAAGGCTGGGAGCGGGGGGAGCAGAGCGGGGATGCTGAGCGCTGCTGCGGTGGGGCTGGGGAACCAGCACCCAGGAGCACCCCGCACTGTAAATTCATCTGCTGGGCACGGATCTGGGCATTTAACAGCCGGGTGAAGCGGGGAGGGGGTGTCTGCGGTGTGTGGTCCCCGCGTGACGGAGCCCCGGGCGCGGGAGGAAAGCAGCGGGGCCCCGCTGCTGCCGGGGGGCAGGGATGCGGGATGCGGCCCCGCTTTCCCAGCCGGGAGAAGAGCAGACATCAGCGTCTGTGTCAGCGAGAAGAAACCTGTCTGGAAATTTCCCTTTCAAAGGGGAAACTCGCCTCTGAACAGCAAAGCCACCCCTGCCAGGGGAGGGAAAAGCAACGAAACGCAGTTTTCCCTGACCTGCGCCGTGTAGGTATCTGTGCAAGGCTGCAGCTGTGGAACTGCAGGATGAAGGTCTTTTTGGCTCAATTTGGCTCCTTCTTCGCACCGAGGAGGGCGGCGGGCAGGCGGAGGCAGTAGCGAGAGCTAGCAGAGCGGTAGCGCCCAGCTTTTCCTACAGCTGTAGCTACGTTTCACCTGGAGATGAATGGACATTTTTAGCTCTCCATGTGCTGTTTGTGGATTAAGTCACACAAACAGAAAAAATAAGCAAAGCTCTTAAAACTAATTAGCAGCTACCCTTTATAAAAGTTCTTTGGGTATTAGTAAAAACTGCCGCCCCACTGATCTCGGTGTGCAGCATTTTCACGTTGCCGAGGCAGAGAATGAAGCGAGTGGGAGTCGGGCGGAGGGAGCTTAACCACCACTGCGAGCTGAACGCGGTCCTCGGCGCAGCGCTGGATCTCACGCTTAATAAAGAATTGTGGCAGATGTTGAGAAACCTGAAAGCTCGTATTTTAATGATGTGGTGCTAAATTCACGTAGACATGTCTATGGAATAAAAAATGAGAGTGCACAGGCTGAGCCAGTCTAAATGTACCGAAATGTCATAATTAAGTGGCTATTTAAGCACCTTTGAGTTAATGCTTTTGGGATAAGAAGCCAGAGATGTGCTCGCGCAGGCACTGGGACGTGGCGCGGTTCCACGGGGAGCTGATGGGGTGATACGGCAAGAGGCCACCGGTACCGAGCTGCTCTGGGTCGCAGCGGGAAAAGACAGTGTTTGAGACACCCCCAGCCTGACTGAACTGCCTTTTCTCTTTTTTCCCTGCCATTATAGTACCTGCGCTCCAGGCTTTGTGCTTAAGCAAAGCTTAGAGCCGGCGGTATGTAAGACCAGCCAGACCTGCCAGCTGTTTACCTGGTGGCTTCCCTGTGCCGGCTCGTCCCAGCAGCTGAAGTGTCCCCTGCCCTGCAGACGGCGGGTCTCTCCCGGCGGGGGGCTCGGGAGAGAGGCGCACGGTACTGCCGGCCCCTTCCCCGAGCAGCCGTCACGGTTGAAGCGGGGCACGGTCCCTAGCCAGCACCCCTCGTCTCCCACGGAGAAGATAATTAGAAAAGCAATTATTGAAATAGCTTGGAGACCTTCCAGCTCAAATACCTACCTCCGGAGAGGAGCGAAGGTGAAGGAATGTTTCCAGAAAACGAACTTACACACTTCACGTATCCAAGGGACGAAGAAGGGTTTGCCTGATGACTGATGCTCACGGAGCCGGATTCACGGGAGCTGCACGATCTGGAGTCAGCGGGGTCACTTTGGCCTCAGCCTGCGAAGGGCTGGGTGACGATAAATTTCAGTCTTTGATTTGGGCATGCGAGTAAGGCAGGAATACAGGTAAGGTCACAGACTGTGCTTCATTTCACATTCCTCGCGTTAGCACTGCAATCAGCACGTTAGCAATCTACCCGTGAGAAGTGTTTGGTTTTGTGCTGTCTTGTCTTTGCATTTCTGGGATTGCTCAATCACGTGGAGCTAAATTTTATTTTACTGGGAAAAGACTCTCACTAACTTCAGTGAATGGCTTACAAATCCAGCCCAGCTTTATTTTGGTTTTCTTGCACTGGGGGAAATTCTGTGCTGTTCAGCCCCTGTACGGTCACAAATACTTAAGGGGCTGCGCAGCAAATCCGTATACAACTCGATTCAGTGATTTTAGCCCAAATCAAGTCAGTCTCTAGGGAGGGCAGTGAGAGCTTGTGCAGAAGGCAATTTAAGATTCCTTGCACCATCATAATGGAAAAGTGACAAAGTTCCTCGAAATGTTAAATAATCCTTCACCCCATCGGACAGTCGTGGGAATTGATAGTTGTTTCCCCTGGTTTTTCAGCCTCTTTCCTCTGGACCCAGGCTGGCACGGAACTGGAAAGGAGACGGATTTCGAGGCGGGTTGAAGAGCTGCTGTTTCTTGCCGCGCGGCGGGTGAGCCAGCCGCGTCCATCCCTCCCAAAGTCCCTTTGGCTTGTTTCTTCACCATGCCCTGGCAACGAGGATACCTGACATCTTACAAGCATTTTATTCAAACGTACAGGTCGTTTGAGTGGTTTGTGAGCGTCAGGCTAAGCTCCACGTGTGTATTGTGTTAGAAGGTCTGTTGCAAAGCCTCTGTGTTAACACGAATCCCCTCCGGACCCCTCCTTAGCAGGCAGGAGCGCTGACCGCTCAGAGCAAAGCGAAGCCAATTGCCCTAACCGGGGTTGTCTGGTGAACGGCGCGGGAAGGCCCAGCGCGGGC
This sequence comes from Phoenicopterus ruber ruber, assembly GCA_009819775.1. Taxonomy (NCBI): domain Eukaryota; kingdom Metazoa; phylum Chordata; class Aves; order Phoenicopteriformes; family Phoenicopteridae; genus Phoenicopterus; species Phoenicopterus ruber. Next base: position 1,081,126 of record CM020223.1, on the reverse strand, counting down.
TGGGGTTCTACATCTGTAAACAAAAGGCTCCTCCAGCCCGGAGGGTTTGAAGCTGGGAAGGTCCCATCTGACACATGCAGCCGTAATTCCAGCCACGGCTTCCTCGGGCTGGAACAATGGGAACATTGAGGCTCAGCAACCCATCGGGAGGTTTCAAGCACCATTTGCTCCTCTCGTTCCCAGTCTGGTCTATTTTAAAATCAGTTCTCTTAGCCAAACAAGGTGACAAAAAGAGTCAGATTAACAAACAGGGTCAGTCGTCTGGTAGGGGTGTGTAAGCAGTTTGTCAAACAAAAAAAAGATGTTGAACATTCAAACTGGAGAACATCCAAAGAGGGGAGCCCACGTCTGTTACCTTCGTAAGCCCTGCATTGATAGGTAGGGGGTTCCAACCCCTAAGGCAAGATCACGGCTGAGAGTAGCCAAAGCTACGGGATGGACACCGTGGCAGATCACGGAGCTGACGAGGGGATTTAGGAGAGGCTCCCCTTTCCCGTCATGCAAGTGAACGCTCACATAAGGATGCGACACACGCAGAGCTCTGTCTCATTCACACGAGCACGGCTGCCGCTTCCCACGCGTGCCTTGGTCTGCGCTATAAAACCCAGCGAGTTCGACGGGAATTGGTCATTTTGGCCCAGGTCCAACAATACCCCAACAACGAGGACAAAGCATGAAGAATTCAAGGACTTGGTCAGCAGCTGGTGGAAACCATTGCAATTCCACCGGCCTCCTCTGAGTTACCCCAAATTATAAATACTGAGTCCCGGGGGAGTTTTAAGCACTGGGGATTATGGCCTAATGCCACCTTATTGATACCTCTGCCGCTGTTTTGTTTTTAACCCAATAACGGATAAGCATTTGGTCCCAGTTGTGGTGTGGGACCAAAATTTCTTCTGAAGTAAGTGAGCAAACACCAGCTTTAAAAGCAACTCTTCTTCTTTATCACCCCCCCATCAGGCAAGCCTGCGACCCTGTCTCCGAACCCCTCCTGAACTGGAACCCGTCTCCGACCAGGTCTGGCTGTGGTGACAGCCACCAGGTACATGAATAAACGGTATATGTTTTACCGGAGCTGTTGGAGGATTTACCTAAGTATAGGAGAGAGGCTTTTCAGGTGGCACGAGAGCAGCGTCGGCCCAGACTTTGCTGGAGACAGCGTGCGGCACTGCCCAGCTTCCTCACCCGGCGCCACAAGGGCTGTGTGACCACGAAGTGCAAACCCCGCAGTAACCGTGTCTCCAGCGGTGAAGTCCAACACTCCCCTCGCTGCCTGCAGCCGCGTTGGTATGGCCTTCAGCCCTGGGCGCTGGCTCGGGAGCACCGTCACCCGCGCCCAGCCAAGCCCTGCGCACGCCGTTAGCCATCGGAGACCGGCTTGAAGCCAGGGCTGGAGAGGAAGGAAGAGCAACCCCTCTTCATCCTCCTCTTCCACCCACGTCAGTGCGAGCCGCCGGCCGGGGGGTTTGCAGGCACTGCCTTCCAGGTCTGGCTCTCCCTCCCCGCTTCTCAAACCGGAATTTGCTGGGCTGCTGCACTCATCAGTTTCAAATGTCACGTTCGGAGTTGCTGCGTGTTTAAAGAGGGGGGTGTCATTCGATTGGGAGTCAGACGTGTCCCGGGTGTCGTGCACAGCACCAACAGCCACAGGGAGCAGGAACCCCAGACAGCGCAGCTCCCTGCGTTTTCAGCGAGATGGTTCCGAACTGTTCCTGTTAGTGCCGGGCTGGAGCGAGGGAGACCCGGGCCGCGTGGCCTCGGTGGAGCAGAGCGTGGGACACCGTGGTGCCGAGCCCGGCACCAGCAGCCCCCTCGCGCGCAGCCGGAGCAGCCAGCACACGGGGAAGGGCTCGGCTGAAGTCAGCACCAGCTGCCCACCCTCTCCAGCTGGCACTGTCTTCTCTCCCTTTTCCCCCTCCAAAGCACCGACACGTGCTCACGCTTCGCTTTTCAGCAGGGTGGGAGCAGCTGCTGCCCCTTTCCGTGTGAGCCTGGAGATCAGAGCTGCCACCCGGGACGCGGGAGACCCTGATGAAACCCTCTTTTCTACCCAAAGAGAAGCAAGGGTTCACATCCCCCTGAGGGAGCGGCCCACGCAGGCAGGGCTGCGGGCAGGGTGCGGGCAGGGCTGCGGGGCAGTGCCGGGGGGAGCGGGCTACGGCGTGGGGTGGTGCGGATGCAGGAGGGAGCAGGCCTGTCGCTGAGCCGGTCGGAGGCTCAGCCTTCCTCCGGTCCCCGCAGCACGCCGGGGGAACGGGTGCGCGCCGCCGGCACGGAGCGGCATGGCGAGTGGGGGGACGGAGCAGCAACCGGGGAGCAGAGAGCGGCTCGAGGCAGGGAGCGGCGGGTGCCGCGGGGAGACGGAGGGGAGGCGGCAGCGGCGCAGCCTTGCTCAGCTGGGAGCTGCTCTGCCGAGGCGCAGGAGAGCCGGGGACCCCGCGCTGCCGCCCGGCCTGGGTCCCGCCGTGAGGGCAGGCTCTGAACTGGAAGGCCTCGTGGCTCGGCTCTCCCTGCCTCCCCGGGCTCAGCGAGGCTGGCGGCATCGCTGGGGCTGGGCTCTGCTTTCTCCTAAGGCCTGGGAAAGGGAAACGGTGCTGGTGCTTCGCCGCTACTGCTGCGCCGATGCTTCCAAACTCCCGGCCCGTGTGCGGCTACGGGCAGAGCCGGCTCCAGGCACAGCACCTGCCGAGCCTCCGCTCCCGCGGCAGTTCGCACTCAACAGCACCTTCTCCTCTGGGCCCCAAAGCGGCTCAATATGAAGTGCAACGTGCTTGTGTTCACCTTGATGACCAATAATTATAACCACATGCTTTGTCTCAAATCGTTTCTGTTTCCTACCCAAAAACACCACAGAACAGCTGCTGGAGAGAGGTGTTGGGCTGAAAATCACACGCGGTGTGACCTGTACCTTGTTTTCCCATGCCCTTTCAGCATCAGCCTTTCCCCCGCGCTCCTCTCCCGGGCCACCGGCCCCTGCGGAGCGGGGCAGGGCCGGACGGATGGATGCCGGCACAGAGCCCGGCCGCTGTGCTGCCCAGGACGGGCATCCTCAAGGGGCCAAAATGCTGCAAATGGCAACATGTGAAGACAAATATGCTGCTTTTAACCACCAACCTGGGCACAAAGGAAACCTCGTACCTACTGCCGTATGTAAAATATCTCCAAGGCAACGGTGCACAGCACAAGAAGCTGCGTTATAATCAGCGACACCGGTTGAATGGACTCTCGATGATGGGGGTAACTGGCAGGATGCTCTGGCAGGTCAGCACCGACAGCCTACGTACAGCCTGCTGAAGATTTTCAGCACTGCAATACTATGAGTGTATTTGTGTTTATTTTATACATCTCTGCCTTTCTCAAATTTAGGTTGGGTGTGGAATTGATTTCAGATTCAGTTATATTTAAAAATGAAAACAACAAGACCCCACAAAACCAGCTGCTGTTCTTCATTCAGAGCTGGAAGCTGGTGAATCAAAAATTAAGATCCTGCTTTAAACAATATTCAACACTCTCTGTACTCAAGAGCATAATCTGTTTAGTTTAACAGAAAGATAATTACAGTAATTTGATTACAGCTTACGAACACCTATAAGGAGAACAATAACGTGCCAGTCGTAGGTCTCTCTAGCCCACCACCCAGACGTGTTTAAGATCCAGCGACTGCAGGCTGGTGTTCTGTAATTCAGAGCGGGGCAAGCGTGAAGAGCCAGGATAGTCACAGCTTGGAACAGTTGCCTGAAAACTAGACGGAGCCTCCTACCCCTAGTGGGGTTTTTAAACCAGGACCATTTTTTCCTACAGGAGATGCTGCAGCCAGGCAGGAATGCGGCCGGGGGAGTGCTGCAGTTTACAGTATGGAGAGGGTCATATTGGAAAATTGCAGTGATTTCTCCTGGCTGTGGAGTCTTTGAATGTAGACCGCAAGTCTACAGCAAGTAGAGCCTGTGAAGTGCAAAACCGAATACCTGAGATATCACGGGAAAAAATAAACCAAGTAATTATTGAAAATCACGGAACACAGCCTCATGTGCTATTTGTTGGAGAGATAAGGCATTTAACCACTTGCACCCTGCATGGGGACGGGCGGCTTGGACCAGCGTCGCTCCATCTTGTGCAAGATGCCGCGACTCGCGCCCTCGCCCAGGACGGCGCGTTACCGTCACCGGAGAGGGGCCGGGGTTGCGTTAGCAGCAAATCCTCGAGCTACTGAGCAACCGGTCGAAAAGACTTCTCACGTTCAGAGCCAAGGCGGCGAAAGGGCTTCACCCCCGGCCCCGCCGCGGAGCCGCCGCAGCCGCTTTGCTGCGCCCCGAGCAGCCGGGCCGGCCCCGCTCGCCCCGGCCCCGGCGGGGAGGGGAGGGGAGGGGCGGGGGGCGAGGGCCGGGCGAGGGGGCTCGCTCTGAACGGACCCGTCCGCTTTGCATGTCCCCAGCCGCACGGTCCCGCCGCGCGAGGGCCCCCACGCGTGTACACACGCCCCCGCCCCTTCCCGGCGGTTTCGCTCCGCGCCGTTGGGCGGGGAGGGAAGAACCAGCGGCCGCTGCCGCCATCTAGTGCCGCCTCCGGCCCCTCGCACCCGCCCCGCGGGGCTGCGGGGGCAGCCGGGCTGCGTGGGCACCGCCGCGCCCCGCGTGGGGCGGGCGGGCGGGCGGGAGGCGCCGTCCCGGCCAGGGCGGGCTCGGGCGGGGGCTCCACGCGGGGAAGAGCGAGCGCTGCGTGTGCGGCCGCCCAGGGGCGCCGGGCAGAGGGTGCGGGGGGCCGGGGCCGGGGCCCGCACCCCCCGCAGCGACGGGGCAGCAGGTTCGATGGGCCGCTGCAGCCCGGGCTGCCACGGCGCGGTGCGGTGCGGTGAGGTGCGGGTGGCATCCCCGCAGCACCCCCAGAGCGCGCCTCCCTCCCCAAAGGCGTGCGGGCCACGGAGCATCCCACCCTCGTTTGTGCCTGCGGGTGCAGGTCGCCCTGGCTGCCCGCTGCGGCCAAGGAAGGGGGAGCGAAGGTGACGGTCCCTCATCCCCTGGAGATTTTGGCAAAGTGAATCCCAGGTCCGAACACGCGTTACACGGGGGAACTGTCCCACACGGGCTGGGAGCAGCCGGGCCTGTCCAGAGGCACATGAGGAGCTTCAGAAGTTTGGGTATTTTTTTCTTAATAAATTAAGTTCATGCTGAAAATTTCGTAATAAATGTCAGAAAGCTAGCAAGGGGAAGAGCATTTTTTTTGGTGGCTTCTACTCCCCTTCAATGCTACAATGACCAAAATTACTGCGAGACTCACGGACCTCGGCGGACTTTGGATGAAGGGACACTTTGCACTGCTGGTGGGTCTGGGGCTGTGGGCGTCGCGGCCCGTGTGCTTACCCAGAGACAGCCCCTGCAGGGTGTTTCTGCCAGGGTTTCCTGGCGACACGGAGAGGAAAATGCAAACCAGCCCTCTCTCAGAAGGGCAGGGATCCTAGTGGCCGTTTATTCTTGGCCCTGTGCTGCAACTGCCACCACGGTCTCAAGTAACGCCAATTGTCGCGGCCGGTCCTGCGTCGTGCCCTTTCCTGGCTGGCAGGGGACGTCTGCGGCGCTGCGGTCACCAGCCAGCCCCGGGGTGTCACCCCTGGGGCGGCTGCTGAGTGTCACTGCCGTCATTGCCCCTTGCGGGCACAAACGGCGTCGGGTGGCTGGGCACAGCTCGGCCTCCCGCTTCCCACAGGCCACCATCAGGTGGGGACAGCTTGAGGACTGGCGCGGTGACCTGCCGCAGCCCAGTCCACTGCTTGGAGTTTTATTAATCAAGAATCGCCAGGAGGGAGTTTAGGATAAAGACTCAGAAAATAAAATGTCTTTCATGTCAAAGGAAAGCGCAAACCCAAGCACAACCCCTCTGCTTCCAGTCTGGTTTCTAATTGATTGCAGTGGTGTAATATGTCAACTCATTTCTGTTCGATTGTTTCCAAGGGGAACTTCAGCTCTGCCTTCATGTATTTCCTGAAGTCTTTTAGAAAATGTGTTCTTTAAGGCTTCTTAAATAATCCTGCACGTGCGGGGCCTGTAACGCAAGGCGCCCGCTGATGTTTGCCGGGGAGACTTGGCAGAGGGGGATGACATTTCAGCCCCAGAGCAGAGCAGGTCGCTCAGCTCCTCCCAGAGCAGCCTGGGCTTTCCGAAATATAAATGGGCCCGAGGAGCTGCTGCGCCTGCGTGCGCAGGCACCGGTCCCTGCCCGGCTCCCAGCCCCCTGTGCGGGGCCGCCGGCCGCCCTCCGGAGAGCGTGCTGGGAAGCGGGTTTCGGCTTTGGCGGTGGGAGACGGAGGGCTCTGCATAATTAGTGCTGAGGGAGTATGTTAATTGTCTGGCACACGCTCTGAGAGGTGGATTAATTTGTGTGAGCAGCAGCTGAGGCTCCCACGGGGGATCTGACGGGGCCCGTCAGCTGCCTGGGCAGCCTCTCCCAGGGGAGCGGGGCCGGGGCGAGGGGCAGCGGGGCGGGCAGGGTGCAGGCAGGGTGCAGGCAGGGTGCGGGCAGGGTGCGGGCAGAGCAGGGCAGGACGGCTCAGCTCCCGCGGGGCGTGCAGGGCCATGGGGACACGGCAGCCGGTGGGGTCAGCACCACGCAGCCGTCAGAACGGCACAGAACCCCCCGACCTGGGACCAGGACTTGGGACCTACTTGCAAATGCAAAGAGTCTTGTGGACCTGCCTGCACCAGCATCTCCCCACGCGGTCCGTGCGCTGCCCACGCGGAGACGGGCATCCCTCCAGCCCTGCTCCTGCCTGGGGTGCCGAGCGCGTCTCCCCCGTCGCTGCTACACCGCGTTGCCAGCTTACCCGTCAGCACCAGCCTTTCTGTCATGTGTCTTTCCAGGATGTGACAAGCAACAGTTTGGGTATTCGGTGTTTTTTATCTCATCTTCTTCCACCTCACTGCACCACGTTTGCAGCTTGCTCAAAGCCCGGCCACATGCTGCTTTGCTGTGGCTCTTCGCCAAACGTTACTCACCACACGGTACAAGACTTATATATTTAGCCAGTGCAGAGACAATATCATCAACTTAAAAATAGGCATAAATGAGCCTGCAGCTACTGCTAACAGCACCTGAGCGTACCAGAGGGGCCGGGGCCGTGGTTAGCCGCGGGGCAGGACAGCGTTGGGTGCGTTACCCATCACCACGGACCGGTGCGACGCCAGCGCCGAAGCCGCCTCCGCCCTCACGCATCTCGGCTTGCGCTGAGCCTTCCCGGGCGCTGAGGCTGCGTCTCTGCCCAGTGCTGGCCCTGAAGGGGCTCTGCACGGCAGCCCATCGCCGAATGCAACCCCGTGCTTCTGCGGCCTCCCTCCCGCTCCCGCCCGGCTCCCTGAGCCCGGCTGAGGTGCCGGCGCTGCCTTAGCACCCTGCGGGAGCCTGCGCCGAGCAGTAACCATGGAGATGCCTGCGGCTCCGGGGTCCGTCCTCCGGTGGATCTGCAGAGGAAGAGAACGGCTGCTTTGCAGAAAAGCAAATTATGATTTGCGGTTGTCCCCTTCTTGCTTTTCACGCACGTTGTTGAGTGTCTGCGCCGGTGCTTGGCTAACCCTGGGTCTGCAGGAGCCGGGCTGCTTCGCCCAGCACAAACCCGACGGTGTCCAGCAGCCGAGCCGCGGAGCCGACACTCGCCTCCAGGATGGAGCCTGTTGTCAGACCTCTGCTGCGGCCCGTCCTTCAAACCCGCTCCGAGGCAGCTCTGCCCGGCCCCTGTCCCTCGCAGCGGCTCCGCAAGCAGCGAGTGGCAGTCGGCAGCGGGGGGAAACACGGGGCATCTCGGGGCTGCTCGGGGAGGGAAGCAGCCAGCTCCAGCGAGAACTTGTTCACAGGCACTGCACGTGTTTGTGGTCTCCATAATGGGGGTGAATCTCTTAAAACAGGTTTCACAGCACTTACCTCTGTTTGGAAAGTTTTGTTATAGGCTTTTCACATCCCTGCCTGCACTGCCCCCATTCAAAGGCACTTTAATGAGGTAGCTCGTCTCGGGGATTGTATCCAGCTCTCCAGTACCACACACCTCAAGATGTGATATCTAACTACAGCAGGTCTAGAGGGGGAATAAACAAGTATAAGCTTTGCTAAACACAGCTAAAATCTGGGTCGGGATGAGACCAGCTCCATATAACAGTGAAAGATGCTGTCGTTCCCCGTCCATCCTTTGGTGAAGAGATAACGCTTCCCTAAGCTGCCCAACGTGTTACCTCACCTGCTCCTGATATTCCTGTGAAGTACGAGAGTGGCACTTGCAAAATACATGTTGTTCTCACAAATCGCACACTGCAAAGAGAGAGATGAGCAAGCTTTGCGAGGCACGGGCCCGTCACAAACAGCAAGCCCGGCTGGTGCCAAGCAGCCCGTGCGTGGTGGGCAGACGCCCAGACGCTTGCAGCCCCTAAGAAGCTGGGATCCAACTGCTGCATTACCGCACCTAAAGGGAATAAACCCCCTTCCGTGCTAACCCATGCTTTCTAGCGTATTTCTAAATTGGAGCTCACGTTATAAGACCATTGTTCTTTTAGTGGGATTAGGACACTGTTAAGCTCAAGAGGAGAAATAACATCATCTTTCCAAAAATAAAACACTTCATGATTTTAATGCGACTTCTTGTTACTGACACATTTGAACAGGCCGTAATGCCGGGACAACCCTCCTTTAGACTGCTGGGGTTATTAGAAGACTGTTCCATTTACCCCGCTTCCATCCTAACATATTTCCTTTCGCATCCGGATCACCGTTTGCCGAGCACGCTGCTAGAGCTCTAATTTACATTTTACCAAAACATCACGACTCCTTTCTTAGCCTCTTTACACCCACCTTGTTTTGCTCCAGTCCCGAATTGCAGTGTTCAGCACGTCGTGTGCGCCGGCAGGGTTATGCTCTCACTATGCGAGGAATATATAAGCGCTTTTAATTTTGGTGCTCCCCTGTCACTCGGACACACTTTTTCTGCCCCTTGCCTTTCTGGTCAGATCGCGTTATCCCCATCGCACCCGGGGTTTCTCCCCTCTGCTGCCGTGAAGCCGGTGCCCGCAGCCCCTGCCGGGTCCCCCTGCTCTCCGCCCCGCGGGAAAGCCCCGGCACTCCCCTGGGCTGGGCTCTGCCGGCTCGTCGGGCAGGGAGAGCATCCTCCAGAAAGGGCGCAGCGCTTCGGAGGTCCTGGGCGGTGACGCTGGGATTAAAGTGGGCACGCGGCTGTTCCTGCCTTCTCGAACGAGAGAGAATACCTCACTCAAGGACTGCGCTAACAGGGACCTTTAATCGGAAACTCCCCTTTTGGAGGTACAGTCACATATGAAGATTACGAATCCCAGTTCTTGAAGGATGAAGGCTTTCACCACTGGCTTTCTATCCACACCTTCAGGGTGCAATCCCAGCTAATCATGCTTGACTTTTCCCATGGGCAGTTTTACTCTAGCCCTATGGAAAACGAAAGTATCCCTTGCGAAACCACTGGTGCCCCAGGCTGTGGTGAGTGTTTCACACTTGACCTCTGGATTTCTCTGCTCAAGGTCTGGCTGTGATTTTCACCAAGGTTTTGGCCATGGGTGCTGAGCTGTTCTGGGATGTCTGCAGGACCCCCCATCGCTCGCAGGAGGCGGCAGTTGGTGCATTAATCCTGCTCCATCCAGCTCTCCCCGAGATACTGGAGGTGCTTGGTAGCTGCCATCCAAGCCTCGGAGGGCCGGAGGTGGCAGGAGAAGGCTCCGTCCCTGGTACAGGTCTGCGAGCAGCGAGGGGTAGCCGCCCCGTCGGGGTACGGTCATGCACCTGGGTCCCAAGCACGCCTCCGAGTCAGCACGCCGAAATAAACGGCAGGCTTGTGATCGGAGCGTAATTGGCAGAAAACAGCCACTTTCTGGCTCTGAGCACAAAACAACTTTCTAAATCACCAGCAGTTTCTCCCCTCATTTACTTTGGAAAGCCTGCTGGCTCCGGAATTGCTGCAGCCTGCTGTAAACAGCGTATGAAATGAAGACATTTCCCCTGCCCCGGTACGGCCGGGCTCCAGCGGCAGGTTGCAGCCGGACACAAACCACATCAGGCCCTGCCGGGGTGCTAGGGGAGGGTTTGCTCCTTTTGGGGGTCACAGTGTGCACAGCTGGATTTTTTTTAAAAAAATTACAAGAAAGGCGCTTTCTGCCAGCTGCGCCGGGTCCCCCGCGGCCAGGCTGGGGGCTGCAGCCCGGGCCCGATCCTGCTTGCTGGTGTGGGCAGGTCGGCAGCCACGTGTCCCCCGCTACTCACTCCCAGCACCCGGAGAGGCTGCGGGAAGCTGAGCTTCAACGGGATCAGCCCCGGACAGCCAAACTGGTGGAGCACAAAAGTAGTTTAAAGCTTTGTTTTGACCCCCCGTGCTCCTTCTTCAGGCGCTGGAAGGGGAGGATGGAGCCCAGGCTGCAGGCAGGGCAGGCAGGGCGGGCAGCAGGGGGGCACCGTGCCCCTGTGCTGCAGGCGCTGGCTACGGCCCCGTCGGCAGCAGGCAGGCGGCAGATCCAGCCCGCGCCGTTGGTGAGGCTCGGCACGGCCGAGCGCGGCTCCGGCACAGAAGCCCGAGTCCCGGCTGGCGGTAGCCCGGCAGGAGCGGGCTGAGGCTGCCGCAGCGCGGGGGCCGAACGGAGCCAGAAATGCGGTGTTACTGCAGGAAAAGCAGCCGTGGGAGCGTGCTGTCCCTCGGAGAACATTTTTCCCCATCTACTGTGCAATGGTAAATGTTAGCTGAAGCGCAGCCGGAGCCTGAAGCGCGGCCTTGGGTGCTGCGCCCGGGGAGATGCAAACTCGCTGCCGAGAGTCCGGGGGGCAGAGGGAGCGCAATAGGGAGCGTGGAAGAGCTGGCTTGGGAAGAAGTGCTGGGAGAAGCGGAGCTGGGAAGAGGAGGCTGAAGGGAGTGGTGATAAAAGGCTGCTTCGAAGGGAGCAGGAGGAGCGGGAGCAGCTGCCCAAGCTCGAGGGGCTGACACGGGCGTTTGTCCCCCGGCCGCCCGGCCAGGCTGACCCCTCTTCACGGCTGGGCCTGCGGCCGCTGGGGCTGCCTGCGCCGGCACGGGCCACTCGCCCCGCAGATGCCGTGGGGTCCGGTGTGGGGCTGAGCCGCTCCCCGCTGCGGGCAGAGCGGGGCAGGAGCTGCTCTGCTCCGACGGCAGCGCTGCCGCTCCCAGCGCTCCCAGCGCTCCCAGTGCTCCCAGCTGCGCTTGGTGCTCCAACACTGGCTGAAAAATTGGTCTCTTAATAGTTTGTTTATTTATTTTTAGCTTTTGTAGCCCTTAGCTGGAAGGATGCAAGTGCAAAAATAGAATAAACGGTGTCCTGCCGTGGGGTTTCATTTCCCGCTGGAGTTTCGGTGCGATGCGCCGGGCACAGCTCTCGGCTCACGGAGGTGCTGCCCGGCCGTGTGCCGGTAAACAGCCTGTGATCGTCCATCGAGGGCTTCCGGAGCCCCCGGGAGGCTGCGCTGCTGATTCAGATGTTGTGGGGTATAATCAAGCACTTACCTCTAGGAAATAGCGTAAGCCTCTCATCGTTTGCGTGATTGTGTTGCAGCAGAGGTCTGAAGTGGGAGTGCTTGGGAAGAGCTGGGGCTGCTCACGGCAGATGAAGTCTGGCACCCGGGCGAGGTTTAATTCCGGCGCACGAGGCTTCCTGGCAGGGATGCTGCTTCTCACGGGGTCCGACTGGAGGCTGGCAAAAGTCAGGAGGTTTCCTAAGCAGGAGAGATGCAAAAAGCTTTAGTTACGCTGAGCGGGACTTGCCTAAACCAACAGTGGGTTTGTGTCTGGCGGAGGTGACACGGAACTTGTTTGACATTTCCTTGCTTCAGCCCGTTACAGCTATGACATATTTTTCCTGGGTAGTTAATAAATAGAAAGCTAAATGAAAGCCAGGACACACAGAGGGCTGTAAGGAGCTGGGCAGAGGACGGACTCCTGCAGCAAATCTCTCCTAATAGTTTCTGGTCCTCTGAAAAGTGTTATTTTTCTCCTGAACGCGTTTGGGAAAGAAGCTTTGCTAAAATAGAGAATTAAGCCACTTTTTTTTTTTTTTTCCTTTTGAAATGGTGATCATCAGCTTAACACAACGAAAGGTGCAGTGGAGAAGCTGCTTTGTAATTTTTCCCTGGATGAGGGTCCCTGGGGACCCAAAGCAGCCGGGAGGGATGTGGGGAGCCCAAGTCAGCACCCAGCGTCTGGTGGTGCTGCCCCCTGCCCGCGCCCTCCCCTGCGCCCCGGGATTCAGTCGGAGCCGAGCGTGACGCGCGAGGCCCAGAGGCAAGCTTTCGCTGCGGGTGAGGGGGCTGTTCTCACCAGATTTCATGGTAAAGGTATGGCAGGGCCAGAGGAGAAGTTTCCCGGCTCTGTTTGTTTCTGGTATAATCAGATAATCTGTTTGATTTAAAAAAAACTTTGTCCGTGATTATTCTGTCCTGGAGCCTGGACACAAGCTTCCGTACGCTTTGTACGCTTCAAACTGACTGCCCTTGATAAATCCCTGTCTCTTCAACTGTAGCGTCGCTTTTTTAAAAGTCTGTGCACTGATTTGCTTTTCACACCCGTTATATAGGGCATTCAGCTCCTCGGTGGCCAGCAGGGTAAAAAAAAAATCTGATATTTAAAAAAAATTCTGTATATAAATATGTATGCCTGCAACGGAGCAGAACAGCCCGCGGGAGCCAACCCACCTCCCGTTCGGCGTGCTGCTGCAGCCCATACATATGCATACCCGGCTCCCGGCGTATTTATAAACCCCCGACGTGTGCGTACCCGCAACAGCGCGAGGTCGGTGCGGGCCCTTCGGCGGGCGCGGGGCCTGGCGGGGCGCGCTGCGGCGGCGGGGCGCGAGGGGCCGGGGCTGCGCGGGGCCGGCACCCCGGCACGCACCGGCGGCCGTCCCACCCCGGGCGTCCTCACCCGGGCCGGCAGGCGCCGTGTTGGAAAGCGCCCGGCGTGACACCGGCAGCCCCCTCGGGAGCAGTTCGCTCCCGAAAGTGTAAAATTACATTTCCAGAAAAAACAAACATGCTGCAAGTGGCTGGGAAACACAAGTGGCAGGAGGTGGCTCTGAGCAGCTATTTTAGTGTTTTATTTTAAAAACACAGGCAGTGAGTGCCCCTGGCAGAGCCAGAGCCGCCAGCATTTCAGAGAAACGTGTTGAAGAAAAGAGAGAAAAAAAAACCCAGAACGATTTCTGCTTCCTTAGGAGGTTTGCAAATGTGGTCTGTGGAGGACCAAGGATGCTGATTAACTCGAACAAGCAAAGACCCTGACATCAATTAAATACTGCTGATGAGTGAGGTCAATAGTAATTATAACCCGCTCATATCTTCACGCATTATAGACATGTTTAATCTTTTTATTGAAAAGCTTTTTACTGAAATGGTGTGGTATGATAATTTCCTACAGTGTCTTGTTTCTAATTAAGCAGTTGGAAATACAGTGGATTGCACTTAATCATCTCTGCCTCGGTTAAGTCCTTGCTAAAGAAGTACCTTTAGTTCTACTTTTGTTTTATTTTCTAAGCTGTAGCCTTTTAAGTGGCCTTGAAAACGGAGACCACACTTGTGTCAGTATTTATATACCCTTTCCAAACGTGAGCCTTAGAGTCAATGACCGTGACCGTGGGACAGCCACGCCTTTGGGTTTTACAGGGAAATCCATTTTCTGTGTGTCCTGGCTTTGCCCGATGCTCGCTGAGCACCAGGTTAGTGCTAAACGCTAAAAGCACAAAGGGCGTTTGCTCGGCAGTCGATGGTTACCCGCGTGCCGATAGCCCGCCGCCAGCCCGCCCGCAGCCCGCCTCGGCCCGCGCGCCTGAGCGTCTCGGCGAACTTGGCGGCCCAAAGCCGGCGCCGGCGCCGCCGCCAGCGCGTTACACTCCCAGGAGAGGGGAGCGGGGTCTGCTCCGTGCCGGCGGGGCGGCTCAGGCGGGGACGGGGGGGCTGGAGACGAGCTGCGTACGGCTTCAGCTCCGTAGCCCCGCAGCGGGTCCCGGGGCGCCCGGTTCTGCTGGGGCACGGTGGTGGTGGTGGTGGTGGAAGTGACGGGTCGGTACAGAGAGATGTCATGGCCTTGAGCTGCGGAGGAGCCCTGGCTCCACCTGCACGACCCGTCTCTGCCTCGTTAGTATCGCACACAAAGCAGCTTTGGTTCCGGGGCTGTCCACGTCAGTTTTCAGCTGCGTAGAGCTCTTCCACTCGGTACTGAGCCCACTAAGGAAGACCACGGTTTTCCCTTTTCCCTCATCTAGCAGGGGAGGTGCTGCCCGCAGCGGAGCGAGCCCGGGGAACCGAGCTGCTGGGCATTTCTAACGATGGGCCGTGCAAAAGGCATTACCCAAATTTCTTAAACCTAGCTCTGAAATCTTACCGAGTGTTTTAACTCAGACAATTAAGAGAGAGCACGACAGCCAGCAGCTAAATTTAGCTCCGGAGCGGTGGCAGCAGCGGGGCTTGGGAAGACGTTTTGAAGGGAGGCTGGGAAACTGGGGAGCGCTGGGGGGGGCGGCCGCCGGTTCACGCTTCGCTGCCTGAGCTGGAAGTGCAGCCAGGAACGATAATGCAGCTCCTCCGTTGCGTTGCCGACTGGGAATACGCTTCCGCACATATTATCACTGATTTGAAATCTCTGTTGAGAGTTTACAGCTAAGGTGAATCATCACGGGAGCAGAAGCGATGGGGAGAGGAAAGGGCCGGACCGCAGCGCCGCGGGCAGCGCCGGATGCCAGCCGGGCACAGGGCCACTCCTCCGCCGGCTCTCCCAGGGCACCCGGCGGCTCTTGCTTCTCGTCCTCTGCTCCTCTCTCTGCTTATTTTCCCGAAGCTGTGAAAGGATTTGCCCAAAGCATCCGTTACCTTATGCAGTGGCAAGGCTTGCCCGTTGACATCGCCTTGAGCATCACCGCTTGTGCCGCGGGCGCGGGGGGAACGGAGGGCTGTGCTGGCGCCCCGGGCTCCAGGACCACCGCCGGTGCTGCCTGGCCAAATCGGGCCTTGTGTCATCGCTCTTGAAGCTGCTGGTTGTGAGACTGAGTCGCTGCTCCCACATGATGAGCCTCGTCCATCTACCGCCAGCTCGCGCCCTTGTGCCGGGGAGGCTGCGGCTCGAGTAGGCTGGGCTGGAGCTCGCGCCCCATCCCTCCAGCTGCCCTCGGCACCCCTGGGGCTCGCCGCTTAGGATGTGCTAATGTGGTTTTTGGACGATGTTCGTTTAATGGTCACTTGGCACTGAAACAAATGTATTAGATTTGTTGGAGAAAGTTTATATCCCAGTTAAGTGGCTTTTATAGTTCCAGCCCGGCTGAGAGAGCTGATGCAGTGATTAGTGCTTTTGATTCAGTGCTTTGCTGCTCCACAGACTTTCCATGTGGTTCGGGGCATCCCCATCACCCCTCGTCCGCTTCTCTCCTGGTGCCAGCGTTCCCCTGTCCCCGGGAGAGGCGGATGCTAAGGGCACCGAGGCTCAGATACAAAGGTGAGCAGAGAGATTGAAACACTCGTGGTGGCTTTGGCAATCGCTTGGGAAAGGCAGAGTAACCAGCCGGGCTCAGGGCGTCCTGCAGAGGTGAACGTCGGTGCCGGAGCCTCAGCACCTCTCGGGAGGTGTCGCTGCCGGCCCCTGCCTGCACCACTTCCAGAATAACCAGCTCCTGACACGCCAGATGCACGGGGGGCGGCTAATGAAGCGCCATGGGTCGTTACGTGAGCAAAGACAAGCACTGAGAAGTTCTCCTGAAGTTACTTAAATCAAACCATACCAGCAGCCTTCAGCGCTCCCTTCCCTCTCATCATCAGTCAAAACAAAGCTGAAATAATAGCGCACATCTCTCCCTGCAAGCCACGAGACATCAAGTCACCAGGAAAAGGCTGAGAGCAGCTCGTCAGAGCGCGTGCCGCTCGTCTCCCAGCATCCCAGCTTTCCCGGTGACTGAGTAATTACAGCACTGGCTTGCACTGGGCTGGAGCAGAGCTGCTTTTATGTTAAAACAGCCCAGAAGTCTGAGGGGAAATAAAAGCCGTGGTCTTTCCCTTTTCCAAGCCAGAAAGGCCCCTCGCCAGCCACAGCAGAGCCCATTTGAACACTCGCAGCGTCCGTGCCGTCCCTGGAGCCTCTCTGCGCAACTTCTTGTTTTGAGGGCGGCTGCCTTGGCCGGGCTCAGAGGGCTCCGTGAGGGCGGCAGGGGACAAGTCCCGTCCCCGCAGGTGCCGGCCGGGGCAGTGGCTGGGTGGGCGATGGCACCGTCGTGCTCTGGGCCCTGCGGCACCGCGTGCGTCGCTGCCTCTGAGCCGGCGGAGAGGCTGAGCTGCCACCTCCTTGCCTGCCTCCCTCTCCCTGCGTGTGCCGTGCGTGCTCTGCGTGCGGGCTGAGCTCACGGTGCACGCTCTGCGAAATAAAATCCAGGACGTGCATCTCTCCAGACAGCTACTCGAAAGCCCCGACGAGCTCCTTTCGCCACTGCTTTTCCCTCCCCGCTCCCCGCGGCCGCCGTCGCTGCGGGCAGGGCGCAGCGTGCCGTGGCTGGGAGGGAAGGCGAGCCCCGGGGCTGGCGACCTCCTCTGCCAGCACGAGCATGAAAGGGGGCCCAGTCTCGCCGCGCAGCGCAGCTCGCTCCTGAACAAGGCTGCTTTCTTCTCCGCGGGGCCCAGGATCAACTCGTGCCAGCTGAAAGCAGCTGGCGAGCGCAGCCGCCTGCGAGGTCCATGCGCCCGGGGGTGCGGGCGCAGCTCGGGTGGCCGGGGGGGCACAGGGCTTGTGCCACAGCCCTCGCCAGCCCGCTCCGACCCGAGAGGTGCCCACGCAGGCGGCGCCGCGCGTTTCGGTAACCAGGGCGTTTCTGCCGGGTTTGCGGCGGCCGAGCCCAGCCGTGGGAGTGAGCTGGGATCTGGGCTGTGCCTCCGCGCTGCTGCCGAGGCTGCTCTGAGCAGCCGCAGAGCAAAAGCAGATGGCAGAGGGGCCGGCTTGGCAAACGCCCCTCTGAGTGGTGGGAAGGCAGCAGAGAGGTCCAGCGTCTGAGCGCCGGGGCTGGGAGCCCCGACCTGGTCCGTCCCGCAGCACCCGTGCGCATCACCGCGGCGGGAGCAGGGGAGGTGGCGCCGGGGAGGGCGCGTGGGTGCCCGCCTGCGCCCGGGCGGCTTCTGCCTGGTGGCAGACGACGACTTAGATTCAGCTGCACACCACAAACCCCACGTCCTTTCTCAAGGTGGAACCAAAATGCCACTCCCCTGCCTCGCTAGAGACAGAAGTTGGTCTCTGCTGTCTGTGCGCGACGGTGCGCGGCGCGTGGCGGCGGGGAATCCGTCACCGGTGCCCCTGCCGGAATGGTTTGGAGTGACCCTCCTTGCTCAGTACCTGGAACTGCACGTCTCAAGATTGCAGCTACGTTATTTTTACACAAAAGTCTGCAAAGGAC
This sequence comes from Phoenicopterus ruber ruber, assembly GCA_009819775.1. Lineage (NCBI taxonomy): Eukaryota > Metazoa > Chordata > Aves > Phoenicopteriformes > Phoenicopteridae > Phoenicopterus > Phoenicopterus ruber. The sequence continues at coordinate 1,063,721 of CM020223.1, read as the reverse complement.
AAATTGCAGCCTGTAAGGAGAGCGGCAGCCTCAGGATCAGCCGGTGTTTGCAAGTGACAGATTCTAAGCAGATCTATGGGAGGGGAAGCGGTGCCAGCCCCGATGCATCCTTCCTGCGTAAAACCCCACAGCTTTCCGGGGACCTTGTTCTTCTTGTGTTGCTGTTGACTTTTCTTTAAATCACAACGTCAGTGCTAGCAAGGGCATTAGGCATCTGGGGAACGATCTCCTTCACGCACAGAGGGGAGTTCGAAAGGTTTCATGACAACTGCATCTGCATCACACCTCATTCTACTGGATAAAACGTGTTAACAACTTTACAGGTTTGGAGTCGATGAAAACGAGCATCACACTCAAATCATTTTCAAAGCAGAGATCTTGAAAACCACTGGCAGCCTGACACACTTCTCCATATGTTATATAAAGTAACTGTTTACAATATGAGCTGGCAAATATCATATAAAATAACTAATAATTAGATGACACTGAAATATGACTAATTTTGAGTGATCTCATGTGCATATTTATACTCTTAAAAGTATTACTAGGAAAGAGGAGCAAAAGCTTCTCGAGGAGCACCAGCCCGGCAGGCGTGCTGCTGCGGCTCCCAGCTGGGGGCTTTGGGGTGCACAGCCCGGATCAGCCCAGCGTCCCGGGGATTTCTGGGGGTGCACAGCCCAGATCGGCCCCAGCAGTGCACAGCCCAGATCAGCCCCAGCGTCCCGGGGATTTCTGGGGGTGCACAGCCTGGATCAGCCCAGCGTCCCGGGGATTTCTGGGGGTGCACAGCCTGGTTCAGCCCAGTGTCCCAGGGGATTTCTGGGGGTGCGCAGCCTGGTTCAGCTCAGCATCCCAGGGCGCCTCAGTGCCTCGCGCTGAGAAGATGCCCTTGCTGCTGCAGGCGAGGTGCGGCACATCCAGCTCGAGAGGCACCAACGTGCGCAAACTGAGGAGCTGCTGCTTTGGCAACGCTGAGCGGGATGAAGATACCTTGGAAGACAGAGAAAAACTGTAGAAAATTAGTAATTCACTGCACTTTGCCATGGTGAAATGAATCTGCTGTCCTCATTTTGGCTAAAGCCGTCTGACTTCTATCTCGTAAATCCTTTTCCCTCCCAGCATCAGGCTGGGTCCCTTCCCTCCCCTCAGCCCGATGCAGAGCACCCCGGGGCAGCCGGCCGGGGGCTGCAGCCTGCCGGAGCCCCCTCGGCCTCCCCGCGGGCTCAGCCCGTCCCGCCGGCGTGCGGGCAGCCCAGGAGGAGCGGAGCTGGCGGCTGTGCTGGAAGCGCCCCGGCTCCGAAACCCGGCTGGGAAACACTGTGCCCCAACAAGGCTCCTTGGGCAGCCTCCCTTCCCGCCACGTCACCCAGAGCCTCGGTAGCTTCAAATATTAGATCTGGCATTTAATTACAGGTAGTGATGACAGCGAGGTTAGTCATAATGCAGTAATTAAGCCCGAGGTTTGTATTCAGCAGCGGTGGGGGAAGGCGAGGCAGCAGCGTGGCCGGCGCCTCTCCCCCCGGCAGCAGGGTCGCACCGAGGAGCTGCAGGAGCATTTCACAGCGCGCAAATTAGCTCTGGGTTTGCTGGGGTAGATCCTGTCACGACTTCACTTAAGTTTATCTTAGCCTGAGAGGCGAATTCTTTTGTTTGATATTTTGAACAATTCAGTCTAAGAGGCAAAGCAGAGCCCAGAACGCAGCCCCTCATCTTCTTGGCGTCGGATGCTGATGCAAAGGACGACGGGGCTGAGTGGCTCCGGCTCCTCCGTTCCCTCCGGGAGATTTCGCACCAGTGTGAACTTACCGGTGCTTCTAGATCCGCTCCCTACTCTTACGGGCACGGGGGCCTTCATGGCGTGCTGGGCAAATTACAAAGGCACCATTTGTGCATTGCCGGTGCATCGTGTTTTCTGCCTCCCCACCCTTTACAGCAAAGTATCGGGAATTTCTAGCTTTGAAACCCTGAACCACGTACGGTAGCTGCTGCAAGGGCCACATGAAAGCAGGTTGGTCGCTGGGGCACGGGGCCTTTGGGGAAGCGGGGCTGTTCTGCGGACGGGGCTGGGCTCACCGCTGCGTGCTCGGCCGCTGCAAGTTCCCAGGGCTGCGGCTCCGAGCCCCGGGCAGCGCGCGGGGCGTCGGGGGAATGGGCCGGTAGTCCCTGTTTCTTCAGCCCCTGTCGAACGAGGGTGGCAGGAACCGTCTCAGTCAGAGGCTGTAAAACATCTCTCCCTGCGAGGCCGGGCATTGCGGTAAGCAGTTTCAAATGTGTCATTCAAAGTGGAAAAAATTGTATAAATTACAATTGGATCTTAGCATTTCAGACACACACGCGTGCATGTATTTATACACGTCCCCCCATATATGTGTGTATGTAGTCGATGGTGTATTTTTAGATGCAGTGTAAATTGATCCTATTCGTAAGCTCTCTGGATAGTATAAAATGATAAAGAAAAGCACCCACTGAAAGCTTTTGTTTCTATAAAAGTATCGAGTACTCATACACTTCTGGGAAGGAAAGTGAATTCATTTCCGAAGGTTTACTTTGAAATCCCGTCCCGGGCGGCTGGTGGTTCTCCCTAAGCAGGTGGAAAGCCCGTGCTGCCCGCGGGCCGCCGCTCTGCGTCGCACCTTCCCGCAGCTCCCGCTGATGCAGGAGCGGGCAGCGGGCTGCCACGCACGCCGTGAGCCGGGCGAGCTGCGGGCAGGGCTCCGCTCTATTCTGGGTACGGGTAACTATACTTAGGCCTGAGTCATCCCTTCCAGTGTCAGTTGCAGGAGAGCTGAAACGAGCAGCGCCAGTGACCAAACCTGCTGGCGAAGGTTCGGGACCACGTGCCGGGGCCGTGAACCCAACCTGGAACCTCTCCGCCGGTGCCAGCAGCTGCGGATCCGGCCCACGGGTGACAGCGTGGGCGCCAGCTCCGGCCCCTTCTCGCTGTCTGAGCCCGGCGCGGGGCGATGGGGTGAATTTTGGCTGGCGGCTGGGAGCGGGGAGGTGGGCGCTGCGGCTGCGTGCCCGGCTGCGTGCCCGGCTGCGGGCAGGGCTCCCGCGAGCCCCCGCGGGGGTTCTAGAGGCAGCGTCCGTCCGTGGAGCCGTCCCTTGCAGGTCACCGTGGCCTGGGACGGGAGTGCCGCGGAGAGCCGCTAGCCGAAAATTCAGGTCTGCTTCCTTACGTGCGTCCGTTAAGGGGAACGGCTTATACGGCCATTTACTGGGGAATGGTATTCGCTGGTGTTCAGCGGTGTTTAACCCCTCTTTGTCTTAGCAGCCTGTTGACGATCCCGGAGCCAGCCACAGCAGCTTCTCAGCGCGCTTATTAAGAAACGCATACGAAGCTGGCCGTAGCAATGCTCGATATCGCTGGTATGGTACCGCTCCTGCCAGCAAGCAGCAGAGAAATGTTTTTCTTTGCAGATTTATTCCTCATGCAGAAAGGGAAGGCTAGGGAACATTTTCATTGAATCACATCCAAACAGGCAAGTCAGCCTTCTCCATCTGCTAGAAGTGGGGGTTTAGTTGTTAATTCGCCTCCGTGGGTCTCTCTGTACCTGTTCTCTGTGGTGTCACGCTGGACACCTGTGGGTCATTTTTCTTCTGATTTTTGCTGTGTCAGTTATCGCTGTCAAGTGACATTTTGCCCAGTGCCTGAAGGAGAGGAAACAACTTAGAAATAAGAGATCATTTTGGTGAAAAGCTATTGTGATGGTAGCAAGACCCAGCTTATAAAACCAGAGCTTTCACTCTGAATCGAATCCCTGAAGTAATATCTGAATATTGGCATAATTCTTTTGAAAAGCATTTAACATTGGAAACTTTATTTTTAGCGTGTAAATGTCAAGGCAAACGGCAGCCTTTCAATCTTCCCCGGCTCCTCCTGCTCGGTGCCCGAAGCTCCCGCTCCCCTCCAGCACCCCTCCAGCACCCCTCCAGCACCCCTCCAGCACCCCTCCGCGGGGCCGGGAGCCCCCTCGACGGGGGAGGAGGGTGCTGCACCTGCCTGGGCCGGGGGGTGATGGGACCAAGGGGTGATGGGGCTGGGGGGTGATGGGCTGGGGGGTGCCAGGGCTGGGGGGTGATGGGACCAGGGGGTGATGGGCTGGGGGGTGATGGGATCGAGGGGTGATGGGATCAGCGGGTGATGGGCTGGGGGGTGATGGGATCGAGGGGTGATGGGATCAGTGGGTGATGGGACCAGGGGGTGATGGGGCTGGGGGGTGATGGGCCAGGGGGTGCTGGGGCCGAGCAGTGATGGGCAGGGGGTGTCAGGGCTGGGGAGTGATGGGATCGGGGGGTGATGGGATCAGTGGGTGATGGGACCAGGGGGTGATGGGCCAGGGGGGTGTCGGGGCTGCAGGGCAATGGGATCGGGGGGTGTCGGGGCCGCCGCGGGACTGGGGTGGGCAGGGAGAGGAAGCAGTCCTTCTCCCAGCTCTCTCCCTTCCCCGAAGGACTTTTTGTTTTAAAACAAGTAGTCTTTTAAAAATCTAGGGCAAGTCAGTCTCTTGCCAAAATTAGTCTTTGTGCAAGAGCCTGAGCAGGAATTTTAATGGGTAGCTGGTATGTGGGGATGGAGGGAAATGACTGCTTTTACTACCTAAATGCTGGTTTAAATAAGGCTGTAATATCAAACAGCTTTGCCATGCTCGCAGATATGTTTTGCAGGAAGCATCCCTGCCACCGCTCAGTAATACACAAGAATGTTAAACAACAACTTACTTTTTTATTTGTGCCAAACATGTCCCGACACATGGCTGAGGCAGATGAAAGCTGCAGCTCAAAGGAAAGCACAGGCAGAGCCTGGGCACGCTGCTTTTATCTGCCCTGGTTGCTGTCGCCGCGTTGGTAATTGCTACAAAAACCCTGCAAGGCCATTTTTCATGTTGTAGCTGCCTGACTGCGGCTGAGGGGAGCAGGGAGAGGCAAACCCCATCCTCCGCTGCGCCCGGCCGGCTCCTGGGGCCCCGTACGGAGCCCGCGGTCGGGACGGGGACGGGATGGGGACGGGATGGGGACAGGGGTGGGGACGGGCTGGTTCAGCAGCTGGGCTGGCACGGCCACGCCGAGCAGCTCCCGTGGAGGTAGGCGGCAGAGGACATCGCCTGTTATGGAATGAAGATAATAGAAAACAGGGAAATGGGAGTTGCCGGGAGAAAAAATAATTGCACGATTGCACGCCCAGCTCCGTCCTGGCTCCCACCCCTCGTCAGCACAGCCCGGGCCCTTCGGAGCGGCGTCGACCTGCCCCGCTGCCTCCCCTCCCCACGGGCTCTGCCGGCTCCTTTGCTGCCGGCAGCTCAACGGCACCTACAGAATTCTCCAAAGGGGCTGATCATTTGCGATTTCCTTTTGCAAAAATTACGTTTGACTTTGTAAACCAAAATTCATAGGTACCGTGCCCTCCCTATGGCACCGCGGTTTATTATTTTTAGCGGGATTTTACACTCGCTGCCCGTGCTGGCCCCGCGTTGCCTGCCGAAGCCGCGGCTGTCCCCGGGACGGGCTGCGGGGCAGCGCCACCAGCTCCCAACTCTCCTGGAGCAGGAGCAAAATCCACGCAGGGTACTGCTCGTACTGGTTACATGGGCGGCACTGGTCTGTGCGTACGCTGAGACGGAATCTGTATGACTTCATTTTGTGTTCATCTGTGTTTCTGAAGGCACCTGCTGTTCCCGGGGGGGGGGGGGGGGGGGGGGGGGGGGGTCTCTCCGCTGCTGAAGCTTTCTTGGAGCAGAAGAAAGTTTCTCAGTGTGGCAAGTGACCCAAATCCCCGGTGTTTGTGGTGCAGAAGCAGCTTCTGGCCGCGCTGGGGATGCCCGACACTGCTCTTCTTCGGCGCGTTTCGGCCCGGGGAAGAGCCAGCGAAGGGCGGCCGGTGCCAGCGGGGCCGCGCAGAGCAGGGCTGGGGCCAGCAAAGCAGCCGCGGCAAAGATGCGGCTTCTCCTCTTTAATCGCAGACACGCACATCGCAACGCCAGGCACAACCTCCAAAGGGGGAGAGGGGAACCTGGGGGTGCCCGAGCCCGACACCGTTGTCTGCAGCAACCACAGCACCCACGCGGCGAGGCCGGCGGTGGGTCGGGGCCCCGGCCTGGCTCAGCACAGGGGTGCGGCCGTGCTGGCGCTGGTCCTGGTGCCGGCGCTGACCCTGCTCCCCGTGGGAGGGTCAGGGCAGGCTTTGAGGAAACAGCAGCAGTGTCTCGTAAGGGCAGTGTCGTTTGATGAATCTACTCTAAAAAAGGCCTAGTAACATCGAACAAATAGATCATTTCTCCTCTGCAATGCAAATTTTATTTATTTTCCATGTATGACTGAACTTCTCAGCTGTTTATGCGGAGCGTATTCAAATTCTACCATGCAAGTAGTCTGCAAAGAATTAAACTTATATGGTCTCTTAAAAGTACTCTTTAATTCTGAAATTAATAATAGCATAATATTTGGTACAAAAACTGTGTATAACCCCCAAGAGCTCCTCCCAGCTGGGTCCCAGAGAGACCAAGCGAGCAAGTCCTTACCCGCTGGTGCCAGGGCTGTGGCCCAAGCCCCCGGCACACCGGTTCGGGATGCTGGGCTGCGTGCAGGATCGTCCCCCCCAGCCGCTGTCAGGCCCTTCTCTCTGTTTGCGTGGCCTGATACCAAGGGTAGGGCCTCGGCGCTACGGTAATCCAAGCGCTGGCTGGTGATGTCCTGTAGCTCACGCTATCATCCGCTCCGCAGCTCAGAAGCGGCTCCTGCGCCCTCCTGAGCGTTCGCCCCTTGCATTCTCCGGAGCTGCTCCTCGCCGGGTGGGCCGAGGGGCTGTGCCGGCCCCGCGCTGCCGCGGCCCCGGCCCAGCACCCGCCTTTCCGCCGAGTTAGCCGCTAACGCCACAGCCGAGTCGTTTCGCAGTCCCTGTCTTGGAGAAAAATCAGTTTCCTACAAAAGGCGGTTCTGTTATTCGCGGTGGAAGGAAACGCATTTTTAAGCACCCGCTCTTTCAGCAAACCAACCCCGCTTGCCCAGAGAAAGCTCTGTTGGAGAGCACGTGCTGCCAGGGGCTGGCACCGGGCATGGGCCCCTGCTTTGGTTCTTATCGTCCCTAACACAGAGCTGAGGCACTTGCCCGGCTGGGTAAGGGCCACGAGAGCGGCAGGGCTCTTGCCGATGGGTTTCAGTCTGCGTCCAGGTCGCTGCCGCAGTCTCCGGGAGGAGCGTGCAGGGCGGCTGCCGGCGCTGCTGCATGGAAGAGCCGTAAGCTGAACGGAGAAGACTTTTATGAATTATTTACATAAATAGCTCTTCTGTTCCTCGGGTATATGGGAATGCCAGGAAGGGTAAATGGTGTTTTGAGCACTTTTTACATGAGTGGATCTTCTGGTGGTCACTCAGGGACACAAGGATGCTCCCACGGGCAGGCAGCAGCGGGGCACGCACAGGCAGAGGCGCAGCCACTCAGGACCCTGCTCACGGGTTTCCCCGTGGGAGTCGCTCCCTGATTCTGGGCCGGGAGGTCCGGCGTACGCCCCGGCTTCGGGACGCCTGCCTGCTGGCGCTGCCCAGTGCCGGCTGCCGTGAGCCCGGCTGGGGAGCAGAGAGCCCCGAAGGGGGTGGGGGTGTTGCAGGTGCGGAGCCCGTCCAGCTCCCGGCCGTCTGCTCCTGCCCTGCCGGCGAGCTGAGCCGCTCGTGCAGGCCGGCTGCCGGCCGGGAGCCATGGATGAGCGGGCAGGAGGGTGCTCGCCTCAGCACCCGGCTCCCGCCGCGGGGGCGGTGGGTCACTGCCGCCTCGCAGGGCGGTGACACTCTTCCCCATGGAGCACCGTGCTGGTGTGTGCGCCCCAGGGGCTATAAATACACCCGGAGCTTCACTGTCCTCTTGGTACCTCACGTAGAGGCACTGCTACCATTTGTGACACCCACACTCAGCTGCCATGGAACTCGTGAAGTCGCTGGGTATTTATATTTCTGCCAGCAGACGCGGTTGTTTCAGTCCCCGCGGCACCAAACGGCCCCGCATCTCACGCCTGACCCTGCGCCAGGCTGAAGCCGGCAGGGCTGCGGGCACGGCCGCGGGGCAGGGACCCAGCTGCGGGGCTGCCTGCGCGGGCAGCAGGGCCGGGAGACCCGCCGGGTCCGGGGGGGCTGCGCGCTGGCCGCCCGCCTCGCTGCCAGCGATGGGTCGGGGTAAATCCCACGGGAATGTGGCACTTCTCCCGGTAGCCTCCAAGCACTGACCTGCTCCCAGCCCAGCTCGCCTGAATTCAGCCGGCACCGTACAGCGGCGTTCCCGGCATCTCCCTCCCACTCGCATCGGCGCAGGAGCCTGATGCTGGCAGCAGCAATCTGAGCTGCATGGTTTGAAACACCCCATTTATTTAATTATTTATCTGTTCAGCCCGTTGCCTGTCGCCACAGGCTTGGCTTCTATTTTCTAATGCTGCAGGATAATTTTTTAAAAAGTTCATAGACAAATCTTCCCCGTGTTCGGGCACTGCCTCGCATCTGCCAGGGGAACAGCAAACTGCATTTGCACGTTCAGGCCAAGGGTAAAGGAAGCCAGAAATAAATGCACAATCAGGTCAAGTGTTAAAACATGGCCTTTACACGCTGTATGTTGCTGTTTCTGCTTAAATATAATCAGCAAGAGCAGAGCTTTACAACCCCCAATGTTTCTAGACCTGACTTACTTCTGAGTATTTAAAGGTTGCTGTGCCGAGGGTGGAAGAGGCCGCCGGGTCTCAGTGGGTGTCGGATGGGAAAGGGAACTTTGGAAAGGGAACTTTGGAAAGGTGTGAAACAGCACCATTTGTTGCAGATGGAATCCATTTACTGGTAAGAAAATACCGTTACAATTGAAGGGATATTACAGCGAAGCTAAAACGGTGTCATGAAGTGCAAAGATAAACCAGGAACAAGGAAAAGAAATTAAAATGAGAGGTAAATAAATCTTAAAATAAAGCAGGTGCCCTAAATGAAACACAGGTACATGCTGTCCCATGTACGTGCGGTTTGCACCCCGGTACCGCTGTCGGCACCCCGCACCCGCACCGTCAGTTTGCAGGACCAAAAAGCCTTCAGCGCCAGAAATGTGTCGCTCCGTGCAGCGCCGGCGCGGGGTCTGGGCCCCGGGTCCGTGCGTGGGGGCTTCGCCTCGCGCAGTTATGGAACAGCAAGAAGACGCAGGAGTCATGCCCCGGTCACCCGAAGCAGCCGTGCCGCTGCGGGAAGGCGGGATGCAGGAGCCGGCTGAGGGATGGGTCCGGCAGCCCGCGTCCCGGCCCTTCGGAGCCCTGGGCGCTCCCGGCAGCATCCCCAGCCGAGGCCCCGGGAGCGGGGCTGCCCCCGGGCACCGCAGCCTCCCACCAGCAAAGAGGGAGGCAGGAGGATGCTCTGCGCTCTGCCAAGCTCGGGTACCTGCAGCCAGCGGAACAAGGGAGTGGCACGAAAATAGAGGCCGACATAAAATCTGAAATACCTATCCGGTCAGGCAAGGTATGGATAAAAAAGAGGGTTAAATATTTTAATTGGTTTTTAAACGTTAAGCCGTTTGGGAAGGAACAGTCGCTCTGCATCCTGCAACAAAATCAGCATTGCCAACACGAACAAAAGAAAGCTCCTGTAAAGGCAGATTTAGCTGCCGATCTGTACAGCCGAGGCGATGTGCCCCGGCTGCCAGGCCACGGTTGCACACGCCAGACAGTATTTGGAGGAATAAACACCCGAGGCCGAGCGGGAGCTGCCGAGGAAAGGGGAGAAAGGGCCCGGGAGCAGGTTCTTCTCGGGCCGACTGGCAGAACCGGGAGAGGTGCTGGGAGCGGGCGGGGGTCAGCCCTCTGCCCGCAGAGCTGCCCGCGGTTCCGCTGCCTTGCCCCGCGCGGGCGGCGGGCCGTCCGTGGGGGCACGCTGTCCCCGAGCATCCTGGCAGCTGCGGCACCGCTCCGTTACCCACTGGCTGCGAGTCGCAGTCGAGCCACCCGGTTCTCTCAAGGTTTTCAATTTTATATGATTTTGCAAACCTTCTATTATCTGTTTTTAAGTGCGTATCGCTGCCCGAAGAATCACCTGGAAACGTGAATTAACTGCAGTAATACAAAAGGCAGAAAAAGTGTTTCATAATTTTATTGGCGCGGTTTCAGAGGGAGGTTGCTAGGTACAGTGCCAGTCACTCTGGGGCTGCAGTTCTGCTGCCACTAAAAACAGCCACAACTTCAAAAGCCATGCCGAGCAGTAAATGGACATGCAAACAACCTCGTGCTTCATTAAAAACCAAAATCTTTTGTTCATTAAAATTATAGACAAATAAGGGATTTTTTTTTACTACTATTTAATTAAAGCAGTTACATAACCTGAGCTGAAATACCAAGTAGCACTGTCTCTGCGGATATTGCAGTCAAATTTCACTAGTATTTACACAAAAATTGAACTTACTCAACAATATTAAAATCACAGTACAATAGAAAAATAAACATTTCCATGTATATCCTCGAAACACACTGTAATTCACAGCCACAAAATAAGTAGTGGTTTTAGTTCACCAAAGTCGTACGTCTTCAAAGTATTTGAAATTGTTGTGCCGATACAGTTAGGCTCCAGAAATACCGTTCTGTAGCAGGTTCTGATTCAGTGCGAAGCACCCGAAGTTAGAAATAATGCAGCAAATGTAAGGAGGGTGAAACAGTCCTATTCAAGCAGCTATAGATGTGGGGGTTTTTTGAAGTTAAGGGCTTTTAGTGTCGGTCTAAACCGACTTGCACCCGCGGGCCAGCGTCCCCCTGCGGCTCTGCTTGCACCAGCCCCCGTCGGCAGCTGTCGAACGCAGCTGCTCAGGCGCTTGCAATACATTTTTCATACTCAAATTCAGCTTCAGGCCCATCGCTTCCTTCAGAAACGTTACCAGAGGTGGAGACTAACGGCAGGTATCAAATACGAATGCACAGACTTGAAAAATAACGAGCTTACGGCAGAAATAAGTAATACCTGTGTTGAGACATATCACTCTTTATTCATGTTTTTGTTCTGGTCCAACCCGAAGACAAAAACCAGCAACAAGGAAACAAAGACGACCCCAGGAAGGCAAGGAGCAGGTTTTTGCCTCTGTCAGCCCCGGGCCAGCGCGCTGGACGGCTGCGGACCTGCCTGTCCCGGGAGGACTGTCTGGGGGGCGGTGGGAACAGACCCTCGGCACCGCGTTCTGCCGGCTCCGGCGGGACGGGAGCCCCAGCACGCGCGCGCCGTGCTCAGCGGGCTCCGGACGGACCCAGCCCTGCTGCTGGGGCAGCCCGGGGGTGCCCCGAGCCCCTGCCCCCCCGTGCCCCCCTCCTTGCCCTTCCTTGTCGAGAAAGAGAAGAGGAGGGTGCCAGGCTCGGGAAAACTCGGCACGACCCCTCTTTGGGCTCATGCAGCATGACCCCGAGGGTTCAGTCCATGGGCCCACGCGATGGAAACCAATCTTCGGCTCCTGTGCGGAGCGTGAAGAGGAAGGCGGCGGGATGCTCGGCAGCCAGAAAGGGCCCTCCAGCTCCCCAGGGCCACCGCCTGCCGCCGCGCAGGGGAACCGGGGGCAGCAGCTCACCAGGGCGCCCGGTGCCATCTTCCGCTGAAAGCAGCGTCCGGCAAGATACTGCTGGTTCCCTACGTCTGATCGTTGTTTCATCAACTTGGTGTCATATGAACTGGATTAAACCGAAAAACCCCACGGTGCTGTGTTATGGAAATGTACAAGCTGAGAGCAGACCATGTGTAGGTTTCATACTGATTTCATTCCGTGTTCAAGATTACCATATGCAAGAGTTCATGGGCATAAATGAGAAAAAACATTAACCCTGTGCGCTGGAGGAAGCAAAATACAGCTGATGAACAGTAATTTGTTTCAGCGTGGCTCATTGCAGAATGCTTTGGCAAAACTTAAGCTCTAAATAACTATTTACCTCAAACCTCTTGGCGTCTTCAGTGAATGATTTGTAGTTATTAAAAGATTCCCAAATATATCCAGAGGAAAAATAGGTTAAAGGCACGATCACCAAATCATAACGTGCCTAATCTCATTTGCTAGCTGAAGGCTAATACGGCGCAAGGGAAGGTGGAACTTTTCGGTGGTCTTCCCGTAGCGAGATGACGAGCTGAGTCTCGTTCCGAGTAACACGACCCGTCGTCACCGTTGCTTGTTAATGAACAGCCCGAAGGCTGCCGCTGCGCTTGCACGCTCGGTGCGAAGACAGGTCAGAAAGGAACGCCCGTCGAGCGGCTCAGGGAAAGGCTGCTTCGCCTGGATCCATCACGGAGGTTTATGTATAAGCACAGCGATCACCTTGGGCCTCTGAGGCTGGCGGACTGATTGTCTTCCACAAATGTATTATAGTAAGGCTAAGTGCCAAAAGGCAAATATTTATAACAGACTCGCCAAGTTCCCCAGGAGCTAATGGCTCCAGCCGTCACGCTGTCGGGAGACGCCCTGCCTGGTTTTTGTCCCGGCGGTGTCCAAGCCCCCGTCTGACCAGCTCCCTCTCCGACGGCACAGCCCCGCAGACACGATTCCGTCACGCTGCAGGTAAAAAGCAACCGCGTGGGAGGAGAGGCGAATTTGGTGTGATTTTGCGGTGGTTCCGACTACTCCACGTCAAATATAGCCATGCTTAAAAACCGAGCAGGAACTTCACATGGGACTGTGAGGCTCAGCTGGAAGTTCCAGCTGGATTCAGAGGAGGCTGGGACATCTCGGCACGCGTACAGCGGGGAGTCGCATCGGAGCGGGATGCGGTTTGAGGCGTCAGCGCTGCAGGTCATAGGATCTGAAAAACGGAAAATAAACTCTGTGCAAAACGTGTGTAACGATCCTTCTCGGCGGGAGGCTCCCGCACGCTTCCGTGAGGTGAAGATGCCGAGTGCCGCCGCCTGCCGCGGCTGACCACCAGTGAAAGTGATCTTCATTAACTAAAGCATGAGAACAGACCTCAGTAAGGAACCGGGTGCATCACCCGGCCAAACGCACAGCTCTCCCCAGCGAGGCAGGACGAAACAGCGCGAGCTTCCGACGGGTTCACGAGGAAGGCGTGAAACACTGCAGGTGGTCAGGACGCAGGAGACGGCAGGGAAGACCACGGCGCGGAGGCACGGCTGCCCTGGGCTCCAGGAGGCCCATCTCCCCGGCGGGGCGTCTGGCCGGCCCGGGGGTCTCTCCTGCGGCGCGCCCAGCCCGCCGTCGCCGGGCCCGCGGCATTTTGCTGCGCTTGGATTTCACACACGCTGCGACAGTCGGACAACTTTGCCCCGCTAAAGAGACATACTGCAAAAAGCCTGTCCTAGCTACACACGGACCAACCTGGGCGTGCGCTTCTACATCCTGCTGTGGCTGGTTAGGAGCTTTTTTCAGACATGAATTAGTGGAACATTTTATTTCCCAACTGAAAGAAAAAGAGAGAAACAGACCACGAAATGCTGGGAAATGAGTGTGATTTTAAACCTAGAGAAGCAGATTCAGAGAATATCCTATTTTTATGCTCGCTCTCCGTGTAATTCATCTGCCATTCCCAACAAGACATGCCTCAGTTGAATGAAGTCTCAAATAATCACATAATAGGAGAAGTCATTTATTGTGAATCAGGCTCATTCGCCGGCGATATAAATAGGTTGTGCTGTTCCACAGCCTTTTGTCAGTAGGGATTAATTAGCAATTGACCCTTGGCTGGGATTTCTTCACTACCTCTACATTCCTCATCTTATAGGGCTAAATGAGATCTTAGCGCTGCTTTAAGCAGCTACGCTTCCTAAGCAGGGGTTTAATTTATCTCTAGGCTGTAAATCAGTAGTTTAATTTATCACTAGGTTACATATCAACAGTGAATAGTCAGGGTGGAATTGAGTTTATTATAAAGATGTTCTGCTAGAAGACACAGTATTACAGGGATTGAAACATGCTGTTAAATTTTCCATTAATGCCCGATGCTGAATATGAACACGGAGAACCACACTTTACATACTTTACATTTAGCTTTCTAATAAATAAGTTCAATAAATAGGGATTTTGCGGATTGAGAAGCTGTACGTGTGAACAGAAGCTGCTTTACAATGTTGTCAAAAAATAACTAGAGCTATTCTTGTTTGTTACCAATCACTGGAAATCAGCAAGTAAAATATAAGTATTTTACTATGACGACTGGCGGAACGAAGATCTGTTAAAATCACCCTCAGGATTACATAGAACTTAATTTTGTACACTAAATTTATAATTTAGAACATGCTTTCATACCATTTTTAGCACACAATATTTTCAAATACATTTCTTAAAAATAAGAGAAACGAGTAAGACTGCCCACGTGAGCTTTCGTCTGTGCTCTGATCACTAGCTCTTGTGTTACACAATATTGCAGTTTGGCTAATTCTGAATGACCTATTCCACATTTGGAGAAGATATATAACAAAAGGCCGGATTTAGCCTGTGGTATATTGCAACATCTTGTTAATACAGTAACTTGTCACAGTACAAAAAAATTAATTCCCCCCAGTTATTTTTTATATATATATAATATATAATCCATTTATATTATCCATTTTAATAATTATTTTCTTGGGAAACAACTCTTACGTTATCTCTAAAGATTGCCAGGAACAGAAATACTCTCGTACCAAACGAAAACGCAAGTAACTCGAACAACTGTCGTTTCACTCGTCTGAAAGGTACGGTTATTTTCAGCACGCACATTTCTCACGTTTTACCCGTAAAGAGCTCCAGCGCGGCTCCCAGCACCGGCAGTCAAGCGCTCGCGCTGCAGCGAGCCGCGGGTCAGCCTTTGGGAAGGGCGGCTCGCCGCCGGCCCCGCAGAGCTCGCGCGGCGCTCCCCAGGCGAGCCCGGTGCGTGCCCAGCCCCGTCCCGTCCCGTCCCGCGGCTCTGCCGGCTGGCAACGCGCCGGCTCTCCTCAGCACGGAAGGCAGGATCGGACCGTCGGCTGCTCAGAACCGAATCGCCTCCGCGCGCGCTTGCACGCCGACATCTGTTCACGAACCGCGGCGTGCACGTGCAAAGCAGGCGCCTGCTGGCGCCAGCTCCCAGAGAGACCTGCTCATCTGCCTGCCAGTGGCCGAGGTGTCAGCCCACCTGGAGGCCAGCCTGCCTGTAAGGGGGTCCAGATTGTCAATGAACAACCATCGTCATCTGAAAGCATAATCATGCACACATCAGTAAGCCTACCTTTTGTAAAACACCGGCACTCAAAGAAGACTGAATCATAAATGCTACCAAACTATCAAATAATTATCAACACTAGAAGTAGATGAAGAAATAATAAAACCGTAAAGGTGAATTAACTGCATCGTGACTTTGATTTAAATGCTTGTTTACAACGGCAAGCGAGCAAAAGGCTAGGTGTGTGGACCGAGCCTCGGAAGAGATGATACAGCTCTTTCTTATTTTTATTTCCTATTTTTAAGGAGAGGCTGATCGAGACCATTTTTGAATGTGGGAGACTAAGTCATTAAAAGAGAAGCACTTGGATTGCTTTCTTCCTTTAGGGGATTTACTTCATTTTACTTTATCTGACACAAGTCAGAATGAAATGAGAATATTGGAAGGAGAAGGAAAGCTGAATTTTGACACGTTATTTTCTATTAAAATTCTTCCGCTGACTTTGTTAAGCTTTTTCTAAGATCAGAAAACGAGGCTTTACCTAAAATGAATTTGGGAGACTGGGAGATTTTCCTCACACACTTGTAGCACTACAGCGTCCTACTGTCTCAAAGCAGAGGATTTTTTTCAAACCGTTCCCAAATCTTTTGCATTCGTTCACAAACTCGTATCTCCGTTCTGTTTATACTCAGATAAAATATTGAGAGTCATCTCCTCGCTTTTGGACTGCACGTTGTGTTCGCTTCTTCTGGACGATTTCCTGGTCGCCCTGGAAAGCCGCCTTCGAAAGGTATCACCTGCCAGAAAGTAAAGGATAGGGTCGACGCAGCTGTTGAGGCTGGCCAGACCCCTCGTCACTTGGTAAGTGGCATAAACCTTATCGTTGAAGGCACACATTTGCGGAGTCTGAAAATCCACCCGGGCTCTTAGATTTAAGGTCTTCATCACGTGGAAGGGAAGGTAAGACACTGCAAAGACCGTCAACACAATAATAACCAGGTAAATCGACTTTCTCCTGAGAGGAGAGTTGTCCAAATCTTTGTAAATCAGAGCTTTCACAATTAGCCCATAGCAACCAAGGATCAGTATGAATGGGATGCAGAACATAAGCACGGTGGTGCACATGCTGTAAATGAAGTAACTTCTCAGGTAATCATCGGCTGTGGTGTCGTAGCACGTCGTGGTTTTGTTTCTCCTTATCCCCGTTCCCGAGTAGAAGAGGATTGGAGAAATCACGGCCACCACGATGACCCAGACCAGGGTGCTGATGTACACCGCGTTCTTCTTCTTCAGCCTCCCCAGCGACTTCAAGGGGTGCACCACTCCCGTGTACCTGTGCACGCTTATGCAAGTTAGAAACAAAATACTGCCGTACAGGTTCACATGGAAGATGAACCTCTGCAGCTTGCACATGATATCGCCGAAGATCCAGTCCGTTTTATTGAAGTAGTAAAAGATGAGGGCAGGCAGAGTCAGGACGTACAAGAAATCGGCTAGCGCCAAGTTGAACATGTAAACCGAGATGCCGCTCCAAGGCCTCATGTGGAAGACAAACATCCAGATGGCCACGCTGTTTCCCAAAAACCCAGTGATGAAGACCAGAATGTAGACGGTGGGCAGGTAATAGAACTGGAAGCCAGTTTTGGTCAGGGAACATTTGGTGGTGGCGTTTCCCGCAGACCAGCCGCTGCTGGATAACAGGTTGGGTTCAGTTCCATTCAAAGCAGCAGAGAAGAGAACTTCGGTCATGATCCTTCTCCCAGAGTCACATCGGTCTGAGGTGAAGCAACAAAGTCTCTACGGGAACAGCAACGCATCTAAAAAAAGAGAGGAGCAAAGAAAGCCTGACTGGAAGGCAGAACCTGCCCTGCGCTTCCTCGGAGGGTTTCCGAGCGGCCGTGCGGGGCCGAGCGTCCCCCACCCCGCGCGGGTGGGTCTGGCGCGGGGCGCGGGCCGTGCCCCCCGCAGCACCCAGACCCGCCGCACGCCGGGAGCCGCCTCGGCGGGTCGCCGCCTGCCGCCCGCGGGCCCCTCCCCGCCCGGCCCCGGGGCACCGCGCACGGGGACCGGGCAGGGCGAGAGCGACAGCGGGCTGGCCCGGCCCTGGGACGCGCCGGCGGGGAGCGGCGAAAGGGAAGGGGCGAGCGCCGCGAAGGGGCAGCGGGAGCAGGGCCGGTCGGGGGGCGGCCGCTCCGCCCGCGCTCCTCAGGCGAGCGCCGCCGCCGCCCCGGCCGCCTCCGCGGCTGCCGGCCCCGTCCCACAGCCCGCCGCCGCTCCCCGCAGCCCGCCCGGCTCCCGCAGCCCGCCGGCTCCCCGAAGTCACCTCAGCCCGCCCGGCTCCCCCCCAGGTCACCTCAGCCCGCCGGCTCCCCGAAGTCACCTCAGCCCGCCCGGCCCCGCTCCCCTCGCTCCCGCCCGCTCCCCTCAGCCCGCCCGGCTCTCCCAAGTCACCTCAGCCCGCCCGGCCCCGCTCCCCGCGTCACCCTCAGCCGCCGCCGCGCCCCAGCCCGGCTCCGAGGAGCGCCGGGGCCGCCCCCACCTGCCTCCCGCGGCGCCCTCCTCAGCCCGCGCTCGCCTCTCCTCGCCGCCGGCAGCGTCCGCCCGGCGGGGGGCGGCGTCCCGCCCGCAGCTGCCCCGGCCGAGCCGGCTCCCATCGCCGGGCAGGGCAGGGCAGGGCAGCCGGGGGCAGCGGCTCTACGGCGCCTCGGGCGCGGGGCGCCCCTCCATGGCGGCGCTGCCGCCGCGGGGAGAGCGGCCGCAGCCCCTCTGCTGCGGGAGGCAGCGCGCCGGCCCCGGGCGGACTGCGGGCGGGCGGGACGAGGCGCCGACTCGGCCCAGGGGCGCGCCGCCCGCCCCCCGCACCGCCCTCGCAGGCGGGCGGTGCTCGGCGCTCCCCGCCCGCGCCACACGGCGGCCGGGCCGCGCCGGGGGCTGCGGGGCCGGGCCGGGGGCTGCAGGCGCTCGGGGAGCGGCGGCGGGGAGGGGCTGGTGCCGGTGCCGCCCCGCCCGGGGCAGCGGCCCGTGACCCCCACCCGGCACGCCCCGTGCTCCCCGCGACACCTGCCGCCCACGGGCCCCCACCTGGGTCACGCAGCCCACCCGAGACGCGGGGCTCGCAGGGGCGCCGGCGCCAGCGGAGCACGCGGGTGGGCCCACGCGGCGAGGCGGGCGTGGCACCGCAGGCGAAGCCGGTGCCCACAGCCACGGCCGCGTGCGTTGGACGGCGTCGCCGCTCTCCGGGGCCTCGCCGGGCACGGTCCAGCACAGCGTGGGCACATGGGACGGCCCCACGCCGGCCGGGGCACGGCTGCGGCCTGCGGACCCTCCCGGGCAGGGCAGGGACCCCTCCAGCCCTCCGCAGTCGGGGAGGCGGGGGACGCCGCGCCCGGGCTAAGCCCCCTCCTGCCAGCACCAGCGTGTAGCGGGGCGCAGGCAGCAGGATGCAGGCAGCGGGGCACAGGCAGTGGGGCGCAGGCAGTGGGGCGCAGGCAGTGGGGCGCAGGCAGCGGGGCGCAGGCAGTGGGGCGCAGGCAGCAGGATGCAGGCAGCGGGGTGCCAGGTGTGCTCGTCCTGAGCTGCTGCGAGCGGCTGAACGACGCTCTCCTGATTTTGCTTTCACTCAACCCTTTGAAATCTGCTCTGCAACCCAGTTTAAGCTACATGAACATGTTAATTGCTGTAAATGGAACAGCTGAGCAGAAATATGCTCTACTGACCTCTAATTAAGCGCTATACATTTGGCGCTTGAGTCAGAATACGATTATTATTTATTGTCTTAGCAAAACACAATCTGCTGGTTTCAGCCATTTCTTCCTTGTTCACATTTGAGTTAGGATGTGTAGTGAGTGATACATGAGCTAGTCATAAATGCTCTCAGCTAAAAGCTGTGTTCTAGACGGAGGATTATTAGTACTTCATGAATATGTATTCATTTTTCAAACTTTTGAGTCTGTCTAAATTATAAAACTACTTTGTTGGGAAAGCTTAATTGGGAAATCAGCTGCATATTGTGCCCTTGTAGGAATATGCAAGTGGATGCAGATGGAGTCGCCAGCTTGGCTCCTCTTTTGGGGCAACTGACACACACTACAACTTTGAAGCAACGGCTTAAATTTTGTAAACATAAGACCTTTTCTTCTCGCATATTAGTTTTTTATCTTTTTGTACTCATCTACTAACTGCATATTCACTACTTTGACTATTCTTTTTAATAAAAATTGAATGTGAAGAGAAAGGAAAGAGAAAAATGAGACAGGAACAGCAACACCTGTAAAATCTGTTGTAAAGCAAACCCAGTTTACAAAACTGTTCAGTGGTGCCCTCTAGGATTTCAAAGCGCTAGCAAAAATTAATCCTCGGCGTTCCCGCAAGAGAAGACACCCAACCCACAGACCAGACGTACGGTGAATACAGGATAATAATGTCAAGGCCACCATGCTGGTTTATGAAAAAGCCATCTTGCTCCTCGGAGAATCAACTGCATGGCCCAAACCCAAGAGTTTATTTTAATAAAGACTTGGATTATTGTGTACAAAAAAAAGAGAAAGATGCAAAGCAATGTTATTAGCACACGAGAGGCCTTCTATCTTATCTTTGCCTTTATAATTGTTATTTCATTAGTGATTTTCTCAGTCCCATTGCTGACACGTAGCTTCTCTTGGCAGCTTCCTTGAATTCCCTGTCTTGAGCAAATTTTGAGTCATACCGAAGCAGCGTTAGATAGCATCAGTAAATACACACTATGAACTGTTTTCCTCGGTTACGTAAGCAGTGCCATAAATCCAGCCCGTGGAGATGAAAGGTCGGAGCAGTAACTCGGAGCCACAGCTGCCCAGGGAAGGAGCCGTTTCTTAGGATCCGTGCTCGTGCCCGAGACAGCTGAGGCGCAGGCAGCAACGCCGGGCGCGGGGTCCGGCCGCGGGGACTGCTCAGCCTGCTCCGGAACAGGGCTTGTGAGCCCCACCGTGAACGGGGCTGCGGGCCAGTCATGCGGGACTTGGAGAAGTACGAGATCGCCAGCGCAAGCGTGAGCAGGAGCAGGCGGGAGGAGGCGGCTGCGTGTGCCGGGTTCGCCCGGGCACCCGAGGCAGCGTTCACACCGACCTCAGGCTTAATGCCAACGTAGAACCATAGAATCGTTTAGGTTGGAAGAGACCTTTAAGATCGAGTCCAACTGTTAGATCATCGAGTCCAACCATGACGTTGGCCGGGGCAGGAGAGATAACACCTGATCCAGCACGAAGCCGTGGCTGCGTAGGGAGGCGACACCTCGCCTGGCGTAATCCCATTCTTGTGGGACTAATACGCATATGCAAGGTTGAACACAAATGTGTGAGTATCCGACGGGAGAAGTGAATCGGTACCAAACCCATGCTCCGCATCCTTCACCTGCAGTACTGCTGAGCCATTACTAAAGACTCCAAGCTCAGATTTATAATCTGGTCTGCACTTCGTCCAGGCGTCCCTTTCCCTTTTTTATATCCCAATTACTGCGACTGCTCAATATTTCATCCTTTGCCTAGCCTTGCAAACCTCATCTGTTATCTCTGCCTACACTACATTTCCCCTCTTGCTCCAACTTGGGGCCAGCCGGGCGCTGCTGATGGGGAGCAGAGGGGGCGTGAGAACGGCAGGGACCCTCCTCGCTCCTCACCCGCGTCAGCGGCACGTTGGACCGGCCGAGGAAACCGCCTGCCCGCCGCGGCCGGACCCGGGCAGCCCGTGCTGTGCAAGCAGCTACGCCCCTGCTGCTTCCTCGGCAGCCCGCGTCTCAGCACCGCCCTTCTGAGCCTGCCAGGACTGGAAATGGAAATCTCACATACTGGTTTTAACAGTTTGCGCATTCTGACTGCAGTGCTTCAGCTGCTAAAGGTCCAAGCACTTACATGAGTAAAGAACGAGGCATATTTTTTAGCAGCCGTACTGTTACATGCCTTCGTACACAGCCAGCAAATTAGTGTCTTCCTGCTTGTATCACTGATCTGTTCTTATTTTGGACCACAACCATGAAGCATGTTGCATTAGCACCTTTTCCTCCATAGCTCTAGCATATGCCTTGTAGCTGAATAGGTTTCTGTCTGGTATAGCTGAAACGGAATTCATTCCAGCTTTGCCTCTTAGTGCGCTTTCTGCAAAATCTGGGATTTTGTACCACTGATTTCCATTAAACCGAATGTTTTGTTCTGTTAACAGCTGATTTAACTCAAACGGATGATATATCCCTAACGAGAAAAGAAAGCATGCTCGAGAGCAAATGGAAATTCCCAGTCAGCCCAATTAGTGCTGAACTATCGCAGTGTGTGGGTGTGCAAAGGGAACGGTCTGGACAGAAATCCAGCTGTTTCTACCTGTTGGGTTTGGTTATCGGGAAGACTTAGATGTCGATTGCCATGTTTCGAAGTGTGCTGGTACGAACAATGGGCCTAAAGCGGCTGCAGACTGAGAGGCTGGTAGAAGGGACCCCTGTAAACGATCATCGCAATGCCTGCTTATAGTGAGGGTAAATATATATATATACACACACACACGCACAGATGTATGTAAGGCCCTCCGTGTCTCCCTTGGGAGTCCCGCTGGAAGGGGGGGAGCACCGATCGCGGAGGGTGGGCTGCTCTCGACTCCCCGCTGCAGGACACCCCATCTGCTGCAGAAATGCCTATTTCACGTTTTACCTGAATTGGCTTGCGACCTACCTATTGGCTTCTGGTCAGCTTCAGTCCCCTTTTCCTTAGGACACTCTTTAGCTCAAATAATGCTTTATCACACCGTATTTCCTTTCTCCAGCCTCTGCAGTTTCACAACTTCCTTTTTCATTTGCCACAGAAGATGGCGTCTCTTCCCAGCTCCCCTTACACGGCGTGCAGACTTCCCACGGTGAGCCTGAGGTACTCATTTACTTTATTTTAAAATACTAGTGCATGCAGTATTTAAAATACTACACTTCCGGAGCTGGGAGAGGTCCCTCAGCTGGACTTGCGACGGCCACCTGCACATAGGTGAGAACTGAGGAAACTCTGGTTTAAACGATTCGAGCAAACACTTTTTTGTACAAAAAAAGCAAAGCTCATCCTTGTCTATCTAAAAATACTTAAAAATACACAGTAGACAGACTGTTAGCAATGACTATTTACCCCAGGTTTTGTTTCCTTCCAGCCTTAGCTTCACATGCTGAAAACGCCCGGGTTTGGCCTTGCCCTGGGAGTGAATCTATCTGGGAAATTTGGGGGCGAGCAGACACGTGTGTGGAAACCTGCTTTTGTGCAACGAGCAATTTCTGTCACCTTCCTGCAAGAACTTGTGGCCCTTAGCAACTGAGGTGGAGGGCTGAACGCTGGCAAGGAAAGGATGCGCAAGACAAACCCCTTCGTACCAGTAAAGAAACCCAGGAAGGCGTGTAAAGTCTCCCACAAGAGATGCCCCCTATTCCCCTTTCCCACTTGTGAAGGGCTGACGGGGTGCGTTCCTGGTCGGCTCTGCACCAGCCCCAGGGATCCCTGAACAGGGCTCCGCAGGAGCCGCTCGGCTGCAGAAAAGGGGCGCGTGTCCCCCCGGGAACCTGGGAGGGGGCGAGGGGGGCGGCGGGAGGCGCAGGGAGCAGGGGACCCCGGCAGCCCTGGCACGCCGCCCCGCCGCAGCGAGCCCGGCACGGCGCGGGACCTGCTCACCGCTGCGAGCCTCGGCTGCCTCCGTTTGCCTTTCCTCGGAAAACGACCGTTCAAGAGCGGACGAGAATGATGAGACGTGCCTGTTGCAGACAGGACGTGCGCCGCTGGTCGACAGCGAGTCTCAGCCGAGCTCCCGGCCTGCTCATGCGAACCGCCAGCAGAGTACGCGCCCAGCGCTCCGCTGGTGCTTCGCCAGCAAAGCCTCTGCGTCACCACGGCTTTGCCCTCTGCGCTGGCTGTCCCCGCAGCGTGGAAGGTGCTCTCCTTATTGCTCTTCTTGGAGACTGTCAACCTGCTATTTAGGGGGTGAACAAGTCTTGCTGTGCTACGGTCCTCAAGGAGATACCCCCGACGCCTGCTGCTGAGGCACGGGAAGCTGCTCTCCCCCACCCCGGCGCGAGAGGAGCGTGCGCCTGTGTGCATTTTTAATATCTGAGCTGACATTTTGCCGTCTTGAAAACAAAAGCTGTTCACGGGCTAATTAAATAGATCTGCACGCAGCATAATGTAAGCCCCAAGGAGCGACAGAGTCCCAACAGGGTGTGAACTTCGGAAGACAGAATGACACAGTGTTGTGCATGCAAAAGATGACAATTTTATGCTCGGTAGTGGGTAATGTGGTGAGTGGGTAGCACGAGAATTCAGAGTGCTTGGTCTGTAAGGCCCTGGTAAGCATCCGCTACGACTGTCCTGTATTCCCATGGGGATGAATACCATACATCTTTTCTTCTCCTTCTTTGCCTTTATTAATATTACAAACCAGCAAGAATAGCGAAACGGCTGCTTCAGAGTGCCTCCTGTATTTCAGAATATGCAAATGCTTTCTGATCAGCACGGCCGCTGTGATGCCCCTGTGATACCAACACAGCGATAAATAGAGTTAATGGAGGTGACATTAATCCTCGTAGAGCAACTACACTTCCAGAGTCTAAAGATAACGCAGAATACTGGAAAACTTGTTCTAATTACAGCAAGGAGCATCTTGCCTCCTTCCTATATTGCCATTTTAAATTGAAATGACTATTCTCAGTAGAAAAGATCTTTTTGTTCAGCTACCAGCCAAGAAAGACAATTCTACTGAGAAGGTTTAATAGTGCGTTAATACTCACATTACACAGTTCCCTCAAACGGCCAAGGAGGCAAACAAGCAGGGAGCAGTGAAGGTCGCATACCAAGGGAGACAAAACGAAGCATTTCAATTAAGTACTTGCTACCTCATGCGTCGCGGGAAATGAAGACAGCGCTCCCTCTGAGGTGCTGTAACCGAAGCGTCCTACGAGCGCATCTTGGGGTACAGGGACCGGTTTTCCTGTTTGCAGGACGCGTCTCCACGAGGCCACCGAGCCGGCTGGCGGGGTAGCCACGGGGGGCGGCAGCGGGGTCCCGCGGGTGCCTCCTGCCTCTTCCAGCCCTGCCTGGCTCCTCTTGCTCCCCCAAAGCCTTCTGCACCCCCAGATCCATGCTGCCACTGCAGCAAAGCTGGACGTCCCCGTACAGCCGAGCACGCGATGGCAGCCCACGTCTCACCCTAATGCCGTTTCGAGACCTAACTCTGATTTTCGCCGGAGCTAGCTTGCACTTAAATGTCCAGTTGTGTACATCTGCGTAACGTGTTGGCTGGGCTTTTTTAGCCCTCTCTCTGTCTTTTTCTCTGTTACCTGGACCAAAGTCAGCAGCAGGGAACGCAGCTGGGCTTTCCCAGCCCAGCGAGGGCTGTGAGGCAGCGGGAGTCGGATGGAGCGGAGGGAGCCCGCGCTCCGGGGAGCTGCAGGGCACCGCTCGTACACAGCCCTGCTGCTGCGGGGAGCGCTCGGCTGGTTTCCAGAGCATTAGTGATCCCAGCCATGATCTCGTTTGAGGTGATGGAAATGAGCGCGAGAGCCACGTTTCCTCAGAACAGCTCGTCAGAAGTCGGGAGTTTTGCATATGTCCTCCCTCCTCACCTCCCGGGCAGGTTTCAGCTCTGTCTCGCCTCCTGTAGATACGTATGGCTTGTGGGTACGGTCAGGCACCGGTACTGACAACGAGAATTTGATAATTAGCGTAGCGGGCACGTTCCTTGGGCTGCGGAGATCGGAGCAAAGCTCTCGGTTGTCCCTGGTGTGGCTGCAGCAAGCCCGCGCTCCCCGGGCAGCAGCGACGTCCCTCCAAGGGCACCTCTGCCCGTGGCCAGGGCGAACGGGGCGCTGGGGAAAACGCACGCCGCTGCTGGACGGAGGGTGCTGACAGCAACGACTTACCGGTTGTGCACGGAGACGTCCCGGCAATGACCCCGAGCCGTAACAACGCGCCGGGACCCCCCGGCGCGCGGGAGCTGGCCCTGCCTCGCTCCGTGCCCACAGCCTCTGCCGGGATCGCAGGGTGGGCGTGGGGAGGGCCGGATCCCGGACCCCCACCCGAGGCAGGGACTTGAGAGAGGTGGCCCTGCGTCCCCCGGCCGGGGCAGGATGGCGGGGGCTGCGTCCCTGGGCAGCTCCAGAGGTGCCCAGGGCGATCAGCAGATGCTCTCAGAGGAGTCGGATCTCAGCTGCTTTGCGCATTCACGTGGCGTCGGCCTCCGGCGCCGGCCCCGAGCGCGTGCCCGGCCCCTGGCTTTGTGCCGGTCTGCAGGGGGAAACGATGGGAATGCGCTTCCCGGGGCTCACCGGCTGCCGAGAGGGCAGTCCCGCGTGGGCCCAGCAGGCACAGCTGCGGGCAGCGCCCGGCTCTGAACAGAGGAGGTCATGTATTATTCAGAAAATACCTGCAGTTGCATCACCGGCAAACCACATCAATGGTAAACATCATCTGCTGCCGTTTAGCAGATACTAGAGAATATGGTAATATTGGGTTTCCAATTAAATTTCCCTTTTGATATTTCTTTAGAAACACGTTTAAATGCAGGCAAAATTGTTTCTTGACATTTTAATACAGTATTCGATCAGGTCATCTATTTGGTTAAAATAAATTTTGCCAACACTAAAAATGCAGGAAAGCTAAAATCAGACAATGTTTTCAGGCGCTAAACTTTCCTACTGTGTATGAAACACGGAAAGAAGATGTTAAAACTGATCTGGAAGAATTTTGATACAAGCTAAGATTAAGAACTCCGAGAACAGTAATGCAATGATAGGTGAAAGCCTGGCGTATTGCCTTGCTATGGACTGGAGGCAGCAGCAACTGCAGTGTGCAAGTTGTGGAGGTGACGCCTTGCTGCTGTTAGCAAAACCCACCCACTGAAGCCCTTCTGAGCTTTTCTCCTTCCGCTTTTCTTTATTCTCTACCCACATTTTCTTTCCCCATCAGTTCTACATGAGTTGATCTAGACAAAAGGAGGAACGTGCCGTATTCCCACACGTGGTACTGTCTTTCCTGCAGCAGCCTCACCCTATGCGGTTATCCTGATGGAGCTGCAGCAGGTGGCTCGTCGTTTTGCATGCAGTGGCACCTCGCCTGCTGCGGCGCAGAGCACCCGACGGCCTCCCGGGCGCCCGTGCCGGAGCCTCCCGCCAGCCCCGTCCTGTCCCATGGGAGCTGCTGGGTTGGCCGCGCCGGCGGGCTCGGGCCGGTGCTGGCGGTGCCCATTGCCAAGGAAGGCCGTGCCCGTTCCCGAGGAAGGCCGTGCCCGAGGGCGAGCACCGTCCCTGCGGCCAGCAGCTGCGCTGGCCTTGTCTGACGGCTCGCCCGCCCCTCGGGGCTCGGCTGCTGCTCCGGGAGCTGCAGCTACTGCCTTGCTCTGAACGGGACTAGCGCCCGTTAGTTCACGGGGAAACATGTAACTTCTGAATTCTGTCGGATTGTTATTTCCACGCGGATAAAAATAAACATCCACGTACCCTTTTGCTTTGCTGTACAGCAGCGGTTGCGTGCCCATGCATTCAAACACTGACACATGGACTAGCTAACCCTAGAGTTGCATTTTCGAAGGCTGTTGGCGTAACTTGATGTTAATCACCGGATCCCTGCTAATGGCACAGGCTCTGTTTGACTGTGGTCCCTGTCAGAGCCTGGCTGTATTTTAGTTGTTCTTGAATTCCAACGTCCAAAGCTACCAGTAATGACCAGTCAGCAGTTCTTCCAATGGATCCTGAGGATCCACTTTGGCACTGGTTTTCAACAAGAATGAGTAAGGTGCAATTCTCGCCCAAGTCTCACTGTCGGTGATGAAACCCAAGTGGCCCTGGGCGGTGGTGGTGTCCCTCTGCCCTGCCCGCGGCACCAGCCCTGCCTGCCCTGCCTGCCCTGCCTGCCCGCGGCACCAGCCCTGCCCATCCCTTCCTCCTGTCAGTTTGCCTTTTTGCAAACTGCCCTCCCTCACATTCCTGCCCGAAGGGTTTAATTTGGGGAAGGAAGGGCCTCGAAAATACCAGTCATGGAAACGGAAACTAAATTATTCAGTTTAGTGCTGCCGCATAATGAATCCTGGATTTTTAGCTGTCCTGATGCCAATACTCTATTTTATTTTGGGAATATCTGAAAATATGGTACTGACAAAGAAGTGTCAGGAGTTCAATTTAAGTATTAGAAGTCCCTTTTTTTTGGACTCTCTTCCGACGGGTTTGCAGCTGATCGGGGTGGGAGACCCCTGAGCAATACCTCTGCACCGCTGCCCCCGCTGCCAGAGCCTTTCATTCCTCCTCCAGCTCCCGTTCCCTTTCTCATTATCCCGCAGCTCTTTCTCCCTGGCCTCCTTCCTCCCAGGCTGCTCCTCCCCGGGAGCCGCTGCGTGGGCCGCAGTCGCCTCTCGTCACCGGGACGCTCGCAGCTGGGCTCCGTCCTGCCGCGGGGCTGAAACCCAGCGCCTCCAACCTTTCCCTGCCGCGTCCCAGAGCGCCCGGGCAGCTGCCGGCTCGGGAACCCCGGGAAGCTTCCACAGGCATTTGACAACTTAAGGGAAAATCCGACGGCTCCCACTGATGATTAGGAAGGAGGCGATGCTGAGGAATAAACAATACGTCAGTACCTGAAATAAAAAAGCTTAATGAAAAGCTAATCATGTAGTACACAGAAACGCTAGCTCAGCTCTTACTGGAAACAGATACGCCGGCAGTCATTACTAAGGCCATTTCTAATTTAACGTGCACTTGCTGAAGCAACAGCTTCAGTTTAAGCTGCAAAAGCTGAAGCACTGAGCCCTGCTCGGAAGCAGCTCCGCTGCAGGGACTCTTCTGTCCCCAGGTCCCCACCTCCCTTATTTAAATGCCGAATACAGACAGACTCACCTGGTTTGTGTCTGAGCCATTATAAAAAAAATAGGATAGGCACGTTGACTGTAGAAAAAACCATAAATACCATAAATATAAATCTGTTCTGAGATGTGGTAAAGCAAAGTTAGCCCGTGCCTCAGGTGAGGCGTGTGTGTGGGCCCAGGACAGAAACGCTCCCGCGGAGCAGACGGCAGCGCGGCGTGGGTGCGATGTCCTGCCTAAACCGGACGAGTTTCAGTTTCCCTCAGGAATTCGGGTGCCCGTTTCAGCGCAGCTGACGGACGGTCGGGCGCCTGCGCGGTGCCGTTACAGGCTGCACCAGCCCCTGCAGTGTTGCGGGTCAGCCGTGACTGTTGTCCCTGCAAAGGGCTCATCCCCATCAGACCCCCCTATTTTCAGCGAATCACTCCAGGGTCAGGTCTCTCATTATATCTGATTTATGTGAGCTTCCCTTCCTTATGTCCCTGATTTTGTCTCCCATTTCACACCAAACGAGTCACTTCTCTGATTTTGTACCACCCACTGCGCGCAACCGTTTTGCCCCTGAGTTCCTTCCAGACGCCCGCCCGGGTGGGTACCGAGCGATGCCTCCACGGCCCGGCTGCTGCTGCCTCTTTCCCGGACGAGCCCCTCGCAGAATGAGCTAAACTCATCCCTGGAGTGTATCCAGTGACACCGTCATTACTTCAAGGGTAAATTTAGGCGAAAGTCATCCCAGCGTCCGCCTTCGCAGGTCCGTTCCCGCGGGCATCGCCCCCCTCCAGGCACGGACCCTCCCAGCCGCGACGCGGGTGAGCAAAGCCAGGCGCTGGCCACGGACGCCCCTCGGGAGACGGCGATGAGCGAGGTGTGGAGCCGCCCGACCTGCGAGCGCTCCCCTGCAACGGCCCAGGCAAACCGAGCAGACCCTCCTTCCCCGCAGGTGCATTTTAGGCTCTTTCCACATTTTAGTATTTGGCTTTTTTGCCTAGAAATCAAATCAGCTCACCCAGGCCACGCTGCACCCACTGACGGCCGGCAGCACCCGCAGGGCCATGCAGCGGGACCCTCTGCACCCCCCTACGGCAGCAGGACCCTCTGCACCCCCCTACAGCAGCGGGACCCTCTGCACCCCAGTACGGCAGCAGGACCCTCTGCACCCCACTACGGCAGCGGGACCCTCTGCACCCCATTACAGCAGCGGGACCCTCTGCACCCCCCTACAGCAGGGGGACCCTCTGCACCCCGCTACAGCAGCAGGACCCTCTGCACCCCATTACGGCAGCAGGACCCTCCTGTCCCCACGCACAGGCGAGGCCGGCGGGCGCTGCCCGCTGTGGGCACAGCTTTCCCTCCTGCCTTTAATCTCTGCTTGCACCGCACTAATGCTTTCCATCCCCTTAATGATTGTTTATTGAGCTCTTAAGGGATTAACCTTTCGCTTTTAAAATTGGAGCTTCAGGAGCTTATTTCAGGAGCCTAGTCTAAAAAGGTACTGGAAAAAAAAATCACTGGCATATACAATCTTTTTTATAATCACTAAAATTTATCTAAAAGAACCCTCTGTTAAGGAAAAATACTTCTGTTAATTTTCAAACATGAGTGAGTGTGTTTGTTGTTGTATGAACCTTTTAAAGCTATTAACGATTGATTTTAATGTCTTGTATTTAATGGGAGCGCAAGATCAGCACTGACTTAAAATCATGACAAACTTGCCTGCAGAAAGGCAAAAAGTCCTCTATGAGTTTCTATTTGCCACTTTGATTTCTAGGATAAGTAAAATCAAGAGCAATTATAAATGGGGGCAGGTGGACAAGCTGTACTCCCAGAACTGCAGAGATGTCTGGGATGGGGATCAATACCAAAACATAGTGCTATTTAACGCGGGGTTTCTTAAGAGAATCCTGTCCTTCCTGCCCGGGACCAGCATCACCCGCAGAGCTTGCCGGGAAGCGCTGGTGCTGCAGCCGCAGCGGATCCCATGTAATGGATCCCGTGGAATCCCATGGAATCCACTCTCACTTTGCAAAAATTGTACCTTAAAAGTTCCTTTAAGAGTTCCTTAAAGACGCGTTTTGTAAGGTCCTGAGGTAGCCAGTGCGATATCCAGCCCAGCGGCCTAAGTCTGACTCGCTCCGGGAATTGCACCAACGCAGAATTTGCGGCTCTGCACGTAGCAGCAATCCCGGTAACTCGCGTTGCGGCGCAGCCCCGGCCTGGCTCGGGAGGAGCCGTCGGTGCGACCCCTGCGCGTCTCCAGCAGCCGTTCATCTGACTCTTCGACTAATGAAACGTAACTCTATTTTAAGAGGTATCTTATGAGATGCTTTCCAGTTGTTCTTACAAGGGCTGTTACTTGTGTTCTGGCGTTCTGTCCATGGATAGATATTTTACGGTGACCTGCTGCAGCTTCTTTGTGTACTCGCCGCGAGAGGGGAGCGGGGAGCATCGCCGGCAGCTGGGGCTCCGTGGGGACCCTACTGGGCACCCGGGACACCCCAGCACCCGTCCCGGGAATCCGTCCCGCACCCTTTCCCTCCCGCTGCCTGCTCAGGCCACTTCTGCTCTTAGGAGGACACTGCTCCTAATCTTAGGATCCATCTGCTCGTGCCCTCGCTGGGCAAAGGGCAGGGATGGGCTTTACTGACGGGGCTTGGGCACCCCAAACTGCACAGAGCTGCCTCCTTTTCCTTTCTGTGCCCCTGACCTTTAAGAAATGGCATCACCACATACAATAATAAATTTTAAAACTCTTGATTTGACACGGTTGTAAGTGTGAAGAAAAGGGAAGGTCCGTTCCCTGTGACTCGGCGGGGCTTTACAGGAAGCGAGTGAGATGTGACTAAGCAGTAAACACACACCGCTTCAGACGCGCAGTGCCCTTTTGTGTGCTATCCTATTACTGCACAACCACCGAGAGTCATTTACTGAGTTCCCGATGTCTGGAAGAGGAAACACCAGCGAGAGATGTCTGGTGATCATTCCCTTTCTATGAGAAAGCTTGGGGGTTGCTACTGGTGGTTTTCCCCGTATCTCTACATGAGGAGGGACAAGGGAACAAAGAGGGAAAAAATTCCTCCAGCCTGAGTCACCGGGAAAGAAAAAAATGACAGTAGGAGACAGAGAGATTAAAATAGCGACGTTTGTAGTAGATTTGTGCAGTCCTGGTGCAAAGACCAAGTAGTGGCTTGTCCTGCAGAACGTGCTGCCGGCCCCGAGCCACGGCCAGGCACAGCTCTGCCCAGCCGTCGCCCTGCTCCGGGGTTTTTCCCTGGCGGACTGCTTCCTCCGTGCCTAACAGCTCCGTTGCAAACTATAGGCTGAGAATTTTTCCCCTGTGCCGGCCAGAAAACTGATGGGCAAGTTGTACAGGAATTAAGTTCTAGTTTAGCAAAAAAAATGGGCAGGGGCAGGAGGAGCAGGGAGCGACGCAGCCTCTGGAGCAACAGCCCCAGGGACCAGCTTCCTAAAAAAGCCAGAAGGCATAAATTTGCTGCTGTGAGCCCCAGCAGCAAGGCAGCCTGCCCGCGGGGAGGGCCCGAGCCCGTCCCTGCCCGTACCCCTGCCCGTACCCCTGCCCGCCCCGGGCCGGGCTCTGCTGCCTCCCCTCGCCGGGGTTCACCATTTCGTCCCTCGCGTGTCCCGGTGCAGCCCCGGGCTGTCCAAGTGTGGGAGGAATGTAAAGACTGGGCCTTCTTTCTCCAGCATATTAAAAACAACCCCCGGAGACTTACGGGGCTCATGTTTTCTGATGGCAGGATACCCCCAAACCCCTTTCTGGGCATAGAGACCCCAGGGCGGAGCTCAGTTTTTCAGCCCGCTCGCCCGTGCCGCGCAGCAGGGCCCACGCGTGCCCCGCTCCCGAGCGAAGGCTGCCCCGGCAGCCCTTGTGCAGCCCTGGTCCAGGCCAGGGCGTGCTGACGGTCCCGGGGGGGCTGGCGGGCTGCCTCGTCCCAGCCCCGTCCCCGGGGGCTGCAGACACCCCGCGCCCCCGGGCTCGCCGGGTGCCAGCGCTGGGCACCGAGAGGGGAGCGCAGAGCCCCAGACAAGCTCGTTCGCGGCTCGGTCTGATTTTGGCCGACGGTCTAAATAGATGCTAAGTGATGAGGGAGCTCTCGAGGAAAAGAGAGCAGGACTTTGTCTCCCACTGTGTTTGCGCTGTGCCCGGCAGGAGGGCACCCTCCGCGCTGCCTTAATGGAAATAAATATCTCCCTGGTCAGGTGCTAATGAGGCTTCGTCTGTTTGGCTGAGGCGGCTGCCGCGGGAACCCTGCCAAATCCCACGGTCCCGGCTGCAGCGGAGAAAATAGCAGCCAGGGCAAAGGCTTAGTACTTCTGTAACGTAATGAGAGAAGAGGGATCATCCTGCCAAGCGTACTGGCCAAATAATGAGATTGAATCTCTGAAGTCATAATTTGGTGGTTAAGTGAACAGGACTAATTCTATGTAAACTGACGGGTCTAATTATTGGACCCATTTCTAGAAAAAACCCGGGAGCAGGTGTCCGGCAGCCTGCTCCAGAACCAGGGCGGTGTGCAGGGTCCTCCAGCCCCAACCGCCCCGACCCCCTCGCGCTGAGGCAGCCCTGGGATCCCCGCGGCCCAGCACGGGCCTGGGCAGGGGGCGCACACCGGCCCCCCCGGAGACGGGACACCCCTGCAGACACGTCTCGCAGCGGAGGCCTTCTGCTGCTCGAGGAACGTCCCGAGCGCTTTGCGGGAGCCTCCTGCCTTCGGGCCCGGCAGGAGAGCGTGTAATCGCTGGGCGGCCCCTGGTGCCAGCCCCGTAAGCTGCTCACAGCCCGCTGAGCAGCAGGCGGCTGGAATGGCGTCGGCTTTCCTGCCCAGCGCGTTAGAATCACAGAATCACAGAGTCGTTTTGGTTGGAAGAGACCTCCAAGATCACCGAGTCCAACCGCTAACCCAGCACTGCCAAGGCCACCACTAACCCATGGCCCCAAGCGCCACATCTACACGGCTTTTCAATCCCCCCAGGGATGGGGACTCCACCCCTGCCCTGGGCAGCCTGTGCCAGGGCCTGACAGCCCTTTCGGGGAAGAAATGGTTCCCAAGATCCAACCTAAACCTCCCCTGGCGCAACTTGAGGCCGTTTCCTCTTGTCCTGTCACCTCCCCTGTTCCTTGGGAGAAGAGACTGACCCCCCCTGGCTCCAACCTCCTTTCAGGGAGTTGCAGAGAGCGAGAAGGTCTCCCCTCAGCCTCCTTTTCTCCAGGCCAAACCCCCCCAGGTCCCTCAGCCGCTCCTCACAGCACTTGTGCTCCAGACCCTTCCCCAGCTCCGTTGCCCGTCTCTGGACACGCTCCAGCCCCTCATTAGCCCGGGCCAAGCAGCCTGGCGAGAAGGACTGGCTTGCTGGGCGGTGAGTCCCCTCCCTCGCACCCGGCACACGCCTCGGGACACCGCGCTGACGCCAGAGCCGGCTGCAGGGACGCGGCTTTGCAGCCGGGAGATGCGGCAGTTCCGGTGAGGCTGCTGCGCCGGGTCTCAGCTGGGGCAGGGGCAGCTGCCGCCTCCCCGGCAGCCACGGGACCCGGGCACAGGGGGTTGGCAGAGATTTGGCACGTCGCTGTGTCCCCGGGGCACCAGGGCTGCACACCCAGCTCCTCGCGGGGAGCACGGCCCGGCACAGCCGCGGCACCGCGTTTGCAGGGCTTCTCCCAGCGACGTTGTCCCGCCCCACAGTAACGCGTCCCTACAAGGAGACTGGGAATGTCTTCGACCAAATCCAGTTCCCCTCAAACAACCGCATCGGTTCGCACTGGAGGGGGCCATGAGCTAGCACCGCGTTTGCAGCCCAAAAACGCTTGCGGGTGTCACCGAGGCGTTGCACCGTGGGATTTGGCTCAGGCGGGTTTCTCGCCGTAAGCCCGACCGACTGCCATGGGACCCACCAGGGTCCCGCTGTTTTAGCAAACGCAGGCGGGAGACGAGGGCGGGAGGGCATGCCTGCTTCCCTGCCCTGCCCGACGCCCCGCGCTGGCCCTGGCCCTGGCCGGCCCGGTGCCCTCGCACGGCGCTGCGGGGCCTCGCGCGTGGCAGCCCAGCAAAACCGGGGCAGTTTGGCACCTGGGGGGACCGGCCCGTCGCCCCGCTCGCGGCGGCGGCACGCCCCGGCGTGCACTGGCGCGGAGCGTTCGCTCAGCCGAGCAGCAGCTCATGGAGCTGCGTGGGCTCCCCAGCCCTTCCCCAAACTCTCCAAATTAAAAAAAACCAACCCAGGGTGTCAGAATTCAGCTGTAAATCAGTCACAGTCTCACTGGGCAGAAGCAGGTCGCTGCTTACAGGGAGCAGCCCAATAGCTCTCGGGGTGCTCCCCAAAATACTTCGGCAGAAAGAGGATAAATTGCAACGTGGCAGTAAGATGTTGCTGCTCCCGGAGGCGGAGGCAGTTCAAACTTTAGTACTTGATGAAATACAATGTGTGACGGCCCGATGTGTTAAATAGAAAGTCAGAAATAAGTCTGACGCTGCATCCCCTGGCGGGGGCACCTCCGGGGCCGTCGGTGCTGCCTGCGCCGAGCGCAGGGTCGTGGCGGGGAGGGTTCGGCAGAACTGCGGACGGCTCGCGTTGCCCTTCGTGCTGCTGACCCCCAGCCCCAGCCTGCGAGCGCGGAGCTGCCAACCCGTCTCGCCGCTCCCTTCCCTCCGCTGCCGCGAAGCATAAACAGCGGCGGCCGGCCCCCGGCCAAAGGGCCTGGTGCGTAAGTGACACAAACACCAAATGACCCCGATTTTGAAAACAGGAGTTTCTCTTTCATGAGAAAATAGCGTGTCTGGTAAACATTGGTAAGAAGATAAGGGGGGCGAGAAAAAAGACCAGATACAGAGACTTCCTTTGCATCTTCCGGGAGACGCGTAGAAAGCATAAAAACTACTTCTTACAACTCTCTCGCAGGAGCTTCTCACTGCCGAGCCCCTTCCGAGCTGACGGAACGCACGGTTCCGCATGGGGAACAGCGGGCAGCCCGGGGCCACACCACGCACGCTGCTCAAGGATCGGGGAAGCCTCCTGGCAGGCGCCTGTTCCAGCCGGGATTCGCATTAACCGGCTGCTTTACCCAATGGTGTCCTGGTTTAACCCCAGCTGGGAGCCGAACACCAGGCAGCCGCTCGCTCACTCCCCCCTCCCCGCTGGGGTGGGGAGGAGAATTGGGGAGAAAGGGAAACGCGCGGGTTGAGATAAAAACAGTTCACCAGGACAGCAAAGGAAAAATATAAAAATATATTAATAACGATAATAGTGATAATATATATAAGGATAATAGACTATATAAAACAAACGATGCACCATTTCTCACCACCCGACGACCGATACAGCCCGTCCCGAGCAGCAGGCAGGGAGCAGGGGTATCCCCCCCCCAGCTATCCCAGAACAGCAAGTTCCAGAGAGCAGGCGAGGGAACCAACAGACGGATGAATGAACAAAAAGGCCCAAATGAACGAAAAAAAAGGAAAACCAGGGAAACAAAAAGCAACCCAAAGGGAAGCTTAAGGATTAAGGGCTCTAAGGGAAGTGGCCCGCCCGCCGCGGCAGGTATCCTGCGTGCCAGGTCCCAAATCTGCACGCTTACACGTCATCTCCTTTCTGTGCTTTTCTCTAGTGGATAAAAACAGATTTTTTAAAATGATTTTTTTAGCACTGATGAATATTAAAGTGCATCTCCTCGGGGGCTTGTTTAAAAAGAGGCAGAGCCTTTGAAGGGGGGAACACTGAACTGCACCAAGCCACATAATTTATTTTATATTATCTGTTTTACATCAATGCTGGGCTTTAAAAGGCTGTTTAAAATCAGGACAAAGAAATCACTGGCAATGTTAACTGTGCCACTTAGAGCAAATAGGCTTTTGCAGAGAAATGTAAAAATAAATATGCTGTTCTTCTCGCGGCCCCACTGATCATTTCCTAATGAAAGCAGGCAGGCAGATGAATTTCCTTTCAGTGAAACACACAGAAAAATGACAGGCTCATGGTTATTTACTTTAGGTTTTGAAATGAAATTACGGCAATTATTTTACTCTTCAGAACACGAAGCGCAGAATTAATAGAATTCACAGAAGATGAATATTCAATTACCCGGGCTTAGGGTTTTTCTGTGGCTGGTGCTGAAGCAATAAACAAACATTCCTTCAGAGAGCTGTCTCCAGCAGCACGGCTTGTTGACAAAAGTTTGTGGACAAACAGTTGCAAAGTTTGTAATCAAACCTGCTCCTCTTCCCAGAGAGGTTTCCCGGGAAAGGGAGACCGGAGGGTACGTGGCTGGGGTTACCCGGTAGCCCACAACCGACCACAAGTTGGTTAGATGACACATTTAGATGGTGGGGCTCAGAGTACGGATCCGTACGCTCAGAGCGGGCTCAAACTCCACAGCAAGTTATTTTCACGGCTCTACTTGAGGAGCGCCGCGAGGGATGCGGCTCAGGGAAGCGCCAGCCGAGGATGCCGCCAGCCCGACGCCAGCGCCCAGCGCGGTCCCTCCCTCGCAGCGCAGGGCAGCGGGGCCGCAACCTGCCGGCGAACGTCCGCCCGCGCGGGGTGACGCTGCTGCTGCTGCTGCTGTGCCACAAGCCCGCTCCAGCCAGGTAACGTGGTTGCGGTCCACGGGCCGAGGCTTCGGAAATCACGGCTTAAATAGAGCAGGGACAGTTACGATTAAAAACTACCCCTCACACCAAACCCACCCCGGTGCCCGTGCCGCGGCTTCCCTCCCACCACCGTGCCTGCGGCTGCACGAGGACGAGGTCACCGTCCCCAGTGCCGACGCTGTTAAAAGCTGACGGGCCCCACGTCTGGCTTTGGCCGTCGTCTGGACCTAATGATGGGAAGTGCCACCCGCGGGGTCCCGCGCCTGACCCTGACCCTGCCCAGGGCCATCAGCTTCGGGGAGCCCTGCCCCGCGGGGTGCCCCGGCCGTGGCCCTGCCGCACCTCAATTTAAGGAGCATTAAGGGCAAGACTCATTTTTCCAGCTCACAACGATACATTAGAAAAGAAGATCTTTGAAAGTGTTTTTCTGCTCATAATGGCAAGGTCATTTTTGTTTTGTTTTTGAAAGCAATAAACTACCAGATGGCAGTTATTAAAAAGAAATGGATGGGAAAAAATGCACTTTAAAACAGTGAAACGCATCGAAACTGCTGCTTATTGTAGTGCTTGCAAGAAAGCAGGTCCTTCAGCAGCGGCGGCCTCGAGCCGCCCGCCTGCATCTTGTCCCTGAGGCCACAGAGGTCTTCAGCGCTTCTGTGTGCGTGCAGGCGTTGTACGAAGCAAGCACGGAGCCAGGCAACGAACGGGCTACAGCTTCCGAGCCTGGGCTGCACCAGAGCCGGGGAAACCCCTTTCCTGCAGAAATCAAAGCTGTGGAAGCACGTTTCCATCCTGGAGCTCTGACCGTAGGTGTGACCCGGCGCAGATGCCCCGAGGACCGTCCCCTCGCCCTGGGACGTCCTTCCCCTCGTCGCCCCGTGTCCCCGCTGCTCCGGTGCACGTCGCCCCGCGATGCCCCTCGTGCGTGGGCAGGGGGATCAAATCTCCCAAAGGAGACGAGGCGAGTCCATAAAGCCACCACCACCTTTGAGTCCCACACGGCGCAGCCTCTCCACCGCCCTTCACACCAGCCGGCCGCTGCCAAAGCTCTGCCGGCACCCCTGCCGACGGGGCAGCCCCGAGTCCCGCGGGATCTGCTCTGCGCCTGGTTCCGCCTGTTCCGCAGCCTAAATTTAAAGCATTACGGAAGATTTCCTCCTATTTCCCTTTTATTGGGTGTTTCTTCAAGGTTCACGCAGCCTTGCGCAAGGAGGTATTAGAACACCACAAGCCAACATGTTTACAGCTTCATGTTTAAATTCGAAAATGTGTTTTCTAAACTGATGGCTGTATATTTTCAGACCTTTCCAAAGCGCTTGTTTTTCTTTGTATAGCTTCTGCTTCATTATTCTAATTTAATAAAACCGTAGCTAAGGCAGAGCGCCGACTCTTTCTGGCTAATGACAGACTTTGATTTGTTTGTACTTCTTGTTATAGATTTTTCCTAATTACAAGCATTTTTCAGAGGCAGTTGAAAAAATAAACGAGCAGCTGGTTTGAATGTGCAACCTATTATTGTATCTCCTAGAGCTGCGGAAAAAGTATTACATTCACAGTAGGATGGTTTTCAACAGAGGAGGGCAGAAAAGGCATTTTCCAGTTGGGAGTCCATCCCACCTCCCTCCGCCCAGCGCTACTGCCAAGAAAAAGCTTATTTTTCAGCCTTTCTGGTGTCCCTGGAGGTACCCACCCGGCTCTGAGTGCGATGCGTGGGACCCTCCGCAGGGCAGGGAGGAGGAGGAGCAGCATCCCTGGGGCAACCGTGCTCAGTAAGGGAGAAGAGGGGTCTCCAGGGCCTGGGTGAGCACAGGCGGGACTGCAAACTAGCAGTAGCCGTGCGTGGAAGGTGCTTTGCAAAGCGAAGAAAACCAGCCAAGAACCAGGGGGAATAACTCTGCGGCGGCTGGAGCCCAGACCGAGAAACGCACCCCGAGCCGCCCCGGAGCCCGCCCGGCTCCCGCCTTCTCGTGGCACGGAGAACCCTTCGGCAGCGCAGCTGCGGGCAGGGCACCAGCGCTGCAACCGGCGGCCGCCGTGCTCCGTGCCCAGCCCGGGCGCTCGCCCCGCGGCCGCCAGCCGTGCCAGGCCCTCTCCCAGCCGGACCGCAAACACCGCAGCAGGACCTGCCACCATCTGTCCCACCAGGGACTTCCGAAATCAGCCCGCCAAACCAAAAGCCTTTCCTACGAGTCGCAGCATTGGGTGCAGCGTGACCCAATTCGTACGCATCCATACAACAATTTCCCATTAAATACTCATGGCAATATCTCCTGAGGTAAATGCAGACTTTTTTTTTTCCCAAGCAGATGATGTTACTTACTGCACAAATGTACGTATTTTACAGTCCTATGGAAGCTCTTGCAATAAGCGAGCGGGTTTCTAGTCGTGGGCAGGACCATGCCAGATCCTGAAGCAGACCTTCCTAACCACAGTCCTGCTGTTGCCAGTCGCAGTTTTGGCCACTTCTTGTCACGCAGTTCATTAGAAATCACGCACATGTTACAAAACGGTATTGCTAAACGCCCGGTGAACTCATCCAAGTCAAAGTCCCTGCATGTTTGATTCATTCGCCGAACAAAGGCTGGTTTTGCTATGAAAACAAACCACTACATGCTTCTCTTCACCCCTTAGGCAAGAGGATCTTTGGAGGTGGTTTTGTTTTGTTTTGTTTTTTTTCCTTAAAGATAACATAGTTGATTGGAGAAACCATTTTAAGCCTCGAATCAAAAGAAAAATCGATTAGGAGCCTGTGTTCTTTACTAGGGCAAATTAGGAAAAAGTTGTATTTAAATCGAACCGTTCATGTTTTCCCTTGGCAACGCGTTGTAGAAGGGCTACAACCCCAGAAAAGCCAGCCAACGCGTAGCAAGTCTGCCTTTTAGCTGCCCCAATTTTTGGAAAGCAACAAAGAAATGCAGCAATATGGTCACTAAGATAATGCTGTTGAAATTCCTCTGCCGACTCCCCCGGGCATCACGCTCGCCGTAGCAAGGTGCACTAGGTAGCAAATAGTTGATCTGGATACCAAGGCGCGGAGAAAATGCTGAGCATTATGTAAAGGAAGGAACCCGAGAGCCTTCCACGCGTGCCCTGCCGCTGTGAGTCACCTATAGCTTCACAGCAAAACGCCCGCCCGCCCATCCCTCCCAACGCTGCCGGCGCGGAGCCGCTCCACGCTTCAGCGCGGAAGCGCCTGTCGTCAAGCGGCGCTTCCCTTCCCTCCCTCCGGCTGGGGATGATTCAGTTACAAAGCCAATAAACCGGAACGGTTCGGCGCCCCGGCTGGCGCGTACGTTGCTGGCTCCCGGGATGGCCGTGCAGCCCTGCCGGGGCTCGCTGCCCGGCCGGGGGATGGCGCGGGGCGCAGCGGGGCTGGGGTGCCACGAGAAGGGCCTCTCCGTAACGGCGTGTGCGCACGCGGTCCCGCAGCGGCGGGAGGGCGCAGCGCAGGAGAAGCCCGCTCTGTGCAGGGGGAGCAGCCGTGGCTCTGGGGCGACGCGGGGCCTGCGGCTGCGATGCTGTGTGGGTAACGCCAGCATCCCCCCGCCCGGGTACCGCTGCCCCGCGGGGTGGCCCTGCTGCAGAACGGCCGGTCCTGGTGGAAGGGAGGTCGCTGCCCGCGAAGCAGCGGGTCACCAGGAGCAATTTTGGCGAGGGAAAGCAGCTGGGCACGGGGACGGGCAGGGACGGGCAGGGGTGCGGGCAGAGGGGGCAGCTGGGGCTGGCCGGCGGGTGAACCTTCCTTTTGGGCCCACTTGTACTCTGATGAGCGGAGTAAAACGGATGGTTTTGCTGACCTGACCCTTCCCACGGGGATCGCGCCGACGTGGAGGCGAGGCCACGCTCCCCGCCGAGCCCTTGGCTGCGGCCCCGCAGAGCCTCTCCCGGGCACGGCGGGGGCACTGCCAGCCCTGCGCGGGTGGGAGCCGGGGGCTGTTCAGGAGGAGGGCGGGTTTTCGTTATTCCTGGGTTCTCCGTGCTGCAGGAAGCTGGGAGGATCAAGGCTTACTCTGCCAGGATCCGTGCCTCCTGCAGGCAGGGCTTCCAAAAAATAATCCTTCCGCTCCCAAGTCATGAATTTTTTAGCATGATTCATTTAAAAGAAGGATTAATTCCAGTGTGGTTGGCCATGCAGGACTTTTCTAATACCAAAGTGGAGGCAGGATTGCTGGAGGGAGGGGAGCCCGGCGTTTTCCTCTGGCTGTGACCCGCTCCCACAGGGAACAAGTCCCTTCACTTGCCCCAGCTTCAGTTTCCCAGCAGTAAACGAGGATAATCGGAACTAACTACCCTGGTAAAACACTGGGAAATCTAGAAACGCAAAGGGCTGTAAAAGACCTAAATCTATTGCAGAAGGCTAACAGAACTTTAACGTTCCGTGGTTATTATTTACGACCCGAGAGTTAGGGGCGGCACAGGCTGGGATGGAGCGGCGGGGTTTGCACCGCCTGCCCGCGCGGTGCGGGGCGAGACGGGCTCCCCGGCCGCGGGGCACGGGCAGGGGGCAACGCTCGCCGCTCCGCGAAGGGGAGCAGTGAGGAGTCGTCGAAAAGAAGCAGAGGAGGAAAAAAACCCTCAGAAGTCCAGTGTGAAAACAAGGAAACAGCATTATCAGCTCGGTCAAGTCATCCTTGGCTGTCCGGAGTGTGTGTAGCCAAATTACCTGTTTTTCTCCCTGGAGACCACGCTTGGGTGCCCTTGCTGCTCGCGCTGGGAGGAGCGCGCGGCAGGCCGTGCACAGCTCTGCCGAGGCACGTCGAGACCGAGAGAAGCCGCTCGGCTCCTCCAGCCGCAGGAGCATCCGGAGCCGCCGGGCTGCCGCGGGCGGCCCCAGGCAGGAAGCAGATTTGACTCTATCTGGTGTCTGCTGCTGCTGCTGCAGCCTGACCACAACCGCTGCACCGTTGTTTTCCCCTCTTTGAAATGGAAGCGCAGCAAAGGAGGGCAGGCGGGGTGTCCTCCGGGGAGCCCGGCCTCTCTACAGCGTCGCCGTTTTCTGTTCAAGCTGGCACCAAACGAAAACCCCTTGGGAAAAACTCCCCCCAGATTAGCGGAGGCTTCAACAGGGGGTCAAACCACACCTGCAGCGGCACACTACACCCGTAAGCAGCACACACTCGAGCGTGCAACTCCTTAATTGTGCATCTGACAAGCAGCTGCACGTCTCGGGCTGCGAGGAGCCCCCAGTCACCGATTTACCTCTCGCTAAGCGGAGCGGAGCCTGATCCGGGCACGCTGCAGCGCTCAGCCTGCGGCAAACGAGCTTTCCGCGAGCCCGGTTGCAATTAGACCCCAGCCATCCCCCTCGCTCAAAGCACAGTCACCGAAGGCCAATGCTTTCAGCCCGGCTTGTGCCCAACGCCAGCCTCCTCCGGGGCCACCCGCTGCCTCGGAGAACGGCATGCGCCGGCACGCTCCTAGGAGCCCCGTGCGGGGGCCCGCTCTCAACCGGGCTGGAGCCACGCGTCACCAGGGTTTTTAAACCTGGTTAACGAGCTAATTTTCAGATACAAATACAGTGTCCAAGCAGTGAGCCAGGCTCGACTCGCTGTTCAGACCACTCGAGGATCCCTTCTGCATCTCCCCTCGCATCGCTCTCCCCAGCACCTCCAGGATCCCGACCACTTGTTTGCTAAACACGCCAGTTCTGACGATGCATAATTAATGCTGGAGACTGTGTTGCACTACGCATAGGAGCTCAGTCTGACCTGTAATTACAGCCAGCGGAAACCCCACCAGCTCTTGCTGCATAAGACAGGTCCCTCCCAGCGGTCTGAAGTCGGAGGGGCGAGCCAAGCGAGGAGGTAAAGCAAAGCCAGAGCCTTTGTGCTTTTCTGCTCTTTGATCTCCCTGTTATCCCAGGTGAAGGATCTTAATGGCATCCGTTTAGGGTTGTGGTTTGTTTGGTTGGTTGTTTAAGCACATAGTTTTTATTATTTAAACAATAAAAAAAAGAGCGCACTCTTCACACAGCTAGCAACCACACCTGCAAGTGCCCATCCTCGCCGTGACGTGAGAAACATCCTTTGAGTTGTATAATTTGCGGTTCCCACAGGCTGGGACCGTGTTTCTCAGCCAGTTCCCTTCGTGCCACAGCCCCTTCATTTTCCCTCACAGGAGCTGCTGTCGTGCAGCGGGCCAGGCCCCCGAGCCCCACGCCGGTGGGTGGGCTGAGCGGGGCCGGGGCCGGCCCCCGGCGCACGGCTGCGGTCCCCCCGCTCGCCCCGGCAGAGCCCCGGGAGGACACGGCGCGGCCGCCCGGCCGGGAGGGAGCAGGGGCAGGGGGGCACCGGGGGAAGGTTTCCCGCAGCCCCGGGCGCTGGCGG
The DNA here is from genome assembly GCA_009819775.1 of Phoenicopterus ruber ruber. NCBI lineage: Eukaryota > Metazoa > Chordata > Aves > Phoenicopteriformes > Phoenicopteridae > Phoenicopterus > Phoenicopterus ruber. The sequence continues at coordinate 1,020,865 of CM020223.1, read as the reverse complement.
GCGGCTTTCCCTTCTCCTGCCCGCAGCCCGGCTTCTGCGGACGCTGCCCTCTCCTCCCGCCGGCCTCCCCGCGCCTTTCCCAGGTAACACGGGCCTTAATGGACGCATTAGGAGCGAGGAGCTAAAGTACACACGCTTTCCCAGTGAAGCTAATTTTGCACAAGCTATTAGGGGTTTAAGTGCCAGTGGCCGATAACAAGATCAGGAGATGCAGGGAGCAGCTGCTGCTCTCCTCGCCCCGGACACGGGGATGCCTCGCAGCCGGCTGGAGCGAGGGCATGCGGGGTGGCTGGCCAGGCTCGGCTCCTACCCTCTCCCTGCCCCAGGATGGGATGGGACGGGACCAGCCGCCCCGCTCCCGCGCAGCCCCTGGCCATGGGGCAGGGGGACGTGGTGCCCTGCGGGAGGGCAGAGCCCGGGGGCCAGCGGGGCTCCTGCCCCCAGCACGCCCAGCCCCTGCCGGCAGCGGGACTCCGGGGACTGGGGTCACCCCGGGGCTTCACAGGCGGGTCAAGCAATTTTTACTGTTGAAAAGTCCCAGTTGCTTTTCAAAGGCTGGGAAAAGCAGCCCATAAAGGCTCCTGTTTCATCTGAACTTCTGGCTATTCATACCAGAGCCTTTGTTGACATCTTACAACTTTTTTATTTATAAATTTTCTTCCCTCCACAATATGCTGCTCTGCAGAAACAGATGTTCTGCACAAATAGCTTTGCAAACAGTGTTATATCTCTTAGGCTAAGTGTCCTGGTTTCGGCTGGGATAGAGTTGATTTCCTTCCCAGTAGCTGCTCTAGTGCTGTGGTTTGGGTTTAGTATGGGAATAACGTTGATAACGCACTGATGTTTTAGTTGTTGCTAAGCAGTGCTTACATTAAGTCAAGGACTTTTCAGCTCCCCGTGCTCTGCCGGCGAGGAGGGGCACAGCCGGGAGAGCTGCCCCAGCCTGGCCAGAGGGATATTCCATACCATACGGTGTCAGGCTCAGTATAGAAACTGGGGGGAGTTGGCTGGGGGGTCGCTGCCCGGGGACGGGCTGGGCATCGGTCAGCGGGTGGTGAGCAATTGCATTGTGCATCACTTGTGGTGTGTATTTCCTTATCATTATTACCCTCTCTTCCTTTGCTGTCCTGTTAAACTGTCTTTACCTCAACCCAGGAGGGTTTTCCCGAGTCTCTCCCCCATCCCACCGGGATGGGGGGGTGAGCGAGCGGCTGCATGGTGCTTGGTTGCCAGCTGGGTTAAACCACAACACTAAGTTATCTCACTGACCCCAGATACGTGCCAGATTAATAATTAATGTCCTTTTTTTTTTTTTAAATTACTGGAATACTGCACAGATTCCTCTGGTGCACTGAAGGCGGAAACCAGACCCGCGCTCCGCGTTCTAACGGGAGTCGACAGCCCAGCGAAGCAGCCGGAGCGCAGGGGCAGAGCGGGCTCCCCGGGAAGCTCCCCTTGCTGGCTGGGCTGATGCCCATGGGGGGGTGTCACATATTCGGCATTTTAAAAGTTTGCCACTTCCCACCGTTCTGGGAATAGTTTTCAGCCATGGAACGCCCAGGGGCTGTTTAAATAAGTCACCAGTTCTGAGAGTCACCAAATGCTGTGATTTTCCAGCAGCAGCTCTGGCGGTGCTGGCCGGCGTCCGGTACCTCGGAAGACGACCGCACATGTATTGAAAATACCAAACACTGACAGCGAGCCGCACCTGGAAGCGCTTCCCCGCGCAGAAACCCGCCGGCGTTCTCCTCTCTCCGCAAAGGGCTTGGACGCGCGCGTGGGACGGGAGCGCAGGGCTCTGCCCCGGAAAGCCCCGGCGGCCCTTCCCCGGTCGCTGACAGCGCCGCTGCAAGGACCCGCCACAGCTTATCGGCAAGATTAGAGCCGGCCCAGAAAATAAACAACTCCGCATTGCTGTTCCCTGGGAAATTTTGACATATTTTGAAATGAGCTGCGAATTTTTAACATTCATAGTTGCTATTCAGTATTTTGAGTCAAAATATTAATTTTTTCACATTGAATAGTGTTAAAACAAAAAAATGCTAGAGCGTGGCAGCATTTCAAGCTGCTAACAACATTTTACTCTAAAATGTTCCCATAAATAGGACAGACTAGATAAATTACACCATACGACTTCATAAAACTAACATAAACCCATGAACCAAACTTACAGGAAACGAAACCTCTCCTCACCACAGCTTAATTCTACGCCGTAACTCTGATCTCCAAAGTTTTCGTTGTTTAACCCCGTTTTTAAAAGACCTTTGAAAAATTTCATGTTTTTTTTTTTTTTCTTATTAAAAAGAGCTCCGCGCGGTTTTGCAGGGTGGGTTACAAGCGTCGCTGTCTCGCTGCACGTGCTCCCCTGCTAGTCGCAGTCCCTGGCGAGCGATGCCAAACCTGGGATGCAGCCCGGGTGGGGAAAAAGATAGACGGTGAATGGGAGCAGCTGCTGCCCGGGCCGGAGCCGTCCCACAGCTGTCCCGGCGGAGGGACCGTCCCCACGCTCGAGTCCAAACGCCCACCACGCAGCGACGCGCATGCCGACCGCTCCGGCACCGGGGGTGCGGTAGCGCCTTTCCCTCTGCCGAAGGCATCGCGTGTTTTTGTGCTATCGCGGCAACGTTTGCACCGGTTTAACGCCGCGCACGCTGCGGGAGCGCAGCTCTAACGAGCGCTCGGCACCCGTCGCGCGGCTCCGCGTCGCACCGCTGACGGGTACGTGCTGCTCGGGGTGCTGCCCCGTCGCCCGCACAGGGCGGAGGGACCGTCCCTGCCCCGGGGGTCCCCCGGTGCCCCCCGGCACGGCCCAGCTGGGGCAGCCTGCGAAGGGCAACAGGTGCCTGCCTGGGGCCGAGAGCTGGGGCGCTTTGGGGTTCGTCGGCCGGTTTGGGGGGGTTTTTTAATCTCAACTTCCTCGGTTGCCTGCAGTCGCAGTAAATCAGGCTCCTGCGCTGCTGCACGCCCCCTCCCACAGAAATCCGAACTGTGGCCAGCCTAAGTCTCCCCCGCACACAGGGGCTGCCGCCGGCCCCCCCAGCCGGCCCCCCGGCCAGGGAGCCTCATCGGCTAATTAAGAGAGAAACTCGGCTCTCGCAGCCTCTAACCCAGCGTGTGTCTGGCAAGGAGACACTTAATTAAAACAAAACCCCACATGATTTGCAAACAATCTTTTTTTTAATTACAGTGCATTGCCCATCAGAAGAATATTTTGAATGAATTGTGTAATACCGCAGCCATCCCCCGTCCGCTCGTGAAACTCGGGAATATACGTTCATTTGCCCATAGCCTTTTTTTGCCCTGCGCAAACGTTCAAAGACCAGAACCCGTCTGGAGAAACAAGCACCGAGACGCCGCGGGGGTGCCCGCGGAGGGGCTTGGGTGTTACAAGACCGGCGGTGCCCGTGGGACCTGGTCCAGTGCCACTCGTCCCCGCCGTGACTGGGGGGACCGGGGCCGCAGCACCGTGCGCGGGGGGTCCGAGGGCGAGTGCCCCGCCGGCTCCATCCGGCACCGGGGCTGCATCCAAGCTCCTGTCGCTGCCGGTTGGGTACGGACGATAAAAGCCAGCAGCTTCCCTGCGGCCATGGGTGCAGCGTTTGGCATTTCAGCACGTGGGCTTTGCCCAGAGCTGGGGGCTGGCGGCGGCTCCGCGGCACGGCCCGGCCGCGCTGGGTCAGGCTGGGTAGGAGGACGCGCCCCCCTTTCCAAACCCGCCGTGATCCAACCATCGAGCAAGTCTGGGAAGAAAAGAGGCGCGTGAAGCCAACACGCCTCAACTGCCACAAATACGTAGGACAAAATACAAGCTCCGGCACGGTTTTAACGCTCATCTCCTCCTTTTTTCTAGGGAGAAGGTGTGAACACAGCCGTATTTTAGCCGTAATTAAGCCAGTCACAACATACGCAGCGACAACGGGTGACCTGCGGGACAGGGCGGCACGCTGCCGGTACACGCCGTTCTCCAGGAACAACGGCATTAAGGATGGAGTGGGAAGCCACCACGCTCGCACGGAGGCTGAAGCCGTGCGGCACAGACGCTCCACGCCTGGCGGGGAGACAGCTGGGCCTCCTCCGGACTATTAAAAACCGAGGGGATGACTCAGCCTCCCCCTGGAAGCACGGCAGGAGCGGTGCGTGGAGGCAAGCCGCGTGGCTCCTGCCAGGCAGGTGGAGACGTCCCCATCGCACCCCTCTGGTCCGCGGCCGCGGGTGAGGACCGCCGGCCCGCCGGGCTCCGAGCGGCATCCCAGGGGTGCCCGTGCCCGCGGCGCAGAGACGCGCTCGGCGGGCAGCGTGCCTTGCCGAAAGGCACTGCCAGCTTGGCAAGGGATGCTGCTTTCCAGACAAGAAGAGACACGAAGTTGTTGACACATTTCTCCCCGTTCCCATTCAAAACTACATCGCAAGCGGTGCTGCGAGAAAGTCACGTGCCAGATTTAACAGATTTCTTCCCAGAACGAGTCTTCAGCTCAGAAGGGTACGACAGGAGGGACTAAAAAAATTAATACAAAATTCCGTTTGCCCGAGAGGACTGTCACAGCGTGCTCGAAATAGGGTGCCAAATTCTTCACTGATTTCTGCCCTGTAGTAGCCTGAACTGATGCCACTTGGGCAGCAAAAGCCTTAAGCAGCAGTTTGGTTCGTATTAACATCCACTGTCTGGGGACGGAGTTTATAAATAAAGTACAAGAAAACATCGCCCATCCGTCACGAGTGGGTACCTTCAAACTGCAGCATTACAAACCACGGCCTGGGATTGGGGGGGGGGTGGGAAAAAAAGGAGGGGGAAAAAAAACCGGAAAGGGTTGGAAGCACGTCCCTTCCCCTGCCGTCCGTCCGTCCGTCCGTCAGCAGGCCGGAGGGATGCCGGCCCGCCGGGCAGAGCGGGGTGCGGGCGCTGCCCTCCAGGAGCAGGGCTGAGAGGCACCGGGGAAGGGGAGCGCCGAGAGGTACCGCCCCAGGGCGAAACGCGACGCGCCAGAAAACGAACCGGGAAGCGGCGAGGCCTACACTTTAGCGCTGAATATGAAATGGCGCAGAAGAGGCATGTGAAAAACAGAGCTGGGTTCCGGCAGTTTCTGACGCGGGGTGCTGCCCGTGGGACGTCGCCCTGCGCGTCGGGGCGTCTCGAGGCACGGGGCCAGCCCCGTCCCGTCCCTGCGGAAGCAAAGCGGCTCTCGGTCCCGCAGCAGCCTCCCACTCGTGGGGGGCTCGTGGCCCCCAGCTGCAGCGCTCGCCCTGGGAGCGATTCGGGGTCGGCAGGACCCCGGGATGCGGCGCAGGCTGCGGGAAGGGACCACGGGGGAGCGGGTCACAGCCCTGCAAGGTTGGGCGGGAGGGTGTGCCGCTGCCGGGGCGCCGGGCACAGCCCCGTCTCGTTTCTTGTGAAAAAGGAGGACTTTAGCCGGCATCTGTCGAGCAGGGAGACGGATGCATGTGTGAACTAGCAGCTGGATTAGCTTTTGCTGTCCTGAAAGTAAAGCGAAGGCTGAATTCCCGAGAAGGAAAACAGATTGGGAAACAGAAGATTGCCCAATTCCGTGAGTCAGAAAGTGGCAAACCTGGCACATTCGCTCTCCCGCAGCGAGCGCTTTTTGTTTGAGTGGAGTACCTGAAGGCAGCCGGCACCCACCCGAGGGGGGAACCAAAGCGGAGCATTGGCACGCCGGGCTCCGTGCCGGGCGGAGCTGCGCCGCTGCCGATGGCGGAGAGTTCCGAGGGTGCTGGGCTCGGTTTGGCACCCGGCGCCGCGGCAGCGCTGGGCGAGCCCCGGCCCCGCCAGCAGCATCCTCGCCCTGCGGTCCCCGAGACACAGCCTGCCCCAGCGACACGGCCGGGGCCCGTCGTGAGCGCGAAACACGCAGCGTTTTCCTAGCCAGTTCCAGCGATAAGGGTAAACCGCCGCCTTGAGCTGCAGCCGTCGTTTCGTTGTTGTAATTAGCGCGTTCGTTACCGAGCGCGGGTATGCGGAAGCCTGCCTCTGCCAACAGGCCAGCGGCCGTGTTTGCCAGCACCCCCTTACACGAGGGTCCTCCAAAGGAAAATAACCCAGGGAAACCGAACACGTAGCGTGTTACGGTTCCGTGCCCGAGGCAGCACCCGGCTCCCCGACTCGCTGAACCCGCGGCAGGAGAAGGAGCCCCGGTGGCAAGCACCCGCCGCAGCACCGCGAGCGCGCCGGCGTAGCTCAGGCAACGCGCGCGTCGGTGAACGTTTAAGGCCATTCCCGGCAGCGCTCCGGCCCCGGCCGCAGCCCCCGCGCCACGGCACCCCCGGCGCTGCAGCCCCCCTTTCCCACGCCCAGGGCCGGCGGCACGGGGGGGCTGTGGCGGAGGTGCCGGGGGCTTCCCCGGGGCACGTACAGTGGGAGGCTGAGCGCAAGGTGGGCTCGCTGGCAGCAGCACGGCCCCGCCAAGACACCTCCAGTTGGAGGCTGGGGAAATGCAGAGGCCATAGAAGGGTGGGAGGCCGAAAGGGGGCAAGAGGCCAGGAGAAAAGTAGAGGCCAAATATGGATGGGAGACCAAAAGGGGGTGGGAGGCCGGGAAAAAGTAGAGTTAAAATGGGGGTGGGAGGCCAAAAGGGGGTGGGAGGCTGGGAAAAAGTAGAGGCCAAAGCGGGGTGGGAGGCTGGGAAAAAAGTAGAGGCCAAAAGGGGGTGGGAGGCCGGGAAAAAAGTAGAGGCCAAATATGGATGTGAGAGCAAAAGTGGTTGGGAGGCTGGGAAAAAAGTAGAGGCCAAAAGGGGGTGGGAGGCCAACAGGGGGTGGGAGGCCGGTACAAAAGTAGAGGCCAACAAGGGGTGAGAGGCTGGGAAAAAAGTAGAGGCCAAAAGGGGGGGAGGTCAAAAGGTGGGGGGGAGGCCAAAAAGGGGGGGGGGGGGGGAGGAGTCTGGGAATAAAGTAGAGGCCAACAGGGGGTGGGAGGCCAAAAGGGGGGGGAGTCCAGGAAAACAGTAGAGGCCAAAAGATGGGGGGAGTCCGGGAAAACAGTAGAGGCCAACAGGGGGTGGGAGTCTGGGGAAAAAAGTAGAGGCGAAAACAGGGGTGGGAGGCCAAAAGGGGTTGGGAGGCCAGGAAAAAAGTAGAGGCCAAAAGGGGAGGAGGCCGGATAAAAGTAGAAGCCAAAAGCAGGGGGGAGGCCAACAGGGGGGTGGGAGCCCAGGAAAAACGTAGAGGCCAACAGGGGGTGGGAGCCCAGGAAAAACATAGAGGCCAACAGGGGGTGGGAGGCCAACAGGGGGGTGGGAGGCTGGTACAAAAGTAGAGGCCAATAGGGGGTGGGAGGCTGGAAAAAAAAGTAGAGGCCAAAAGGGGCGGGGGGAGGCCAAAAGGGGGGTGGGAGGCTGGGAAAAAGTAGAGGCCAAAAGGGGGACAGGGAGGCCGCAAAAAAAGTAGAGGCCAACCAGGCGGGGGGAGGCTGGGGAAAAACATAGAGGCCAACCAGGGGAGGGGGGAGGCCAGGAAAAAAGTGGAGGCCAACAGGGGGTGGGAGGCCAAATGAATATAGGAGGTCAACCAGCCTGGGAGTCCAGTAAAAAAAGTGGAGGCCAAACGTGGATGGGAGGCCAGGAGAAAAAATAGAGGCCAAACAGGAGGAGGGAGGAGGCTGAGAGGGGAGTTTTGGGAGCAGAGGGGAGCCTGACGTGGTGGGGGAGGCTGGAGCGGGGAGGCTGGGGACGCCAGAAAGGGAGCGGTGGCCCGAGGGGGCCACAGCCTGGGTCTCCCCACCCCGCAGAGGCGGAGGGCGCAGAGTCGAGCCCCCGGGAGGCCCGTGCCTGCGTGGGGGGAGGACGGGGCCCCCCCGGCCAGGCTGCTGCTGCCGGCTCCCACATCACTCCCCTGGCCCGGTGTTTAACCTGGCCTTCATCGACGCGCGGAGCGGGGCAGGGCACCCCCTGGCCCCCGCCCCGGGACCCCCGCCCCGCGCAGGCGTCGCGTTGCTGCTCTTACCGCTGGCTGTTTGCCCCGACGCTGCGCCGCGTTATGCCGGAGGGGCCGGGGACCCCCCGGGGCAGAGCCCCCCCAGGAACACGCTCACGGCCACCCTCGCCGGGCGCAGCACGGGAGCCTCGTGCCGCAGCTGCGGGGCCGCCTCTTCTCCAGCGGCACCGGAGCTTTGAGACCAGCCGTAAAATACTCCAGGCAATATTGTGGCTTCGGTCTTACTTTGGAACTGTGACAGAGAAAACCTGCCCCGCTGCTCTGTGCTCTCCCGGCGTGTGGTTCCAAGAGCTCCCAAGGTGCCGGGATGGGGGTGCCCCGCCATGCCCTGCGGCCACGAACGGGAGGGCTGCCGGGGCCCCGCGGCAGCGCGGGAACTGCTGGAAATGCTGTAGCGCATCCCTTGGGACACGGGTGCAGCTTCTGAGCGGCACCGAGCGCGTCCCCGTCCTGCTCCGCTCACGTCACCCGCGCGTCCCAGCGAGCAAAAGGCTGCGAATCCCAGGAGTGCTTCCACGACCTGAAACGGCTCAAATCCCGCAGCAGCCTCCCTCGCTGAGCCCCGCCAGCCCCCTGCGCCCCCGCAGCACCGCGATCACCTCTCGGCATCACCTCCGGCTCCAGAGACGCGGAGGAGCGCTGGGAGAGCCGGCTGCCGCCTTGCAGCGGGGGGGCTGACCTGCAGCCCTGGACTGGGTCTGTTTGGGGGGGGAAGAGCACGAAGCCGTGCCAGGGAGGGAGGGAACCATTAAACCTTTTGCACTGCCTGCTCACAGGCTCAGGGACCGCAAAAGGGGCAACGACCCCGGTCAGCAGCTGGTTATCCAGAGCGTTTGGTGAGGGGAGGGCTCAGGACCCAGAGAAAACCTCCTTTTTGGGGGCACCAGAGGCCTGACCAGGGCTCCTTCCACACGTACCACGTCTGATGCCAGCCCACCAGCAGCCCACGCGCCTGCCCGGGCTTCCCCGTGCCCGAAGACGGGCCGGCTGCGACGCCAGCCCCAGCCCGCGACGAATCCCCGTGCCGCCACAGAAGGGCTCGTGCTCCTTGTGCTGGGCCATCCCCGAAGCGCAGGAGCCAGAGGAGCCGTGCCAGGGTTTTGAGTTACTGCAGCTGAAGTGATGGAGCTGCTTCGTTTTGTCTCTTGCAAGTCCACAGCTTGGTCCTTTAGCTCAAGGACAGAGCTGTGGGTACAGTTAAAAACCCTTTGGTTTTAGGCCATCTTGGATTTTCTCTGTTCAAAACCACTAAGAACCACTCATCCTTCTCAAGCACGTAATACGGTACAAGACAGCAAACATCATCTCAGCTGGTTTTGGTGAAGTCCCCAGTGTACGCACTTACTCTCCCTGACCTGATCAAGTGATAAAGTACCTCCTGGCCCTTCTCCAAGCAGTTTGAGTTGGCATGCTCAAGCCGAGCTCCAGAATTTTCTTTAAAAATAGTAAAGATCAAAGCAATTCCCTACGAAACACACCGGGTGTTAGCTGCAGCTCCGGGGGTTTCCCGGCGGTGGCTGAGCGGGAGGGCACGCGCCTCCCAGCGCAGCTTGTGGAGCAAGAGGACAGGATAAAGCTTTACATTACGGACAATATGCAGTTCAACCCCCCAAACCCAACCCCACAGCGCTTTGTTTCCCTCTGCTCCACGCGATGCCGAAGCGGGAAAGGGCAGTGCTCAGCCCTGGGGTCACGGGAGCGAATCCTGCCTCCTCTCCTTGGGGAGCGCAGCTCGGGGACACCTTTACCAGGGGGGCTGGCTGGCAGCTCCAGGCACCCCCGCCTGCTGCGGCACCCCTGGGCGCCCGCCGGGCACTGCCGGGCCGGCACCGACACAGGCATCGTCACCTGCACCACCGCCTTCCCACGGCTGCGCCGGCACGCGGCCTCGGCCGCCGACATCTGTTACCGCGTCCCGTCTCAAGGCTAAAGGCGAGCAGACCCCGGCCCCGTCACCCCCGCCGAGAGCTGCTGAACTGGGGCTGTGCCGAGGGCACGGGGCTCCGGGAACACGCGGCTCCAAGCTGCGCGGATAGACGGACAGAGAGGGTTTAACTGCAGACTCAACTGGAACTCCACCGTAGCAACTCACAAACCCGACCACCACCTGAGGAGGGAGGTTACGCTCAGGTGTACCTTACCATCCCGGCTTTCCGTGCCGCGCACGGTAAGTTCAGCGTAGCCAGTAACCCCCCGATTTTCAACAGCCAGCCCCTGTAGAAAACCAGCGGCCAGCCCAGCGGCAGCGGCGAGCGCGCCGGCGCGGGAAAGCACGTCCGTGGTGCGCTTGCGCTTGCTCGAGCCCAGGGGCAGCACCGCAGGGAGGAGCGGGGCTCCGGCCACCGGCACGCATGCACGCACGGCGCTTGCTGGTTTAACTCGGCCACCTCCGCGGCTCCGGCAGAGTCTGGTGAACCGAATGCAAAGGGCTTCTGAACCAGAGGGGGTTTTGCAAACAAATCGCAGCTTACCAGGGCTCACAGCGTTGTAGCGACGGAAATCGGTAAAATTCCGTTCTCTGACCCGCTTCCACGGCCGGGCAGTTTGTGCCCAAGGTGCTGCTGGCTTCAGAGTACCCAGGGGTCTCCTCACCAACTCATTTCGTGTCACAGACAAAACACAAAAAAGGGCAACGCAGCCCCAGCGCTTGCAGCGCAGCTCAGAGACGCGCGTCCTCCAAGCCGCACGGAGCCATTCCAGAGAACGGGCCCGGTTAAAGTGCCTACAACACCTGGTATTGGGGGAAATCAATGCAGCAGCGAGTGAAGCTAGGAAGGAATGCCGATAGATGCTCAGACATCTCCAGAGCGCTTTTATAGGGCAAGTTAGATTCTTGTTAATTCCCTCAAACTCTTCCAGAAGTTACTCCTTTTCACTCTGTATCTGTGCGTCTATTTTAGGATGAAATTTTCAATTCAGCACAGATGTTCAGAACTGGGTTTCATGCAGCAACGATCTTTTCACATCATTTTCCTTTTGCACCAGAAATGACGAACGGCGGAAGGAGCTGGCGCCAGCAGCAGCTGTCGGAGGCTGGGGAAAGCGACACACTGGGTATGTTTTCCCCCTTCGCTTACAGCTGCTGGTGCCACAGGCCCCGTGACCACAGTCACAGACCCCTTCGCCGTCAGGCGCAGGCATCTCCTATGTCCCTCCCAGCCCAAAGCCCACGTTCGGGTAACGCGGCGAGGTGGGCTGCGATCGCTGGCACCGCGAGGAAGGCGCCGGAGCTGCGCCGGCTGTCGTTCGCTGCCTGCTCCTCCAGCCCCTTCCGTGGCAGCGTACCCAGCCTTCGCCCCGGACACCGGAGAGAGACTGACCCATTTAGCATCTGCGTATGCACTAATTACGAAGACGACATTTTAAATACAGGTGTTATTTCACCCCCAGATCAGTTTTGCTGCAAGACAAGCGATACGGTCGCGACAGCCCCGTGAGAAGCGGTGACCGGCCCCGCGCGCTGCAGCAGAAGCACACGAGGCCAGCGGTGCCGAGCACGTGGCAAACGGCAAGGACAAGGCACAGGTGGGCGGCTGCCCGTCACCTCCTGCCCGGGCTCATGGTGCTGCCGGAGCTCAGAGGTATTTCCACCCCCACTGCCGCCTGCGTGGGGCTGGGGACCACCGGGTCACCCCAGGCTGGGCCCCCCTCACCCAGGTGCCCCAGAGCATCGCTGGAATCACCCGCACCCAGCCCCAGCTCCTGCCCACCGCGGGCGACGGTGCTGCGCGGGGGCACAGCGCGGGGGCTGCTGCACCGCCGGGCGCGCGGGGTGACCCGGGGCGGAGGAGAAGAGGCAGACGCAGAGCCCCAGGCGGGATGCGCGCCCTGCGCGGGCTGTGCCACGCTTTGGCTCACGGCAGAAACACCCCGTGGGATGAGCTGCAGAGTATCTTACAGACCAGGAGCACAGCGGCTCTCAGTGCCCGACGCTGGTTTTTATCCACCGCTAACGAGCGCGCACTGAGAGAGCTCGGTGCCGGGCCAGGCTCTTCTTCACGCTTCTTTCTCGGTCAGGATTTCAGCACTTCACGCTTCCACCGCAGCGGGTCCCACGCACGTGTGCCCCGGCAGTGCCCGGAGCCGGCGGCACCCCAGGCTGCGGCACCACTGCCGGTGCTCAGCACCGAGCCACCCCCAAACTCACCCAGTGTTAAACGTGCCCCCGCTGAAACGGCCGGCGAGCGCCGGAGCGGCTCTGCCGCAGGGCAGCAAAGCCGAGCGCGCAGACGGCGAGGGCAGGCATTGCTGCTCCCGGCAGGAGGCGGGTGCGGGAAGAGGTGGGGAGGGCCCAGCCAAGCCCCTCCAAAGCCGCCTGGGGGTCTGTGCCTGGACACCACACGGAAGCACAAACCACGGGACAGGTCCACCTGGATTTGCCAAATGCACACACGAACACCGAGATGGGCTCCACGTTCCAACGAGCACCGGGAGAAGCTTTTCTTCTGCGCCTTGATGGCAAGACACGGTGCCTGACCCGCGGCGAGCGTGCTGTCGGCAGGACACACAAGTCTGTTTTCAGCCCTACCAAGACGAGCAGCTCGGCCGAGACTCGCCCCCTCAGCGGAGGTCAGCTTGTCGCCACGGGAGTTCCCCCCATGACACTGCACCCTGCTAATGCGACCAGTAAGATAAACAGTGCATTTTGTATAAAGTGTGGTTTAGGGCTCTTAAAACCCAGCAGTGCTTGAGAGGAAGGTAGAAAGCGGCAGCTTCCGCTGCTGACCCTTTCCTGGACCAGAGGTATGCATTTAGAAGAGGAAAAGCGAGACGTGGGTGGAAAAGGCGATCAGCATCACTGCTTTACAGGAGGGTTTGATTTGCTTTCCTTGAGCAGGAATTGCAGTGCCCCTGCAGAGTGCCACGGCCGGGGGGCAGCCACGGCCGTGCCAGCCCGGCTGCGAGGCTGCTCCCGGGGCCGCGTGCCCGGCCGGGCCCCGTGCAGCTCGCTGGGCTCCCCGCGGCGAGCGTGGCCCCAAATACCGTGTGTTCCCTATACAGCAGGGGCTGGATAACTGCACCGAAGGAAGAGCAGAGAAAAAAACATTTCCCTTGTAATCGGCTGTTATCTCCGGTGCAGACACCGATCTCCACCACGAGCATCCCACCTCCTTCCCGGCCAAGCCCATCCAGGCATCTCACCGGCACCCCACGGCTCAGGCACCCACGCTCAGCCCTGCGGTTTCACTCCCGTTCCCCCAGTCCCCACTCAGATACGTTCCCCCAGCCTCGGGAAGTGCCACAGGTGCCTCCCACTGCTGTAGTAACTCGCAGCTGACGGCGTATGAAAACAGCCAAAGCAGTTTTGCTCTCTCCACCCCCAAAGCCCAGGGTCCGCACCGTGCCCACCCCCATCCCACCCCTCACCGGGCGCCTGCCAGGGCGGGTCCCCGCTCCCGTCGCCCCAAGGGGGCCTGAACACGCGGTGCTGTGCCACACGCCGTTTGCTCTCAGAAGAGCATGACCTGTCTTCTCCCATCCCATAATTGTCACTTCTCTTGCCGCTATTAATCGAACATTTCCCTGTTGGTGCCACGTAATTGCCAATACACGCTGCCACAAGCTCGCTCAATTCCTGCGATGGGTGAAAGGCTCCAAACTGGCTGTTCTTGGGTACCGAGAAGGTGATGAGTCCTGTTCGGCTGTGCCCTCGGTGCGCTTTTGGGGTGCTCAACAGTAACTGCACTTCTATTTCCAGTGCGTTCCTGAAACAGCACTGCAATCCATTTCCTCCTGTGGTTTATCAGCACAGGGATAATCCACCTTCTAACGTCTTCCCCAACTCCCATGATAAACACCACGCACCGACTTCTTGCCTCCTTTCAGTTTGTTCCTTGAGTCTATGTGAACAAGAGAGACTTTTCCACCTCCCCCAGCCCCGGGCGCTGCAGGCGGTGGGCACCCAGCGCAGGGCACCCCGCTGCAAACACGCGGCGCTTGGGTCTCCTCTGGCACACGGCACAGCTCTGTCACCAGACGGAGCTTCTGCAGAAGCACCACAAAGCGCCATCAGGCACCGCTGCTCTCACCAGCCACCCCCCGGGGTGTCCCCGCACCCCCCGTCACCAACACGCAACGAGAAACACCAGTCAAAGCAGCCGCGCGCCAGCTGCTCCGCGGCCTTTCCGCCGCGCCTTTCCAACGCCTCACAGCTCTGCGCGGCACTGGACCGGAAAGCCTTTTGAGAGGGGTGCACCCACGCCGCGGGCAGGTCCCCCCACGGAAGGGCCCCAGCGCCTCAGGCAGGTCAGCTGCAGGGGGTCCGTCCCCCTCCTAACTCCTTACAAGCAGCATCAAGGACCCGTTACCACCCCACGCTTCCATCGCTCGCTCTCGCAGCCACGACAGAGGCATAAACCCAGGGGGAACCCCACGGTGCTGCAGCCCCACCACTGCTCTGCACCGCGAGCCAGGAACCGGGTGAGCCAGGCTGGACCTCAGCCAGGCTGACCTGGCGAGGAGACCTCAGCCAGCGCTGTGCAAGCACCAGGGCAAGGTCCCCCCCGGTGCTGGTGTCCTCCTGAGGCTGGGGATGAGCTGCGTCCTGGAGGATCTCCCCCAGGGACCCCAAGCCATCCCCATCCCCATCCCCATCCCCATCCCCTGCCCCTGCCCCTGCCCCTGCCCCTGCCCCTGCCCCCAGCTCCTACCTGCACACCCAGAGACCTCCAGCTCCCTCCTGCAGCCGCGGCTCCCTCCAGCCCTTTCCCCCCAGCTGATCCCCCTCATGCCCATCCCAGCCGCCCCAGGGCTGCTCAGCATCACCGCCGGCACCTGTGCCGTTCTCCAAACCTGCCTTCCCAGCAGCCGGAGCTGGTGCCGACAGGTCGCAGCGTCCCCGGGGCGCAGCGCGGTGCCACGGCGGGTGCGTGGGCTGGCCGTGCCGCTCCCCCCGGCCCCGTCTCACCGCGTGTCCCTGGGTGCTGCCGGAGGGCAGAGCCGTGCCCGGCCTGGTGCCCATCCCCAGCGCCGAGGCTGCGCTGGCAGCCAGCACGAGGCACCCAGGCGTCACGCGACGCCGCTGCCGGGGCCACAGAAAGCGGTGTGATCCGCTCCGTTTGGGAGCAAATAGGCTTTTTTAATTACAACTAATATATGTACGCAAAAAGACCCTCAGCGTTATTCTGTTTCCTTCCTCCTGACACCGTTCCCTGCTCTCGTCACGAATCACACAAAGGCAATTAAAACTCCTTCTCAGGCTTCTGCTCCTCCTTCCCCAAAGGCTGAGAATCCTTTCCCCATTTCAGAAAGCGTCTCAGCCGCAGACAAACACGGATCCCTTTGAACAGAATTCTTTTATTTTGGTTTTTACACAGTTGCTGTTGTTGCTCCTGCCGCCGTTACCATCCCAGTCCCGGCCGGCGAGGAGCCCCAGCCGTGGGCTTCCCGGGCCGCAGGCGCCGGCGCCGCTTTGGCAGGAGCTCCTTCTCGTGGCTCTGCTCAGCATCTGAGCAGTTTTGTTTTCTCTCAGCTCTCCAGCGAGAGCCCCGCTGCGGGCAGAGCTGCTGCGCGGTACCCGCGTACCGGCGGCTGCGGCCCGAGCCCCCCGGCACCGCCCGGTGCGACGGGACAGACCCGACGCGGCTGCGGTGGAGGGTCCCGGTGGGACACCGACCTCCCGCGGGGCTGGCGCCGCCGAGCAGCCTCCTGCCCGACCTCGGCCGCGGCAGCACGAGAGGTAGCGGCTGTCGGCGCCGCCTGATTAACCACGGGAACCTTCCTGGCCTTCCGTACGGGTCAGAGGGGAAAATGAAGTCGTGTTATTTCTGCTAATTTAGAACGTTCATGCTGCTTGACACAGTTTTTTTTGTGTACCAGCTGAGCGCAATGGTAAATTAAACTGGTGTCATCGCAAGTATCGGTACAAACGCGGTGCAAGCAGGCTGGGTGTTCCGCCGGCAGGAATGAGGCGTCCCGATGTGCCGGGGCGAGACATGAAGCGAATAAAACCAGCCTGCGAAATGCGAGCTCATCCGTGAGGTCGCCGGGGCCGCGCTAACGAACACAGGAGACCCCCGAAATCCTCGTGGAAAACAAGCGTCCTTTTCCAGCTTCAGCCCACGAGGTTTTGGGGAGCAGTTTTGATCGCCAGAGACCCGTGGGAGGCCAAGGAAGGAACAGCGCCGCGTGGAAACGGGGCTCCCCCCGCCAGCCCCCGCCTCGCCGCACCCCCGTTTGCCGGCTGCGGGCGCTAACACCGGGGCGGGCGGGAGTCGAGGGGCCCCGTCCTCCGCTTGGGAGCATCGCCACAAGGGAGTAACAGCAGCTTGGCCGGATCCATGGCGTCCCGGCGCTTTATACTCACCCTCCGGGCTCAACGATGACACCACGTACGCTCAGCATCCGTAATCCACATCCCGTACGTGTAGCACGCTCCGCGCTGCTGAAGAAAATCCCCGGGAGCAGCAGAGAGGGGCTTTCCCCCAAACAAAGGGCGTCCCTTCAGTCAAGCCAGCCTGCAGGCACAATGAAAAACGCGTCCCAAAGCAAGCGGCGCGGCTCTTCACGCGATGTAGAAAACCGTAATTAAGAAAGAGAGTTTTTATTAGGGCAATTTCACTTTATTTTTTCCATACAGCAAGGTCAACTATAGCAGTAATAATAAAATAAGCATAAAAACAAATTGCAGCCCAGGACAGAGTACATAATTTGGAGCAACTACAAGCAAAAAGTAAGTCTGTGATTACATAATAGTAAAACCAAGCACATCTGTCCTTTCAGCAGATGAAAGTTGGGGGTTGCAAGTAAGTGCAACTTCATTCATTATTCAGTGTGAGTACTGGAGAGATCGGCTAAAGTAGCGGCCTCGTCGCTTTGTCTTCCCAGCTTTGGCATATATCACGACGAGGTTCCTTGAACGCTTTCCATCGAACCGGTACAATTTCCCAGGGTTTTTTTTTTTTTCACCTGCTAAAAGAACAGGACCACTACAGCGATAAAAAATAATCACATAACAACTACAGCTACGGTGTGCTGTTTGGTTTGCCTGTTCATGATTTAACTCTTTTGTGAAAGTCAGTATTTGTTTTGAAGAATCTTTTTTGTGAACAATAAACCACTGAAATTGTCAGAAACTGGTTTGAATAGCATATATCTTTAATATATTTTTTTGATACTTTAAACATGCAGTAGTTTTTGAATAATGTACGGAATATTTGATCCATGATTTCACCTTGATGGTTTGAAGTACCTGCTTTTTTTTTTTCCTTTTTTTTTTTTTTTTTTTCCTTTTTATTAATGATTTTCAGGCAGATTTGAACCAGTGGAGCTTTTGTCAGTCATGAGATCTTGGAAGGATGGCATATCTTTCCAGCTGAAAAAATCCTGGCAAACTACAAGCTGTCCACATAAAGCAAAGCAACTTTTTTGAAGGGGTATGGAGTGCTAACTCTGTGCCACTTTTGCAAGCAATTTTGTTCAGCCTGTCATTTTATTAGCCTTAACAAAACTCCTTGTAATTATAGACATTTTTATTCAAAA
Source organism: Phoenicopterus ruber ruber (assembly GCA_009819775.1). Taxonomy (NCBI): domain Eukaryota; kingdom Metazoa; phylum Chordata; class Aves; order Phoenicopteriformes; family Phoenicopteridae; genus Phoenicopterus; species Phoenicopterus ruber. Next base: position 1,003,441 of record CM020223.1, on the reverse strand, counting down.
TAAGATCTTACTATTATACAGGTTTCTTTCTTTTTTGACTATATACAGAAGTGCAAAAAGTCAACCTTCTCTCTATACGTTCCCACATGCTAAACTGCAGCATAATCAACCCTCAAGAGTTTGCACACACACACTATAATTCTTGTTACGTAAACTTTGAGTATTTGGATTATCAACAAAAAGTCCCTTGATCTATTGATTATGCAGCTTATTTATAACAAGGCCTGATATTCAGGGATTTCAAAAAATATTTAAACAATATTTTAACATTTGAAATGGATACAGTAGAAAATAAATTTTATTCTAATATCTAGGAACTAGATCTTCTCATAATAACTAATTACAAACAAAATAAATCATCAAAATATTACTCAATTGTCTGCCAGGATTGTTGCGATAGCAACAACTTAACTTCTTACTTAGCAATGATTATATAATTATAAGATATCCATATAAAAGATCTTTGTTCTTTTAATGAAAACTAGACAAGAACTAACAATGACTGACATTCTTACATTGTAATATTAAATCAGTAAAATATAAATCATTTAGTTAACAGTAATACGAATACTCATATGACACTACATGTAAATTCAAAACTGAGTATGTTATGAAGAAAACTACCTTTTTTTTGTATTTTGAAAAAGTCATCAGTAAACTCTAATAGAACAAAATTCTATAAACTGAAATGGTATTCAACTGGTAATAGAAAAGGAAAACAATCTAATAAATGTAAGAAATAAAAACTACACTTTTAACGAGGAAAAAATAAGTAATATTCTATAATGTTAAGTAACTACAATAACATGTGAAGTCACCTATACTTTCTTAACACGATTGAAATTACATTGGTATGGGTTTTAACCCGTAATGTAATAATCTAAGGCTTTAATAGATGTACAGTACAATCAGTAAAATCAACACGTCATTCTTATACTATAAAGCATCTCTCTCAAGCATAAAAACTCGCAGTAAACTTGGAAGTATGGAGAGTTCTACAACCGAACCCGCGCTTCTTCCGCTCCACGCTACGCTACCAGTGACCTGGCCCCCACTTCAGCACTTTGCTGAACAGAGCAAAAATATCCTTTACTAGCTGCAACATCCAAACCACAAAAAGGAATTCCTTTGGATGAATCCGTTCTTAAAACTTGAATGCACATCTATCGTTTTGTTTTTATTTTGTAAAGGCTTTCTAAGGCTATAAGCAGTTAATCTGAACAAAAAAAAATCACATATAAAACTCACCCAAGTATTTAACCCACCCGATTTCTACGCTAATTAACATCTCCGCGTTTTCGTATTTTGGTTTGTCATGCATCTGATGTCAGTGCTTCTCTCGTCTTTGTTTAGAGTCACCACGTAAAGCGTGACTTTGATGAAGTAAAAGCGAAACCCATCTCGGCAAAACATTTATAGTCCTTTTGACTTTCGACAGAGGCTATAAATAGAAGCAAAAGAAGTTCCTCAAACGTTTGTTACTGTGTCTCAGAAATGGCTTTTCCCTTTCGTATATCACGTTATACGGTAAAATATGCATAAATATTACACTACAATGCCTTAAAATAGTTTATATATATGTCCAGTATGGGTTAATCGGTACGGCTAGAGTATCTTTCCTGTGCTGTCTACTGTTACTGTGAGGAATAGTTGGCCATTTCTGAGACAGCTTTGGTTTGAACAGAATGGTGCCCTTCGACTGATTAGTACTAATGAAGTAAGTGAAAACGTGGTTCTGAAAATAACACTGCAGAAATAATACTCTAATCGGATGTACAGTCTATGGCACTTCATGAGAATCCTTAACAACATGGTATTTAAAGCCATCGATGTGCTTTAAAATATACACAGTTGTGGTTTTGCTTGGCACATTCATCTCTGTCAGATACCTTTCTTACCACTTCTTACAATCTATTACATTAAAAATATTACTCTTAAACAAAAATTACTGTGCATGCACGCTCTCATCTATAATGGCAATTTTAAATACAAGGTGCACCTTTGTTATTTGTAAACCTTGAAAGAAATAAACTTACTTTAAAAAATTATATCTTGGTCTACAGACGTACCAATACATAATAGATTTATGGTTACATCATCGTCTGTCTTTTCCAGGTGACATACGTGATTATGTAGGAAAGAGACTACATATGCATATTCAAATCCATATGCATACTTCTGAGCTAGAAAAGATAGACGATGTTGTAGTTTTTAGACAATAAGATCACCTCAGCACAAATATCAATTAAATGTACAAAGTATATAGGCAACAGTGTGCAGTGGATTTCCAAGTTCTCGTTTCGTCTCGTTAACATGCAATGTGTGGATGTCTTACTGCTGAGGGAGTTTCCGAGTGTTGCTTGACGGTATATACATTATGGCTAATGAGCTTTCCTCTTCTCAACCCAAACACACTGTCCTTTTCTCTTTAGTTATGATCTGGAAAGGAAAAAAGAGAAAGCATTGCCAACACAGTCGTACCTCCTTGTTCGCACCGCATCGGCCCAAACTTTGCACTCGCAAGAGGGGAATCTGCCGCCGAGCACCGGGGAAGCTTGCGCCCAACCCCTGCGGGATTTCCCGTCAGCACCGTGCTCGCGGCCGGGGTTCGCTCTACCCCCGAGTCCCGCAGCGACAGACGCGCACCAGACGCCGGCCTCCCGCCGCTCCCGAGCCCCCAGCCGCGGGGTCGGGATCTGGGGGGCAGTTTCCAGAGCGCCGGCCCTGGAGGCAGCTCCCCACGAGGTGCGGTGGGAGCGCGGCCCAGCAGCCCTGGCCCCTCTCTCTTCCCAGGCCCTGCTGCCGCTGCCCCGTAAAACCCGGGAGCCCAACCAGGGCTGAGGCACCTAAACACCCTTAGACGTCTGGGACCTATGTTCCCAAGGTAATTTTTCTTACTTAACTGCCCATCTAGTGTAGCTGTTTCTCTGGTCCCTGGTGCCCACTGCACCTCTGCAGAGGGACTCCTCCTCCCGCTCCGGTCTCTAACGCGGGGACACCCCGGTCCCAGCCGACTGCGGAGGGGAGCCTGGCAGCAAGCTGAGGCTGCAGACTAGGGGCATCCCACCTCCGCCACTTAAGCACTGTAAAAATGTTTATGCTCCGCTGAAAGGAATAACTATTATTATAAACCCACTGTGGCGAATCAGTTATTCCTCACCCGCAGTAGTAACTCCATTACGGCTGAGCCATTCAATATAAAACGCAGCAGAAACGGAGCGCGAGGCAGAGGAAGGTAACGCAGATGATGAGCTATCCTAGGGGCGGTGATGTGCTGCGGGTGGCCTCAGGGACAACGGGCAATTTGGTGACAGACTGGAAGCTACACTTTACTCATAGGAAGATACAGGGGAAAAAAAATCTCTCAAGCTTAGGCAGACAAAACTAGATTTTAAACTTTGTGGGGTGAAAGGTTACAGTATACGAAGCCGACATACGCCGTCTGCAATCGCCGCTCACGCCGACACAACGCGGGTATGAGCTGCGCCTGCGCTGTGGGGCCTCTCCTTGCCTCGTCACCCACGCCAGGAGAACACTGTACATAGCGCACCGGGATCTGACAACCCGTGTTCGAGAGAAGTCAGGCTTCAGCTAGGCAGGCGACTAAACCTGTATTTTCAGAGATGCCGGCTTTCCACGTTTGCAGATTTAAAATTAGTTCTTTCTCAAGACAGCTTAACGTAAGCACCTCCCCCCTAGACCTGGCTCACATCAGTGCTGGAGCCATCATCCTTTATAAACAAAACGTAGAACTCTCATTGTAGACTCTCATTTTGCTGCTCAGAAGTTTATCCATACGTATAATACATTCCTTCCAGATGTGCAAACTGATAGCGACATCTGGTCCAACACACTAGCTAACGTGGTCACTGCTAACTATGGGATCTCCACGCAGAGGAGAACGGCACGTCAGTGGAGCTCAGAGCCTCTTCCCCCGTATCTTACGAGTTTTCTTAGAAACAAAATAAAAACATTCTGTCCCTGAAAGAGACAAATTATGCACACATAAAGGTAAGAAAACTGCAAGCAACAACACATCGGGAACTTACTGTTTGATGACAAAATGTCTACATCTGTGTAACATACTTGTGGCTAGTCAGATGTTCGGCAGATATTATGGGTATCTATAGGTAAAAAATGTACACAATGAATAACACGTGCAATGAGCCGACCCAGAGAGACAGCATTTTGCTACAGAACATAAATTTGGAAAAGTGAGGATCAGCTGTGAGTTGGTGGATTTTATATTGTAACTATAAGTTAAAGTCAACTGAAGTGCTACAATAGCAACTTAAAACTGGAAAACGTTGTGTTAAGTACTACTTGACAAATATAAATATTATTGGTTGTTTAGGAAATAAGAGAAGTTAAAATCTACACAAGTCATGCAGTGCAGTAATTGAAAATAGCCCTTTTTGTTGGCCTACACAAAATTCTGTGCTTTCGGTGTATCATTTAAAATGAGAAATTCTACAGTGGCCTTGTTTCGGTCTGATTTTGTGAAGTGTTCACTGCTTTCACTGTCTTGGGTTTTGAATGCCAAACCTAAGATGCCCCGAGCTCGATTTTCACGGCTGGTGAAAATCCACCGCCGAGAAGAGCTGCCTGCTCTTCCCACGGCCGCTGCGGGCATCACGGTGCATCAGCTGGAAAGCTGAGACTCCCCAAAGCAGTGAAACAATTCTCAAAATGTTCGTCTGCATAAACAGAATTCACTATCGGGCTCGCCTGAAGTGCCCCATCAGCTCAGTTTCCCATTTAAAAAAAAAAGATAAATAAATGGGATAGATTCCCAGCAGAACCAGCTGATACTCTGCAGCCAGCCCTGGGCCGCAGCGTGCCGCCCTCGGTGCAGCGCGCGGGCCGAGGCCCACGGGAGCGAGCCCACGCAGGCCAGCGCTGCGAAGGGACGGCGCGGAGGCATGCCGGCGCCGGAGGAACCGGGAGCAGCCTCGCGGTGCAGACAGGACCACAAGTCCGGCTGGGGGGAGCAAACAGATGCGCCCACGTACAGGGAAACGTGCTGGGGCACACGACACAAAATTGATTTGTACGATCACGAACGGCTGCTGCACTCGGAAAGGCCCTTTTTCCTGATGGATACTGAGGCTGACCTGTTAACCCGCACAGGGAAACGGGGGAGAAAGGGAATGGGGGAGGTTTCTTCTTAACTAAATCATTTACAGGTCTCGGTGTCGTTTTTTCCACCCCTCGTGCCCTCTCCTCCCCTAGCGACTTCACACAACTACAACATTGCCAACGTGTACAGAAATGTGCCTCAAGCGTAATGAAGCTTCTCATACCATTTTTTCCTACTGCTGCAGGACAGGCTGTTGCACCCAACTGTGTAGAAGCATCAGGGATAGTGCTGTCGGAACATACCAAGGACCTTCAACACCAGTCAATGAAGATGAAGGGCCAGATCTTAAGACTTTTGGCATGCATGCACATTGCATCGTGTGGCATTAAATAATTTCAGCATTGCTCACGTAGTATATACATATATTCGTTATATATGTATATATTGAGGTTTGGCTGCAGTACTTCACTACGTGTGTTATGAGGCTCCAGGGAGGATATGCATGAAATGATCAGATTCTACAACAGAAAGTTTCCCTGTAATCTATTTGGGAGAGTGCATGGTTATTTAGACAGACATGATTTTAAAGAATAATGATGTTTTTCTGTGGCTTGGCTTGTTCTCGCAACTCTCGGGACTTACAGAGGATATAGAGACACTTAACTGTATGGTGCAATAAATCACAATATTAAGATACTTTGGGCATACAGGTGGTTGCTTGCTTAGGTGACACGTGTGCAGAGGTAGTCCTACCTACAAACTAGCTCTCCAGAACACAAAGTAATTCTTATGCTAGTTTAAATCCGCGAGTGACGTGGTCATTAGGCAAACACTTCTCAAGAGCAGAAAGTGCTACTTGCTAAGCAGACCAACCGGACTATTTTGGGGATTGTAAAATATCCAGGTCACTTTTGAGACTCGGGATGTGCACGCCTATGTATCACTGCAATAGTGTAATTTTTGGAGCAATATTTTTGAGAGATCAGCAAGCCGACAGGTTAAGGAAGAACGCGCAGCTGGGCGCAGTACAACATGGCCGTGCCCAACAGGCACAGGTGGAGCGGCTCGAAGCCACAGGCTCTGGAGCCGGGGCCTGCGGCACGGGGTACCCTCAGCGGCAGCGCAGCGCCCGGCAGCGAGGCCGGGGGCTCCCGGCTCGGCCCCTCTCACCGGGGGATCAGCCCCCAGCACAGAGGTGCGGGAGCAGCAGAGCACGGGTATCGCTGCTTAACGTCCACTGCAGCTGCAAACCCGACAGCTTTATGACGGGATTTTGAAATTGTTTAAGGAGTTAGCTCGCATGGCTTAGGGAGCTGAGTATGGCAGGTGAGCCTGCCTTAAAAACTGACAATTATCCTCAGAATTAATTTCACATACAGACCCACACCTGCAAAATGCTGAAGAAAATGTTTAGTTCCCTTTTCTAAAAGGCAAATGTGTGATTCCTACCGAGCCAAGAGTAATACCTGCATCTTAGACCAGAACTGATGGTTTCATGACGTAAGGCAATTCTAACTTCCTAGTAAATCTCAAAAAATCATTTGTTTTTATAAGAGAAAGAAGAGGGTCTCTTAAGAGTCTTTACTGTTGCACTTTCAGCCAGATGCACTACAGAAACCCGTGTTTTTGACAGCCCAGCGAGACAAAAACGGCCACGCTCCGTTCTCAGGTGCAGCTCCAGCCGGCACGCGCGGGGCCTGCAGCTCGCCTGGCCGCTGGGGCTCGTCTTTACAGCACCGTTTCCGGCTTTTCTGGGAGGACTTCTAATAATTACTTAGTAAAGCATTATTCGTTTCTTCCTGAAACACATCCGAACATGGCAACGATCGGGGTAGCTCTTTAGAAATAAAACGCGACTCTAATGGACATTTATTTCCTAACTGAAGCTCGGCTACTGCAGCGAGCCATCGGCCCTTTCCTAGCAGAATCGCAAGCCAAAACAAAGGCTGAAAAGAAGTTTGTGTGTGGCCCACGCTCAAACATTTTTGTTTTGCTCTTGGAAGAGGAGAGTCAGAACACGTTCAGGCTGCTCAATTCAGACTGTTAAAATTCTGATCCTGCAAGCCCTCTGCACAAAGGTTTTGCTGGCTTTCACTGGAGGTCTGCACTAAAAGGAACTGTCGGCTTCACAGAAATAGAAATAAATAATGGGGTCCGTGTATTATCCCTTTCTCTTTACATCTCTGAGAGCAGAACTAAGCAGCACGGCCCGTGAATGTTAAGACTGAGTCAGAAACTCTATTATCAATTATTTTTAGCATCAGAAATGGAACTGCAGCACCTTTTGAGCATGGATAAAGGCTTATTAAGCTGTGCTGCAGGTCTCAGAGAGAATGTGTAGGCCAACAAGAGGTAAAATCAAAACCCCCATGCTCATTAAAAGCACCGATTTCAAGTTGTCTGTAAGGAACAAAGCTGTAAATTAGCAAACCTGGTTGGCTGTGGCTGTTGCAGCGAAGGGAACACTTGTGGCAGATGTTGTTGCTGCAGACACAGTGGCTGGCGTAGCACCGTGCACCATGGGAACTTTCGGAAGGAAAATCATATAAGCAAACATACAGAAGAGTGTAGCAGTATGGGAACCAGAGCGACATGTGGTAGGATAATTGAGCATGGTATTTATCACAGCAAAAAGCCCGAGACATCATTGCCAGCGCGTGACATGCAATCACAGTGCAAAGCAGGACAACATTCCAGGGAGAAAGAGGGGAGGGAAATGAAAGAGAAAAAAAGGGGAAAATGCTTGTTACCATCAAATCAAGAAAATCGACACAAACAAGCTTAACCATTTCAATACAAAAACCAACAGAAGACTTTTTAAATGCCCTTATATTTACAAATTGTTGTCTTTTAAAAATTCAACCCAAATATTTACCGCAAACAAAAATTAATCTTGTTGAAGGACAGTATACGTCTACGTGGCTATAGTAAGATACAGTCTTTATTTAACACAAGATAGTTTCTAAACACTGGAACTCATAGTCCAATCAAAATCCACCAAGGACCAATGTGCAATTCAAACAACTGCTGGACAAAATTAACAACGTCTGTGTGTCCGTGTCAATTAAATAAAACAATTGCATTTAATTGACAGGTGTTAGTGCAGGAGGCTAAGGGAGATGGATTGGCACGAGAGCTGGAAGTTAAAATCTAGCAGTGGATTTTGAGGGTCCGTGAGCTGCACCACAGGTTTAAGATAATCAAGAAACAAAGCTGGCACCTACCAACACTTGTAGCGGGTGTCATGCACAATATTGAGCCTGCCCATCATGCATTGCAACAGGAAGGTGGATTTGGAAAGGGAAAAGAATTAAAACAACCCATCACACGTGTAATTAGAAATTTCATTTGAACAAAGAAGAAAAATTGTTATTATGGGAACAGTGGCATGTAACTGTCAGCACAATCAAACCATACAATAGCACAGTGATCCATTAGAACTAGTCTCCAGTGAAGGGGAAAGAGCTGATCAAACTGTGTGCTGGTATATCGCGCTTGCCTTTGTAGCACCGCGGAACGTTAGCGTGGCTAGGAAAAGCTTCTTCAGCTTTATTTTAAAACTCTTTTAGTCTTTCGCCTTTTGACATGAGCTTTGTAATGGTCTTTACCCTGGTTTCCTCAGATCAAAATACTTTAAACTTGCACCTGCCTACGGGTACCCGAGGTCTACCCCTGCTAGGACACGGGGACACACGGACTCGCCGGAGCGAGGGACTGGCACGGCCGTGCCCTGCCCCTGCAGCCGCTCGGGGAGCGCAGCAGACGGCTCTGCCCTCCTGCCAGAGCAGCCTTTTCAGCTGGGGCCCTTCTCGGACGGGCCGGAGCGACGACTCCGCGCAGAGCGATGACCTGATCTATGCTGCTTCATTAGCCGCGGTCCGACTGCTCCAATAGTTAGGTAATATATAGGCAAAAAAAGGGTGCATTTGGCATGCAGTACTTCTGTCCTATCTGTACGGCCCCTGTGAGCGCCGGTGAAGTGGAAGTGATCCCGACTGTCCTCTGGTCTGTTGGCTTAACACGCAGGTCAGAGGAGTCACCGAACAGCTCAAGTCTCCCGGGCAGCTCACGGCAGCACTAACAATACTCGTTCAGCGTTTTTTTCTACATTGTTGGACATATTTTAAGCTGCTGGTGTCTGGGCTCACAACCTGCAACTCTCTATAGGCTACGCAAAAATAATTAAAATGACAGCACCTGGTGAATTCTGCCCTGCAACTAGAGAGCCAACAGCAGTACGGTGGTTTTAGGAACATTATCGTATCATATTTTAACTATCACTAAGTTGATAATTCTGTTTGCTTTACATAGCAAAACGCCTTCCACCAGACTGAACTCAGAATCTTCTATTTTTACTTCCCACATGATAAAGATATACTGATATTTCAGAATATCTGTTTTTAATAAATGATTCTCCTTTTTCATTTAACAAATAACATTTATTAACACCGCTAGCTATGCCTGACACAGCAGAAACTGAAATAAACTCTGAAACCTGGGAACAGAGATTGGAGTGGCAATGGAACGGCACTCTAGGAGACTGCCAGCGGGAGCCATGGCCACGCTGCTGCCTTGCCATTACGTGACCGTAACGGGGGGACAGGAAAGCGTTTTAGCCGGTGCCAAGCACTGTAGTGGCTTGCACAATCTCAAGAGCATTTAACTAAGCAGGGAAAAAGTCAGTCAGTGTAATTACTGCTGGGGACAAGGTTATTCTCTGTCATCACTGTATCTGTAAGGCTACAAAGAAAAGGGCGTAATCATGTTTCCTAATGACTCTTCTATTTCTGTGTTGTGGAAGAGGCTGAAAATATCCACAAAGAAAGGTTAAATAAAAGAAGGGTAGCTGTTCTGACTTCCCCACGGACGAATCGTGGGTGAAGTCAACGGGACCACTTGCAAGGTTAAAAAAGGGAGCAAAATTTGGCTATAAAGTGCGAACAGTAAGTAAAACTGCTTTCTTGGTCCCTCTTAGGATATCTATATGGTGTTAATGAGGTTACAGAGAAGAACCTTTGAGTTCTGTCTCTCTGTAGAAGTGCCCTATTGATAAGGTTGTACGTACTTCATTAGACCTGGAATATTATGTCATTCCATGCGTAATTAGGACTACATGCTGAAGACTAGTTAGATTTTCATAATGACTCTGAAATATCACTGTAAAGCTTTTCAGCTCAAAATTTTAGTCTGAGTTATCATCATTAACATTATAACCAGCGCACACAGTTTTAAAAGGGAATTGAAGCAAATGAACATAAGGCAGAAATGAAAATACTAGCTAGGGTGCAATAACTTGCAAATATGAAGACGTAATGCTGTATGACCCTCTTACCAGTAATAAAAATCATTTTTGCTATGACCTTAATATTCATCTTGACTTCAGAAGCTTTGACTGACTAATGAGAATGCATGAATAATAAATGTGCAGTTTCAAATGTTCCCTAGCTTTTCAGCACAAGGCAGAATTTTAATTCAAGGATGTGCTCAGTTAACTGATCGTAACTTCACAACCAGATTATTTCTGCAGTGGAATAAAGCTATTTTTATAAATATTCTAGTTTACTGGTGTTCTAAGCATTTTTTTTCTCTTCTCTCCCTTGTGTTATTCCCCTCAGTCTATTTGTTCTGTCCAATCTACTAAATGCTAATTAAAAATATCACCATAGACAGCATAAGCACTCCTGTCGAGGTGAACGGTTGTGCCTGATCTTTCCCTCCCTAACACTTTGGAGGGGAGCAGCGTTTTCACACAGACCCAGAAGCCCCAGGGCAGAAGGTCTTTACACAGGTACCGCTTTAGGAAAGCACCTGTGCACTGAGCGAGGCCCGACCATGAGCAAGTTCGTTCTCTGGCGCTGACGCTGCAGTAACTCGGTAAATACGCAGCGCGCTAACTGAACGGCAGAGGTGGCCGAAGCCTTGCCGCGGCTGGCCAGGTGGCTCTGCTGCCTGCCGCAACTCTGTCCCTTGCTGGCGCATCAGGACAACGGCTCCTGGGAGCACCCTGCAAACCAGCCCCTTTCTTCTGGAGGATTACGCTTCTCAAAGAGCCTCTGGTCACCCGGTTGCCACGCGCAGGCCAGGAACAGCTCTACCAGCACAACTGAGGAGACAGTGAGCTGAGGCACAGGATGGTAACAAGCACCAGGGCAGGAATTTCATCTAGTTGCACATAGGAGCTCTCCGTCTGTACGAACAAACATACCCCCGGCCAGCTCACCGTTACTGCAGGACAACGAGCATGTGCAGCAGTAGTGAACGCCACATAACTAGTGCTCTGCAAGTTCACAGCCCCACAGTGAAACGGTTGCCCGTGTGTCTGCCAAGGCGTCAAGAGTCGGCAGCCAGGACCGAAGTACCAAAACAAGCTGTGAACATCTATTAAGTCGTGCAGAGCCTCCTCGTTCGGCAGACTAACTCCACTTATTTCAACTAGCCAACACCACAAGTGTTCCCAGCTCTTCCTTGCAACGCCTCTCAGGCTCCCCTCTCGCTCTGGGGACGGCTTCCAGCAGCCAGGGTTTCTGGGAGACCTCAACAGGGGAGCTGTGCAAAGGGGGAGCTTTACTTGAGAGTGCCGAGATGAGCATCTAAGAGCATTTAATCATTTAGAGTGTGCCGGAGTGCTAAGTGTCCATCCCCTGGCATGGACAATCCCTTTATTTGCTTTCACATGCCCTTGCACACAGGCAGCCAGAATTAAGCCTTACAATTTAGAAGAGGTATTTGGGTTTGTCTGGAACATGAGTGGAAAATTCTCAAGGGTGAAACATCAGGAGTGAAGTGCCCTGCAGAGAGGAGGGTCCTGCCAAGATCCTCCATAGGGGTACACACCTGTATCGTGTAGGTTCTGCGAGTGTCCTGCCCTCCAGACCTGCTGCATTTTCATAAATTCCAGCTGAAGCAACTAAGAACACGTATTTACACTTGGTGAGTAATTACACTTGGGGTGTCTGAACCTGAAAAACGTCACTGTAATTCAGACCCCACTGAATTAACCTGCCTCTGCTCCATGGCAGGTTTTACACATACTAAACTTCAGTGGTCAAGAAAGGTTAAATGAAGCGCCAGGAACCACTGCACAAACTCCTGCGGGTTTTGGTGTAGATTTGGTAGAGGAGGAGCTGAGGTAGGTCGTGTGTAAGTGTGACGTGAAAGGTCCCAGTGAATGATGTAGTGCAAGCGAGGTCTGACACACACGAACCATAACCCCAGCTTCTAAGTTCAAAGGGCACGATTCAAAGCTGCTCGAGTACTTCCACAGATCATCCAGCCCCTCGCTGATTTAATGGAAGCTGGAAAATTGTGTGGTTTACTAACGGCATCAGTTATGCTTTGCCAAAACAAATCCGTGAAATTGTTTAATGTCTACAGGAAGGACTGGGGTCGCACAAGCATTTTTATATGAATTTTAGTATGTGGGCTAGAGACCTGACCTAAAGCTTACTCAATCAGTCTTTCTATTGACTCCAACAAGCTTTGCAACAAGCTTTTACTATATATTTTAGTGGTTGCAATGCATTTTTAGAACCTAAATAAGTTATTACAATGTACTATATCAAGCAACTGATTTTTGTGCCATTTAAATTATACATGTTGGTCGTATGTCAGATCAAGAAAGAATGGTAAAAAGCATTATACCGAATTCCTGGGAACATACTTGCCAAAAATGTTTAGGATAAAATCCACAAAGATTTTTGGAAAAGACTGAATAGCTGTATTTTCTTTTTTCCCCTCCCTTCAGCTAGTGTGCATTACGAAGGGCCGTCCTCGCAGACTCCTTCCAATATTTTGAGTACAGATCTATCAGACGTTCTCTGCTTTTCAGCACTTACCTCCTAGAATGATAGTGCTGTTTTAACGTGGGGTTCATATGTAAAAAACTCACTCAGCTGTGTTAATACAGGCATAAATTCACATGACATACTAGAAACATGCCTTCTTGTGAAGTGCTGTTTGCAGAAGCAAAACACATATCCCAGCTTAAAGTCTCATTTGCTTCAGAGGGATTTCTGCTTCTGTAAATAGTACAGGCATCAATTCTTCCGCAATCACACTAGGACAAGTGTAAATTTGGTCATTCTTGAATAAAAACAAGTGCACCTTGGTTCTGCTTAGTCCAAAATCAGCCCTTTCGTGGTAGAGGCCTGAACCTTGATTTTTTGTGTCCGTTCGTGATTAGCCTGTCTGTGAGACTGCCTGCCTGTGCCTTTTATGATCACTGCACTGTAATTAAAATCAAAACCTTCAAGTGTGTGACTCAGAACAACTCTAGCCAAGCACATGAAGGCAAAGGGGTCTTACAGCAAAGAGAAACAAATACAACAGCGTAAGAGATGTGTAACGAAGAGAAGTTAATCGAGGGAAAGAGGAACGAGAGAGAGGATTTCAAATTCTGATTTGGGATGACAGAGCATGACGCTGATTTTTATATTAGACTGGAAAACACCCACCCAGCTTCGGAGAGAAGCAGAGAGAAGCCAGCCTTCCTGCAGCGGGCACCTCCTCTGCCCGCGGCTGCCCCGGCACCGCAGCGTCTCTGCCTGGAGAGCCTGCTCGCACCTGGCAGCAGCCGCCCCGGCACCGGCGGCCACGCAAATACCTCTATGCATTTGCCATCGGGAACAAATGGTTACCTCCTAGTGTATTTTTTCCAGAATTCCCCCTTCTCCCTCCCCAGAAAAAGGCAAACGAGAAGCACTTACCTGGTGGGAGAAAGGCTGTATGCTGCTGTAACTGCATGTTGGCAAGAGCTTGCTGGTATTGGAAAATACCAGTGTTAAAGACTGCGGTGGCACCATTGGTTTTTTCAAGCGCAGGCCTCTTTGGTAATGGGGGAAGTACAGCTTGAGGAATTCCCTGAATGGTGGATGGGTATAAAAATAAAGTCCAGTAAAAAAAAGAAAAAAAAAAAGGGGGTGGGGGGTGGGGGGTGGAGGAGGACGGGAGGGAGGGAGAAGAAAAGGAAAGAGAGAAAGGAAAAAAGAAAAATCAGTAGAAGGCAAAAAAAACCAGGCAGCACCATGTTTATCCATGAGCAAGCAAGCAGCATAGCAGACTTAACTACCAAATAAAAGGCGAGGTAAAAGCTTTACGAGGGAGCACTACTTTAGCCTACCATTACAGCGGCACAGGTAACGTGTCGGAGCCGTACGTTATAGGAACCGGCGTAAATATTACGCTACTGTAAAGCTTCAGGGTTTCGATCAGGAGCGAGGCTATCGGGGTAGGGGGAAGCAGCACTGCTAGCTCCATGAGGATCAACACGTAGAAGCAATGTTAATAGTCACCGTCCGGAGCGGATGGTAGGGCCGCTGGCGCCAACCCACTCCCCGGGCCCCAGCGCCTGCCCGGGCATGCAGAGCGCGCGCCGCATGCCGGCACCCCCGGGCCGCCTCCGCGCCACAGCGCCGCGAAGCCATGCCAACGCACCCTGCGCCCGCGGCCGGCCCTGCGCCACGGCCGCCCGCGCGGCACCCTCGGGGAGGGGACGGGATGGGACGGGGGGACGGGAGGGGAGGGGAAGGGAGGGGAGGGAAGGGGACGGGAGGGCGCCGGCGGGGCGCGGGGGCGGCGGGGTCCTGCTCTGGGGCGCTGCCCGACCCGGCCTGGCCCGGCTGCCCCCGCGCCCCTCGCCGGGGATCGGGGAGGGGGGGAACCGGGATATTCCATTGCTACACATTAACCCCAAACTCAACTCTACGATACAGCTACATGCCAAGCTAAAAGGTGAAAGGTCATAGTACCAGGTCAAAGGTTGCCTCGAGGGGTCGCTTCAGTGATTTGACAGCCGACTGAGTCTTAATTAGCAGGCAGCGAGCACATGATGGCAATGGCCAGTGGGGTCAAGCGCATTAACATAAACAGCAAGCAGAGGTGCATCATGGGGGCAGCAGTGCATTTGGGTAGGTGAGAAAAAACAAATAAAAACAAATCACCGGATGCCGTGTACAACGGTAACAAGACTAGGCATGCACGGGGGGCCGGCGGGCGGCCCCCGCGCGGGCAGGGCAGGCAGGGAGGGCAGGGCAGGCAGGGCGGCGCCCGCGGCCGCCTCCCGCCCCGGCCCCCCTCCCGCGGGCAGGCCGGGTGAGACGCGGGGCGCTCACGGCTACGCAGGAGCGGAAACGGGGCTCCCCGCAACCGGCTGCAGGCTCGCCGCCCGCGCCGACGGGGCGCCTCTGGGAGCCCACGGCTACCGCCTCGTGCCGCCGGCGCCGCCGCTCCCGCTCCTCCTGGCCGCTGCGCCCCAGCGCGCCCGCTGCGCTCCTCTTCCCACACCCCCACGGGGCTCGGCACAGGCAGGACAATACGCCAGCACAGCCCTCCTTGGGGTGCTGTCCTCTCCTCGCCAGGAAGCCAGTCCCTGAGTAGCTCCAGATCTGGCTGCTACGACTACGAGGTTTGCTCTAGCGCCCGGCGAGAGCCGCCGACAGCCCTTGGGTGGGGACGGGGAAGGCGGGCTGTGAACAGCAGTAACACAGTAAGGTCGACTTCCAGCTAAGTCTCTACAAACACGGACTTAGGGTAACTGAAATATGGGTTCATCTATCTGTGCAACTAGATAGATACACATCTACCCACACACAAACATACGATAAACTATATATACATATATGCACACACACGTACAGACACGCACACACGTATGCACACATATATGTACATATAGGTACTCTGTACATCAGCAGGCAAAATTAGTCAAACACCTTAACGGTCTGAAACTACTTAAGAGCAGATCTGGCACCACATGCTGAGAAAGCTCATTGCACCGTGTAGTGACTGGGATCCCCGAGCACACGCACCCCCCTCCAGCAACAACAGCTAACACATCAATTATTTTCTCTCGTCAACATACTTCTATTCCAGAGGCGTTTTCCAAACTCACCATGGCAGCTGCAGTCGCTGCTGCCTGGGCAGCTGCAGCTTGGTTAACCTGGTACTGGGCAGCCTTGATCTTGGCTTGCAGGTGTGCAGGAGGGTGAAAATATTTGCACTTTTCCCGTGAGCATCTCCCTTTGATGTAATCCATGCAGACAGTGACCGTGTTGTCGTTGGTGTCGATCATCGCGCTGTCGGCGGGGTGAGCGAACCGGCAGTCGTTCTCTCCCCTGTTGCAGTTGCCACGCTGGTACTCTCGACATACCTGTGACACCAGGAAAAGAAAGTCGCTTAATTTGGGTGACGGGTGTTGCGGGCACGGCTTGGAGCCGAGTTGGGACTTCTGAACGTCTGCGAGAGCACCGCGGGGACGGGTGCCCGGCCCCAGGTGGAGCACGGCAGCGGTGGGACGGTGGGCTCGGCCCCCTGGCAGCAGGGACCTGGCTTCTCTAAAGCCACTTTGGAAGTCAGAGAGCATCAAAACCCACCAGGATCAGGAGCCAAGCCCACAGCAATTTTATTTTGTCTCCCGCTTAGCTGCCCACAGGGCTTTTTCTGTTTTCTGAAGAATCGTGCTGCGGCTAGTTCTCAGAGATCGCCCCAAGCACCACCGTGCCCAGACGCGGTCGCGCTCCACTGTGAGCTGGCTGTGCCCGAGTTAGCAACACTCGATGCGTTGATCACGGTGACCGGCCAGAGGTGCCGGGAGGATGACTGCGGGGCCCCTGAGCAGCCCTCCCGGACAGGCGCTTCGTGCCCGTGCCGGGGAGCTAGCTGTACCCGTGTGGCGTGCGGTGCCGCACCGGCCCCACGATCCAGGCGTCTGCCACGAGAGGGCAACCCAAAACCCGCAGTGGCGGCGGCTGCCTCTCCCGGGATCGCCCTGTGGATCAGCAGAAGGTGGGCCGCGTTGGGAAAGAGCAGAGGCTCCAGCCAGAGCGGTCGCCGGTCCCGCTGTCGCATCGCCGCTGCGCGACAGCGGCCAAACGAAGCTGAAGGAATCGGAAATTGCACACAGAAACCTGCTTGGCTGGAGGGCATCCCCTGCAGCGTCCCCGCGGCTGGTACGCGGGCTCCAGCCCGGCCCCGCGCCGGCCCCGAGCCCTCCCGGCCCTCCAGCCACCGCCAGCGGTGCAGGCACGAACTGCAGCACCAGTGCGGCAAGCAGCGGCTCCCTCTTCACACACCTTGCAAACCCTGTATTTAAAAAAACGACATCTGTTCTTTTCATGGTCAGCTCTTCACAAACCGCAAACAAAAATGCGTTTGTCATTTTAGTTTTCCAAAGGCTATAGGAAACAGAAAGGGACAAAAGCAACCAAGTTTGTATAAAAATAAAACCGCTTTAGTAGATGGAATTTCCTTTTAAAGGTGGGTGCCCATGAGCTTGGATCATCAGTATTTCCTCAAGGACCTTGGCTCTGATCCCTGCAACAAACCAAATTTGGTTGTTCTTTGGTTTCCATCCATGCTAGTGCTCTAGCTGCTTTTTAACCCCTGTGCTGCTTCAAGTACCAGCTGCCCATCATCTAAGAGTTATGAAATGACATCCCTGAAGGACAAGAGCAATGCCATTTGTGAACCTGCTCACAGGAAACATCCATTTCTCCAGCGTGACCCTATTTATAGTCTTTTTCCATATAGTGACAAAGACTCTGGATGTATATTTGCAGCAGAGCCAGTTCAGGCACTGCCACTGATCTCGTTCGTCCCCGTGGCCCTACTGCTGGCAGCTCAGTGCTTGCAGAACTGTTTCTGCAGCACACGTGAAACAGATCGGGCAAATTCCTCAGCTGGAAAATAACCGCTTGCCTTCCAGGTAACTCTTCAGCCGGATCTGTTCCCTGGTCCAGTCCCCATGCAGTGACACGGCCCGCTGTGCCAGCCAGCACGACACGGGGAGTGACTGGGGAAGGAGGTGGAGCCGGTTTAAGCCATCAAAAAGTATAAGTCTGCTTCTGGTACCTGTTGCGTGCCAGCACCATCCCTGCTCCGACGGGACTCCTGGGCTCTCCCCCCTCACTCTCAAGCACACACCGAACACAGCTGGCATATCATTGCTTCCCCAAGGGAGCTGCGCTGCGCCGGTCAGCCTCACCGCCTGCGTTATGACTCGCACTCCTTCATCGTCCTGGAATACCCTCTGGGCCATGAACCAGTGTCTTCTACCCAAACACAGGCCTCCCAAATAGACAAAAATGGATAATTTCCTTTGATTATTTGTTTACAGTCTAGAAGTAAACCGAAGTCTTTTCCTCTGAAGATAAAGAAAAGGATGCAGCTAATGCCAGTTGACTGTCTTTGCTCCTTGTGTTGTGTTAGCGATCCACAAAACTGAGGTCGCAAAACCACTCCACATATAAGCAAGAACTACTCCGTTAATAACACGAAGAGGATATCTACAAATTCATATACAAGTGCATATATATAAAAAAGTGTCTACAGAGAGAGAGAAAGAGAAAGAAAACACATCCACAGATAAGCTAATTTTATCAGTTAAAAATCAAAGAATGACCAGAAAGCTGAAATAGTTAGGCAGACAGAGATAATCTTTGGCACGTCCAGAGCAAATTTGCAGAGAGCTGCCATGCAGTGGCTGAGATAAGGCAATGAACGGCTCTCTCACAGTGCTCCTTAACAGAGCTGCGAACAATGGTTTACAGCAGTCAGACACAAACCATAATACCGCTAGTCCTTTTAATCAGTGTGACCAGCAATGGCTTTTCAACCACTGCCATGGTAGCCAAGAATGTTTCCAATTCTTGTTTGTTTAAAAGCAAACATTGAAAATGGCGTTATTTTTTGCCACAGGCATGCAGTAATGTGTCATTCATCTGCTGGAGTAAAGAGAGGCACGGAAGCATGATACATTGTCTGGTCTTTCAGATCTGGAGATCTTTTATTTAGTTATTTATTAATAGCCCCGTAATTAGTATCATAATTCTCAACTCAGTACGTTAAGAAACACAAACAGAAGAGGCACCTGTACATCTCTAGCCTGTCTGTAAAAACGCTGCATTGGTGCTGCAATATTACTCATTCATCGCAATTCACTTAACTTGTGCTAACTTGGGGCCGAGTTTATTTTGATCGCCCCGCTGGGACTCAAGTCGCCCACCGTGGTGGGGGGACAACCGCCACGTCACCCCAGCTACGGCGGAGGTCCCACGCTGCTCACCCAAAAGCGGGCAGCGGTGTGGCGGGAGGGAGCCCTGCCCTTCCACGAGCAAGGCACACCTCCGGGCGCCTTCTCTGCATCGCAGAGAATTTATCAAAACGGGCATATTGCTATCCAGTACGTTTTGAACATTTAAACAAATGGCACCGCTAGGTCAGATTTCCTGATTACTCAAGATCTGAAAATCCCCAAGAACTTCTAAGCTGCTTCTTTCTGGCAAAAAATGGTATATATGAACCAAGCAGGAAACGGCAGCTTGGCTGTGGTCATTCTTGGTTCTTGAATACTTCTAATAGAAAATGATGGCATTCAAACGGAAACACACACGTTTTAAATAAAATGGTTAGGCAATTCATTTCTCTCTCACTTCCCTGTCCTCCTTCTCGCTTCTCTTCTAGTTCACTGGAAGAGCCACACTTTTGTTCAAGATATTTCTGGCAGGAGAGGAGTGTGAGGAAAGCTGTAGGAAAAGCCTCAGCCCATGGAATTTCCACCCTGAGATCCAGATTCCTTATGGGAGTGGCTGAACACGCTGGACACCCAGACATCTGCATGCTATCTGTACAGGCGACACGGTCCAAATACGTATGGAATCAATCCTACTGCTAGTAACAGTCACCGACCTTATCTTATGAATACTCATATTAATTCGGGAAACCAGGCACACTGCCTGCTTTCCTTAAAATCCCAGGTATATGTATTGAGAGCTTTTAGTTGTGGAATGGTCTGAATCCGTATCCCAGAACACGTGTGCTAACTTGATTAATGCCAGAGTACATCATTCTTGAAAATAAGTATTTAAAATTCTAAGCAGAACAAATCATATGCCAAGATTAGATGCTAACATCATAGCGGTTATTTTTCTCAAGGACAGTTCATTCCAAGGGAGAGCGAGCTAAGCCATATAAAGCTCTCTAATCATGTCGTAACAAATGACAATACCGACAGCAATAAGCTCACTTAAAGAGCAGGTAGACACATGCCGGCTTCTCTGAGAGGTAACAACCAGACCACGCAAAACCTTTCAAATCAGTTCTGCATTTCTGTAATCAATGAAGTATATTAAAATTAGTTGCTGTTCCTAAAAGTGATGTGCTTATTTCGTATTTGTATAATAAATCTAGATACTCCAGATTAAATAACGATTACACTGGAAAGCACTGGCTACTTATCTTACCACTTACATATTTCACTATTTAAATTGCATTTGCTGAAGGGAAAGGAGGAAAAGGCATCCCCTACCAACAGATACAACGTGGTCAGACAGCAGCACAGTTGGAATCGCAGAGTCGGTGGGTCAGCCTGGATGTGCTCTTGATCCCAGTCAAAATAAAAAGCAAAACTTAAACAGCTTAAAGGGCAGAAGCAGCTGGAGTTTTTAAAGCGACCTACATGGCGCAGTGGCTAGAGCAGAGCCAAGGGAAGGCCCCGTTAGGAAGGCAGGGTCGGGACAGCCCTCCTCCAAGGACAAGGACATCTCCCAAGAGCGGAGCCCACCGAGACATAAGCAGCTACAGCAGAGAGGGCTGCTGGGTGCCGACCGAGCTGGGGCGTTAGTCAACCGGGGAGCGTGGCTGAGAAGCAGGCGTCCTGCTCGACCGCGTTCTGGCTGTGAGCTCAGCCCACGGGAGGGCTGGTGCAGCCCGCCCGGCGCTGCCGAGGGCTCTCCCCGGCGCAGGGACCCGGCACGCTCCCGCACCGCCAGCGTTGCCTGCGGCAAAGGAGGTCTGCTCCCAGAGGAATCCCCGCACAGTGCCATTTCACCGGGAAAGGTGACAAAAGAGCCACTCCTCTAAGTATCAGCACTTACTTCCAGCAGTTCCCAACTTGGCCATCAACTTCCTTGCCATTCAAGTTCAAAGCAAAACCACCTGGCCATTTTTTAAATTTTACTGATTTCAGCTGTTTTTGCTGGCTTTTCCTAATTGATAAAAATGTTTTTTACTGCAGACTGTGCCCCTGGGTGTTTTGCGAGAGTAACACGCTCACAACTCCCTCTCATGCAGAGGAGTTTGGCTCAGCAGCGTATCACTTCTCTAAATAGCTATACAAAGAGAACACACGCATCTGGAGGATCAAATCCTGCCTGAAGGCCCAAGTTTCATGAGCTCCCCGTGCGCTTTGGTCACAGTCTGCTGGCCAGCACAAGCTCTGCCCTGGAGGCTGCACATGGAGGGGCAGGTGCCCCCACGCAGCCCCTCTCGGGCTCCACCGACGTATGCACTTCCCTAGCCACGGGCAGAGCTGGTGCTCGGGGACTTGGGTTATCTCCTGCTTATGAACAGACAGCTTTTGAGCCCACATGTCCCCAACACCACTGACCAGCACCGCGGCCTCTACATGGGTGGAAGCACAATCAGACACAGCAGCCGACCTCGGTTCTGCAACCCAAAGGGCTCCCCGCCATCGGCATCCTCCTCTCGGTACTCATTTCTGAATCTAGCATGATTTATTTATGAATTTATGTAACTGCATTTTGGTTTTAATCCACCTCTGGCAGGTATCCACCGTGAAATAGAGTCCTCAAAGGAAAAACATCCCTTGACGATTCCAAACAGCCACCCGTGCGCCAGCTCTCAGCTCGGTGCGGCTGCCTCTCCTGTAACCTGACCGTGCTTTGGGGAACGCTTTCCTCGGAGAAAACATCTCTAAAAAGGGAAACGATGCGATCCCGCGGAAGGGGAACCTGTGGTGACGTGAGCTCTGAGAATAGTGACAGCGGCAGCGGGAAACGCTCGCTGCCAGATGACCCTCCACACTCCTCACAGCCTTCTGAGCGGCAGCTTGTCAGTCAGAGATGCGACTAAGAAAAAGGAATTAATTTTCCTTGTAAGGGGAATTAATCTCTGTTAATGCAGATGCATGGGCAGAAAGAACAGCATTACAGTTACAACTGGCCGCATTTTAAAACAGAGATCTTTCTCGCTCCTCCCAGCATGCTCCCTGAGTTCAGGGACCATATCCAAGAGCAGAACAACCCCTCCACCCCCCGCACCCCCAGGCCTTCGCCCCCTCCCCACGCCGAGGAGATGCCGCAGTGCCAGGAGCTCTGCGACCTGCCGCTGCACTAACGCCACAGGACGCCGGTGCTGAAGCACTGGCCACCGGGGTGGGGGCTGCGGGCAGAGCAGGAGGGCTGGGGCTGCAGGGACGGGTCACGGCTCAGCTCGGCTCTCTCCACCGCCGATCACAGCTGCCGCTGGTGCTGCGCGGCGCCGGGGAGGGAGAGCACCACCGGCCGTGCTGCAGGGAGAGCCGACCTCTCGCAGGCGGCGCGTGCCCTAACACACCGCCGTGTCCAACAGACCCACGGGGTGACGGCGGATCGCCCCGCCTGCTCAGCCTCTCCCATCGCTGCCTTTTAACCACCAGACCCGACGGGGCTGCCCAGCGCCCGCGCACAGGCTGTGCTCGCAGGCTGTGCTCGCAGGCGCACCCCAAGCGCGCGGCAGCCGGCAGCACGTCGCTGGCTCACCGCCCACGCTGCCGCAGCGCCGATAAGGTGCCGAAAACACTGTCAGGCCTTTCAGATAAGAAAGATTCAGGGCAAGGGAGAGTACCAGCTAGAGAGCAGTAACACTTGTCAGGGCTGCAGCAAGGATGATAAGCCGGGCGCGGGAGGCTGGCGGGGGAGTGCCAGCACCATCTGTCCCCAGCGAAAGTAAGAGAGAGGCTGAAAGCCCTCCTTTACTCAGGTAGCTGCAGCTCTGCTTCAGCTCCACCCGTGCCCACACAGCCTGCACGTTAACACCTTCTGGGCACACACTAACACGGTTTCGAGGCGCTCTTGCTGCTGCCACAGTCATTCCTAAAGGGGCTCAGTATTTCCATTTCTTTCTGCAACGGAGGGTCAGAAGCAGAACCACAAGCATTAACTTACTGTAGGATCACTCAGTCGCTCCCCGTCCTTACCTGTCACCAAGATACGACATTATCAGCTGAAATGAAACCTGCATTATTTTCTTTCACAAGAAAAATATTTATCTAGGAGACATAATAAATGACACAACTTGTGAGAGTAAGTTACATGTATCAACTCCTACCTCCAGCCTGTCTGTCCTCATCAGCTTTTGGGCAGCGGCGGCGGCAGCGGCAGGAACCGGGACACCGGGGTTCCCTGTCACCAGCATCGGGGCAGTGGGCAGGATCTCCGCTGGGACCAGGCCTGGGGAGACGGGCCCCAGGTAGGGGTTGAAGGCGGCTGATGCGTTGGTGGCTAAGCTCGGCGCGACGGAAAACATCGGCTGCAACCAGAGAAAAGACGACAGACATTTTAAATATTTGTACTTGCCATGACACCAGCATAGTAACTTTTTGGCTATCATCTTGAGGACAATGGCGATGAGTTTCTGTTACTAATGGGAAAGCAGCATTTGTCATGTTTGTGGGACATGAAGAACACCCGTGCAAATGTCGCGCGCGAGCGAGACGACAAGGGAGGCCCCCGCCAGCCTCCGCTGGTTCTCCTGCTCACGCTTCCCCTGCACGCTTACAACACGTGGCAGCTCTCGGAGCGAACTCGCAGTTGATCCGCACTTGAGCAACGCCACCATAAACGAGCGCTCCTCAGGGCCACGGGAGGACGTCCGAGCCTCTCGGAGGGACACGGCCAAACACGTACAAACATCCGCGCCCGGGGAAAAGGGCATCTGCACGAGAGCCCCGGCACACCATCAAACCACAGGCAACTTCAGACACAGATAAATGCATTTCTGACCCTGGTGACAGCCAGCACTGGTTCAGAAATTATAAAGGTTTAATACAGGAACAAGACCAGATGACCATAATAATTTATTTTCACAAAATTAAACAGGCTGTCCACGCAGGTATTCAGAAAGACATACACTGCATCAAGGATATGCTTTATTTAGACTAAAACATTAAGCCAGAGAAAGAGAGCGAGCGAGCATGCAAATACTGGGGTTTTTGTTTGTTTGCTTGTTTTAAAAAAAGAAAGAGTCAGATGCCCTTGCAGGCTATCACATGTTGTGAAGATAATTGGCTGTAGAAGACCAAATAATGCTGTAAGACCAAATGCGGAGCTGTTGCACTGCAGTAAAGATTAAATAACTCTTCTGCCCCACTGAATGCAAAGGCACTGCGCTACCAGCGTAATTGCCAAATAAGATTTAGTCTGGCGTGTTTATCTTTAGTATCTAAATAAAGTAGTTACTCAAGGCATTTGGATTTTTCTTCCAAACTAATTTTTAGAGGGAAAAACAACTACAGAGTTAACGTAACTCTTTTTCTCTGTTTCCTATCTGTTTAAACCAGACAGCATATAACGCCACATGTTTTTGTATTCCTGAGGAAATGACTGAACTGCTTGGAAGCAAGGAACTAGTCCACTTGAAACACTGGACAAAAACACATGCAGAGATTCCCAAAGAAAAAAGACTGAAAGTTGTGTAAATGGGAATAATTTCTTTAATGTCTTTGGTTCTTCATCCATGTGGATGAAAAACAAACAGGCAAATTTTACGTGAAATAAAATATTACTCTTAAAGACACTATTAATTATCTGTACTTTGCATTATTGTGTTATCAGCTATGTAATAATGGACACTGAAAATAAAACTACGAACCAGTCAGTTAGTGTGTAACTTCAGAGATATCAATGTTTGATTTCAGCCCAATATACTCACTGTACAGTAAATAAAAGACTATCCCACTTATCTTCTACTGAGATCGTTTTATAATAATATAAATATCCTGCGGCCTTTAGACCACTGCAATATAACAGCCTATTTTATCGGAGCCACTTCACACTACTCGGAAACTCACAGGTATTTTGCAACGTGCTGTACGCATGTAAATCAGGAGATAAAAGCCTATCCTGCAGTGGGATCGGCCCAGACTCGGAGCCACGTAGCTGGCAGAATGAGACCACGAAGCGGTGAAACCTGGGCAGCACACGACCACTTCTCGGTAGCAGAGGAGCCTGCCAGGGCACAAAGCCACCCCAACACTCCTGCACCCAGGGGAAATTCCTGGCGGTACAGAGGGCACACGGCACAGCGCGGATCTCCCAGGGACTGTCCCCAGCCGCCCCAGCACGGACCCAAGGCTCAGGTGCTGCGGGACGGGGAGGAGCGGGAGGCCAGCCCGCTGCTCCCTCTGCCCCGAGGGCCACCCCACGCATGGCCCTGCCGTCCCCAAGCGTTGGCCGAGGGTCAGCCTGGAACTGCAAACTGGTCAAACTGGGACCCCGATGCCACGCAGGAAAGACGGGGGGGGGGTTCCAGGTCAGTCCGAGCTGCTGGGCTCGTCTCTGCTGCTTACTGCTCACTTGTTTTCCAGCGAGCCTTCACTTCCCCATCTCTGGAAGCAGAGGTAGTATTTCTCGATCACCACAACAACCAAACCATACAACTACTTACTGGAGTAACTACGACTACAGTTAGGGCCCTACTATGCTGTGCATCATGCAAACTAGCTAAAAAAAAGAAAAAAGCAGCTCCTGTAGATCCGCCAAGAGAACAGAGGTGAAGGAGGACACAGCCTTGGATGCAGCTCTGTGCTGCCAAATGCCCCATAATCCACATCGTCCCACCTACTGAATAATTCTGCTCTAAAAATGCCTGTGCACAACCAACGAGAACCTCACCAGCAGGTCTGATCCCCACGGCTCTGCCTTTCCGTGGCACTGCTCGCTAACGGGGACTATCGATTGGGAAGGAGACACAGGGGCACCTTTGGAGACTGGCCTCTGCACTGCAGCAGAGCCATGGCTCCTCCCTGGACAGACAGACAGATGGGCTTTCTGCCAGTGCCCCAGCTCGCCCGCCCCGCGGGGAAGAAGCTGGACTCGTTTAATGCATCTTTAACAGTCATCTACCGAGCACCTGCCATGCCAAGGAAAGCACAAGAGCGCACCGCATCCACAAACACTGAGAACCCCCGGGTACTCCTGAGTACAACCGCACCTCCAGGAGGGTCGGGGGCCTTGCTCGGCGGCACGCTCGCCCCCGCAGCGCGCAGCTGATCGCCCTGCAGAACCGCAGGCCTGACCAACAGCCCCGCGCTTCGGGCCTGTATGGAGCAAGCAGCCTCGGGGCTCCCCGGGCTCCCGGCGCCCCCGGAGATGAGGAACGGCCCCAGAGTCTCCAGCCACCTTCGCGGTCCACCTCCGCTCTTCTGGTCTCACATCTGCATCCTCCTGCTTCTGTTTAGCATTTTTCACACTCTTCCACGCTGGCAAGGGCAAATCCAGGGTCTGCCATTGCTACGGTGAGGCAGCACAGCAGCACCCACTGACGCGCTAGTACCAACTGATGCTCTAGTACCAAAGCCATGGTCTAGCTGAGCCCAGCTCCCCCTAAACTGGTTTACAAGCAAGGAGGGCAGGACCGATCCGAGCAGGCAGAGCTCTTCCTCGGGATCTCGGCGCTTGCAGTCAGCAGGACACGCAATCCCTGCTCACGTCTGAAATCCCCTCCCTCACGCGCCAGCTAAAGACAGATAAAAGTGAACTAAAAAGGAAAGATGGGAAAAGTCCACAGATGTTACTTGCAACTAAGGTAATTAACACATTTATCAAACAGAAGTATGAGTGAAAGGATCCCACTGCTTTGCTTACCAAATTAGAGTCTCTCATTAAGTTAGTTCACTTACTTTTATTAAAGCACAGGGTATTGATTTTTGTAAACAAAACAAACTGACTGAAGCATCGTTAGATGGGATGACATAAATCACTTGCTAGAACACCCAGAAATAACATTTGTTTCAACTGTGCTAAAAAGTAAAGTCATTTTAAGGCCAGATTAGTAGGATGACATCCATTTGGAAACACTATTGCTGGGACAGCCAGTGGGCCTTGCTACGAATCCCCATATCGAATGAGCCTGAATTCTGGCAATGCACAGTCCGTAATGCTCGAGCTCAGGCGGTGCACACAGAAGTCACCCAGGCGCGGGGAGAAGGTTTGTGCTGCACTTCAATATACACTGACTTAAATTCTGTTCATTAGGGACAGTGTGAGCGTAGCATAAAAGAGAATTTAAATTTGATTTAAATGTTATCCTCACACTAGCCTCTCTTTCTGTTAAAAAGGAATGTTAATCCAAAGGACTGCATTAGTATTTTTTTTCGCGTTTACCCAAACGTTGGTGTGTGCCTACACACTGCTTTGTACAAACCCGAGAGCGCCGTATTTGGTTACAACTCATGAAACAAACAAGCAAACAGGTTAACAGAGAAGAATATTCTAAGCAATGGTTCTTACTGTTGGCTGCATTTTGACTTAAGCTTTCTCATAGTCCCAAATATGAATTTGCTGGCACTAAGGCTGTATCATTGTACTCAAATCAGGAAATAAAATTAAAATTGCGGCATGTGCGCACGTCTGTTTTGAGCTGTTGAAATTGAAAAATCATTTTGAGGTTGCTCTGGAGTTAAAGCACGTGAAGTACAGCATGCTTTTGAGCTGTCTAGCTGTACAGACACTTCATTTTGCTTCTGATCTGAAGCCATCAGCAGCGGGCAGCCCCCACGGGCAGCCCCAGCTCTCCTGCGGGACGGGAGTAAGGAGCAGGCTGCGCGGTGCCGGGGCACCCCCGAAGCACTGCGGTGCCACGGCACTCGGGGCCTGTGCGCGGCGGCTGCCCCAGCCCATCCCCTTGCCTAGGTATAGCGGCGATTTTATTTAAAGAAAAGCCAATCGAAAGAGAGAAAACAAAACGCGGTATCTTCTCACGCGGTGCTAACAGGTACTGAAGTCAATTTACTGTGACGATCCTACCACAACATTTTCTGCTCTTCTCCCCCACATACACTTTTTCTTGCAACAGCCGAGGCATAAAGCTCTGTGGGAGAATAACGGTTACGTTAACTGCATCATATAAGCTACAAAACACTTACTGGTATTCTGTCGACCCACAAAATGTGGGGCCAAATAACCGTTTGGCGCAAGTATGAGAGTCCTTTCTGCTGGGATGATTTTTCCTAAGGATTTAGCTATGTTTTGAGGAGTATTACTTGTCACTATGTTTTTTGAAATAAAAGTTGAAGAACTCATCTAGCAGAGTGAATACAGGTTTCCTAACAGAAGGTATCTAGAGGTAAATTAAACTCCCTAAATTCTACCTTTGCCAGCAAGAAAGGGATAAATGAGCTGCCAGAGAAGTGCTAATGCAGATATATTTATTTTATATATATTTTTCAACTTAGCTACCATTTTACCCATTGAAAGAGAGCTTCAGCCAGGGGAGCATTGTTTGCCTTTTTACATAGAATATACGAGCCTTGCTCATCCATTAATCAGCGCCAGTCTCGCTCATCCATTAATCAGTACCCTCTAATGTCAGCTAGCAATTTATATCAAAACGGCTCTGGGCCAAATTTATCCATAGGTTAGCTCGAACGACCTCTCTGGACTGCGTTAGAGCGGGATCTGGCACAGGGTGTTCAGCTCCCAAACGCGTATGTGCATGGCAGGTTGATGCCAATCATCTTTACGTTTGCTGAAACGAGGGATTACCGCGGAGCAAGCAGCTCAGCCCCGGCGTTCGGCTTTGTGGAACACTGCACTGTGCTTACTTACTACGGTGTAAGAAACAGGTATGATGTAATAGATGATTGCATTTTACTGTGACCAGATGAGAGATTTCTGATAGATTCTCCTTCCCCCACCCCTTTGCTTTTTGTGGAAAGTCTGATTATCTGTGCTTCTCCTTCCTCCGGCCAAGCCTGAGCCGTGGATCGCGCAGGTCAGACTGACTTGCGCCATCCCTCACTCAGGGCAAGCTTTCTGCTCTGCCTGACAGCGTGCTGTGAAAACCAAACTCCGCTTCCAGCAAGTAATTCCCTGAGAACGTTCCCCTGAGTGAATGGAAAACATCCAGTGGGGATCTTCTCAAAGCCAGGAATTTCCTAGAGCACATGAAATTGCAAAGGAAACGTCTATGTACGAAAATCCCATGCAGATCACTCACTTTCTTAAAATTAAGAAATAAGTTGCAAAAAATTAATTAAATTAACAAAAGATTCACAAAATTCATTAAATTATTATTTCAGGCAAGGGAGAATTAAGCAGTACGAAGACATACAGACCAGCATTTCATAGGATTTGATTTCTCCACCAGTTACCGGTGTTTGTGGGATTTTACAGGCATGTAAGCACACCCGCTAACTTCCTTCACCGACAACTCATTGCACTCATCGATCGAAGCCAAAAATTGCACATACCACAGGCTGCAACGGGGCACCAGGCATCATGGCGTTGGCAAGCTGCATCTGCTGGGCCAGCATGGCCATGTTCTTCTGCTGAATCAGGTTATTGCGTCCATTTATCTCCAGCTGCGTTTTTAAGTGTGGCGGTGGGTGAAGATATTTGCAGTTTTCCCTCGAACATCGACCCTGAAGAAGAGAATTGACACAATTGGCTTAGAAGCTATAGGCATATCTCCGTTCCTTATGTCATCGGCTAAAACAAACACAACGCACCCCACAGGCCTAGGAGGCAAGACCCCGGCTGCTTCTCCAGGCTATCACGTACTGACCAGAGCGACTTCACAATTCTAGTGTCAGCTGCTTGCTTTGCTTTTCTAAACTGCGTATTTCTGCAGCACAGCTCTAAAAATGTTTCTTTTAATAGTTGCTGAAGGCGAGCAAACATCAGTTGTTCTGAACGTACAGCGTGCCCGTCCTCTACGGGCACACGGCTTTGCTCAGTGCAAGCTGCGCCCGTGGGGACCCCGAACGGCCCCCTGCCCGCAGCGCTGCCGCCAGGGAGCAGGCGGCTGCGAGCCAGAAACCCAACGAAAGAAACGCGGTCCGGCTGCAGCCTACAAAAGCTCGCGTGCTACTCTGACAACGTTCAAGGCTGGCTTCTCTTTCTGCGGCGCAGGGGCAGAAGAAGCACCGAGCGTACAGCAAGACGCGCAGTCAAAGCAGCATTATTACCAGGAAAACAGCGCCAGCTCTGCGCTTTCGCTACACCTGGCATACAGCACCTTTGAAGAAAACCTCTTACATATGATGCATTTTTGTTGCAATTGTGTAAGCCAAACAAGAAAATCAGAATTGACTTGTTTCTAAATTTTTCATTGAATTCAGCTGTGGTAAACAACAAATTTCACGCACTAATTTTATTTGGATGAAAGGACATTCATCAACTGCACAACCACGCACACCAAGAAATAATAAAAGATAATTCTACGTGCAATGCATATCCGGATCCCACTGTACCCCCTTGTTACTGCGTACCCCAGCTTCACACGTAAGACAGCCCTGCTCGGTGAACTCTCTCAAGGCGGTCTCCGGCTCCGGGTGCCCCCACCCGTGGGCTCCCCGTGGGAGCGGGGCGGCCGGTGCTCGGCAGTGCTGGGCGCTCGCCCGGTAGCTGGGGCACGGGGCGCTGGGTGCGAACGTGGCCTCCGAAAACTAGCCCCATGTCCCCCCGGCCGGGGCTCACTGCAAACACCCCTAAAATGAAAGGCAGAGCTGGAGCGAAGGGCACTGCCGGCACAGCCGCTCCGACACGGCGCGCGGCAGAGGGAGGCCGGGGAGAGAAACCCCCTCTCCTGGGGAAGAGAGTCCCCTCTTCTCACGGCATGTGAGCTGCCATCTCCCATGCCATGAGACTTCAGAAAATGCAAATTCATTAATATGGAAGCTTTACGCACTAATCATTCTTTAAAATTTTAACACTGGAGCCCAAACTTTCACTAAAGGGATGATAACAATAAAAAAACCCCAACTTAAAAGAAGAATTGAATCCTTTTCTGGAAAAAAACTAGATTCCTTAAATTACATTTTTTTTTCCTTTACTCATTCATCTTTGAAATAAATCCAAACAGGAACAATGACAAGGCAAAAGACAGCCTTAATTTAAGTAAGAAACCGTTTTTATCAGGAAACAAATTAATTCAATATAGTTTGACCTTATACTGCAATTTTGCTCAGAAAGTTAAAATGTATTCTTGTTACAAGATCTGCCAGAAATCTAATTTGTACGATGATTTTTGTCTCCCCTTAAGGCTGGGATAAATGGTTTGCTGCTGCCCCCCTCCCCATCTGTCTCTCCCGCTGGCAGCCCAAAGTTCTTAAAACTCATTGTCATAGTTAGTCAACCGACACCCGAGTGATCCTTGCAGAGGAGACAGACCTGACACAAGGAAAAATACGTCAAGTTCTGTGGGTGTCTTTGGGCTACACACCAAGATTACAGAAAGCCCCACGTATGCGCAGACCACTCCTGTAATGAACGGCAAAGGCAGCTCATCCTTCTGAGCGCCCGTTCGTAATCCCCGAGCATGTTTCCTCGAATGAAAAGCACTTTCCATTACACGATCCCGTCCACCTCCAGAGACGACACGGAAGAGTGACGGCCGCCAGTCACAACGGGGAGGCGCAGAGGGACAGAACCCCGGCTGTGCCGCCGCTGCAGCCGTCGCTCTCCCCTTGCGGCGAGCGTTGGCGGGCTCCCCCGGCCCCTTGGGCCTTTGCTCGGCGGACCGAGGGGGGCCGTGGGCTGTCCTCGGCAGAGCTGACGCACGGAGAGCACCACTGAAGTCACGTGCGAGAAAATCTCCCTAATACCACAGCTCCTAATGTTGGAAAGCAACCAAAGCGGGGGCCAGATAATGCACAAAAGCTAAAAGCACAACATCTGTACTACCGATAAAACGGGGGAAAAACACATGTGCGGCCTGAGAAAATATTTTTACAGGGGAATGGAGTTTCCTACTGCAAATAAGGATTAGGATACTTCAGTAGCAAACATTAACGACTTTAAGTAGAAAAGACAAATTGATGGTGGCGACAGGAATCGGTGTTTATGAAGTGTGAATTTTAGTTACTGTGCTACGAATTGAAGCAACGCTTTGGTATGTGTGTGTACACACACACGTACAAGCGTGCAGACACGCGTCTGCGGGGTGCTGTTCCTCCCGCGGGAGCTCCCCGGGGCACCGCCAGCACCGCACGGCGAGAGCAGCTCTGTGTCGGGGGGACCAAGCCAGCACCCAACAGCCCAGCGCAGCGGCCGGACCGGCGCGGGGGCCAGCGCAGCCCCGGGGGGACCGGCCAAAACGACAAGCGGGACATGTCCCACCCGGCCGGCCCGCGCAGCACGCCTTCGCTCGGGGAAGAGCTCGCTTTCGGCTCGGGGGGATGCCTTCAGACCAAATGACCCTCAGCTCTCTCCTTTAGCACCTCACTGACAACACAGCTCAGTATTTAAGCCATTTTGCACAAATAAACGAACCTCATTTCAGCACCTCCCCCCCAAAGCATTTCACAATTACACGAAAGGGTAGGTAAAAGGCAAACACTTTGGAACAGCTTTATTTCTGTCAATTTTTCTCTTGATACCAAAACCCATGTTAATTGTTGCTACCACTAAGTAACACAGGGCAAAATGACACATTTACTAGCTGACTGGAAGCTGATATCTTACATTAGCACAGTGTAAAAATCAGACTTAATTACTGCTAAATGAGTAACATGAAACTACAACATGTGTTGCTGGAATCAGAGAGGAGCAATTAACAAACCTGATTCCGAAATGCAGATTAAACTCCACGTCCTTATTTCAGTGGAGGGGTTTAGGCTGCTCCACACCTCTCCAGACTGGACCCAGAGCCTGGCAGTGCGCGGTGTACATCCTGACTGCTTCACGTACTTCATGGACTCAAATGTTTCAAGGCCAGAAGAAACCATTCCAGAGATCTAATGCAACGTCCTCTGGCTCCTGGGAAACAAGGAGCCCCCTCCGTTGTTTTCCCATCAAGGCCATCATTTCTATCCGCTTAGCAGCTGATCTTTAAGGAAGACAATTTACTCCGAGTTTAAGACTACAAGAATATACCCCATCCCCAGGTAAACTGTGCTTACGCTTAGTTATCATTAGCTACTATCAAAAAGTTTACACCTTACTTGCTAGTATGTCGCTTTGGAGTCTAGTGCAGTGTTTAACCTTCAACCTTCTTGAATTTTCAGATCCTAGCAAATTTTCCAAAAGAAATGCAGATGTCTCTGTTTGGGAAATGGCTTTCTTGTCTTACTTATATTCCATGGACCTGCAGAAATGGTCCACAGAGCACCCAGGAGTTGGAAAACTAAGGCTGAAAACCACTGTCAAAAATCTTGATCAAGAACACCAATTGAATTCGTCTCTTTTATACTGTGAGCAAGTAGTTTCTTAATTACCTTTTCATTAGATTCTGCTATCTTCAGGCAAGAGAGTTTAAGGCAGATTTTCATCTCTCTGAACCTTTTCTGAACCCTTTGCTGTTTTTTCAATCATAAAACAATGAATATTACGAGCGAGTAAATTCGGAGAAGCGGAAGCTGAGCATGCCGGCAGTGTCCCGACACGCTGTACCAGCACACGGGTAGGGTTTTCCCAGCATCCTGCTGGATTAAAAGTTACTAGAAATGCTCCTGAGGCTCCTCAGGCACGCTCTTCAGCAGAGCCCGCCCGCAGATCTCCGGTCCCTCGAGGCAAGCGGGACAGGGCCTCCCCCACGGGCAGAGCCAGCCAGGAAACTCGGGGTGCACAGCACGACAGGGGGGGGGATCACTCACACGGCGATGCGATATTTGGGCAAAAACCTGTTGCCAAGATCCTGCGTTCACTTCCGCGCTCAGGACTCCTGCGGGAAGAAGCGTGGCTCTCGCTCGCGCCGCGGCTGACAGCCGGAGCGGCGGCTCCCTGCCAGCAGCCGTGAGGAGGAGAGGCCGGGCAGGGCCCGGGTGGTGCTGCTGGAGCCGGGCATGGACACGGACCCGCTGCGGCGGCCGGGGCGCACCGGCCCGAGCGAGCCGTGCCTTGCGGCCACGCTGCGGCTCTGCCACCAGCCTCCCGCGGGAGGCCAGGCCCGGGCGGCCTGTGCGGCCTGCCAGCCACGCTGCCCTCCCCACACGTGTCCCCGCTAAGCGATGCCATCAGGTACCACACTCCCCAGAGCAGGGTCACCGCGAGAACGCGGCCCCGCGCGCCGTGACGAGCCTTTGTGCGCGCCCTGCTCACAAATACACCCTGCAGAGCGAGGAAGAAGAGGGCGAGCTCGGCCCGTCAGCCGGGTGGCTCGGCGTCCTCCCAGCA
Organism: Phoenicopterus ruber ruber; assembly: GCA_009819775.1. Lineage (NCBI taxonomy): Eukaryota > Metazoa > Chordata > Aves > Phoenicopteriformes > Phoenicopteridae > Phoenicopterus > Phoenicopterus ruber. Next base: position 969,253 of record CM020223.1, on the reverse strand, counting down.
GGAATGCCGGAGCGGGAGGACGCGCGGGCCGCGCTCACATGATGTTTTTCTCCAGCTATCATATCAACAACGTTCAGGCAGAGAGCCCAGGCTGAACCAAACAGCCAGCCTGACTGCCATTAAATGAGGGCAGCGTGATGTCTGCAGTATTTTAAGCTGTCCAGCCTTGGCAAGAGCAGGCGATGGGGACAGGGACGGGGAGGAGCGGGTGGCACTCGCCTGCCAGGGAGCTGTGTGGGGCCCTGGGAGGTGCCCCCCCACACCCCCGTGGTGCAAGGCATGGGTCCGGCAGGAGCCGCCGTGGCAGGGCCGGGGGAGCGAGGTGTCATTCTTTGCTGGTAAGGCCTCCCGCCATGCTCTCCAGCGCTTCCCGCGCCCGCGTCACCTATCTACAGGCCACTGACCCAAGCACATGGCAAGCACACGCCGAGCCGCGGGGGAGCCGAGCGGGGACCTGGCTGTCCCCTCAGCGCCGTCTGGGGAGGCAGGAGGGATGGGGCCGGGGGGCCACGGGCCCAGCATCACCCCGGGGGCTCTGTCCGTCTGTCCGCCCCCACTGCCTGCTGGATCAGGCCCACCTCTGGATACCTGCCTAATCTAAACACCACGCAAACATCATGAAACGGCGAGGGCTGGCAAGGGCGGTGCCAAGAGAAGGCATTTGTTTGCAAGCTGATCTACCTGCGTGTTGCCTCTGCACCGTTCCTCCTCCCAGCAGCGTCTCCGCGAGCCCTTCTCACGCCCGGGTGTGATGCTGGGCTGGTGCAGCTCCCGTGCCCCACTGCAGCTGGCCCGGGCTGCGGGGACACACTGCACCCCCACCCAAAAATGCCCGGAGGCCCGCGCCTGCCACGCGCTCCCTGCCGCTAACAGCCAGGCCCCACGCTCGGAGGGCGCTGGCAGACTTGCCGCTGGCTTCACACGCGCCCAGCACACACCGCTGGCCGTGCCAGCGCTGCCGGACGGCATCGGCACCCAGCGCTGCTCCGGGGAACCTGGGTTTGCATCCTGGCCAAAACGGCGGCAGGCGGGTAAGTGAAAAACGCCAAACCGGGAGCAGCTGCAGAAGAGCGGGAGCTGCCGTGCTGCACGAGGAGCCAGCGCAGGGGGAGCAACCCCGAATGGCCAGGGACACCGGGGTGCTACACTGGAGCCGTCAAACACGGCTTTTTCACCCCTGCACAGCTTCCTAAGAAATAAAAAACAGACCCCAAAACATACCTTAAAAAATTGGTTATTGCTATTCTCAATTTTTTGTCATGACCCACACACCAAACCCTGCAATCTAGGTGTTTTCCTGAAGATTACTGCGTTTTTGGAAAAACTGCTAGTCAGATTATTGTGCTCAGCAGCGTTTGGTTGGAAATAGGAACTAATCAGAATGTGTCTGTAGGAAAATATTTACTTTCTTTATCCATTTGTTGACAGAAAATGCCCGTTTTCTTTGAGTTTTCTATTTATTTCCCTAGACAGGTGGAAACGAGTAGCGCTGCCTCTCAGCGTGCGCCTTGCCTTCTCGGAGTGCCAGACAACAGCACTCGCCTTTCTATTTGGGAAACCCGGCCACATGGGGGGACGGAGTGAAGGGGGAGAATCTTTCCGTGTTACGTTACTACTTCCCAACCACAGGGAAATGCGGGTTTCTTATTCTATTTTTCAAATTTTCCTACAGAAAAATCATTCCTTATTGGGGCAGACACGTTTTAGATGTGCAGATTTCTGTTTCAATGACTGGTTAAGTACCAGGAAGAAGTACAACCTCTTTAGCTGGCAGCAGCTACTACACAAAGACAGACTTTTAAGTCTTATTTGAAACATGGGGGCAAGTCCACATTTGCTTCTGCTCTTGTTACAGAAGTAAATTGTTTAAACTCGTGCTGGCTGTCCATTTTTGTCTTAGTTTTTAATATACGAATTTATTTCCTATTCTGTACGTTCCACTTTCATGGCTCAAAAATGCGGTAAAGAAGAACAGCCCACTCCGGCCATGGGACCGGGATGCCCTGGACGCAGCCTGGACGCGTGTGCCTGACCCTGGCGGTGCTCGGTCTCCTATAATGCCTCAGCGAGGGGCAGCTCGGGGTTAACCAAGGTCTGGGGAGCAGGCGTCAGGTCGGGAGCTTTTCGGGAGCTTTTCTTGCCATTGCCTTCAGGGGAGCAGGGACACGGTACCTCTGCCCTGGCGCCTTCCCACAGAGGGCCAGAAGCACTGCCCAGCTATGCAATTTGGCCTTATTCCCCACAAAGCGGGATGCATTTCATGTGGGTATTTGCAGAATTGTGGAAGAGAAAACACGCAAAACTCAGACAAAAAAGAAACCATCGTCAAGCCTGTCTTGGAAACCCCCCCCCCCCCCCCAATTCTGCATTCTGAAAAGACAGTGTAAGTACTTCTACAAGACTTGGATCACCTGACAAACGCGTTGGATTTTGATGTTACATCTCGATACTTAAGATTTTCACCTAGATGTGCAAGAAATGAGTCCATTTATGTGAGGTCACTACCGTGTTCTTCTCTTCAACACCATTTTTCTGTGAAGCGCAGCACATCCTGTTTTCTAGGTCCCACATCAAATGTTAGAAATACAACGGCAATTCTTGCTCTCTGAAAACAATTTCCTTCCAGAAAATACTCTGATTGCATGTTTAATAATGAAAAAGTATTCTTGGGATTCACTTCTGAGACTGCAAGCTCCTTTACCCACTGCAGTTATGGCTTAGGTAATATGGGTACTAACAATTTTTGCTTTTTCCTTGAGGGAATAGTTAATGGAAATATCAGCAGAAGTCAGTAACTAATTAGCAAGATAATTTGAGCTGCGGAGCCCTCTGTGCAAGCGTGCTGCCGCCCAGCAGAAAAGCAGGACCCGCCGCCAGCCCCGAGGCACGCGGCATGGTGCTGCCACAGCCCCGGCCCAAATCCTCCGTGCCCTGCAAAGGCTCTTTCAAAGGCCAGAGGTGAGCCTGCCCTCTCGCGCTGGAGCAGCAGAGATCATGGAGCCAACCTCACCGCTGACACCGGGTGGGCTTACAAACTAATGGCACCCAAGTTGCCTTCATCCAACCACCCAATCTGCAGAGAAGATCTCAGGGTGGCATCGGGTCCAGCTCCCACGCCCTGGCATCCCCGGCATGCCGCTGCTGGTTTCCACCTCCGCGCCGGTAAGGTGCGTGCAAACCCCCAATCTCATGCACACCAGCGCACATGCTTTGTGTAAGTATCTGCACCGAGGTCTGAAAAGCAGGTCCCTGACTTTGAGTAGTTGCTATTAGGCCTTCAAAGCTGTTTTAAGAACTTGCAAACATCCACGGCTTTCAGTACCCGCATAAACTTTAAACCAATTCCAATTCAAAATAATTACTCTCCCATACCTCTCCTTAGAAACACCATCTATCCGTCACGCAAAGGAAGAACGGCAAACTCATCACCCTGGTGGACTTGGCTCCAGCCTAAAACTTTCTTGGAAAGCACAGCCTGGTGGTGCAATAAATAAGGTCTAATTAGCAAACTGCTCTCGCAAGGTCATTGCTCCTCTGGGCGCAACCCGCCAGGACCCCACCTGCGCCCGGGACCTGCAGGGTCTCAGAGCAGCCCCGCGCAGGGGCACTGCCAACGCCGAGACGCCCCGTCCTGGGAAACCCTGCGAGCAGGCAACGGGCAGTTTTCCACACGGAATCCTCGCGGGGTGCAGGGAGGCAGGGAGGGCCCAGACCACCTGCCGTGGCCTGGCACCCGCGGTGCCATCCCCCAGAGCAACACCCAACACAAACCCTCCTCTCCCAGAAGGAGCCTGGGGCTCCCACCACATCCACCTCCAGCACGCCCCTGAATCTCAGGCTGAGGTTCCCAAAGCAGGGCTCTCCCTGCATGTGGTTATTTCCACGGGGACACTATTTCATAGAACCACAGAATAGTTTGGGTTGGAAGGGACCTTTAAAGGTCATCTAGTCCAACCCCCCTGCAATCATAGAGTCACAGAATTGTTTAGGTTGGAAGAGACCTTTAAGATCATCGAGTCCAACCGTTAACCCAGCACTGCCAAGGCCACCACTAACCCATGTCCCCAGGCGCCACACTGAGCAGGCATTTGCAATATCTGCAACTGCAATATTTGCAATTACCGCAGGATTTGCGGTAACGTAACGTGTAAGTGCCGTCAGCATTCCCTCTAGCATCCGGAGGGGTTCTGTGACGGGGCGCACGCAGCTGTGGGGGGACACTGCTCGGCACAGCGTGGTTGCAGCCAAACCCGCATGGCGGGGAGAGCGCAGAGAGGGAACACTGCGTTGCATCTCTATTTGCAGTGTTACTGGTGATGAGACAGACCGACAGTGCTGGGACGCCTGCAGTTTTGGAGAGGGCGTATCCTTTGCAGGAGAGTTGATTTGGGAGGATCAGCAAACATCAGACTGGGCACAGCCAAAGAAGAAATGCAGAAGAATTTTGAATGGACAGAGACTAAATAAAGCTCACAGTTACTGCTGTCATTTGATAAACACCGGAGAGTGCACACTGAGCATAGCGATCCTGCCGTCGTTGTTTAAGGTTATCCTTCTGCAGCAGCATAAAACCAGAAAAACCAAACAGACCCAGCAAGCCGGTGTGTGCCACCGGCTCTGCGCGTCCCCGGTACGGCCCTCACCACTTACTGCACCAGGGCAAGCCGCCTGGCTCCACACGGAGCTTGTCTCTATGCGCCAGAGTTAGGAAACATTGACCACCCTCCGTGTATCTGAAGTAAATACGTCTGTATGGACAAGTTTCATAAATGCAGTTGGTCTGGGAAAGTCTTAAAACTCAGCTGCGCCAGCCTGCTGGGTCTGTTTATTTATGCTATTTTTATACCACTGCGGTAGCACAACCCGAGATACCGAGCACTTGCTACACCACTCTGCGTGTTTATACAAGAACTACCGCTCGCAAAAGGAAACGGGAAAGCTTCTTGTTTTTCATCAATCCACTAGCACTGTGCCATTAAAATATCACCATAGAAGTCCAGGGGCAGAGGAGAACGGAGAGCACCAACGTGCCACTCGCTGCGTGTGGAGACGTTACCGGAGAAAACCCTGGCTCTTCCCCCAGCGTCCCTGGAATAAACCCCCGGCTCTTTCCCCGAGGTCCCAGCGCCGGCCCCGTCGCTGCAGGGAGAGCCACAGGGCCCCGCCGGCGCGGCGCGAGGAGGAGCGCGGAGCCCTGCGCGGCACGGACACCGCCGGCTGCGGATGCCGGGGCGGTTTGCTCACCCCGACCACGGGCCGGCCGCTCGCTTCAGAGCCGACTCACTTGCATCCCCACAGCGCTGCCCGGCTGGGAGAGCAGTCGCTGCCCCTCGCCCCCCTCAGCTAACGAAATTAAAAAAAAAAGGGACTGTCACCTATAAACACCTACAAACAACCTTCCAATTGGAATTTTGAGCATACAGTGCTGCTCAGGATGTCCTGGAGCCAAATTAATTCTCCAATTAAAAACTGTTGCTTAGCAACAGGGTGCGAGACGCAGGAGAGAGAAGCGGGGTGCCGGCTCCGGCAGGACGGGCGCGAGGAGCCGCCTCGGCCCCGGGGTGCACAGCCCGCAGCCGGTGCCAGACCCCCGCCTCCGTGGGGCGTCCGTGGGGCACCTCGTGTGCGACAGGTGAAAACAACCCTCCAGCGCCACAGGGAAACACAAACTGCTGCCCAAACTCTGCTCCTGCTTATTCCAAAATGAAACCGAAGTGAAAGAAATACCAGCCCCGTGGCGTTGCTCTGGGTTTTGAGCAAATATTTTTTTCCTCAGGTGGTTTTGTGAAATGATGGTTAAATATGTGATCCTGCATGCAGCACTGCTGTCGTCATCACTACCACTAAATCAACGAGACAACCTCCACGCCACAGGATGCAACGAACCCGGCTTTTAAACACAAAAGTGTCGACCAGAAGCGGGCTGTAATCTCTGCTGACGGCCTTCGGCAGCTACCACGGCCTTTAACCACCTGCAACGGTACGACGGACTCACCAAAGCATTTCTGTGCCGTTAGAGTTACCAAGTCCTGCTTTTCAAGATCAGACAGACAACCCTCTAATATTTAACAGGCTACCTCCTAAGAAGAAAATAAAAGGTTTCCGTGGCCAGCAGACACTCCTACGAGTGCTGCCCATCCCAAGCATGCTGCGTGAACATTTACTGCCCTGTTACTACTTAACAGTTACTAATGACTGACATAATTAAACCAATTGCTTTTGGGTATTGCGAATGCGCCCCGGTACTGGATGGCAACAGCCAGAGCTGAGGATGCTCTGCTGACGTTTCCTCTCGGCTGGGGGCTCTGCCCGGCGCTGGCACCTCCGCACCGGCGCTCCTGGTCCCCCCGTGCTGCCGGTACCCGACCGACTCGCATCCGTGCGAGCCAGAGCTAGCAAACCACGCTGAGCAGCGCGGCTGTAACAGATTAAGTATTTTTGATCCAAAACAAACATGCAAACACCTCCCTCTTCTAGGGAGTATAAATTCCTTCTGACAGCAGAGCTCTTGGCGCATTAAAACCCAAGCAGGAAGATGGCTGTTACGTAAAATCCGAATATTGCCTGTAAATGGTAAAACTATTTATACCGATGCTCATGTGTTTTACAGGAAAACATTTAACTACATGTAAGCTATGGTTTGCCTGTTAAAAATAAACTGTTTGCACTCGCTTTGTTGTAGTAGCTAGCCTGCCAAGCATATGTTCAGAGAATTTTTTTCGTATTGAACAAAAAGAGTTACTGGACTTATTTTACTGACTTGAAGCATAGGAATTGCGGTCCCGGTTACGACCCCGAAGCCAGGCAGCGGTGCAGAGGCAGGACGACGATTGCCGAGGCACTGCGCAACGCTGATGTTCAGCCCGCTTCGAGACGCAGCCCAGCAGGCACCGGAGAGTCGTGGCTGCACCTCAGCTCCTCCGCCAGCTCCCCCGCTGCCCCGGCTGCCCGTGGGACCGGGGGTGCCTCTCCCCGGAGCCGGTCCGACCCCGTAGCCAGCTGCTGGTTCACCGCCAAACCCACGGGCTGGGAGCGACGCTTGCTAACGAACCCTCAGGCAGATTGCCCGTCCGTGCCCGTGGAGGCAGGCCCCGCGGCACCCCCCAACGCGGCCAGGCCCCCGCTCGCAGCCCGACAGCCTGCCAAGGAGATGGCGCGGGCTTGGATGCTCCCAAATAATTTCCACGTGCAACCAGAATGCCTGCTGGTGGGAAATGCACGTCTTCAGAGGAAGGAGGCGAGGACATCGGCCCCCTGAAGACCCTTCAGATCTCTCCGGGGCTGCAACGGCAGCACGTGAGCTGGTGCTCGCATCCTCTGCAGACATGCTTTTTGCACTTAAGGGGAAAGCTGAAAATGAATTCAGCTTTTTTGCCAGGGGAAAACAGCTGTGATTGTTTTCTTTTGTCCAAAACCGCACACTGCGGATGCATGGAGAGCTTGGTTTTTGCTCCCCAAGAGGCGTACAAGAGGGTACGGGCATCCTGCACCCAGCCACGTCCCTGAGGTTCCTCCAGAGGCTGAGCCGGACAAACCGCTGCTTGCTGAATGGTAACGAGGTGTGCTGCGTCGTTAGCCGCTCCCACGGGCGGTGTGAGCTCACTGCCGCGTGACGCGGCCCTTCACTGGGCTCCAGATTACCGCGGGGGGTGTAAATCACACCTCTTAGCAGCACCCCATCCCCGTGAGCACACAGCCTTTTAAACGAGAAGTATGCACTTATCTGTCCCGGGATGGAAATACTTGATTTTATACTTTGCACAACCCATCCTGAGGATCTATCCTTAAAAACAAATTTCTGTTTTTTAAATTAGGCTGTTCCAAAACTCGTTAAAATCCAGGCAGCCGGCCCCGATCCCTGTGCAGGCCCTGGGCAGGGCTGGCCCTGGGCACACACCGCTCTTGACTTCAAACCAGCCACTTCCCTGACAGCGGAGGGACGCGGGGACTCGGGGCTCCAGCCCAAAGTCCGATTCAGCATCTCGAAACAGGATCTGCCCGCAGCCCCGCGTCTCCTGCACCGCAGTGATTTCACTCCGAGGGGATAAAGATGGATGTCGCTGCATTTTGTGGGTTTTGGAGCCACTCGAGCAGTGCATTCCTCTGCCGGTTCCTCCGCAGCACTGGCACACCGGAGGAAAACCAACCCGCTCCAGAGCACCAGCAGAAGGGCAAATGCTGAGACAGGATAACCAATGCCTTGTGCCCAAGTAAAAAAGATGAAAATTGTCTGTGTATTTCTGCTTTTGTATGTGGTTTCCATGCATAAAATGAAAATATACCACAGCATGGCAAAACCCAGCAGGCTCTTCTTTCTACGTACCGTAACCATGGTCCTGGCACCATCGTGGTCGGGCTACCCTGAGAGCAAGCGTGCCGGTGCAGCTGCCTACGACAAACACATGGAGAACTGGGGGAGACAAACGCCTCCCCCCGCAATACACATTTCCCCCTCGAGCACAGCGAGCGGCCCGGCGACGTGCGGGGTGTCAGAGGACTGCAGGCACAGAGGCCAGCAGTGGGGGGTGCGGCAGTTTCGGTCTCCCCTCCTGAGCAGCACAAGCTGCCCTTCAGACCTCACCTGCTTCCCCAACTATCGCCGCCACGCTTTGATCTGCCCAAGCACACTTCTCCGGTCTGGAAAATCATCCCTACATGTCCTGCTGAGCAACAGCCCAATTCCACCTCCCCGCCAGTCCCACCTCCTGCTTCCAGCGGCCACGGAGGCAAGTGGGCTGCCACCGGCCCCAGCTTTGTAATACTAGCCTCAAAATAATTAACGAAACTTATAAGTAAGGTAGAATCCAACCTACAAACCAAGCACGGAGCTGCAGTGGCCGAGGTAAGCCCCTCTGCAGCCACGGGGTGCGAGTGCTCAGGTCTGACGGCAGCATGGGGACGGCATGGCACCGAGCTGGTACGGCCACGCAGAGCCCGGCAGCCACGACACCCGCGGCGGAGTCCCTGCTTGCAGAGGGAAAGCAGCAGAAAACGTGATAAGGGGTTGATAAAACAGCAGCGGATGAGAATAAATATTGACAACAACTGCTGAATTTCTGTTAAACAAAGGATTTCACATAAACAAGCACCAGCCAGTCACAGCTGAATATCCCCGTTATTAACCACCGAAGCTGAGGAGCATGGCACTGAGTGCATGGCCGCAGCACCGAGGGACACCAGGAGAGGGGCCACATCCATGCCGCATGTGCGCCGAGACAAGCTTGTGGTGCGCAGCCACCCAGCATCCCCAGCCCGGTATGGCCCCGGGGCGCTGGGGCACTGCTGCTGCCAGACGGGGGCAAACGACATCCGACGGCCCCACCTCATCCCAGCAATTCATCAGCCAAAATAACTGACAGGAGTAAATTACGAATTTTATGCTGCTTAAGTTCATCACAAGCAGAAAAAAGAAACAACTACAGGGAACCACTGGAAGGTGCCACTCACACGCCTGCTCCCCGTCCTCACAGAATCATAGAACGGTTTGGGTTAGGGCCCTGGCCTTGCTGAACCTCATGAGGTTCGCCCGGGCCCACCTCTCCAGCCTGCCCAGGTCCCTCAGGATGGCATCCCGTCCCTCAGGCGTGTCCACCGCACCACGCAGCTCGGTGTCGTCGGCAAACTTGCTGAGGGTGTGCTCCATCCCACTGTCCGTGTCGCCCACAAAGACGTTAAACAGCACTGGCCCCAACACCGACCCCTGAGGATGCCACTCGTCACCGGTGTCCACTTGGACATTGAGCCATTGACCACAACTCTGTGAGTGCGGCCATCCAGCCAACTCCTTGTCCACCGAGTGCTCCATCCGTCACAGCCGTGTCTCTCCAATTTAGAGACAAGGATGCCATGCGGGACAGTGCCAAATGCTTTGCACAAGTCCAGGTAGATGACTAATTAACTGCAGCATTTTTGCTTCATTAATATTCCTACAAGCTTCAATTTGTTTTTACACCTGCGTTACGTATCCAGTTAAGATTACATTTCACCATTTAATAATAATAATAATAAACAACAGGATAATGACTTCCTCAGCATTTACAGAAATCAACCTCTTCAAAATACCGACGCATTACAGACCTCACATTTCACTCCCGTGTCGCTGCCCCATACGAGCACCCCAGGAGGTGTCAGGGGCACCGGTGGGAGCTAGGATGGCATCACTGCTGGAGTTCAGGCGGGCAGGAACAGAAAAATAAGCAATAAACCCCCTGTACCTCGTCTCTCCCTCGCCATTTCACAACACTTACAAACCCGTGCGTGACCCGCTGCCTGCTGATTTTTGGGCAGAGCCCGCAGACCAGCTGCGCCAGCCCCAGGGGCGGTGCCGGGGGGCCTGGGGGCACACACCTCTTGCAGCGCGGAAGATGAAATAAATCGCGAGCAGCACCCAGCAGCAACGGCCCCGCGCTGCCCCACAGCACCGAGCAGAGACTGCTGTCAGCACTGACATTAATGAAGTTCTCACGGAGATCACATTTTTAATGAATAGCAACAATAGAATAAAAAGATAAAAATCATCAGGATAACTTTCCAGAGCCTTCAGTTCAGCTTGAATTTCTCTCCCCTTAAGGCTTTCTGCCGGACTGCAATAGCTGCCAAGCGTTAGCAAAGAAAAGCAGAAAGTATTTTTAACAACAACAACAAAACGCCCTGGGCTTTATTAGGTAGCTGAAATATGCATTTATTCAGCCCTTAAATACGAGTCTCGGGGAGTGGATTCGTAGTGGGGAGCGTGACAACGTCCCGAGAGCAGAGGGACTTCGCAGCCGGCGGTGACACCAGCACAGCGACGGCACGCACACCGCGCCATCGGCACTGACACTTTTCCTTGCTCCTGTTTCGACCAATCTCCTCCGCAAAGCCCCAAACCAGCCAATTCACAGCGTCAACAAGACTCAACATAGTTTTGCTTTCACTGGTCTTTACCTTCCTCCGTTTAACAGCAGGCTTCAGCGCTGACGTCCCCACAGAGCAGGAGTTTCCCTGGCAGCCCCGGGCAGGCTCCCAAGCACCCTGGGGACCACCCTGGGGACCACCCCGTTCCCATCCCCATCCATCCCCGCCTGGCTCTGGACAGTGCCTCAGCAAACCTGGTGCAAGTAAATGCAGCTATTTAATTTCTGACTATAAACTTATTTATTAAACTCATTAAAGGTCCTGCGGTAGAACGCAAGCGAACAATTTCTGCTTTTAAAGCACTGTAAACATCTAGCAGATACACTGAGCACATTAGGTTAAGTCCTGTTTCCAGGAATAGCAGTCAAAGCTCGGCCACGCTCTGGAAAAGAGTTTAACTTTGCTTGGGAGCTGTTTCAAGCTTGGTTTAAGACTCCTGTTTCTCTAAGACCTTAACCCAGGGCCGTCCTGCCTCCCCCCACATCCCCTCCGTCCTCCCGGGGTTCACCCTCCGGTGCAGGCGCCTGGCTCTGCTGGCACCTCTGCAGCCAAAGCAGAGCCCCTCCTGGCACAGAGCTGCCTTCCTCGGGGCTGAGGAGGAGGAGGGAGCCAGGGAGCACGCCCGGGCACTGCCTCCTCGCACTGCAGCTCAGCGCGGCCAAGCGACGCCGGACACGCTGCCCGCAAGCGCGCTCCTTCCAGCTTCACACTTCATCACTGGTCCAGGGGACAACTTCACTCCACCTCTGACAAGCCCAACTGTAACGTATACGCTGTGCTGCGGCTACTGCAACCCATTATTTTGATTTACTCAGCTAAATCAAGTCATTGGTGGCTAAGTAGAATTATTTCCAAATACCCTTCACTGATTTATTTCTTTAGCACGCATTTCTTTCTATGATTTTATGGCTATTATTGCAGAAAGAGGGGGGGAGAATAGGCCTTTTTCAGTTATTCCTGGTTCTTTGCCAAAATCTGCACCACCAGAACAGGTACAAAACAAGTATTTCCCAACTGGGCCCCACAGACAGGACCTAACAGGAGCAGTGGTGGCAGTGCTGCCAGGGGCCGGGGACACCCCCATGTCCTCACCGGGGCTGCTTCCCGCCCCGGCAGTGCCGGCCATCCCTGCCTCCTGCAGCCTCCTACTTCGCCTTTACAAAAGGAGAAATCTGACTCATTTGAATTTGCTAAGACGCTCCGTCTCACTTTTTTGGCGTGACGTGATCTTGGTTATAATAATTAAATTGATTCGGCTACAAGTTTTATACTTTTTAATTATCTTTGTGCATCTTTTCATATCCAGTGTGGCCATAAAACACACCGAAGTGACCACTTAATGACGTCTTTGTGTGTGTACCTTGCAGATAAAAGTCTCAAACCCTCTAATTTATCACTTTGGCTTACACTGCTAATGGCACTTGTACGGGAAGAAACACAGAGGAGCCGTCATATTGCCATGAAATTCAATAGGCTTAAAAAAAAAAGAAAGAAAAAAGAAAACAGAGTAAGCGGACTCTCAGCATGAGCTCAGAAGGAAAGAAAACAGCACAGCGGCGAAACCCGCCCCGCTGTTTCCGAAGCCTGCCGGGAGCCGCCCCGGGACAGGGACTGAGGCGGGACGTGCCCGGGACTCGCCCGAGCTCTCCCCAGCCAGCGGGACGGGATGGGACAGAACGGATGCACGTTCTGCTCCGGCCCGGCCAGGCCCTCGCCCTGTTGTCACCGGCAATTCGAACCGCACAGCCCCGAGCAGGAGTGGACAGGGAGACGCAAGGGGAAACGCAGAACGACCCCCAGCTCCAGGAACAGCGGCGCGGGGACGGGGACGGGGAGAGGGATGGGGACGTTCAGGCCTGCACCACTTTGCTTTGCACCCTCCTCCTCCTGTGCAGCCCCTGCAACGGCGTCACCGGAACGTCCGTCCAGCCCAAGTCAGTCCATGACCCGGGGTAAGGTGGTTGCTGGAGACTCCACCAAACCACCCCGAATCTTTGCTCCCTAACAGCCATTGGCAAAGGCATCAACAGCTTATGGAAATATGAATATGTTTCTAATGCTTTAATACAATTTGGGATTGATAGTCATATTATCACAAATATTTGTATATCCACATGTGTCTGTATATACACATTATATATATAAATTTATCAATATTTATATTTACACCACCGCCACTCCCACGACACACAAACTCCGTAGACTGAGACAGAGTAACACTGGATTTCTTCCCAAGTAACCCTCCCCCCAGTGCTGTACTGCACGTCAAGAGGGAATTGCATTTTTCCAGGCCTGCACAGCCAACCCAAATGCCCCCAGGAGCCGGTTATCTCCCAGGGGCTGCACGTGGCTAACGACAGTATTAGAAACTACACGACGTTTCCAGCGAGGGCTTCAGAAACTGCTCTCTCTAAACTCCTAAAGCCATAAAATCCTTTTAGAGCAATCTCTAGTAATCCGTATGATCCTTACTCAAGCATGTAATAACTAACATTTTAAGAGTAAAATGAATGACTTTATGTCAAGATCAAGTAAAACACACGCAAGATTTAATCTATTGATCGTTACAGCTTCACGCGGCGCCAGCCAGCAAGCGGCTGTGAACAAAGCAGCGCTGTACAAAGCCTCGCCAGCTGCAGGTACCGAGGATTACTCCTATCAACATTCCCGTCCACAGTGTACAATCTCCCTGACAAACAGTCCCTTCGCCGTCCAGCCTCTGCCCTTAGGATCTCAGTAGCTCCAAGTAAATGATCAAAATGGGCAGTAAGCTGAAGATCCATTGGGTTCCACTGCAACTGTTTAATGGATGCACTGCAGCATAATTAATATTTAATAATATTTTCAGGCTTCCCATTTGTTTCGGTGTGGTATGGCAGAAACCAGGCAAGTTGTCAAACGCTGCATCCAAACGGGGGGAGCAAACAAAAAGGACAGGGCCCTTGCTCAGCAGAGCTGCTGCAACAGGTCAGTGTTATTTGTGGCTAGTTTAAAAAAGGAATGCCACAAGAGGGGTGACACCATGTATGTTATCATATACTTTTTACATAGCTGATGTATTTTAAAATTGTTTAGCAACGCTCCCAGGCTGTCTGCGGGGTGTTCCCACCGCCCCAGCCCCGGCTCCGTCGCTGCCGCCCCGGGCGTTCGCTCTGCGCTGCCTCCAGCGCCTGCCCGCACGCTCTTCGTGGTCCCACTGACTCAAGCACAGTCGTCTTATTACACATCAAACGTAACTTTTAAGGTAAATATATGCACGTGTAAAATACAAACCCAACCCCAGGCGTAACCATTTTCATTTGTTTTGCAGCACACGGGCATTTTAAGTCTGTTCTACCCGGTGAGAAAGGGGAGGCGGTTGGCATGGGGATCTAAATTGGGTAATTAGTGTCCTCACCCAAGTGAAAATACACAGGAGAATTCTCCATTTTAGGTGCTATATTTAATACTGAATTGCTATAGTTTAAAAATAAAATCTTGCTTTTGTGAAAGCACAAAATAGAAAGAGAGAGAAATTGCCATCACCTGTTGCTTGCATCTGCAAACAGAGAGTAATTTGAGGCCAAACAGCAGCAGGAGCGATGCCACTCTGACACTCGATTTATAAAGCTCTCCCCTAAATTGCGCAGGCATGACACAGAGTGCTACTACAGCATCTTCATAGTAAATTTGACCTGGAACGTACACAACAGGCAAAGCAAACAAGCGGCACGAGAGGGGGAACGGCACCATCACGGCATCGGTCCTTCTGCGCAGCGCCCGGGGCCGAGCCCGTCGGGGGGCACCCAGTGCAGAAGGGACCCCCAGCCCTGGCACCCCCGAGGGCTGCGGTTAGCTCCCACTGACACACGTGGCCACAGCGCATCCCCAGCCCGGCACCCCCCGCCCCGCACCCCGCCAGGACCAGCATCCCCAGCCCAGCCTGCAGCTGGCCGCGGCCAGGGACCGAAGGACCCCTTCCAGACGTGCACAGGGGGCTCGGGTAAGCTCCAGAACAAGGACCAGGAGGGGAGAGGGGGAAAGTCCCTCCTCTTCATACTAAATCATTTACCCCAGAAAGGGGAAGCGCACTTTTCCCTCCTTTAAGATCTGACGAGGCTTTATGGCCATGATACACCATTGCCTTGCAATCGTGGTGTCGGAGATGTGAGCAACGTTAACAGATTACAGCTGCAGACTGCCACGCTTCTTTCTAAACAACGGGAGCGATTTGCTAACCAATTCACAATATACCCACTGCAAAACCCAAAATATCCTTTAAAAAAGATACAAAATATTTGCAGAAAATTTCACTTTAATTATACATGCAATTAATTTCCCTCTTCAAGCTCTGCATCTCATTTCCACCACCTTGCTCCAACAGCTTTCCACAACGCTGTAGCTGCGCTCACAGCTGCACCCGCCTGCACTCCACCGCTTCTGCAAGGTGCCTGTTTTTTTTAATAATAGCAATTAAAGGCAGTCCTTTATGTAACAGGGGAAGCAGCAGAAGCCGGTGGATCCTCAGTGATGCAGCGGTACCTGGGGCTGCCCACATTACACCTCACCACCGCTGCTGAAACGCATCCCCGTTTTTCAGGGCACAAAACTGGCAGAGCGCTGTAGACCTGTGGGACTGATTTAAAAACAAAGATAAACCCAAGAGCTGATAACGGGCTGCCACAACACCCGAACAAGACATGGTGTGGAGGTGCCTGAAGGAAAGGCGAGCCTGAATGCAGGTGTTCAGGGCACGACCATGAAGACGCTGCAAAGGGGAGCCGGACTGAGGCAGGCAAACGGTGACAGAGAAGGACGTTGCACAGCCTCACGCTCCTGTATTGACAGGATCTCACCAGCTCTGCTTGGATGTCCGAAATCTTCATGGCTACACACCTCTCTCTTAACAGCCTACAACCATGAGGCTTATTCCAAAAGCTCATTCTGCATTTACTCCGTTAAGACTTTCATGCAGTATTACACGCTACAACGCACGTTACTTTGGCGAGTATATTTTTGCAGTGGCGGCATTTAATCTCTCCTGAAATCTGCTCGTGCTGGGTCCCCTGTAGGGTTAGGTTTTAAGCAAATTGGCATATTGTCTTACGCAGGTAGTAAAACTTGGGAGGTCTCTCACCTGCCTCCACACCGGTCGATAACTTGGCTGTTGAGGGATGGAGCCGCGGGTGAAATGAGGACACGGACTGCAATGCTCTGCCGCGCCGGGCGAGACGTCAGTGGCCGCGCGGGCTGCCAACGCCGCGCAGCCCCGTCTCGCGCTTATAGCTAAGGTCACTGCTGAGTAACGCAAAAATTAACGTCAGATCAATAAATTGCGCTCTGCTCTCCAACAGTACACCACCGGCCCTCCTTTAGCAATGTGAAGGTCAATTGCTGTCAGTATTTTTTGTCTGGGTTTTTATTGAAGAGAGGTCGATTTAAAAGCGTTGGTGAAGACTGCAGCCCCACGCCACCAACACTGGAAACCGCTGCTGGAACCGTAACCTGAAAATGCCAATACACTGACACGGTTGGGGCTTTTTATTGACGCGGTTTACATAACAGTTACACATCTCTCTATTTTCTTGCCTTACAAATGGAGGGTTTAGACCTTGCTATCCCTTTTGTAGTGTTTTTCCTTGTTCTTAGCAAGTACAGTATCTCAACACATTATTTTAGGTACAATTGGAATGAATTTGTCAGGTAAATAGTTTATTGATTGAAAAATAATGACTTTGGATCGACTGAAACTACGTCTAAATTTTACTAACAATAACCTAACATCATCTGTGGGAAAAATAATTGGTAAAATACTATTTCATTCAAGTACAGTTAAATGACAAATTCTGACTGAAATATGGAAAATTATTAAACTTAATTTCAAAATAGCATTTAACTTTGCAGTTTAACTGAGCACAGGTGAAACAAAGCTTTCCCACTCTGTGTTTCGTGCATCCGAACAGAGAACCCCGCTATCCGCTTTCTCACGGTGAGACCTCCCAGCCGCGTTCCCCGCGCCCCGGGCGCAGCGGACCGTGCTGCTGCTCTCCCACCGCATCGGCCCCGTACGGGTTCTCCGCCGCAGCTCCGTGCCCGCGCTGGGCATCCACGCTCCCTGCCCTGTTCGGGTGCCCGTGCCGCGCCGCCCTTCTGCGCTTTTGATTTCTTCTCCTGGCAAAGTCTCTCTCTCTTAACCAGATTCTCTCCCCAAGCAAATCCAAGCGTAAGACGGGCCTGTTCAGGTCCACTTCTGCAGCAGAACCACCCTAACGCAGCCCGGGCTGCCTCGCCGCTGCGCACCCTCCACTTCAAGCTTGCACAGTCAGAGGTGAACGGACCTGCCAAAGGGTTCACCAGAGGCTGGAAATACCAGAACTGGGATTCCTACCCAGAGCACAGCCAGCTCTCGTGGAGGACCTGCTCTAACACCTCTTTCGTGACAGCAGAGACCCGCTGACTTGGGATTAATCAAAGGAGCACTGGGCAAGGTCAGCTCCCCTCCGGGGATGCGACCACCCCCCAGTGTGAACTGAAATCACTGGAGGCTGCGGGCTCTCAGTGCCTTGCAGGAGACACTCAGTATTTTGCAAGACTTCTCTGCACCACTCCTGCTGGTCTCCCTCCTTTGGAAGGGACTCCACCGGGTACAGGCTAATTTCAGCTGATTTTGGTATCTCAAAGCTGTGCTGAGAAATTATCTTATGTGACAGCCAAACGCTGAAAACTTGTACTCCAAATTTTAAACATCTAAGTGGTCATTTCCACCACTAAAGGGCAGATGAGGTCTCAGCCGGGAGGACCAGCGGTTCTCCTGTGCGCTGGCAGACTCGCGCAGAGAACGAAGGAGATGCCTGAGCATGCACCACCAGCACAGAGCTAGATGATGCCTTCTCCCTGCTGGTACGATCGATTTAGGGGGAGAGGACCGGTTTCTGGGGAAGGGGAGAAGACAGAATGAGAAATCTGCCAGGTCTTGAGGTACTTGTTAAAATATGAAAATTGTTTTCAGATAAATAGAACATTTCCCTGAAACCAAGGTCAACCAGTCAAATAGGAACTGTTGTGCGAATCAATACCAAAGCCCGGGGAAATGATTTCACATGCATCCACTGAGCTCTGCTCCGAGATGCATCTGCTGACCTCTGCTCCGTTTGAACGTGAACAGACGACGGTGAACCTTCACCAAGCAAACACCAAGCACGGGCTCCAACAAATCTTTACACAAGTAACAAAGAGCGGGTTGGTGGCACTATGGGAAGCAACTGCTATTTTTACCTGGAAAAGTGAAGTTACCTTCTCAGAGCTAAAAACTTTTTTCCAAAGGTTTGCAAAGGGTAACAATTTTGAATTACCAGCATGAGAAATGATCCTGAATCTCTTTCAGTAACGCCACACCGGAATCTCCGCTGAGTAACACACTCTGCTTCTCTGTGCAGCTCTCTAAGAGCTCACTGGCACTTTTAGTCAAACCAGAGAAAATAAAGCCAGCGCATTTCGCTTGCTAGGAAAACCCACTAACTGCAGGGCACGGCCGCCTGCTGCGCGTCGCTGAAAGGAGGCACGGAGCAGTGACCCGATTTTCAGGAACACAAACTGCTCTCTGGTCCCTAACCCCCACACGTGCGAGACACTTCACAAACTTTCTTAGATGGAAACATATTGCTTCAATAACATCCAAACCTTTCTACTTAATTACTGCACGTACCCAGTACTGCCAAAATAAACCGAGAGCAGTAGCCATGGAGGGGAGGGGGGAGAGATGTCAGGAGGCTGCGGCAGAGACTCTCGGGCACTACAGCGAGTAGCCGCGTTTTCGCAGCCGCAGGGCACCTGCGTGGTGCCGCCCGGGCAGAGGCGTGTGGCAGCACAGGACAGGCTGCCGCGGGCAGCTGGCACTGAGCGCTGCCTTCGGCAACCCAGAACGTAACACTTCTGGCACAGTTTGCTTATACAGTAATCAAATTAAGGCCATTGAGTCTACTCAGTAACAAAAAAAAAAGGAGAGACTGAAACAACACATATAGCCACACAAGAAAGGCCTATGCAGGAGGCATGGTTCACACTTAACCCTAATTGCACTGGATTTCAAAACCAGCTTAGTCTAGTGTCACTACAGCACACAACACTAAGCCTGGAGATGTAATTTCCACGGGGGCTTCAGCTCCGAGGCGCGTGAGGATGCCAGGGCCAATGGACCACTAACGTCCATCACAGTGGGCAAAAACCGGACACTGCGACCCTTGGAGTAACGGCGTGAGGTCCCACGTGCAAACCCGAGCTGACCCGCTGCGCCAGAGAGGGGTGACTCACGCGTTTAATGGTGAAGGTTTGCTCTTGGTTCACGGTTGCCACCACCACGGTCCCACTGACGGGAGGTGCACGGAGAGCCGACCGAGTGCTGCCCAGCCTTGCAAACCCCAGCGGTGCCAGCCCGGTTTGCTGCTCCCCGGGCCCCGCGATGCCCTGCCAAGCTGCGGCAGGCACTCGGGGAGAGGTGCCGGGGCAGCGCCGTACCACACCGCTCGGAGATGAAGGATGCGCCTTTTGTCTGTGCCCAGCTGCCAAAGGTCCAGCTAATCCCAGCGCCAGGCACGAGACAGAGTCCAGCAAGTCAGCACAGGACTATGAAATGGCACCACAGAGACTGACCTTATGGGGTTGTTTAAAAAGAGAAAAGAAAAAGTTCATAATATGTGAAAAAGGAAGGAAAAACACTTAAGAGTTTCCAGTAACAGGACACATCAGGCCAGCGGACGTTCCTCTTCCAGCCAGCATCACTGCTGTGACCGAAAGG
Organism: Phoenicopterus ruber ruber; assembly: GCA_009819775.1. Classification (NCBI taxonomy): domain Eukaryota; kingdom Metazoa; phylum Chordata; class Aves; order Phoenicopteriformes; family Phoenicopteridae; genus Phoenicopterus; species Phoenicopterus ruber. Next base: position 949,584 of record CM020223.1, on the reverse strand, counting down.
ACAAAACCACAACGTACTTGAGTAAAGCAGAAAATACTTTCCCTGTCCAACAAGAACTTTAGAAACCAGTTAAAGCTGAAGAATTTCTGTTCTGAAAAAAAACAAAAAAAAATCAGGAAATCTTTAACGATTTTTAAGAAAAAATTCCATCTGTTTTTGACAACAGGGAACTCGGTGAAGCCAATGGCTTCAGCTGTTGACGACAGTAATTTCCAACAAAACGCACCTTTAAAAAGCAACGACCAGCCCCTCTGCAGTCAGCACAGTTCTCCCAAGACCGACGGCAGAACTGAGCGCTGTGAGCAGCGGCTCACGGCCCGGCTGATGTGTCGGCCAAGCCCTGGGACAGGCGCGTGCTCCTGCACCGCAACAGCCCCCATGGCACACGCTCCCGCCGCCCGGTCTCCAAAGGAACACCGGGCATCACTGCTGGTGCCGCGCGGCGCCCCAGGGCACAGCCACTCGTGTGACCCTGGTTCTGGCACCCCGATGTGCCCCACAGTCTGGCGGGCCCGGCCTGCCGGAGCCCATGGAAACATACCTGCGGTGGCAGGTACACCTTACCGTGAGAAAACAGGTATTTAATTTCACTGTATCCCTAAGTCGGGAGCCAGAAGAATCCAGAGTGAACAGCTGGTCTGCACACCCACCCAAGCCAAGAAGTGTCAGCATCTGATTATTATTTATTGTGCTGACGGAGCTGGAGCCGACAGAAGCTGCTGTAAGCAGAAGTACACTAAACAAAGTGGTAATTGCTGTGCAACCGTGCACTCGCCCAGGACAAGGCCAGCTGTCCAAGGGTCAGCGTGGAACACTGGTCCCGAGGCACTGAGCGTGGACTGCAGGCAGAGCGCGGGCAGAAGTCTCGGTAACAGCTCACAGCGTACGTGGTACCCGGTGTCCTGACTGCGGCTGTGGCCACAGCCCAGCCGAATTCCCCATCCTGCCCCATCTTCCTTCAAACCTTCCCCAGGCCAGCACTCATTAAATCCTCTCTGCTCATTAATAGCCACTCATTACCCCTGTTCCTTACCTTCAACAGAGAGCAGAAGGCTTCCTCTCGCCCTGGTAAAGATCCAGAAGACACCCATAATTCACGTCCCGGTGTGTGCAACACTAGGAGCTGCAGAAGCGCCGAGTCAGTGCCCGCGGGCGGGGGCGGTGGCAGGAGCCACGCCAGGGCAGGCGCGCCGGAGGCAGCCCCCTGCCAAAGGCATGCCGAAGCACCCGTGCCACCAGGTACGCGCGGGCGGCTATTTATACGGTTGCAAATAAACAACAGGGACTGGCGCAGATACCTTTTATAGTCAGAAAGAGATGTTTCCTCGAGCACACGTCTAGCGGCTGCGCAGGCGGCCCTTTGGCCGAACCAGCCGGGGCAGCCGCCTGTGCCCGCCCGTGCCGCAGACGGCTTGGCAACCCACGGAGAGAGCGTGTCCAGGGCAAATGATACACCTGCCTAAGTAAAATAGGGATAACATCACATCTGAAATACAGGCTCCACTACAAGCACTTAAAGCCTTGCCTGCTCTCGTAGAAGAACACCTCCAGCAGCGGATAGGGAGAAAGCCTACGGAAACGAGGAAGCGCTTTGTTCTACTGTCACTGCTCATCCCCATAAAACCCAGGGAGCCTAACCGGGAATGGGTACCGCTCCATGGAATTTCGGAATTGACAGAATTCAGCACATGCAAATTAAAACAATTGCAATCAATACCTTTCACAGTGGTACAGTGCCATCAAAACAAACAAAAAAAAAAAGAGGGAGATGCTCTCCCCCGCACAGCCAGGCCTGCTGCGATCTGTAGCTGACAGGTGTTTTAACTCTACATAAGAGAAACTCTTTTCCATTCTGTGTTATTTTTCATGCCCAATTTCTGCTGGGCGCTACCCATTTTCTACCAGCTTTGTCCCTATTAACTTTTAGAAAATGTTTCTCTGAAGGAAAGCAAAATGTTAAGCTTGCACGAAGGGAGCGTATAGCCACAGCGTCCTGCAGCGCAGCCGGAGGAGCGGGGAGGGGAGGCCGCAGCCAGCCGCACCAACTTTGCAAAACAGGCTCTTTTCCTTTCGTTTAACTGTGCCAGCAGCATTTCAAATATCACTTAGTAAAAGACTTTAGGTATAAATTTCAGATTTTTTATAAACTGGCTGATTTTCAGAAAGGCCGAGTGCTTTGTATCCCTCGTAGTCTGTTGAAAGGCCGGTGTAATTAATGGCACCCGAGGCACAACCACCACCAGAACTTGCAGCGGCTCCGGCAGGACCAGCCCATCCTAATGCAGGAACCCCGGACCTGGCACTCGGATGCCCGCTGCTCCGAGAGGCAGCGGCATTGCCGGGCGGCCGGTGGCCCCTCCCGGGAACCAACACCCCCCTGTGCCCCACTGGCCCCTGTCCCGCCTTCCGAAAACCAGGGGAAACACCTCAAGTTGTTTCTAAATGCTCGGGACGTCTGAGTAAGCCCTCATGGCAGAGCAAGGCGAGGCCCTGAGTCAGTTACGCATGGCCACCCCTAATACACAAAAATAACTTGTTTATTCCTCCTGATGTGTTATTTTTACACCGGCAGCTCCGGGTAGCCGTGGCGGTTTGCTGCCGCTGGTCCCAGCGAAGGCAGGTGGCGGGGGCCAGGCACACGGACCCCGCAGGGTGCGGGATCGGGGATGACCCTGGCCGGCCCAGCCGTCCCGCCTGGGTGCAGAGGGCTGCCCTGCGGGGCTGAGAGAGGTCCTCATAGCCGGGGGTCTGTGAGAAGCACCTTCGGCCACCAGCCGCCCCGCCAGCTGCTCCGGGCACCCGGGGAGAGCCATCCTCCTCCTCCACCTCCGCGCTGCCCTCGGCGCTGCAGAAGGAAAGCCTTCGCCTGAGCTGCTGCTGCCGGAGAAGAAACATTTGATTTCCAATCGTCTGGAGGAAAGCCCTTCTAAATCAAAATGTGCCCACGGTTTCTGATGAGGCAGAAATAACTCCTTCATACACACAAGCAGCATTTATCAGCTCAGGACAGCTGCGGACAACTTAACGATGCCCACTCCGGCTGCACCCATAGCGGTGCTTAAAGGAAGAACCAAAGTGCAACTTCCCCTTCTGCAGACTGAACCTTGGTTCACAGCGCATTCCTGGAGTAACTAGTTAAAGCTCTTCTGGGGTTGACTTCTCTTTATAAATACTGGTTTTGGTGGATACAAGTCCGACTGAGCGAATGCAAACACCCGTAAGGGGTGTGCGTGCTGCTAATAACAAAGCGTAGTTGTGAAAGGTACGTGGGGACACAGGGGAGCCGGAGCGGGACAGCGGCAGGGGAAGCTGCTGGCAAGTAAATATTGCTCAACACAACACCGGTATTGGGGAAAAACTGACAGAGTGGAATAACAGGAAGCTTAGTCACTTCTGGACAAAAAAAGCAAAGCGTATGAGAGAGGGGTGGAGGGGAGCTGAGCCACAGGCCGGCGTGGCCGGCTGGGAGGGCCCGGGGCGGGCACGGAGAGCGGAGCTCAGCTGGCAGCGCAGGCAGCGCAGGCAGGGGACGCGCTCTGCCGCGGACACGCTCTGCCGTGGACGCTGGACCGGCCGAAGGAGGAGGAGGGCTGTCCCGCTCGGGTGCCCCCGCGGGGTGCCAGGCCGGGCGACGGGCAGCCCCGCCGCAGCAAACCCTTTGCGAACGCAGCAGGACCTGCCGCACTGCTCCTCTCGTCCCAGGCGGCTCCAGCTAACGGCCTGTGCTAAGGACCGGGGTTTAACTGGGACCCAGTTCAACCACATCCCCGGCTTCTCCTCCGCCTTCCCAAGCCCGGAGAGCACCGCGACTGCGCAGCCTGGGGGCAGATAATACTAGGGGAGGCCAAGGAGGGCTGACATACAGCAGTGAGAATTTAAGGATATATTTCATTTTGATTGCCGTTATCATTCAAACCACAGAACAGCTTCAGAAGGCGAGCCAAGCACGACCGATGCAGCACAGGCCATCCACCACCTTTCAGACAGGGATCACTCGCTGCCCCGAGGGACCGCCACAGAAACGGCGTTGGAGAGGAGCCGCGGCCGCACGGGAGCCTGTGAGCCCCAGCCGAGGAACGGCCCGGGCGGCAGACCACGGACCGTCGCTCCAAAGTGCAGCCCTGAGGCTTCACACGAGCCGGAGAACGTGTCGCTTGCGTACAGAATTAGCACATTTCTGACAGCTCCCGCGCAATAGGGTATTCAGACAGTAAACGTACTTTGCAGAAGCCTTGGAAGTGGGGAAAAAAGTTGAAAAGACTAGATTACCCTGATGGCGATCTTCCACATTGAAAAGTACTCGTTACCCTTAAAATATGGTCTGCGCTGCTCACTGAGGAAGGGATAGCAGCACTGGGTGTTAGTAAAGGGACTATGGTAGAAAAACACAAACCCAAAATTTTACTACTTCATCTGGAGGGGCATGCATAGCAGAGAGAAAGATAAATTTAAAATAATTAGGGGATAGATAAAGAAAGCAACCAAACCATGCCAAAATGAAGACAAGCTTGATTAATAAAGTTTTTTACTGCTTAGGCAAATGAGGGAAGAAAAGAATGCAATGAATAAATGGTGCAGCAGCAGAGAAATAAAAAAATTTAACCAAGTTTATGGTTTAAAAATGACTACAATGAAGATCTGTCTATAAGTAATTCAGATTTCAGTGGCAAAGAAAGAGAACAAGTAATATTGATACGTTTGATAACAGAAGGAAAAGGGAGAGTTAAAAGTCTTTAACAAAGAACAAGTTTAAGCAAGCAAGGGCAGCAAAGGAAAAGTGTCGTGGGCAAATAAAGGCTGATACATCAGGTTTGTTTTACCTAGCAAATGTGTGCTAAGGCCCAATAAAAGCTTCCTAACCAAATAAACGACCTTGCAGTCCCTGCAGGCTAACCACGGCTGCGGCAGAATCGAGCAACTGGGTGCACGGCTGGAGGCCTGGGCCAGTGAGTCCCAGCGTGGAGCGACAGGAGAGACCTCACGTAAAGCGCCGCTTCACGATGCAGTTTGGGATGCACTTGTCACGTTTATTTAAAACAAACAAACCAACCAACCTGATCCTGAAGCGGTATAACAGCTACATGGAAAAACAACAAGAATGAGACGAGGGCACCGATCTTAGCTGGTGGGCAGGGAAGCTTGTATTGCTCATTAGAAATGGGCATGTTAGGGACCAGACGCGCGGCACGGCGGGGCTGAGAGGCAGAGCGCAACACACCGCGCGTGTGGAGGACGCAGCAGCCCGGCACCGCGGCAGGAGCGCTGGTGGATGCTGCGGCCCGGCTCTGCGGGCGGAGGGCCGAGCAGCAGGCACGGCTGGCCGAGCGGAGCTGGCGTTAGCTCTGCAAACCTCACCCGGTGGACACCATGCACAGTCTGCACTCCCAGCACGGAGCAGCCCTGCACAGAGCAAAGGGCCGGGGAGCGCCGCGGACGCCAGCCCCTTTGGGTCTCCGCTGCCCAGCTCCGGAGGGGATCACCTGATGCCACAAGTAAAGTTCTGTTTAATTCCTAATTTGTGGTGGCCAGCTGCAGCTCGGCTCCAGCACGCAATAGCAAAACACCGCCCGAGGCACGGGCGCAGTCCAGCATCCAGCCACCGTGCCCCGGGTCAGTGTCCAGCTCCGCCACCGACATGCCATACCGTGATCCAATAATCATTAACACTGGGACACAGAAACGTTAATGAAAATTGAACGCTTCAACACAGACCAAGGAAGAAGTTCTTGCTCAGAGCTCTGTTCTGCGCTGCCTGAAGCGGAGGGAACGGCAGGACGCTGCTGACCCGGCAGCAAAGCTGGACTCCACAGGCCCTGTATCAGTCACGGATTTTTTTTTTTTCCATACAGTTTGGGAATAATTTCCTGCACTAAGTGCTTTCCCGGACTCATAACACTCATATTGTAGATCAATACTTTACAAAGACAGAGCTGCATGACGGATGTATGTGCTAATTAAACCATATCTAACAAACAGCGCTGCTGTTATCACGCACTCTGTATCCCTTTTAGCTTTTACACCAGAGGTTTGGCCTTGCTCACTTTCTACATAAAACAAAATGACAATAAAACGACAGAACGAAGGATCCACTGCAAGTCACCGTGCGCAAACAAAGATAGTATCTATGTTGTCCATACCAGTGCATTGCAAATATAATTCAGGCTACAAGAAAACATCACTTGCTCTCAGGAGCTCTCCATCTTCTCTCTGCTAAAGCCCCTGTATAGGCTTGACTTTTAAAAATGCAACTCTTCGTTAGAGCAAATAAATATAGAATTTTTACTCCATTGCATAGATACGCGCTGTTAGAACAAGCCCGATAGCTCTCACGTGTGAGGAGGCCACAGACAAGGCTGGTAAGAGATGGCCCACGTGCCGCAGCACCGCTGCGGAGCAGGCTGGCAGCTCCCGGCACAGCCGGCACGGGGCCTGTCCGTCCCCCTCGCCGGAGGCACGTCCCCGCATCCCCGGCCTGTTCCCAAGCGCAGGGTGCTCGCTGGCCTTGGCACCCACCAGCAGCCCCGGTACGATTTGGAGACACATGCGTTGTTCTCATCAGAAAGGGCCCAGGTAAAAATCCCGTGCGTGCCCAGAAACGCGGTTGCGGGATGAATATTCGGTATCAAAGCCTTGAAAAGCTGAACTCTGTCAAAGTCATGTGTTGAGGGGAGGGGGAAAGGCAATGATAGCTCAGAAAAGCTTATGAAGTATGTGGCAATGACATTAGAGGAGCAGAAATACATATAACAGCAGAAACTGTTTTTCAGCATCTGTAGGGCCTTACTGAGCCTCTGGGCTCCGAAGGAATAAAGAGGTGACGATGAATCTGCCCTTGCTATTTTGTTTCAGTATTTGAATAGAGGAGGTCAACGGACATGAATTAGTGGGAAACACAGATGGCAGGGTTTATTTTTCTAAAGTTAAATAATCACAAAATATGCCAAAACACTGCTTTGTGGTCAGAACTCCCTTTAATTGTTTATTTTAACATGGGCACTGACAATTGAAATCTCCTGTCACAAAACCAAACTGCGGACGGGAGCAGCAGCTTTCCGTGGGTTCAGTTCCCGGGTCCTTCGGCGCCCGGCTCGCGTGGGGCAGCGAGACCCCGGGCGGCAGCAGGAGCAAGGTACCAAAACCCGAAAGCAACGGTGGAAAGCGGGGGGGAGTATTTGTTTTACAGAAACCACCTTTCTGTAGGAAGTGGCATTTGTATTAATGGCAGTTTAAGTTCGTTATAAGACATTTCAAAAGTTCTACTACCTTTCCTGTATACACTAAGAAAAAGAAAATACAACCTCTGCAGATATTATCTGTAGTGCGTATGAGCTGAAAAACATGCCTATGACCTGAAGGCTTGAACGCTCTCGCTTGAAGTGTTCAGCCACATAGCTGGTGGGAAATTAAAAATTTTCCATGTGTGGGAGCCAACTGAACTAATGAAACAAAAAGTAACATTCAGAAGGAAGACCAGCGCATCACGACCTCCTTTGAGCAGCAGTTTTTCCCTAAGTTCAGCATGTGTGAGGCAGAATCAAAGTCACAGAGATGAGAGCATCGGCCTCGGGGCTGGGCCGGAGGGCTGCGTTACAGGTGTTTGCTCTTCAAGAACCTAGATTCTCCTTTAATACATTTCACACAGATCTATGAGAGAAAACAGCTCCTTTCTGAGTATTCAAAGGAAATAAAACCCCCACTAAAATCCCCTCTCTTCCCCCATGTGCTGGGTTTGCCTGGGGCAGAGTTCATTTTTTCCCCAGGAGCTGGTACAGGGCCGTGTGTTGGATTTGTGCTGGACACAGCGCTGATAACCCAGGGATGTTTCGTCACTGCTGAGCGGGGCTGACACAGAGCCGAGGCCTTTGCTGCTCCTCACCCCACCCCACAGCGAGGAGCTGGGGGGCACAAGGAGCTGGGGGGGGACACGGCCGGGACAGCTGACCCCGGCTGACCCCAGGGATGTCCCACACCGTATGGCATCATGCTCAGTGTATAGAGCTGGGGAAGAAGGCGGAAGGGGGGGACGTTGGGAGTGATGGCGTTTGTCTTCCCAAGTCACCGTTCCACGTGATGGAGCCCTGATGTCCTGGGGATGGCTGAGCACCTGCCTGCGATGGGAAGTGATGAATGAATTCCTTGTTTTGCTTTGCTTGCGCACACAGCTTTTGCTTTACCTGTTAAACTGTCATTATCTCAACCCACGAGTTTTCTCACTTTTACTCTTCAGACTCTCTCCCCCATCCTGCTGCGGGGGGAGTGAGTGAGCAGCTGGGTGGTGCTCAGTTGCCGGCTGGGGTTAAACCACAACACCCCACTTTTTTTTTTTTTTTTTTTAGAGTTAGACCAGATTGGCTCCAAAAGTAGTAAAAACAAGAAAGAAGTGAAATAGCAAATGAGAACTTTCTACACTGTAACCTCCCTCCACTAAAACAAGTTCAAGCTGAAAGCTTTGCCCACCACTGCTGCCAAGCCCTAGGAGTCCCAGCAAGGTATTTCAGGGGATCTGGAGCTGCTCTGCTCCCAGCAGCTGGTGCTGTCCCCTGCGCTGCCCCAGCGCTCGCATCCCACTCCACCGCAGCACCTCCAAGGGCAACAGCGAAGGACAAGACACGGCTTCACCGGCACACACCTCCCTCCTCTTCCTCTGTAGGGATGAAGCCACTTAACATCAGGCTTCTCAGCAGCACTGGCAAAATTAATTTTCCCACTCCAAGAATGAGGGCTGGAGCCTGCCCGCTCCTGTCACAGAAACAGGAGGATGGAGAAGAGGAGGGAGAAAGAGAGACGGGACCAGAAGCCAAGACGAAAAGAAAGGAGGAAGAGGCTGGAAGGAGATCTGGCAGCGCTGCCCACGCTTGCTCCCACCGCTGTCCCAGGCAGTGCCACACCGCACACCACCCTCCTCCTCCTCCTCGGGCTTCACAGTAATGAGAGCAAGGTCAGAGAGCACGGGGGACCCTAACTGCTGATGCCTTCGTGTGCTCCTGGACTTGGCCCGATCAACAGTATCTGAACTTGTATTAGGGAGGCCCCTAAAAAGCACCCCCTGTCCTCCACCGAGTGCTCAGCACCGAGTGTTTCTGCCTGGGAACACAGGTCCCAGCTTCCACCAGGTAAAGCACCTCCCGACCAGCAGAGCCCTCACAGCCACACAGCAATACCACCGCCGCTGGAAATCCCCGCCTTTCGCAGCTCCCCAGCGCTCAGACATTTTTTAAACAAAGTTAAGGCGCAGAAGCTGAGCAATTTGTCAGATGATCAAAACAGAACTTAAGTAGTCAGTTAATAACATTTAATTAATTGTCATTTAAATAGAACAGAGAGAAAAGAATGAAGCAACTATGGACGGTGCTGGACAAGTGACCTTTTGCTGTACTCCAGACAACAATAAAATCCAGCAATGCTTTCCAAATTTTAAAAATTAAATATGGGTGTATTTTTAGCAACTGCTATTTTCAATTTCTTTAAGCACAAAGCGGAGTTTCTTAATTCACAAAAGGCCTTTCCAGCTGCTGAAGGCTCCTTTTTACATACAAAACCAAAGCCAATGCACAAAACACAGCAGCCTGAAAAAACCTTGGAGGAGCCACCGGGCACTGGTTGCTGCAACTGCTGGAATAATCCATAGCAAGGCCAAGAATTCAAGCGACATGGGGCAAAATTGCTGGTGTCTAAGGATGCCACCCCAGTGATCCACGGCCACTTTATCTCCTTGATACAGGCAGGGCCACAGGGTGTATCACAGTGATAACAACTCTGTCATCCCAAACTACCGACGTCCCACCCCGAGGGAAATCCCCATTTAGGTCCCCAGCGAGAGCGCCCGGCTGTACCGCCTGCCCCGCCGAGCAGCGCCACGCCACGCCGCGTTCCGGAGGCCGAGGGCTGTGCGCTCCTGCTAAATCTTAGCAGTGACACCCTACCGCGTCCCTCCGCCAGCGCACGCCACGAGGTGGCTTCTGGCTGCCAGAAAGGCGTCACCGTCGCACCTTCCGAAAGGCTGGAGGCAGTTCTCTCTGCTCTCAACAATGTATATGGGGAACGAAATTAGGAGAATGTTACTTCTCAAAAAGTATTAAAAACAAACCATCAATGTACTGCAAAAATACATGCAGCAGTAATACCCGTCCGTCCGTACAAATCAAGGAAACCCACTACAACCAACTGTAACTTTATCAGAGCACATAAGACACAGAAACAGAAAGAAGTCAGACAGGAAAGGGATGTCTCAGCTCCAGAGACCTTCTGGAATCAGTGGTAGACAAAGTGTAAAACCAAGAAAGTCATTTTGACAGTGTAATTTACATCATAAAGTTTAATCTTTAAAAATTGTCATGTGAGATAAAATAGATTAATGGCAAGCTCAGCTATTTTTCAAATCAGTGCAGTTAATAAGGGAGAGGAGCACACGTAGAAATCAAACCCAAATGACTTTCAGGGTCTTTTTTTCCCCCTTTGAATAACAGCAGGCACATGAGACAGACTGCAAGGTGAGACCAGCCTTACAGCAGGAGATCAAAGAGCCAGTTTGAATACCACCCCGATTTACCCGGAGTGCAGCGGGCTCGCTACGTCTGCATCTTCCACCCGTAACGCAGCTGCCAGTTTTGCGCTATTTCAGCAGAACTGCCTTTTGGCCCAGCAGACCTCCGGCACCAGCCAGCCACGCGCCGCGAGAGCTGACCCGAACACCCGGCATCGCCCCACGCAGAGAGTCTGACTCCGAATTACAGTGGGCCGCCCTCGCTGCCAGGGCATGACTTACAGCCCCGGAGCACCCGCGGCCAGCGGGGCCCGGCCCGCTCACCACCCGCAGCGACCGCGTCGGCAGCTCCGGCGAGGGAGCGCGAGGGAGCACAGCAGCGCGCTGCATCCACCCCAGCCGTGGGGCCGGAGCGGGTGAAAACTCTTCTCCCCATCAGCCATCCACCAGCAAATGCTACAGGAATGAGGCACCCTCAGGGACCTGACGATCCTGCCAAACTTTCGTCTCCCAACGCCCGCGGAGCTGCCGGCAAGCCCCACTCATCAAGCCCCCCCGCTCATCAAACCCTGCTCATCAAGCCCTGCTCATCAAGCCCACTGGAGACACTGCCTTTTCCCAGCCGCAACTCGAAGGAAGGGGATGTCTTCCAGCGGGGTGTGAAAGGAAAACACTGACTAAGCCTTAGCTTTCGTGAATGTTTTCCTTTTCCTACAATGTTTTGTTATGTTTCAAATACTTCACTGTAAAAGTTTTATTTACCGATTTTGCCAATCTAAAGACAGGTGTTTTGAAAAAATAATTAAATAGTTCATCTATTGTATTTCCTCCACTTTACTAAGTCTTTAAGCTTTACCAATGGAAAAAAAAATAATAGAGTCAGCAGGGGTCTAATCCTCGTCGGGTCACTTGGTGTTTTCCTCGTGTCTTTGGAAGGAACAAAACTCTATCCTCGCCCCAAAGCCCTGCCTCTGTTCACCACAACGGCAGCACTTCCCCTGCCTTTCACCCGCGTGTTCGGGGGGGCTCTTTCGGTTTCCTGCACGCTAGTCAACCGACGCCAAAACGAAAGCAAGTACAAAAGTGTTTTTAAAAACAGCCTGACTTAGAAACCTAGACACGATATAGATAAAGCCAGAGAAAGCAATGCCCTCTGATTAGTAAATCGTAACACAGTTGGAATGCCTCTTGCTATCTACCTCATGCAAATGCACAGCGCAGGTATTGCAGTAACTATCGCTGACACGTGTGCGCACACACGCGCCCGCTCCCAAGCACTGCAAGCCTGCCTGCTCGCAGCTAATTAACGAACGACAACTCCTCTCCGTGCCTGGGTGCCAAACGCTTTCATCAGGATCCAAACCCATGGCTGGAACCTCAGAGCAATTTTGATAACAGATCTACTTACATTTCAGGATCCTTTCAAGTACACTTGAAGCAGCGTTTGCCTGGATGTAAAGCCAGTCGGCTTGCACATACATAGCGGCTTGCTCGCCATAAGCGAGCCGTGCCGTGTAAGCGGGGCCGGGAGGCACCTCGGCGCGAGGCCAGGCTTCCTCGCAGGCAGCGCTGGAAGCGCCGGGGCATGGCACGGCCGCCCTGGAGCAACGAGAACCGAGCACCCCCGAGAGCGGCTCCCGCCGGCGCAGGGCCTCCCCGCGCCTCACGCCGTCGGCGGTCGGCCAACAGACCCCCAAAGCAACACAGCTCTAGAAGCTGACACCTCCTGTCCCTCACCCGACTTCCGTGAGCCTTGCTTGTGTTACTTTCTGTCATTGATCTGTGATGTTCACATACAGACACATGTATCTCTAGTATATACCGAGCACATATATACAAATAGTGTGCAGTAGGTATATACACACATATGCATAGCACAGAGTAAAACACTTAGTCGAAAGCCACTTTTTCAGTGTCTAACCACTCAGGTACTCACACAGCTAAATCACCAGAAACATCTAAACAACAAATGTGTGACAAACACTATGTAAAAATATTTTACATGGTTACAGACATTAAAAATATCTTCAGCTAACGGCCTGAAACATTAAGAGGCGGCCTCTGCTTCCCTTCGTATTTTCAGTGCCTTACTTAATTAAGACAGATGTTAAAAGTTTCCAAGAAGGCAAAATTAGGTGCACTTTCCTCTGTATTCAAAAAAAATCCACCAACAGGGATTAGTTTTCTCTTTGGATATATTTAAAATCGCACCAATAACCATGCTCGGAACTAGGTACAAAACACTGTCTTGCAAAGAGCTGGCCGAAACTGAGAACAAACGCGTTTTCTCAAGGAATTTAAGAGCCTTTCTGTATGCTGCAGCCAACTGATGCATTGCCCTGAACAGTTTAGTTCTCGAGGTCTCTTGTGTTTTACTCTTTCTTCCTCCTCCCCTTCCGTCTGCTCACACTTCTAAAACAGAACCCTTTCTCCTTTGGTATCGTTCAGGTGGTGGAACAGCACCTGACCTCCTTCAGCCTCATGCCTTTTTTCTGTCTTCTGTCTCTCCTTTTAATTTCTTTCTTTCTTCTGCTTTGCCTTCTTTTCTAGTTAGAGGTTTAATCACCTCCTTACACATTTTATTTCTGTAAGCTGAAGAACGCCCGTGGTTGTCACCTCCTCTTCCCCTTTGACTACTTTCTTTTTTCACTTCCCTCCGACGATCTCCATTTCCGCTCACCGACGGCCTGCGCCATCTCACCCACGAGCGCCTTCCCCAGGGCCGGGCTCAGCCCTGGGCGAGGAGGGGCGGCTCAGCCTGGCCACCACGTCCCTTCGCGCGGACCACGGCCCCCACGCAGCCCCCCACGCCGCACCTGTCAGAGGGGGCAAAGCTGGGAAGCTAACGGCGCCGTGGTTCACTCGATGCAGGGGCAGGCCCGCGCCGAGCCCCGCGCGGGGAGCTGCAGCGGCCGCGCTCCCCGGGCCGTGCGGTGCCCACCTGCGGTTTCGGCGAGGCAGGGGCGGCCGTGCCTCCCGCGGCTCCTGCTCCCAGCTGCCGCCGGGCTCCCGCGCCCGGGGCCAAGCGTCGCGGCAGGCGCCCAGGTTTCCGCAGGAGCTCAGCCGCGATGGGGGCCATGCTCAGAGGCCCGGGCCCGGCCAGGCGGCACTGCCCGGCCCCGGCCCCGCTCCCAGCCCAGGCAAACCTCAGGGCAACGGCGACCTCACGCAACCGTGGGGCGCGGGGGGAGATCCCCACGCTCTTGCCCCCACCAAGACAAACCCCAGAGGCGACGGCGCCTTCGGGGGCAGGAGGACCCGTCCCACCATTACGAGGGGCTGCCCGGCACCGACCAGCCCCCTGCCTGGTGAAGTGCGGAGCATCGAACCCACCCACTGCTACCAGCCGGAGCCACCCGCCGCCAGGGAGCTGCAGCCTTCCCCCGAAAGGGGTTTCTTCCTCCATGACATGAAGTGAAAATACAGGTGGAAAGAAGGGGTGAGGGACCAGCGCGCCGCCCGCTCTGCTGACCCGCTCAGCCCCGCAGCAGCTCCCCCAACACCCAGTCCCTCTATACGCTATCTGCTTCCACTTGCAGCTAAACGCACGGTAAAAAATGAGGCAAAATGGCATTAACAACGTACCAGTTCCTTAGCCGGCTATGATAAGGCCATTTACATAAAAATTTTAGCACCCAAAGGTCTTTGTTCTTCCAGCCTTGATTAAAACAAACAAACCAATCCCTTCCTCATGGAACTTCCTGCAAAAGTGTGTCTTTAATGTACTAAAGCAAGTAAAAATAGATCTAAGAAAATTGGTTGAATTTCTTACATAACAAATAGAATAAGATTAAAGAAACTTCTGATTTCAAGAAATACTTTAAAAAGGAAAGAGAGCAGTAGCTGCATTCAAAATCTTGCATACAGCAACTAAAATCATATTCTTCCTTCTACACACAGTTGTACTTATTTTTAAAGAAACTACTTGTAACACATTGTGTTCATTTAAATATTCATGTCATCCCATCAACATTCATGTACCTGAAAAACACTTGTGATGAGGGCAAAGGAACCACCCTGCCACCCACACCACTGACCGGGGCCTGAGCAGGGTCAGTAACGGGACGATAGTTAAACGAATGTTAATTATCATTAACCACTTCATAATATGTCTGTTTCAGATCATTTGGGTATGAGATATTTGAGTTTATACTCAATGAAGTTTGTTTCTATTTCTCCCGCTCCTTTTGTTTTCCCAAATATAAAATCAAGCCATCCATAGTTCAAACAGGAGATGCGATATAAAAAAGCAGCCAGAAATTCCGGTATTCTGAACCTCGACCAGCACAACTGGCACCTCTCCTCAGGAAGAGCTGTTTGCTTCCACGTAAAGAAGCCGTATCAATTTATACTTGCAGTGGGTAATTCAAACCAAACCAAGCCCAACAACCAGCACTTCAAGGAGGTTTTAAAACCAAATGAGAAATAATTCCCAAGTCAGTTTTTTCTGCGTTTTTTAAAATCAGCATTTGAATTAATTATCTGCACGATTCAAAACTTTTAAAAGTAAAATGAGCAACACTGCATACAACTTGCACTTTGGAACTCACCTCTATTCAAAGGAACCAGGCACATAAACCCCTTAATCATTTACAGCTCCCGTAATTAATGCCCTGTAGCGGTACCGCTATAGGAAGAGGCGGCCGTCGGCTCCGACAGCTGACGGAGGGACCTCTCCCCCGCCACAGCTGCCTCGAGCATCTCCGGAGGCTGAGCTCCATCCACCCTCACCTCGGCGCAGAGGGCTGCAAGCTCCTGCTCCGCTGAAATTTAACCGAGGAGGGCAGCCCAACGACTGCAAGATAACAGGGATCACTGTAAGACCTCTGAAGAAGGCAGAGTATATAAACCAGACTCGACTCTCTGTACAATTTAAGCTTATTTCAGCCACTTTCCAGGCTTTAGGAAAGTAATGTTCCAGGAAAGCTTTAAACACAGTCATCCATGATCTAATAAACTGAATACAGTTGCCAAAAAGCTGGTATTTCTGCCTTCTCGCAATGGCATTCTTACCTTTGCCGATTCATTTCTTTTAACGACACAAGTAGCTGTACCACAAACAAAAGTCAGCTGCCTCACACTGTGCAGGCATTTCAATTTTGTTTTATATATAATCACTGTGCCCTTCTCCCTCACGTACGTGTCTAGGTATTTCTGAGAAATTATGCAGGCTATTTATATGGCTGGTCTTATTTTCCAGTTTATCTGATAGCACCATTCATTTGAGTCACTAAGAAAACTGCTGATTTAAAAAAAAAAAAGGATTACCCAAGTTTCTACTCGCCTCCCTTCCGTTTCGCTCGCGATGCTCAGACAGGTCCTCTCGCTGTGTTAGCCACGGGCCAGTTCGGTGTGCCGCACCTTACTGGGTTGCCATTTCAGTATTTTTTAAACCCGTCCAGCCGGGCTGACTGAGGCCTGCCACAACCGCTCCCGAGAGCAGGGCAACCCCTGGCCGCCTCTGGAAGCACGGGCCGAGCTGGCGGCCGCGTCGGGAGCCAAGTCCAAGTCCAGAGGCCGTAATTCGGCAGGTTCGTTTCACTCCACGCAGCCCACAGATCCCACTGCCCGGGCTGCCGCGTCGCAGCGGCTGCGCTCCCGGCGTGCCTCCCCCTCCCGCTCTGTTTCAGTCCTCAAGTAACACCTTCTGCGTTTTGAAAAAGGTCCTTGCTTAGTGCATCTATTCCCTTCTATTTAACACATATTTTAGTTGACTTGTTGTCATTAGGCTTATTTAACAATTGCATGCAGAACAGTGAGTTTCTCACCAACATTATCACATTTTTATATGCCTCCTAAAGAGGTTCATTCCTCCTAAAGAGTTCAACAGCTTCCTTGCAAATGTGTCTCCCCTCAGCACAAACACCACCCCACATATCCCACACTTTCACAGGTGAGAGCGCAGATGTGACACCGTGTGCTCACTGCGTGGTTTGCACACGAACGAAACTAACACCAAGACTGTTTTCTGAACACAAAATGCAACTTGCAAATAAGTTGTTACAAGTAAGTTACTGGGGGAAAAAACACATTTAAATACTTCTAAACAATTTTCCCAGCAATATTTTAAACTGTCGTGCAATCCTATATCAATATTACCTTTGCTACTACCATTAGGAAAGGGCAGACAGTTTTACTTTCAGTGCAATGAAAAGCCGAGTTGACTTTATAGTCTGGAGACTCTGAACTCGTGCTCTCGAGAGTTTATAATCATTTCCAAAAAAGCCAGTTTTAACTGAAGCTGCATGGTTCTAAAAAGCCCTTTTTTCCTCCTGCTCAGTCCAGCCAAGGTTGAAGGACTCGGTTCTGGTTACAGCATGCTTACCCTTTTGGGGCAGGTATGTTGTGCCAGTTTGCAGCTCCACGCCCGTTCACGTCTGTGCAGCAAACGCTTGGCCAAGTGAGAAATTCCCCTGATCGACAAAGCCCTCCGCAAGCCCCCCCAGCACCAACTGCGAAGACTTGAATCACAAATTACTTTTTTTCTAGGAAACAATTCCTTGCACTCCACTATCAAAAGAACTTTGCATTTTAAGGTACTTTACTTGGAAATAAAGCTGCCATGTATATCCATGAGTATCCATCTATCCCCTGCAGGCCTTGCGCAAGGGAAACATCTTACTCTGCTCCGTAAGACACCAGGTGCAGCCTCGGTGTTCAACAAACAACAGGAATAAAGAACAACGTAATAAACACAAAGAACTGACTCTTCTGTTTCCTTTGAGGAACACCTAGTTTGGGTGTGAAATCATTAATCATTCTGTTTGCCCAATCCGGGTTTCTCCTAACTTGCCTGTGTTCCCATTCGGTTGCAATCACGGCATAAATCCAAGCTGCCTCTTAACTCAGTTTGCAGAAGGGGAAAGTTTGGGAAGATTTTACCAGGGTACTGGACAAGCAAGGATATGTTATAACGCGAATGATCTTTTGAACGCGCCCTACCACCACAGACACAATTCACCCATCAAAAGCTGGCTCTAAACCCCGACTCCACCGTAGAAAGTGGGAATCGACAAGAGCGGCGCAGCCTGTCCAGGTTCAGCTCGCCCCGTCTCCAGCAGCACAACGTGCTCCAAGCTGCTGCGCGCTGACGGGTGAATTCTGCTCGAACAGCAGGACCGAGTGCACAATTTTTCTTTTGTCCAAGTATTTGCTTCACCAGTGTCAGTTTATAGTGAGTCCCAAGGTCCCAGAAAACATTTCATTGTGTCTGTTGTTTTCAGACGACTTCAGTTAAACGTGCGTACTCTTGTTCCTGTATTAACGAATGAAGAAAAAAATGTGCGCTGTTCCTGACACTGCTACGCTAGCTGCTCAACACAGCTAAAAATCTGCCAGGCTCCTGCGAAGTGAAAAACCTCTCCATGGGCCAGTCAAGGCTGGAAAGACCTCTCTCAAAATAAACGTGCAACCTCTCCCTTGCCCAGTACAGAAGACTAGCACTGAAATCCCCCAGGTTTTTAGACTGAATCCCGGCAGGATACAGAAATTCACTTCTGCAATGGATTATGCTCGAAGACTGTAGTCACTGATACACGTTCATCACGGAACTCTGCTTGCTCACTCGCATGCTTTTACACATGGCTATTCCTTAGATTTCTCTCCAGCACATATAAGGCATGCACTGGTTGAATTTGTTAAAATTCACCCTTGTGTCTTCTCGCAATCCTAACCTAGTAATGTTTACAAGCAGCTCGTATTCATGCTTTCAAGACTGGGGATGTTTTTAAAAGGACACACATCTAGAGAAAGGACAGGGAAAACAGCACTGGAAAAGCTGGAAATGGAAGCAGCCTTAACACTGCCGGGGCTAAAATGCCGTAGGGTTTCTGATGTTCCTGAAGTTCAGCAGGTGGATACCTCCCTTGGACAGCAACTCAGTCCACAACCAGGAGATAGGAAAGGCGTAAGAAGAGCAGAAAGCAGTGACCTTCACTCCTGTGAAGTGGCGGTTACCTACTACACCTGCAGCTACCCCGGCCTTGCGTGGCTGCTCCTGGGTTGTGGGGTTTTTCAGCGTGTCCACAAACGAAGGGCCCTGCTGCCCAGGCACACTGCAGGCCCCTTGTACCCGGGCCGACTCTTGCCCGTGATCTGCCCCAGCCACGAACTGCCAGCTCCCATCTCGGGTTCAACAGAGCGCTTGCTCCTGCTGGTCCCACAGGCAGCTCCCCCAACGGAGGCGGCCTCAGAGCCACCCACCCCGCGCCCCCACAGCCCCCTCTCTGTCGGCTGCTGCCGGGTCCCTTGGGCACGGAAGGACACGGGCCTTCCCGTGCAGCCAGCACGGCGGGATGGACAGCGTGCACGTACGTGAAGGACAATTTCCACACTTTGCCATTCCTCTTTTCCAAATTTAAATCTCAATCTCACAACTATTTACGTTTATATTTTAGCCTGGAAACTATCCCATTCAAATTCAGTGAAATCATGCCGACAAAAAGTAAACAGCTTCGTTTCCTCAAAAATTGCTCCTTTCTTCAAATAGTACTCTCTTCCTTTTTTGCTAACTCTCTGTACTATTTCGCCAAGTTAGGAATGGTCCAGAGGAATCTGGAGCCGAAGAGAGTCTTTCCAGGAACTTGACGGGACTTGAAGTGCTCTCGAGATGCAAGCTCAATCCAAACCCGCTACCCCAGCCGGCCCCTTCAAACCCTCCTGCTAAAGCACCACTGCTCTTCAGCGGCCTTTGAGCAAACTTCTGAAGTCTCAGCATTTTCCCATCGGAGCAGCACTAGTGCTCCCAGCATCCTGCTATCTGAAAAGCAAGAGAACTTTTCAGCATCTCCAGGGTTGAGAGCTGGCAAAGCGCATTGGGGTGCAAAAGGCTGCTGAGCTTAGCACTTTTATCAACCAGGAAGTTTATGCAGTGATTGGGGTATTAAAAAAAAAAATGCAATCTGAGGAAACAGACCCTGTTTATCACACCAATGTATCTGCTATATCCAGGAATGCCTCGACTCACTCTCAAGCAGGGACACCGCCTCCGAGGCAGCGCCCATGAAACGCGGCTCCATTTCTCCGTAATAGAGCAGCTCTCAGCTCCGGGCTGGGCACACGGATGCCCAGGGGGGCAATGCCCCCGACGGCACTCATCCGTTCTGCCCCAGTGCTGCCCCTGGGCAAACGCTGCTGCCCGCCAGCGGACAGACGACAGACACGGCTGGGCAGGAGGCACGTGCCGGACGCGCTGCCGCGACCCCACCGGCCCCTCACCCTGCAGGGGTGCGCCGGAGCTCCCGGAGCTCAAACCAGCATTGCCTGGGGACGCGACCAGCTCCCGGCACAGCTCCTGGGGGATGACGCGGAGCAGCAGGCCTTCGAGGTCTCCTACCGTGCTGCCACTAATGCAGCACCAGCTCACGAAGCTGCTGCGTCCCACAGCTTGCCATTGCTGGTGCGAAGCACTCCAGCATTGCCGGTGCGAAGCACTCCAGCATTGCCACACCCCGCAGATGAAGTAGCTGGATTTATTATTCTTCTTTAAAAATCCGCTTCATCAGATGTTAATATTTTCCTCTATTTGATTAAAACATTGGAGTTGCTTCCAACTACCTCAACGGGTGTTCTGCATCAGTCAAATAATTAGACATTCCCTAATGAAGGGGATAAGTCTTAAGTATTTCAGTAAATTCAAACATGAACCCCCAAAAGGTTTTCTTATTTGCATAATCCTGTGTTTCAGTACCTGACAACGCAGCGTTTACTTAAATCTTATTTCAATAGCAGTAATCCTTCTAGTGGCACCGTATAAATGAAGGAAAAAGACAGAACTCCGGATCAGAATAAAGGCATTTCTTTTGTTACTTTATACAGGGACTAATTTAAGCGCTGCTGTGCAGCCCTGGACGAAGAAACCAAACGCCCGGATGCCGCAGCCATCGCGCGAGGCTCTCACAGCCAGGCGGGCAGGGAGCAGCTGCCACCGTGCTGCCTGCGGGCAGACTCACCCGCACACGTCCAGTCCCTCGCAGGCAAGGCTGCCGGCAGGCACGCCAGCTAGCACAGCCGGCCCCACGGAGGCTCGGTGAGGTGGCTTCACATCCTTTAAAGACTAGAAAGACCACACTCCTGTTTCCCCCAAGCATTGTAACACAAGCCCGGTGGGAGGTAACACACAGCGAGGCAATCGGTGGATGAAATCAAGCAATTAGCGTCACTGAAATTGCACGTCATCTGGGATCCTGGTCCTCGAGACGGGAGAGCGGACCTGACGCCGCAGGCACGCTCCCCCCTTGAAGGTGCCCCAGCCACCACTGGACCCCGCTTTCTCCCTTTTGCTCCCTTTGAAAGTGACAGGGAGCAGAGGAAAGACATGGGATACACAGGGATACTTAACTGCTCCTCGCCAAAGCCTTCTCTACCCAAGCCTGTGCTTGAGCACGGGGCACCGCTGCCGCCTTCCCCCTGCCCCGAGTCCGCACCCCGACCAGCGCCGGGACGGTGCCGGGACCTGGTTCCCAGGGCAAGAACCGCTGCTGGGAAACGGGGAGAGCAGGCGCTCGGCTCCGCACCGAGCCCGGCCCCACGCATCCATCGCCAACCCACGGCGAAAAACAGCGCAGCACAGAAGGCAGCACAAGAAAACAGAGCATTAAAGAGGTGTCCACTACTAGTCATCCCCAAAACAACGCTGGTTCTTCTCTTAACAGGGTTTTTGCAATCTGACCGAATTGGTAGGAGGGCCGCAGACCCGCCTTGGCTTTGGCGGGTCCCCTCGAGAAGAGGTCTCGCTCTCAGACGTCAGGCACAGCTCCGACTCGGGAGCTATTCCCGACGTGAAGCTCAGACTTCTAAGAAGCACCCGGGGCAGTATTTCCTAAATGGCAGCCAGTTGGGCGAACAAGGCTGTGCCGTCCCAAGGAAGAAACATTAATGCTGCTCCAAAGTCAGAAAACAGATGCTATCATTCAGTCTTGAACGTAATTTGTTGCTTCCAACAAATTTTAGAGTGAACCTTGGCAACAAGGCATCTGTATCCAGAAAAACAGAGCAACAGAGACCTGGGCTCATCCCAGGCAGGACAGAGGCCTCACAGGCTGCTTCTGACCCCTCATTTGAAGACTCGGGACAAATGACTGAATATTCTTGACATGAGGTTTTCTTATTTTATGCCTCTTTAAATTTTCCCCGCAAATTAGTTCAGAATTTGACTGATTTTGACTGTACACAGCAGAGTTCCTGACCCACGCTGGTTTCTATTATGTACAGCCTCTGAAAAAATGACAGTGCAAATGCTGCAATGCAATGTTTTAATTTTTTTTTAATTTCTTCCTGCAGATGTAGAGCCGAAACTGTAATACGAACTCTGAACACCATAGTGAGCCGTAACTCTTTTGTCTGAATATCTGATAAGATTTCAAAATGCCATTTATATTCCCACAGAGGAAGACGCATGGTTTCAATTGTTTGGTTTTTTAATGGACTATTTGCCACTCAGCCTAACAATTGCACCCATTTTCCCAACGTATTTGCCACTTTCCCTTTGCTTCCTCTTCTGGAGCTCAGCCTACTGGCAGACGCACAGGCTGAAGAGGAGAAAAATGGCAAATCAGATCTCAGGAATTTGAACACTGTTTATATTTTCATTTTTTCCAAGGGTTACTGCCTTACGAGTTTCCTTGGAATCAGACGTGCGTCCATCTGCCTCCCAGCCCCTGAGCCGAACCTCACCTCTGCGCCCTGAACGCTGCTATTGTCTCGCACTCCAGTGATGCCGTACGCCCCAAAGGCAAAATTCCTGAAGAGTCACCTGCCAAAGCGCTCCGCAACTATGCTTCTGGATTTTTTCTTCTGCCTTAATTAAAGGAGAGACAGAGCCAATGATCTGCCATTCTCACATAATTAGTGAAATACACTTGCCGTGATTTTCTTTTCTTTGTATTAAAATAAATAAGGTCCTTATTCCACACCCTTAAGCAAGTATAACACAACGGGGAATGACAACTCAAACAATTATTATTTTTGAAGCAGTGACAAAGGAGAGAGATTTGAACAATTAACAATTCCATCTCTGAGGTTGTAGAAAAAAGGTGCTGACCAAGTTCCTCTATAACAATAATAATGCTTTTATATATTTTTTAAGACTTCTCAGTAAAAAGTGACACATTGCTATTACAGAGTTCAGGAGTTTCATTTTTAAAAAATAAGTACTTCTACCACAGAAAATAAAATACTAACATACTATGTTTTGGTGGACCTTAGACACAAGGCACCAGAGCTTCAAACTCAGCCATCATCAGTAGAACGACTTGAACTTCTGACTCTAGCTTTTTCTTAGAATTTAAAAAAAGCAGAGAAAAGTGAATGTTCAAGACTTTTCAGCTGTTGAAGGAAAAGCAGGAAAAAGCTTTTACACTTCACCGGGACATCCAACTCGAGCATGAAGTAGCTGCCTGAGCAGGAGCATAACTTGAGAGCAAAACTGTACTTGAAAGTTGCAGTGCCATAGTGGACGTTGGCTCCAAAGGGACGAAGCGTGGTTCAGACCAAACCCCGCGGGGCTTACCGAGTCCACCGACGCCACGTGGCGTCCAGACCAGTTAGAACCGGCGTGGTGCGGACCGCAAACAGCCCGCACGCCGTACAAAGCCCCCCGACTGCCGCGAAGCGCCGACGGCCAGCAGCGCTGGGCACAGCCAGGCAGCGCCGCAGGAAGGGCAGTCCCCGTCCTCCTCGCCCCTGCCCCACTTCCACTGCCCTTACGCTGTCAAAAACGCAGGGCGAGGACGGAGCGATCGGCAGGCGAAGGATGCGGGGCGCGCAGACAGGCTGCGGGCAGGCCGACGGGGCGTCCTCAGCGCCGCTGCAGCCTCCCGCAAGATTTGCATTCGACATCCATCTCCCCATTGTTAAGACATCTTTATCTCAGTTTTCGGGAAACGTCAGATGACTCATCTATCGGAACATCTGATGAAGCTAACGTAATTTCAAAAATTAATTCTATTTAGGCATATTTTTCCAAGAAAAAAAATGAAGAAAAATGTTTTTAAATTATGCTCAAAATCTAATTTCTGTTGCAAACTGGTTTCCTGATTTAGGAACTCGAGAGCTTATTTTTGCTGTAGACAGTTTAACAGGCTTTTAGGCATCCAAATTTAGGAAAAAAATCCTATGGCATTTAAACAACGCAGAGCCAGAGCTGGAGCTGATTCAGCCACTCAAGCACACAATTTGAATATACTACATAATCATTCTTGTTTTAAAATTATCCTCCTAATATCTAAGGGCTAGATTATCCCACGCGCATTTATCTTGATTAATGCACTACCCTAAGGACAACCTCGCAGATTTCATTAGGACTAATTATGAAGCAGGGTATTCAACAGCAGGATGATAAAATCTCGCTCTGATCGGCGTGGCCCTGACCTCTTCCTTGCACCAGCTCGCCGAGGTCACCCAAGCGTACGTCTCTTCCTCCTCCTTCCCCGCACCCCAATTAACACGTAACAACCGCTGCTCGTCACCAGTTCGGCATCGAGAACGAACCCCGAAGGTGCAGGCGCAGGACGCGTCTCCCAACGCGGGACACGTGCCCGGAGACGAGCGCTGCAGTGCCGCAGCTCCGCGAGCGGCAGCGGTGCCTGCGGGAGGCAACACCACGCGGAGGAGAATCTCGGGGCAGACGCCCCTCTCTTTTTGCTCTAGACCTACACATACAGTTTTTGCTTTCATTTCAAGGGGGGGGGGGGGGGGGGGGGGGGGGGAGAAAAAAGAGAAAAGAGGTATTTTACCCAAGCTGAAAGTTCCCCTTCTGAAACCTGTTTTTGCCTCCCACGAGCAGAGCAGATAGCCGCGCTCGCCGGCGGCGTGCTCCGCGCTCCCTCCCCGCGCAGCGCCCGGAGGACACCCGGGCCGGAGGCCAAAGCCTGGCCGGGCAGCGCTGAAGGGTACTGCCATTTCACGGGGTCCCCTCAGAAAGCATTTGCTTTGCCTGTTTATGTTCTAAATATAGCAGAGCACACAGGCCATCTCCAGCTCATGAGCAAGTATCCCTGTCAGGGGCTGCCGCTCGCCGCAGCGCTAACAAACACCTCCCTGAGCTCAGCCAACATAAAGCATTTTTTCTAAGACACACTAATTCTTGGGAGGGCTATGAGTGAAAGACACATTCATAGTTTGTGAAGAAAACTTCAGTGACTCAGTATCTGTCTTATGTCCAAGAGACAATGCAAGAATAGCTGTTTAGTTAACACTAATATTACGTACATTTATAAGAAATCAAGTACTTCAATATTAAGGTCAATTTTTAGGTGTACTGCTGTTTTAGTTAAGAGCAACAACATTACATCCACACTGAATTACTGAAATATTCAAAACTACTTTGGAATGTCCTAACCAATTTTTTTTTTTTTTTTCCCCTTTGGTAAACTGTCAACTGACCTTACAGGGTCTAGCCAAATCTGGTATAACAATTCCCTGAGTTGTTTTTGCATAACAGCTAAAGTTTGTGATATTGCAGAAAACGTAACAAAGTAGCCAGTGCTTGTTTCACTTAGCACAAACAAAAATTGACAAAGATCTGAAACAAAACCAAAACAGAGTAAGTGCTTTTCTCCCGTGTGGATTGGACAGGGAATCAATGAAGAGATACTCCATTTTCTGTTTACCAAAGGTATTTTCATACATTATAGAAGCTATTTAACTAAAAAAAGGCGCTCAGGAGCGAGCGGCTCTCCTGGCTCTGGCCAGCGGCAGCAGCACGACCCGGCCCTGCTCCCCGGCCTGCAGCGCGGGGATCCCCCGGAGCCCCCGGATCCTCCCCGGCACACGGAGGAAGCACCTCAGCCACAAGTAACCCTTTTGGCATGAACACAAGTAAACGTATCTGGTAAGCAGCGTATTTTTAAATAGCAGATTCCTTCCCAGCTTACAGCTCGGCTCCCGCGTTGACTTTACACGGGCAACAGAAGACTCCCTTCGACAGGGTATTCTGAAGCAGTGTAATAGTGCCGTAACGGTACCCACAGTTAGTGCCCACAGACCCTGCAGCTCTTTACGAAGGCAATAATTATCTCCTTCATTAAAAAAGGCAACAGAAGAGCCCTGCTGGCGGCAACAGCGGAGCCAGCCGCGCCGCCGGGCATGGGGAAGCCTGGCCAGTCTGTCATCCAGACACAAGCCCACGCAGCCGCCCCGGCTTCAGCGCCGCTGGCCTCCTCGTCTGGCACCGAGACTTTAAGGCAATTCCGACGACCACGGGCGACGGAAATCTGAGTGGAGGAGGCTGATTCACAGCAAACTCAGGTGAAGCCTCCCATAGCGAAGGAGATTCACGTCCAATTAACTCTGGCGTCTTGTTTCAACCCTTCCGGCTGGATCCTCGCTCTGAGGAGCGCAAGGCCAGGGGGGTAAGGCCGCCGCGACCGCAGCGCGCCGGGCGACCAAACAGCAGCTCGGTGGGAAATTAAACCGGGGATGCTGTGGGCACTATTTTGCCAGTAAATACACCTTCACCCTCACGGAGAGGCAGGGTTAAGCCCCCGCGGCCGGGCCCGCATTTCTGGCAGCCATGCTGCCGTGGGCGCAGCGCTGCAGCACGGCCGTCCCCGCTGCAGCAGGCCGTGCCGACGCCAACGCCGACACACCGGCGGGGCAGCCCCGGCGGCGCGGCGTCCTCGCGGCGGCGGCTGGCCTGCGCCACACCACACCGCATCACGCCGTGCCTCGCCGCGAAGAGGAAGCGCCAGGTGGGCTCGCTGCCGCCCAGGGGCGGTGGCCGCGGTGGCCCAGGAAGCCATGGGCCACTCCTCCGCCATCGGCGCTGGCGGCCCCTGGCACTGCTCCTAACTCCAACATTTTTTAATGCATAGGAACATTTTATTTCCATGTTTTAAAATGAATGTTTCTCCCCCCACCCTCTGATTATCATTACTGTAATTTTAAAATAAATTTGAACAACACAAACAAAACCGTTTCAATATCTGCGAGTGAAAACATGGCTGGGGGTGGTGGGGCTGGGTATTTCAGGCCCGAGAGCATTTTAAAGGTTCACCCTCTAGCCTGATCTGAGACAAGACACATTTTTAAACTCCAGAACGTTGCAGGATTTATATAAAACCGCTATAAACCCACTTCCTGCCCAGCTCCCGCTGCAATCGGGGCCTGGCTGCACAAGCGACCTGCAGTAGCTGGTTGCAGCTACAACTCCCTCCCCAGAGCACGTCTCTGCCATGAGCCAACTCCACGCACGCGGGCTCTGCTCCGCTTCCCGGGATTTGGTCCCAAGAAGAGAAAATTATACTGCAGAAAAAACTGACAGACATATTTCTGTTTCCCTACTTTTGATATTTTTTTTTGTGACTCTACTAAATTAATTCTGTACTGTTTGTGGGATGAGTATTTTAAGATTATTTAATTCATAAAAAACGAAGGGAAGGCGCTGGGATCTACACGTTTAACACCTATTACTGAAACTACTGCTACAGTAAAACAGCAGCCATGCATTTACAGCGCCTAACTCGGATATACCTCCTAAAAATGGCAGTGAGGCCGTACCCTCTCTGCTTGCAGGTCTAGAGGCACCTTGCCTTCTGCTGAGCCTTGTCCTTCCCTTAACAAGTGCATTTGGGAGAAAGACAGGATAACCACAGCAGTCCCAAACACAGAAATACAAGCAGCAGGGCGCTCACAGGCACCCAAATAACCTAGGGAGGCAAACACTCTTCTAAGATTCACCATCAGCTGTCCAGAGGCACCAACGACCCGCTGGTAGTTACGAGATGGAAACAAATCATCATATTGCTTACGTGGTTTGTGCTATTAAAAACAAAGAATCCTTACAGTGACTTTGCTGTTTCTACGTGAAGTGCTCTTTATTCCAGCTACAGGCAGAGAATAATTTGGAGGCAAAGAACCAGTCACTGTAGCCATACTGGAGGATTCGAGCCCTGCCAGGCGTATTTTCCCTCTATTCCCCCTATCTTTCCCCTTCCCCCGAGGAAAACAGCAAAACAAATCAACAAGCATCAATAAAATAACAGCAGCAAAACATCCCACTGCTGGCAGCCAGCAATTGCTCCCTTTCGGGCTCCAGGGTTTCTCTGGCTACAACTGCTTCTTTCATTAACCGTATATCCTTGAAAATAATATAATATTTACTCACTTTCAATGAATCAAAGCAGGCGATTACGCGTCCGTTTTCAACTTGGCAGCTTTTCGATGGGTGTGCAAATTTACATTCCGTGTCTGGTCGTGAGCAAGTCCCCCTTTGGAACTCCCTACACACTTCCAGCGTTAGCCATTTTGTGTCCCGAATCGGCGTGACACTAACAGCCATCTTTAGATTTTACAGGTAGTTAAAACTTCCAATAAAACGGACAAACGAGTAGCTGAGCTGATAAACTGGAAATGATGAAAGCGCCACCTCCAGAATGCTTTTTTTTTTTTTTTCTTTTCCCCCACTCCCTATTTTAAAAGTACGTGTAAAACTGGGTGGCCGCAATCTCAAGGAAAAGGTGTGCCACCGGGAGTTCACAGCGTGACACTGTTAATCGACAGAGGTTTCGTACTTAGAGAAACGCTAGGATTACCAGCAAGGTGAACGTTAAAAAGTGTGGCCCGGGACTAGCCTCGTGCGCTCAGTAACCCATCCTGAGTGCCGACCGGAGCCCACAATGCAAGCATGAAAACGTGGCAGACCCTCTGACACGGGATTTCCAAGCTGCTTTCAGTAAAGTTGTCTGAAAGGTAATCTCCACGCAGCTGAATTTGCAACGGGGCTTTGTGGTGCAATCGGTATCGATTAGTTTGGCATAGACAGATGCAGCAGTTTAGAGCAACGATCGAGATTGGTTTTTTTTTTTTTTTTCTTTTTTTCCCCTCCTCTCCTTGATTTTCAGGCAGAAGATCTCTGACCTTCTCAGCAAACTTTTATTTTTACAGTAAAGCAGCCTACGGCAAGGCCCGATAGCGCCTTTCTCTCGGTTTTGGGTGGCAGCGGGGGTGTCTGGCTAGAGGTGGCGGGCGGATGCGCTGTCGTCGCAGTCTAGCTGGCAGCAAGCAAGGCAAAAAGCAGCGGCTGCTCTAGAAGCGGTCCCAAGCAGCAGAGACGTCAGGAAAGGCACTTCTTAGTACCAACCTGTAGAGAGAAGAGACACGTTACAATTCACCGGGCGGCATTTCGGGGGTCCCGCGGAGCCGCCGCCGCCCCGCGCAGGGCACTCACGCCAGCCGCCGCCGGGCTGCGAGGAGAGGGGCCGCGTCCCCGTGCGGAGCCAGGCATGATCGGGAGCGAGCCAATCGCAGATAGCGTTGCAGCGATAGTCCGGGCAGAAAGCCAATGGCGGGGGCCGTCTTATGAAAGGTCGCGCCTGTCAGAGGCTGCCTGCGCTGCCCCGAGCGCCGAGCGCGCCCGCCCGACGGGGCTCGCCCGGCCGCCGAGGACGAGCGTGTGGGCCCGGGCTCTACCCGACATGCAGCGAGGGGGACGGACCATCGCGGCGGCGCCGCCGGAGCGCCCACGCGCGGCGCGGGGAATGGTACCGTCCGCTGACCTGCCCGCCCGCTTCCTCCCGCCCGCCCTCCCGCCTGCGCGCCGTCGCCGCCCCGCCCCGCCGGAGCCCCCCCCCCCCCGCCCTCCCCCCGCAGGTACCGGCTCCCCGCACGGAGGCGGCGCGGCCGAGCGGAGGCAGAAAGCCGGGCCCGCCGCCCCGCCGGGAGCCCGTTACGACGCTGCGTTACGGTGCGGTTGTCACCGCCCGGGGTCGGGCAGCGGCACGGCCGGCACGACCCCTCCGCTCCCGCGGGCGCCGGTACTTGCCTCTGAGGTACAGACCCGAAACGCCGCTTCCTCACAGGAGCGGCTCGGCCCCGCGCCACAGCGGCTGCCCGGGGGAGCGGGTGTGTAACCGGAGTCACTCGCACGTCGTCATTTCGGGGTCACTGCAAACCCGCCCGGACTGTGTCCGTCTGAGCCCGCCCCACGCGGCTGCCCCTCGCAGAGCAGAGTGGTTACGCAGCGCTCTGCGTCCTCCCGTGAACGTCCCGCAGGTGAGCTACCAGCTTCGTGATAAACATCACTCGCTTAACAAAAACCACCCAGGCATTGAACATCTAGAAACGAGAGTAAACCCTTCCCCTCAGATGCCGAGGTGGAACGGGTGTTTCTTTGAGACAAGTTTCAGATGCCCAGCTTCGCCACAGAAGTCTGGTGCCACGGGTAAATATAACTCCGTAATAAATTACAACTCTCGTCCCAGCCTGCAGATGTCAAAAGAGCAGCCTGGAGCACAGAGCAGAGGGGCACCCGCGGCAGCGCCCACGACGTGCTGCCAGACAACACCGGAGCCCGTGGGCAACACCAACAACGGGAATTCTCCTGCCAGCACCTCAAATCCCAGCAGCATCCCGCCCGCCTGCGTTCAGGGAGAAGGTTGTTCCCATCCCTGCCTCTCTAAAGACGCCGCTCCATAATCTTCCTGTTTCCCACCATCACCCCCCAAAGCAGCATCACTGATGCTGCCATCAGAAACACATCTTGGGCAGTGACGCCGGTCAGCGCAGATGCAAGCCAATGGACAAGGAAAATCTACGAGCCTTTTTCCAGGGACTAAGTGATTAGAACAACAAACTACAGGAGAAGTAAAGCACACCTAATACAGCTTAATAAGATTATAACAGGCACCGTGGTTTCCTTGCCAGGACACTTCTAATCATGCCCACATTTTTAATCCCTGCTAGCAGGAGACAAACAACTGTGCATAATCACTTGCAAGCACAAGTTAACAGCTAGGTATCTTCTTGGTAAACACAGATACTCATTTGCTTCGACTGCCTAAAATTCAGAAGTCGGAGTCATCCCGTGACAGCAGTCACTACCGATCAGCACTTGGGGACACAGCGGAGACTCGGGTCTTGACAGCTTGTTCCGTGACAAGTGCTCAGGCAGACGAGTTTGGTTCTCCCCCTGTGCCACGCTACCCACCCGTGACGGGTTAGCACCAAGAGACTTGAAAGCGCAGAACAATATGCCGGGACCTCACACTGCCGCCTGCCAGCGGGCCCACCCGGGCTCGCTGGTGGGACGGGCCCCCGGCGTCCCCACCTGCCTCGCGCAGGACTGCCCTTCGCATCAGGGAGCTTTCTGAAGCCTGAAACACATCACCCGGCCTCCAGCCACGGTGTACAGCAACTCACCCCGTCCTCCACCGACACAGATGAGAGGTGTATCCGCTTCCTCCCACCATCACTCTTGCACAGCACAAAACCATGGCTTCTGGGTGGTTTTTTGTTACGAACGTTCATTCCCTGTGTAAGACCCTCAGGAGAGGGCGATGCCGATGCAGGTGGTAAGAGCCCTCTACAACAAAGCTGTGAAACAGCTCTCAGCAGAGATTTTCTCCTGTTCATCAGTTTGGTATACAATCCATACCAAGCATTGATTTTTCCAAACACCAAGAAGAGTTAGAGCAGCAATTGACATATTTTACATGCTAAAGCCAAAGCAAGTTAAAGGCCACATTTTCAAAAGAAGATACTTAATTTCACTCTCATTACAAGAGTAGTCACCCCCAACGAGGAAAGACAGACAGCAGGAAGGCAACATACAAAATGAAAACAGATGAAAACTATCTTTTGTGCTCACATGTGGTGAAAGGAGTAATCTTCCTGGTAAAACTCAGGAAACTAGGTTTTATTACTAGCTTTGCAATAAGTTTTCTATTTGGAGTCGGACTAGCCACTTACTCGCAGCGAAATCCTGCGCCTGGTGAGGTCAGTGACGTATCTGTAAGTGCATTAAACGAGGCTGAATTTCACCCTTCATTCTGCAGGCTGCCAGCTACGAAAAGAGAAGTATTACTCCGAGGAGCTGTGATGCCTCAGAGGTAAATCTTCTGAATGTGAAGAAATGCTAGATGTATATTTTGCCTGCACAGTTACTTGAAGAAAAATTGTTTTGTCAGAATTTGTTATCTACCTGAAAACATAGCCAGAAATGTCAGCTTTAAAAATAGCCTTCAAGCAAAAATAAAGAGTGACTTCAGACCAGAGGTGCATCTTCAGTATCTCTACTAAATAAAGGAAGATGTTAGCATAGAATTATAATTTTTTTTAATTTGCATAAACTATTTTCCCCTCACTTTGAATTTCTCTGGTGATATTCCAGGTCAATAAGGCGTCTCCAGTAAGCCTCAAATACTAAAGGACACCACTGTCTGCAGAAAACCCCAGCAGACACATGTGATGGCTCTCTTGGGCTGTCTCTGATGAGCTCGGAAAGACCGTGACAGATCCAGAGGGAGGAACCACAGTGAGAGGGCAGGAAAGGGGTCGAGTTGATTTTTAGTAAGTTTTGTTTAATTTAATTAAAATTTATTTGGGGCTGACAGTTTCCAGATTCCACCTAGTAGGCCATTCAGGACTAAAGGCTGTTCTTAACCCACAGCTGGTTTTTGAAGTTCACCTTTTGAAATTTGAAAGTAGTTGCTACTTGTCTTGGGACTGTTGCACCATGGGTTTGGACAAAGCATAACCTTGCCTTCACTGATTATTGTGAATACAAGTAAAATGAAGCTAAAAATACTGAAAGCAAATTAAAAAGTGATTCTCAGAACAGACAAAAGAGAGAAATAACACTGAGAAGTCATTCCTTAAGAGGGTAAGAGAGATGACTTAGTTGTCTGCTGAGCTGGGTCAATGAAAACGATTAAGTAACAGCCTCACAAATCAATAGAAAGGTTATCTGAAAATGCCCAAGAAAGGGAAGCTACACAGAAAGGACCATGTGATTATGGTTTCCAAGTTCTGATTAAATATGTTCAATTTTTACTACTTCCCGTTATTGCTGTAAAGAAATGCTGTACAGCCAAGTTAATGATAGGTTTTTCCTCCTCTTCTCGTTAGTGTCTTTGACACAAAAACAAGGTATCTGCACAGGAGCGTCTCGCTGCGCTGGGAACGGCTCCCGAAGAGCCATCGTTTTCACTCTGCCTGTGACTGGGCTCGCTGGATGTTCCCGTTTTCTCTATCTCAATTCACACACGTCTCTCTGAAAGACAGATGTATAAAGCCGGACCGGCAAAAAGCACAACACTAAAGAAGAACATGGCAGTGAAGAATGCTTTTTTTTTTTATGCTCAGAGAAAGTGGAAGCTGAAAACACCAGTCTCAATGACATGAGAACTGTCAGCAAGAACAGATAATTACACAACGTGAATTCATCCTCATGACAATGACTCTAATGAGATAGGAAAAGGAATAAAATCGATTTTCTATTTACATTGACAGTACAGTCTCAAAGCTTGAAATTGCCAAATGGCTGTCTTTTAAATAAAGAAATACAGAAATTACTGACTGCCTTGCAGTATTTTCAAAACACCTCTGCCAAATTCAAAGTTTACCAATAACATATCTCAACATAAAATTTGGAAAAGATACAGCAATTACTTCATGGCACAATTGAGGGATATAATTATAGCGCTGTCACAAAATTAAGCAGAAACAATGAGCTAATTAACATCTTGGCCACATAACAGTGAAGGATTGGTTAAAGAAAAATATTCTTTAGTAAACTACTGCTGAACAAACCAAATTGGTCTCGTGCTCTAGCTCCGTAGGAACTGTACCAGTCACTGCACCGATACGACGGCACGTAAAAGCAGACAGACTCCTCTCTCAATTTTGTACTTTCGCATCTATCGGGACAAAGCAGAGCGCAAAGGCAGCGGCACAGAATAGCCGGCGCGACAGCGGGAACGCCCGGATCCCGCACCCCTCGAGACGCATGTCGCAGCCCCCCACAGCCCGGCAACCTGTGACTTCAACAGAGCTCGGTGAAGCTACAGCACGTATTAGCACTGAACTACTAAGCAAGCCCCACGCCGGATTTGTAAAAAACCTGCCAACACTACTTCTACGACCCAGATATTTTGCATAATATACATAGTTTTAGTCGTAGTAGTACTAGTAGTAGTGTTTTAAAGGTTATTTCTGGACTGTTTTAGCTCTGACAGAGTTGCTTGGGAAGGCAGCGCAACCTCCCACCGACTTCAGTGGGCTTCTCAGGCGGATCCTCATCAGACGCGTGTTTATCTTGAGGATATTTCACAGCTTCTGCAACCGTTTTAGCAGAAACACCTAACTGCGACATTACATCTGAATTTAACACATCCAAGTGTACTCAGTTCATGAAAACTGGATAAATAATGACAAAAGAGGCAACATGTCATAAAGTAAGTGCCCCCAATCGCATGCGTTACTGCAGTGTGCCGAAGTAAGAGATTTCCTTGAAATCAGTTCTCAAAGATTTACGTCCCTAATCAAACTGTGAACCAGTTCCCAACAACAGTGTCATGGCACTGACGTACAAATCCCATAGCCCAATCCTTTCTTACTTTAGATTAATTCGAGTAATGCTATTTTCAAGTCAAAAATTTACACTGCAAATTCCATAAACCCTCCTTCCTTTAAAGAGTAGACGGTTACGAATCAACCTCTATTACTGTATTTAAAAAACCCTTTAAAGTCAAGAAATGTGCCTGTTGAGATTTTTCTTTTTTTATAACCTATGGTATATATCAATCTCCTTGACAAAATTTGGGGCTTGAGAGACATGCAGAATTCACATTATCTGACAGCATTAGATGGATGTGTATTTATAAACTGAAACAGGGAAAGGTCAGTGTCTGTCTCTAGACTAGGGAACACGTATGCTAGATGTTATTCTGCTCTTTCAACTTGGACGCCAGAGACACAAAATGGCAGGAAGGACTACTCTGCATTTAATCCATTTTGCCGTTGATTTATGTCTTACAAAGCATTCACATATCCATCCACACCACTGAAGTTGCAAATACTGTTTCTGGTAGTAAAAACATATCCATACCATAATTCCTTTACCATAACATTTACATAATAGATTTTAGAAATAGGAAGTTCTGTATCATCCTGGCATAGGGGAATTTCAACCATAAAAGAAGTGACATTTCCCACGCAAGTCTACAAAGAAGTTATCTTTAAAAATAACAGTAATCTAGTGATTTAACTTAAAACTCTGAGAAGTAATTGTTTTAAAAAGAAAACAAATGGAATTGAAATAACTGAAAGTTTTTATTAAAATCAGTCTTATGTGCTTGTTCTAATTAATACTAATTTTAAATATTGCATTTCTATACAAAGACATTTGAGAGGCCGTAACAAAATAACTATGCACTCTTCCAAAAAGTACAGAGCTGTTTATTAATCAGACTCTTGCACATTAATGACATTTTGTTTGATTAACTGCAGATGTACGTAAGTCAAGTGATGGAGGAGAGGAGCGAGACGACCAACGCCGGCGGCCTCGCCCCCAGGTCAGTCTCCCACAAACCCAGCGTCTCCTCGGGGCAGGACGGGGTGCCCCGAATCGTCCCTGCCACCAGGAAGGTGCATCTCACCTGCTAAATGCTTCCCACTCTCCCCTGCATCGCGCCCCTGCGGGACTTTGCAATTCATCTTCCTTTTCCTGCTGGGAGCAGGCTGGAGGTGCCTGTCAATTACGCGGCCAAACGTTAACCAAGACCGCCCCGCACGCGGCAGGTTTTGGGGGTTCTCCTCAAGAACACAGCCACACGGCGAACCTCAGGACGAGTCCCACAGCCGAGATCCAAAACCGGGAGGTGCTCATGAAGAGTGGCAAAAAGGATAGCTGCACATCACCGAAAAACACGCCCAGATTGATAGGTCATTTCTAACTATATGTGTGTGCATATGTATAAAATGTTATATATATATATATATAACACCCACAATTATTAGCATCATCCATGATAACAACTACTACAGAAAAAAAACAATGTCCAATGACTCAGCAAGGGAAGCAACCGCTTCCCTCTAACATCAAATTCAGCTGATGCCGATGGTTTCAGGGAGGAAAAGTGACCCGGAGGAGCTCTCACTCGCGTGAGATGCGGCAGACACCCAGACGCGCTTCTTAGAGGTCAGATGCCTTAACATCTACTTTATAGCAAGGGAAAATATGCTGGCACCTTACTACTGCTAAGGTTCCCACTTTTTGCAATCAGATATATCGTTTTTCACTTCCCTTCCCAAAGCAGCTGCCACGTGGCCCTGGTTGCAAAGGGTGGCTTTTTCCCTCCCCAGAAACGTCTGGATAAAGCAGCGGGTAAAATGAGTCTTGAGAGACCACTCTGGTGACCACCTGATGGATTACGGCATACACATGGTCAGTACTAACATTATTACTAATTTATTAGTGATAGCGTTTGCTCCAGCCAGCAAGCTCCTCCACTTCTTAGCTTCGCTACCCTGCCCCAGTCCGGGCACCCCCTCCCGCATTTGTCCCCGTCACCAAACTCTAGATTTCAAAGTACTTGCCCGTTCACATGACGATCGCTTTGTTACGTGAATAATTATGAATTAGGAGTCTGGATGCAGCCACCACATCCTTGCACGCATCCAATTAATCAGCGAGATTAAATCTGAACTTAATTACCAGAAATGAAACAGGCCATTCATGTCACCTGCTCCGAGTTGGTGCGTCGTCCCCGTCCCGGTCACACCCCGCCATCCCAGTCACACCCCGCCGTCCCACTCCCCTGCACCGCACGCAGCCCTGCCCGCCCTGCGCAGAGGCGGACCGCCGAGCGGGGCCTGCCCCGGCGTCTTCGGTGAAATTCAGCGGGGGGCACCTTCCCACTCCCTGCCTGCTGCACCAACGGGCGCGCTCCAGCGAGGCCAACCAAAGGTGCAATTACGTGGATTGCTTCATCTTGCATCTGACTTGAGGGCAAACAAAAAGGGACGTGAATACAGATAATGAGGAACACGTTACACAGAGTTCCGCTTTCAACAGTGCGTTAGAACTCAGGTTTCGATGGCCCGGTCACTTCAGCTCAGTAATGGTGCGCTGTGGCAACGCTGTGGCAATCACATGCTTCTCTCCAAGGATGAGAAAATTACATGGGATTGAGTGAAAACGGGGTCACCGATGCGGTACGGACTGAAGGAGAGCAGCGCTCACCGGGACAGCCGCGGGCAGTGCCGAGCCGGCGCCCCGGCACCGCAGCACGGCAGAGCAGCGCCGCACCTCCGAGGAAGGCCCAGGGGACCTGCGCCTCCGAAATCGCCTCAGTCTCCAACAGCAGCAGCACTGCCACGCCAGGGACACCCCGAGCAGCGAGGCATCGCACGAGGATGCAACTGCCCGACTCCTCTTAACGTTAACACGGGTCACAAGGCAACGACAGCGCTGGAAAACTACTCCAGCGTCTCTTGCAAGATAGGAAGTAAAGGCGACTGCGACTCAGTTCAAATCTCTCTGTTTCTCAAAGAATCTCAAATCCAGAATAGAGTATTTTCTATGTCTTAATACATTCTGGCCTTACATTTAATTTATATTTATCAGTCACATCCTTCCAGGGTAGTAAAAACTTGTACAACTTATC
The DNA here is from genome assembly GCA_009819775.1 of Phoenicopterus ruber ruber. Taxonomy (NCBI): domain Eukaryota; kingdom Metazoa; phylum Chordata; class Aves; order Phoenicopteriformes; family Phoenicopteridae; genus Phoenicopterus; species Phoenicopterus ruber. Next base: position 912,717 of record CM020223.1, on the reverse strand, counting down.
AGAAAACACAATGACTCTAAAATAATTTCTTTTCATTATTTATGTAAGAATCTAAATCCTAGAGAATGGGGTTTTTAACTCTCGATGCTCTGTCACCGTCCAAGGTACCAGAGATAACTGTTATGCACTAATACAAGAGCAAAACCATTCTCCAGTACACAGCAAAACTAACCAAGTTTAGGAGATGCTTTCCTTGACTTAGCAGAGATCACCACACACACAGTGCTCGGCAGCACAGAAACACTTACTGATGTGATTAATTTTGCATCGTGAACAATCTCACCCAAGCTAAATAAATACATGTCTTCAGGTATCCAGGAAAAGCTCCAAATTAGTCACCAGTATTAAAAAGAAATAACAAAACCTGAATGACTATGCTGTATTTTGGGAAAGAAGTAAAAAATGTCTTTGAGATCATTTTTTAATCAGTATTTGCTATAATTTATTGCTATGCTTGTTCATCTTGAATTACCAGATTTACGTCACTAACAATAAGCATGAAAAACAACCCACTAATGACCTGTTTGGAACAGCTTCTTCTGCCCAAAACCTGAGCCTGAAGAACCGCCACGACTGACGGAGGAGAATTACGAAGGCACTTCCGAGCAAGGCTGCTCCACTGCGAGAGACGGCAGCGACGCAGTTAGCGGGGACGCTCTCCCGGCGCCGTGCCCGCGCGCAGGGCCTAAGGCTGGCCTTCCCCCTCCGCTCCGGAGGCCGCGACTGTCCGAAGGAAAAGCAGCTCCTGTGCGGTAGCCTTCCCAACACGGGGATCTCCGATTTCCCGGGGCAGCCAGGCTCCGGGAATGACATCAAGAGCTGGCTCTGGTGATGAATGTTGCTAACACTCATGTTGCTCGTGGATTCCCCGATGTCTGAATGACCCAGCTGCTGTAATGCTGCTTCAGTACACGCTGGCATACCACTTTTCTCTCGTTTTTAGCCTTTTGCTGTGGGTAATAGAGATGAACTTAGGGGAGGATGACAAAGAGATTTCTGGTTACTTCAGCACCCAGAAGGCCCTTCCAGAAGGTCTGTGCTCGTACGGGAGGGAGCTGCAAGGCCGCCACGCCTGCAGCCCTGCGGACAGCACTGCGGCAGAACCGCCAGCGGCGCGGGGCCCTGGGGCGCTCCTGGGGCCACCGAGCGAAAAGGGCTTCAGGGACGCCGCTGGTGTAACACACGAAGGCACGCGAGATCCCCCACGGGCTGTTATCACCTGAGCTCACTAAAAAAAAAGATCAAGAGCAAGCAGTAGCCTCGCTGGAAGGTGCGGTGAGCACAGCAGCACCTTCTGCTGCAACACCACAAACAGCAGCTACAGGGGGTTTCCAGCTCCGCCAGTTTGTTTCTGGGTTATGGATCGGGTTGCAACCACTACCTCGCCGTTTTTATTTACAGCTGGTGCACGGCTGAGCTCTCTGAACTATTTCTTCCACGGAATAATCAAGAAACATCTCTTAGGCAGAATGAATGCAGGCCCTTCGTTCCCCTCTTGCATCCTCGTATTCCTTGTAGCCTCACGTTGTAATAGCTGCTGGATTGCTTTTATTTGTTTGTTATCCCTCTGAACACACGCCCGTGACTCGCTCCCACAGCCCGTTCTGCTCAGGGCAGGCCGAGGGAGCGGCGCTTCCCACCGCTTTAGCACAGCCCCGCACACAGGGCTCGCAGGCTGGTCTGCAGAACAGTCTCCTTTGTGAGCAAGAAGTGAACCGTGTCCTTTTTGCTCGCTCTGCAGGCAACCTTCTTAATGCTCAACCGCTGCCAAATCACAAAACACATAACCTTCAAACTCCCATTAATTCTTCTTGCAGAAGAAATGGCCTTTATATAGTCATGCAACGTAAAAATGAATCACTTTCCCCAGAACGCCGGCTACAGCAGAATAAAAATACCAATGTTAACATGTCAAAGGACCGCAGGTGCGGACCAAAAATTCTAGACAATTTTTTTAAAGTATCTAAAGCACTCAGGTTATACCCCTGTTATTAGAGTTACTTTAAACACTCATCGTGTTTAAACTAGCCAAAATAACAGCTTCAAGAATGACGCCATACGAAAACCCAATACAATAAAGTGCTCAAGCCCATTTAATGGTGCCACTCCTGCGCCGGGCGCTACTTCTGCAGCGCCGTGTCCGTTCTCTTTCCAGAGAAGAGCCGCGGCAGAGGTCCCCCCGCCACGCAGCCGGCGAGGGCGCGAGCCCACGTGCTCGGGGAGCTGAGCACAGCAGCCCAGCCACCCCGACCCGCGGGGACGCGAGCACCCAGCGCCTCCCCGCCGGCCCCGCCAGCCCTCCGGCACGGTTCCAATTAACGCGCGCGGCGAGCGCAGAGCCTTGCGCAACACCCACAACGTTTATCATCACTGCCTACCTCCACTATTTTTATCTGCTTTCCCAAAGTATTGCTCGCACGGAAGATTCCTCTCTATCCTCTGCTTGAGCTCTCCTCGATGCGCCTCCTTTTCCATTAACGTATCTGTGCAAGCTGCCCAAATCGAACAACACAGTGAAGGAATTTTGGAAAAAGCTCAAAAGATTACTGTTTTCCTTGTATTCTCACTCTTACCTCTAAAAGCCATTTAAAAATACCGCATATGAAAGTTTAAAATTCTAGTCTTATACAAAAAACATGGAATATTTGGAAAATAGCTTCGGAAAAGATTGAAGAAAAAGCAATTTTTATAAAAATGGTGATTAAAGACAGAGTGCTTAGAAGTTGTAGAAAACAAACCAAACAAACCCAAAGCAATAATTTTGTCAGTCATGCAGAAAAATGAGTGAAAGAAGTTCAAATTCTTGTATTTTAGTTGCCACCATTAGCTGTATTTAATTAGAAGAATTGAACAGAGCTGCGTCTACTTTTCACAAAAAAATCACATCATTAAAGATTTATTTATGGAATATATTTGCACATAAATACAGGAGCTCAATAAAATGCTGATAAGCAGCAAGCAAGATATTTTCCCAGGGACTTTCTTCTAAGCAGTTTGCAAAGCTAAGTCATAGCAGCAAGTGCCTGCACTCCCAGAACATTTTTAACTGTTACACATCAAAAAGCTGAAAAGCACATAATTACATTATCAGTATCACAGACTCACTACCTTTGATTTTTCACTGCTTGCGAAAGAAGCCTCAAAGCCAGTTTAAGTTTTGCCTACGTATCGAGCACGGAAGGATTCCCGTATGAAATTACGTATAGAAAGGATTTAACTGAAAACCAAAAGAGATCACACGAAGTCAAGAATGCTGCCCAGGCACTAAAAAAGCCTTCCCAACGCTGGAAGAAACATTTCTTGTTTGGATTTTACTAGAGTGTGTTTCTCCCAAGTAAATCACGCTGTGTTTATCAGCATGTGCAGTTGACAGGACCTTTCTTCCGTGGAAACCAGATGGCAGAAGCAGCACCGCAACAGCCAGCGTGAGCCGGGGCGGCGAGCACCGACCCTGGGGACCGGCGAGGAGGAGGAGGAAGGGCGGGCGGTTCTGCACAGCCAGCCCCAGAGCAGCCCCCATCCCGCCCGCACCTCTGCGTGCGGAACTCGGCAGATGTTGGAGCACTGGCTCCCAGGCGCCTGCGCACACAGAGACACGTATTTTCTATGGTGAATCCAGGCCTAATTACTGCTGCCTTCAGCTTGGCAACCTGCTCGGAAAACCTGACACATCTGCCTGGTTCAGCGAGCTCCCGGAGCCTGCACGCTCCTCCACGGTGCCCCCGGGGAGCGCGGGGCTTAAAGGCCGGAGACCTTGGGTATATCTAGACCCAATTAACACAGTAAACTTCATTTTCTCCTACAGCAATTTACTTAAATTTAAAAGGAAAGCCTATCTCCTTGAACACTGTGTAGGCGTCACTGCAGTGGAGATAATGTCGCTGCAGTGCCAGAGCCAAAGCGGTCTCAGGAGCGTGCTCCCGGCCGACCCGCAGTGGGCTCCGGTCACGCACCGTGGACCATCTCCTCCCCGTGCAGAGCGGGGAGCCTGGGGTTAAAGCACTACCGAGAGAGGAGCACCGAGGGCCTCGCAGGACCAGGCTGGGGAGCTCTGATCGCTCTCCCTTTTTTAGAAGGAAAAATTCCCATTAACTTCTCTGGAAGCAGGATTGGGCCCAGCGCCCAACCATGCCTGGGTTCCCGAGTCCTTACTCACCGCTCGCAGCCGGACTCGCTGGCACGGGAACCAGCAGCGCAGCAGGAATGTGCGGAGCCACCGCGGCAGCAGGGGCTGCGGGGGGCTGGGGGGGCCGGGAGCCAGCCTGCACCGCTGGCATCTGCGCCCCAGCTCAGCCTGGGCAACAACGCGGTGCGTCCTGCTCGCTGCATTAACCACCGCACACGTACCTCAGAAATACCGCTGCTCTCTCTGCGGGTACGTATGAAGGGTGAACGCAGACACCGTCAGCTGAGCCCCCCATGCAGGCTCTTCAGGCAGACTCGAACTCACAGCCACCCAAGTCAGGACGCGTTATTTACAATGCTTTCAATTCTACTTTCCTCTCCAAAAAATACCTGGTCCAAGTTCAAGCCCAAGGCATATTTTGCCTTGCCAGATGATCTGCGACCGTCTCATGACTTATTACATTGTTATCATTGCTAAGCTTAGCAAACAGGGCTGCTAAGTCTATTAATCTTCTGAAACACGAAGTCTGAAACCGTAGAAACAAAACATCTCACTACAAGATATATAAAATGTGGTATAGTGAGATAAGGGGAAAATTCGGTGCGCGCTCTGTTATTCTGTGCCACTGCGAGCAAGACTGACTGTAAGAACCAACTCCGAATGTAACATTAATGACAAGTGAAAAAATGCCTTTTAGAACAGCAGCCTCCCTCAGGGGCAGACAGTCAGGTATGCTCCCCATGGGAAAACCTGGGCTAAATGCAGAAATTCAAACTGCCACCTGTAAATTCAAACAAAGAACTGATAAACAGAGTCAAGTACAGCTGGGCTAGCGATGGAGGGCTACGTGAAAGCTCACTGCTCAAAATGTCAAATGACTAGATGTATTTTAACCCTTCTAGTACTTCCTTCTTTTTATTGTGCTGAAATTCATTCCAATTCAGCCACCGAGACACAGCTTGCGTATTTATGTCCCAAAATATTTTTCTGTGAAAACAAATATTTGGCACACTTGCCAGAAGTGCAAGGTCCTACGAGCAACGCGGGCAGTTGCACGCTGACAGCGCTCACATCAGGGCTGGAACTTGCTCCTCCCCGAGACTTCTTGCCAGCGGCGACCGGCAGCTCCGGGCGGCAGGGGGGCTGCCGAAGGACGCGGCCCCGGGGCCGAGCCGGCACGCGGGCTGTGCAGCAGCGGGCGGGCAGCGCTGCCCGTGCCCCCGCGCTGGGTTAATGCCGACCATACGCTTGGCTTACGGAAACGATCATCTGGCTCCACAAAACTCGCAGCCAATTTTGGTGCACTCAGTCCTGGCTTCCTCGGTTTTCCTGGGCAATCTGTGGATGCAAACGAAAGCTCCGAGCGCACTACTTGGCGTCCTAGTGACAGAAGTATACTTGTACCTTACAAACTGCTGCTGGCATTTCTAATTAATACCGAATAGCAATCATCCCGTCAAAAACTCAAGCTGCATTTAGTGAGAAATTAAGTTAGACTTTAGTGAGGACAGATTATATCTATTGCAAACTTGGACTTTTTTTTTTTTATAGTACATTAAAAGAGTGTTTTCCCAGCTACCTAAATAAAGATATTTTGGATAAAAATATTCTTTTATAACAATGCATCATATGCACATAATTTGAAACATGGACTATTTCACAGGGTAGTAGCTGACAGCAAGCACACATTTTAAAAAAATAATTGATCCCAGAGGAAAAGCAATTCTCCTGATACATAGCTGGATTTCATCCCGAGGTCAGCACACATCAAACCCTCACCCAGTCATCAAACTGCCCGACGGGCGCGGGCAGCCTCGTGCGCGTCGACCTACACCAGCTCAGCGCTGCTGCGGTCGCTCTCCTGCTGCGTCCACTGCAGCCATGGAAGAAATTTCAGATCAGCCTCAGAGCAGGAGAATTTACTGCTGGTTCTGAATGCACATAACAGTGTAAAACAGCATTTGTCACTGGCTTTACTCTCCAAGCGAAGCGACGACTAAGACGTTCACCCTGCACAAACAGCCGAAGGTAGCACGGGAAGAGGCGACATCGACGGCTCGCTCGGACATCCCTCCCAGGAACCACGCTCCATTATCAAATGCCATACGCAAAACTTTCACCTCTCAACTTTTTATACTGAATTTGTATTTTTTTTATCTTGGAATGTATTTTTTATCTTGAGATGTATTTGTTTCATCACAACTGTGACACAGTTTTAACGGTCCCTTCTCTTTCCTCGTTAATTGCTGCGAACTCTCACTGACAGTAACAGGAATTACGATTGCACGCATTCACAGCAGAACAGACTCCAAACGTCACCAAGGACAGCAATAAAAAACAATTCAAATGTTTATCCTTTCGGTAAATAATGATGGGGTAGTAGGAAGGAAATGTTGTTTACTTTGCTGCATTACTTGGGAAACTAAGTTTATAATATATAATTGTTAATAAAATAAAAAAAATACAAATGATCATAGGCAACTGCTCTAATCCCTACGGAACAGGAATAGTGGAGACCAGGACATACGGAGGCAAAGGGAAGCCCTGGAGCCTCTGCCTACCCCTCTGCCCCACGTGGGGCGGAAAAGAGCAGGAGCGATCTGGAGACCCGAGTCCCTGGGAAGGGGTCGGACCCAGCCAGACCCCACGCCTTTCAGCTGCCAGCCGCGTAAAGCACAGTAACCCAATCCTGGATCTACGCCTCCGAGCTTTGCTCGCTCTCCGGCCGATCTCCGAGCCCTCTGGCAGCACCTGCGCCTCCGTCTGCAGGATTACTGTGCCACCGCTTACAAACCAACAAGGGGACAAAACCAGGTTATTTCAGGCAACACCCGATCGCTGACATTAGTGTCCTTCCTTGTTCATACTGGAAAACCGTCACAAAAACATACAAAATACAACCACAGTAAAATTCCTTCTGCACAGGAGTAGTTGCAGGAATTTTTTGATAAATATTCATAGTTACAGAAGCCATCCTCGGCATGGACAAAAATCATTAAAATATGACAACAAAAGGGAACAGAACTTTTTCTGCAGTTTTACCTTAATGAGCTGGTCTTTGTTAACAGAAAAATCACCTCTTTGTAGCATTTGCATTTAAAATGTGCATAAGGCAAAGGAAAACACATATTAAGCCTTTGAAAGTAATGAATAGTTAATGCAAGGCATGTTTTATAATCCAACACGTGTGTCTTCCTCAGTGCTAGTGCTGTTAGAAAGACGATGTTCGCAGTTTACACACGCGGTTCCTAAGTAGCAATCATCCTCGATTCTGGACATCAAGAGGTGCTAAGGCTCATCCTCCTAATTACAGGCATTCCTGTGTCGTTATCATCTCCACATTAAATCTGAAGCCGCAGAATAAAACAAGTACTTAAAGGAAATAAAAACACAGCAGAAAGCGTATGTTTTAATCTGAACTGGCCGTGAGATCTTCATCTGCAGCACACGTGAAAGAACCTTTACCGTGGCCACATAACCCCTCCTGGACAGCACGGCGAAAGCTGTGCCGCTTTAACGGTCAAAGTCACGGCCCTGGGGAGCAACACCCTTTTTAACGTTTGTTTCAGCCGTTTGGTGCGATGCATCAAACGTGTGCTTCCAATTTATTCCCCAGGTTTCCAATATGCATGGGCTCTGAGTTCAGGGAAGTCGGATCTGCACCTGACGTGGGGATGCAAAGCGACGCAGCCCGGACATTGTGCAAAGCACAGAACAGCACCTTCACCAGTCCTCTAAAAACCCCTCGGAGGAGAGACTGCAGTGCCTGACATTACAGACTCCTTCCAATAGTATCTTCCCCGCTTATGAAATTTGGGAAAGTAGCATCTTCAGTGCTCCTGAGACATGCAAACTGGACAAGCACCAGAAACCTCCATGCAAAACAGGTTTCAAAAGAAAGGAACAACAGCACCTGCTACTTTCAAATGCTTGTCAGTCTGTGGTATTCGTAATGGAGGTGTCTAAAAACGTTAGTTTATTCAATCCTTGGCCTCGCTATAGGATGTGGAATATAGATAGACTCAGTAATTATTACCTAGTAATACTAGAAAATGATGAACATCATCTGAGACTTAGTGAAGCAACAAAGTAGTAGAATTCAAGAGGCGGAGTAATGCAAAACAAAATTAACCTTTCTCCAAAACTGAAAATGAATGTCTCCATTTGAGGCTTGAAGCAGCTTGAGTCACACTTCTTCATTTCTGATTATATTGTTGAACTTCCCAAAGCAGAATGAACTAAGATCATTTCCAGACTAAAGTAAGATCAGCAAAATCCCCTGAAATTTTTACGTGCCCCCCCCACGCCGCCACCGGCAGCAGCCGCATGCCCGTCGCTGACCGCAGCCCCGCGCCGAGCCGCACCCGCAGCCCAGCCTTCCCGCAGCGCCTGCGGTGCGGCCGCACGACGGCGAGGCACGCCAGGAACCCGCACCCTGCTAAACCCCCGCTCCAGCATCTTCCTTAGGATCGGGCTTTCGCGATCTCCTAGGTCTCACCGGGACGAACTGGGCTGCGAGCCCTCACAACGCCACGCGCCGACCGCAGCGAGTCAGTGAAAGAGTAACTTCTTGGCCGTGATTGCCTACAGAAAAACCTCTGAGTGAAGACTGTTCTGAATTATGATTATGATTACTTCTGCAATTAGATAATAATGTACCAGGGAAATTCTAAATTAAAATTCTCTGCTTCCACTAATTAAACTGTTTTGTTGATACTCCTGAAGACAGATACTATCCATTACCTTGTTCATCCACCAGCTCTAAAACTCTAACGTCTTCGGCCACGCGGGTCGGACCATTTCCCAAATGGCGATTTCCCGTGTCTGCAACACAGCTTCCAGCCCGGAAAAACACGGAGCTGGTGCCGACCCAGCACGTGGCACAGCTGGGCTTCCCAACACCTCCGAGACAGCGAGCGTCAAGCGGGGGGTTTGTGGGTAAGTGAAAAGAGATCATGACACAAGGCTGTTCGCACCGCAGGAAACGTATGGAACCCATACCCTCCGCGGCAGCTGAGGGGAGTTTTCGCAGGTCAGCTTTGGCACTGTTTCCTGACCCAAGTGAATTACAAATTGCTCACATAATGCCCCAATTTTGCCCATTGATTCAACTGCCTCATAGCGCAACAAAGCAGCCTTGCACTCAGACCCTTGCCTGCCGTTCAAAATAAATTCAATCCAATGACGGCTTTAAGGCAATGAGACAATAAATACGCCCTGCCACTTTCTCTCATCCGTCAGACTAAGAAATCTGCTGCCTGCGTGTCTTTCCTCAGCAGCCCGAGTAAAGACCGACTGCACAATCCTGCACTTGCAGGCGTCATGTAAACTAGGCAGGCTCCACCATCACCGTTAATTCATACGTATGACGTACAGGGTAGTAAGTTTTCAAAATTTTCTCAAGTCTGGAGATTAACTGGTTGTGAAACTTCGAATGTTCAGTCACCGTCATCGCTTGTCTATTTAAACATCTTTTGTTTCAACTAAGCCTAAAGAAGTTTTGTAGCTCAGAAGCCCAGCCCTTAAGTCCAGGGAAGTCCAATTCCGTTCCACAATGTTCTAGCTTACACCCGATCCGACGCGAGCCAAGGAAAGCAGAGTGACATAGGCCTCACAAAATTTAAATTGCAAAAGCACACGCTGCGACCGCAGAGCTCAGCTCAGCGTGCACCCAGCACCCCCGGCCCCCCAGACGGGCCCTCGGGGTGCTCCGCTCCCAGACAACCGCACGGGCAGCGCTCCAAGCTCAGCCCGCACCGCCCCGCAAGCAGAGGGACCCCCGACACCGGTACATCCCAGCCTTCCACAGACAGCAGTTTTGTCACCCATTTCAGCGAACCCGGTGACACCAAGCCTTTAATTTCTCTTCTATCTCCTTTAAATTGTCATAGCATTGTTAGCCTGGCGAGGGTCAGTGCCCAACGCGAGCGGGGCGAGCCTTCGGGGAGCTGCGCGACGCCCTCCCGCCTGCCCCGGCCGGAGCCTGCGCTCCATCGCATCCATCGCCGCTTCCGAGTGCCCGACCCCAGGCTCTTGCCCTCAAACCTCCCCTGCAGTAGTAAGTACCATCGGTTAATTATTCGTTATGCAAATTATTTCCTTGTTGTCACTGTGGAACGCAGTGTTGTTTCATTAGAACCTTTTTTCCATAGTGCTGTAGTCCAGTTATTTATTCAATGTTATTATTCATTATTTACATACCTCTCTCCTGCCCATGACATCTGTCAAACCTGCTCTCCTACAGTTTCACTATCTCTACTTCTTTGTCACCAGTGTCCCTCTGCTACTGCCATGTTTTGCAGCATATATTCCCCCCCCAAAAAACTACCAAAAGAAATATTTTATTTCTAAAAGAAATTAATCATATATTTTTCTAAAATAACCATTTTATACCGACGACATCCGTGCATTTTTCTCTTCCACTATACTGACATCTTAACGAACCGATTTGTTTGCCGTAACTAGATGCAAAACAAAGTTCTGAATTCTAAAAAGCAGAAAAAAGCTCTATTTCCACCCAGCGACTCCAGCCTCTCCCGAAGGGACCGGCAGCCCAGCGAGCGCGCTTCAGGGGGGGACCCAGACGGTGAGGCCCCCTGGAAGGGACCGTCTTCTTCAGCAGCCTCACCTAACACCTCTGCTTCTTGCGAGCACCCGCGCTGCAGGACGCGGCGGCCGGCCACGGGGAACCCGCCGCGCCCCTCGGCCGCCGCCGCCCCGGCCCGGCCCCACCGCCGCTCCCGCCCTCGGGGCTTCGCCTCCCCCGGGCGCCCGGGACGCGCCGCTCGCCCCCGCACCTGCTCCGCACGGCAGCGGGGCCGCGGCCGGGAAGGGCTGCCGGCACGCGGGACGGGTCACGCGTGGCGAGCTTCCACAGCCGGGCTGCGACACCCCCGGCTCCGCCAGCGCCAGGAAGGGACGCGCGGGCAGGCGGGGCCGCGCCCCGGGGCGCCGCTCCCGGCCCCCCCGGCGGGGGACGGCGGCTCCCCCCAGCCCGGCCCGCGCCCCGGAGCGGAACGGAGCGGGGCGGGGCGCCCCCCCTCCCCCGGCAGCCGCCCCTGGCAGGCCGCCGCCCGCGGGGCCCGCCGCAGCCGCCGCGCCGGGTGAGGCCGCTGGGCCGGGCCGGGCCGGGCCGGGCCGGGGGGAGCGGCGGCCCGGGCACCTGCATCGCCCCGCCGGCACTCACCTCTGGCATGCTCGCGGGGCGGGCGGGCGGCGGCCCTGCCCGGGCACGGCGGTGGCGGCCGCGGCGGCCCGGCCCAGTCAGGGGCGCATGCTGACAGCGCCGCCGGCGCGGCGGGCGGGCGGGAGGCGGCGGCAGCGGCCCGGGCTCCCCGCGCCGGCCCCGGCCCCGGCTTCCGCCGCCGCCCCCGCCCCGCCCGGAAGCGCGCCCCGGCCGCGGCCCCGCGGGCGGCCCCGCGCCCCGTCACGGCCCCGCGGGGATCCCCGGCCCCGGCCCCGCGGGGAGCCCGGGCCCAGCCCCGGCCCGGCCGCGCTCACCTAAGCCAGGCGCAGCCTCCGGGATCCGGGCGACACAAAACCGCGGAAAAGGTGACGAGCGGAGGCGTCGCGGGCTGCCCTCCCCCGGGGACTCGCCTCCTTCATCCTCCCAGCGGCGGAGCGGCCCGGCGCCTCATGAGTCACGGTGCCCGAGCCCCAGCACACGTGCCCGGCCCCGCCGCCGCCGCCTCCGGTTTCGGAGGAAAGAAAAAAAAAAAAAAAAAAAAAAAAAAAAAAAAAAAGGCGCGGGGGGAGGGAAGCGAGCGGAAAATGTCTCCGGCGGAGCAGCCCTGCCGGCACCGCCGCCCGGCCTGCGCTGCGAGGTCCTCGGCGCCAGCGTCCTCAAGCTGCGCTACCCGCTGTAACAGCGTTTTTCTGCAGACCCTCCAAAAGTGCTTGCCCTCTGATGAGGCGATAGTACTGATCTCCTTTCCAGAGCAGGCAAAAAGACCGTGCTTTCACCCCCTTTCCCACTCCTTGGCCAATAAAGTGCGTTGCAAACTGGTGATTTTTGCCCGTGTGGTCCCACCGAGGCGAGCCCGAGGGCTGACGGCTCTGGGGTCCCCGGGGAGCTGTGCCGCCTGGCTGGTGCTCCCCGTGGGTGCCCAGCACCCGGTCCGGCCAGAGTAGGCGGCCGGCACCCGCCGCGACGGCCGGGCACTGCTCTGAGCCTCCAAAGCAACCCCGTCCCCTTGAGAGCAGCACGCCCATCACCGAGGCGCCGGTTCTGCTCTGCCAAGTGTCGCGCGGGCCGGCATCGGTACCGCCGCGCCGGTGACGCCAACGGGAGCAGTGCAGAAAAAGGAGCTACAGTAATTCCGATTAGTCAGGCACAACATAAACGTGTCCCTTGCAGGACACTCGCATCTCGGGCCACGCGCGAAGGCGTCTCAGCAAAACAACGTGGCGCTAACCTAAGGGACGGAAAAGGAGAAGGACGTACCCCTAAACACGCAGAGCGGCAGGCCGGCTGCCAGGCGGGGGGGCATGGGGGTGCCGGGGGACACGCGGGGTCCGGTCCCACCGGTGTCGGCCCGCCGGCAAGCGGGACAGGAGCTCCAGAGGCGGTGGTGGGGACGAAACGATGGAAAGAACTGGAAACACCCCACCAACGCCAGAACTGGAGGAAGCTCATCTTCCAAGATTTAAGTACACTATAAAGAGCAGGGAACAATCTTGTCTCTGTATTTATGGCGGTGAGGACGAGAAGATGGGCTTAAACTGCAGGGAGAGAGATTCAGGCTGGACTTAGAGGAAAAAAAAGGACTGACCAGGGTACTAAATCAAGGTTACACACTCATCTGGAGGAGTGATTTAGGTACCCTCCATCCTGCCTGGGGCAAGGGAATGGATTAAGTGACCTTTTCTGGTCCCTCTGCTAGCGCTTTCTTCCTCTGACCCTGCCGAGGTCTACTCTTTTTGATCTATACTTCTCTTTTACAGTGTGCAGTCTGTTCCTTCCCCGAGGCTCACAATATACCTCTTACATTGCTAATTCCTTTTTTTTTCTTGCCATTTGCCATAAAAAGTCCTGTGCCTTTGAAAACTATGTTTTTCAGTTCTCTATATTTTAATATTTTATATGATAATATAATATAATACTGTTTTAATAAAATCAGTGGCAGGATTCTCTGACTTGGTCTTTTGCTATCAAGGCAGCAGTCACGTCTTGGACAAACTCACACCCAAACCCTACAAATATTTGCAATGATTCGAGGAGACATTTTGCTTAGTATTTTTTTTTTCAAAGTATTCTAGCATATGAAGCAACTGCTTATTGATAAGGCTGATTACATTTCAATGCCTATATACACACATTTTCAAAAAGCCTCGATTATTCTCTTTTCCCTTAAACTTTTCATTTCAATTTCTGTTTTCTTCCATCGGGAACAATTCGGAGAACTGTTACCGTATGGCGAGCGCTCCAACCGTTCCTGTGCCCCATGGTCCCTGTTCCCAAACGTGAGGGCAGGCCCGTGAGTCAGGACAAGGAAATCCCTCCTTCCCCCGGCGCCGGCTCTGCCCGAGCGGGTCCCGCGGCCCCCAGCCCGCAGGTGTCTCGGCGGCAGGTTGCCGGATGGCCAGCGCGGCCACCCACGGCCGCCGGCTGCCAGCGCTGCGCTCCCGCCTCTCCGCGGGAGGGAGTTACCGCAGGGAGCTTCCACGGAGGCTTTCACCGCTCTTGGGTTTGGAAAGCGTTATAAAATGGACAGGTGAAACGCTCGCAGCTCCACCTCCGTAGAGCTCGCTCCTCGCTTTGGTTGTGAAAATTAAGAGCCATCAAATAAATGAGTGTTCACGGAGAGAGCGTGAATCCCATGAACGAGTTCTGCTGCCAGCATAACCTACACCGCGCCAAAAAGACATCGTAACATCTATGAGGAGGCGATTTTTTTCTGAAGTCCCGTAGTCGTTACGCATCGGTCCTTCACGGGCAGGGACTGCAGCGCGGGGGCACGCACGGCGAGAGAAGGGGTTCAAGGGCCGCTCAAGGAGCTGGGCACCACGCACTTCAGAAATTAAAGCACAAAAAACTATAGAAGGCTTTACCGCGGTTAAGTTTTCAAATTTGGGCTGATGCCCCTTCTAGCGCCCTAACAGCTCAGGCCAGCGCCACAGCCCGGTGCGGGCACTTCACCGAAGGGCCGGTTTAACGCCCTGGTGCAGGCGCTGCTTGGGATGTCCCACGGCCCGCGTTGCTCTTCCCGCGCGCCTCCTCCTGCCTGGAAACACCAGATGCTCCGAACACCTCTGTCCTTTACGCCTTACGCTCCCTGGTGACTTTGCTCTGAATTCCGCTCCCTCTCTTCTTTACTGTTTTCAGCGTTCCTACCGCAGCGGGTTCTCTCGCGTGGAAGCCCACGGCAGCCGCAGCCACGCTCGGGGCTGGATGCTGCGACGAGCAGCGGTCGTGCAGTGGTGCCCTGTTGCCAGAAAATAAACACATGGCCTCCCTCCCCCCGAGCGGACTCCCCTTTTCAGCCGTGGTTTAATTTCAGCTGTGGTTTAATTTCAGCCTCTCTCTGTTTCCGCAGACGGGGACTCCCGTGCCGTGTATTTTTTTAAAGCGTGAGGCTGGTGTTCATCCCCAGTCAACACGCGTAGCAGACTACAAGGAAACTACAAGGCACCGCGACATCAGGGACGACAAGGAAAAAGACAAAGGCCTTATCTCAACTATCAGGAGTGTAACTCGCTTGTGTTAAACATCTCTCTCAACACAGGCACCTTGTTCCAACTTGGTTTTTTCTACCAAACACTGAGGCTTGTAGTTCTGCTAGAACTTTGTCTTTCCATCTTCTCCCTCTCGCGCCTGTCTTTTTCCCCCAAATCGTGTAATCTGTGTTTAGAATTCTGAACATCACTTGTTACCCATACCCAGTTGTTCCAGAATATGTCTATTTTTACCTTACAAATGAAAAAAATCAGTACTAAAGTGGCATCTCCACTGCAACTGAATGCTACTTTTATTCAGTTATAGATGCTGAGCTTCTGTTGACTTCTGAAATTTCAAATGATCGCTCAGAATTACATCCGCTACGTCCTTCAATCCGTAACAGAATAAACCAAACCACTTTGCTGTTTGCTTTGAAATTTATTAGGCTTGGAGACTAGAAGAAATTTGCCTTGAAATTTGCCTTTTTCCCTGATCCGTACTCGGGGCTGAACTAAGCAGAGAGTTATGTTTTGTGAAATGAGGTGATAATGTGCTTTTCAGCTTTAATGAGCAATTCCTCACTTACTTTGCTTTGGGACACAAATAATATTGCCTGCTCAAGAGATCTGAACTCCAGCTGTTTCCTTAAGGCTTTTTGTTCTACTATGCAGCCTGGCATTAATATAATTAACTCTTCTTTTTGTGTGCTCTGATCACGCCCTGCAACGGCCGGCGCAGCGCTTGGGAGCCCGCAGCGAGAAACGGGATGCCCTGAACCTCCCTCTCCGGAGCCACCCAGCCCGGCAGCCTCGGGGAGCGCCGAGCGCCCGAGGAAGCGCAGGCACGTCACCGACCGGGAGAGCTTTCTGATACTTTCTGCTTATCTTTTTTTGGCTTCTGTATAGAAACTGGAGACTGAAAGGACAGAAAGAAACATTCACTTTTCTTTCAGGAAAACACGCCGTGAATTTACACTTGTGTTTCAAAGAAGTTCAATCCAGATCAGTAAAAAATTTGTGACAATCGGTATCCCATCCTATTTTTATATTTGCTGGACTTGCATGGCTTTTTATATAAAGCGGTGGTGCAGATGTACCACTCAGATAACTTCAGCACTGGTTGCACACGCCTTGATAGTCCCTGGGAACGAATATTGTAATGAATCGTTTGTTGCTCTTCCTGTTTCTGTTCTATCACAAAGAAGTACGTGAGGCTGTTTCCTTTCTATACGCTTACATCAGTACGCTGGGCATTTGCAAAGCAGTTGCTCCGGTCACAAAGTTTTCGGCACAAACTCCTCACTGCCCAGATTTCTCTTAAATAGCTGCAGTAGACCAGTGTCTGCACAAACGACCTTTTCCACGCACAGAGCTAGCTTTAAAAAATAACTGGTGTCTCAGCTGCGCCGCCTGGTCCTGCCGCGGCAGTGGCAGCGGCGCGGGCATGTGGGCACCGGGATGCTCACGGCCGGCGTGGCAGCTCCTGCCAGCCCCGGTTTAAAGGGCCTAGCTCCACAGCCGCTATTCGCCTGCACTGCTAGATTCGGTTTATTTAGTTTCATTTTCCTGTCAAGTCCGTTTTCACGTGACGGCACAGAGGGACCTGCCTGCTGGGTTTGGTACTTGCTGCCTGCCACGGCAGCAGCCCTGCCAGCCCTGCCAGCGCCGGGCGTTCCTTCTGGTGCTGGCTCCTGCCGGGAGCCCCGCTCAAACACGTCCCCTCTTCGACAAGGTACAGCTCCAGTTTGCCTTACCGCTGGGCTTATGCCCTGGTCATCTGCGATGTCATTTCTCACTGTGTCCTACAAAGTGAATGACCCACATCAGGTAGGTTTATATACGTTACAGGGGGTTAAGCCCTAGGGCACAGATGCCAAGCACAAGCTGTGCAGTGACAAGATGTCCAGGCAGGGCATGGTAAAGAGGAAACTGTAAGGAAATCGCAGATCCAGTGGTCTCCCAGATTATCGTCTGATAACGGTAATTACCATTTGGGATACCAAACAAGACAATGGACTAACTTATCTTCCAGCAGAGAAAGACAAAGAAATATGTCATTGTGCACTTAGCTTCATAGGTCATTCAAACAAAAAGGCATAAATTAGGAGGCAAGGGAAAAAAGAAACACGTTGTGTACAGAAAAAGTATTTTGAGAGACATTTTATGCTTTAGAGTCACTATGTGTTATTACAACTGGTGCAAAAAGAGGAACTCTCTTGGCTGAGCTAACGCAGCCCTTGCACAAGGGAAGCAAGAGTCTGACCTCCGAAAATTGTGCAACGGTTGCCTGCCCCCCCCTCCGAAACCCGGCGAGGAAGGCTGAGGGGCCAGCGACGATCCAGCCCCGGGTGGCAGAAGCCCCGCAAGCGCAGCAGCGGGACACCAGCGTGCCCTGCGCGAGGACGGCTGTCGGCATCCTCTTCACAGCTACGCCTCGAGCGGAATAAAAGCACCTCCCACTTCAGTGCCTACTCCAAAATGATCTGAAGGGGAAAGTTACGCTGAGTGATAGGTCGTCCTGCAACAGGCATGGCATTAGGGACATAAGGTGAAAATATATTTGAATTTTTTCTTTGTCATTACAAATGTGGTAACTACTCTGAAAGATGACTTAAGTCTGCAGAATTAGGAAACTTGTGTTACGGATGCCTTACAGATCATTTCTAGCCCTCCCGCAGAGATCCGTTTCTTAAGACATTCGCTATGGGCAGGAGAGGGCAACCCGCGATGCACGAACCACGGCTACGTTAAGCACCCACTCAGCGACTGTCTTTCAATCATCACTCCATAGAAGCAGCCACCCTGGCAGCCCGCTGCCTCCCCGCGCGGCCTCGGGGTCCCTAGGGAGGCTGGTGCCCACAGGCGGTCGGGCAGAGACGAGCGGAGGCGCGCAAACGGATGCGCACGCAGCCGGCGAGGGCCAGCGCCTCCAGCTCGTTGCACCGGCGCTTTGCTTCAAACCCCAGCTCCTGCCTGAGCAAGGCTGTAAATCAAACAGGAATCTTTCGCTAAAGAAGAAGAAGAAAACCCCCAGTCCATTAAGAACCCGATTTAATTCAGAACTAGCTGAAAAAGTCCCTGGCTCCAGCCAGCTGTGTAGCTGTGCTGGGCGAGAGCAGCCTGGAGGAACCGCCAGCCCCCCGGGTGCCCCGTGCCCCAGCGCCCCGCACGCTCCCCGCTCGCTCCCCGCACGCTCCCCGGGCAGGGACCGACACAGAACGGCCGGGTCAGTGCACAGGCGCTTCCAGCCGTGCACCCGAAAGCAAAGCTGCTCTCCTTCGTGCTTCCAGTGCTAGCCCTTCAGGGATGACGGCAGGAGGAGATCCGCAGCCTCCTCAGCAGCCTGCGCCCCGCTCCGCACGGTGCCTGCGGCAGCCCGGCTGCAGAACTCCCCCCGCGAGGGGCTCGGGGTGCTGCCGTACCCCTCTGCTAAACAGGTAAGTAAAAATCACAGCGCAAATCCATCTAGCTTGAAATACGTCTTGTGGCTTCACTTTATCGTACCAAATAGCTGCAATACAATAGTCACAACATAAACCTTGTACTCTAATTTTCCTTTCCCCCCCCCAGCCTTCATTAAAGGCAGATACACAAGTTACTTCAAACAGACTAGACACGATTACGACCCTGGAGAAGCTATTCGTTTCCTTATGCTCTTATTTGTTCAGCCCTTGTGAAACTCAAGTTCCCCAAAAAGGTCCGACATTAAATTTCGGTCTTGCCGATAAAGAAAGCAATCGTTACAGCTCTTCCAGCCCAGCGCGACTTACGCAGTAACGAACTTCCGCTTTGGCTTGGCGGCAGCGCGGCCGCCATCGCTGTCCCCGGCCGCGCTTTGTTCCTGTTTTAATGATGTTATCTGCATGTGCATTTTAGTAAAGATAATGTACGAGTTTCAGACTTGGCTCTTCCACTGCATTGTCCTTTTATTTTAAAGCCTCCTGCAACTATTAAGTGATAATATTTTTGTTAAAAGTAATAAAGTATTTAAAATCTCTGCTAGTCTACAAGCATATAAACGAGCAAAATCCACACTGCTAATTTCACAGCAAATCACTATTATACGTGCCACATGTTTTGCACGTTCTGTAAAGACGGTTTCTTGCTCTTCAGCTCGTGCTGGAGCCCAGCTGGCAGTGCCGGGGTCCACTTCCACTTGAACTCTACGGTTAAAGCAGCGTGGGCGGTCAGTCCGGGTGGACCCTGCCTGCGCTCCAACATCGTATTTAATCACGGAAAATGGGGGGGACATTCGCCACCAGCAGTATATTTCGCGGCAGGAAGCCGAGGGCTCACCCTCGGGGGATTAATGCCATTTTAATTTCTCGTGGGCTTTACCAACGACTCCCGGGGAGCCGGAGCGGGGCCGGGGAGCGATGCTCCGGGGCCGGGCACCCACCCGCCTCGCCCAGGGCTGGGGGGACCCCGGCGGGGGGAGCAGCGCTCGGCCCCCAGGGAGAAACCCACCGGCCTTGCAGCACAGCTACGGCGTGGGGCCCCGCGCAAGCATCCCGCCCTGTCTCCGCTCCACCAACAGCGCAGAGTAAACCCCTAAACCAGCTCTTGGGGCTCTTGCAAGCACGTGAAAACGTCTCTCTCAACTTTTCCAGCGGAGTTAAGCACCACAGGAGATGAACTGACAAAAACGACGGTAAAACCAGAAGACCGGAGAAGGATGCACCCGCCGGCGCTGCGGCGGCCGGCTCCCGCGCCGGGCTCGTCCCGCGCGTTCTGGGAGCGGGTCGGTGCTCGCTTGGGGTCCCAGAGGAGCTCCACACCGCGGGGGCCCCGCTGCAGCCCGGCAAGCGCCACGGAGGGTCTGCTCCGAAACCCAACTGCTGCTTTTAATACTCTTCAGAACTGCAGAGTTTTGTTACTTAAACTTTGCGTAGCAAAATCCTACGTTGAGTGCTCATTTCTTTAAGATATTATTTCAGCCTTCCCTAACTTACCTCAAGGTAGCAAGACCTACATGCCAAAGTAGGTGCAACGAAATGCAGATACAATAAAACAATTCAGCTTGCTGCAGAACTTCCCGTAACCCAGTAAACCGTACGCTGTTCTGCTGCGGATTTGCACGGCCGGCAAGGGCCACAAAGTGGGGTAAAAAGCGCAAGTCTTACCTGGGGGCCCGGTGCGTGGGTGCGCCGGAGCGTGCTGCAGCGCTCTGGCAGCGCAGCCACCGCCTCCTCCGGCGGCGCGCGGGGCTAATTACAACATGCTTTTTTTTTGCAACAGCAGGATGGTGGCCTAGCGAGAGGGGAAACGGTGAAAGGCCAGAAGAATTACGCTTTCTAAACCCTATAGGTCTAAGGATGTGAAATAAGCTATTCGCAGTAGCATACAGCGGTAACCATGGCGACGGGCTGTGGTTTGCATATGTATTTTCTTAAAGAAGCAAAAATTACTTTCGGCTAATAAAAAAAGAGACACAAGGGGAAGTGCTTTTGCATTGCAGCCACATCTCGAGTTGCAGCATGGCTCGCTGCCGGGGAAGCTCGCGTCTCGGGCACGAACACGCCTTTTGAAATGCACCGGTTGAAGACGTCTCCGCTGCGACCCGTTAACCTGCCCATCGGCATCTGGCGGGAGGACGGGCTCAGGCCGCCCGACCCGGCCATCGCCTGCAGTCCCTGGAAACGGGGCGATGGTTGGGGCGGTGCCCCCGGGGCTCCCTTCCTGCTGCGAGCCGCAGATAACGGCCGCCCAGCCGGCACTGCCGCCGGCACGCTGCTGGCAGCACGGCGAGCCTCACCAACCAGGGACGTTTAGACCCATTTTTGTAATTTCTGCTGCAGCCGCCGCCATCTCGGGGCTTCCTGCAGAAGCAACAGCCCTTCCGCCCAAAGCCCTGCAGAGCGGGAGCTTGCCGCGCGCCGCAGAGCTTGCTGGAAACGTCCCTTGCTCAACGCGGGGAGGGAAACGCTATCCCCCGCAGCGTCACCGCTCGCTGCCAGCCTCCGCAAAACCGCAGAGCGGCTCCCAGCCCGCGGCAGCGCCTCGGCAGGGGCCGGCTGCCCATGGCGGGTGTCGCACGGGGCGGGAGAGGCGCGTGGGTGGCAGGCGGGGAGCGGCAGCGCGGGCACCGCGGCGGCGGAAACGCCGTCTGGCTTCCTCTCTGCTCCGTCACGCCGCTTTCGGCGCGCAGAGGGCTGCCTGCTCGCAGGGCACGGCGCGCCAGACCCGGGCTGGCAAAGCAGCGCTTCCCGGGAGCTGCGTCCCTCAGCCGCCCGCGCTTCCAGGGTGTGCTGGAGGTGCAGCTGGAGGTAAAAGCAGCCTGGAAACCAGAGCAAAGAGACGCTGCAGTCAGCACTAGCAGGAATTATGCACAGCATTTCTTGTTGTTTCCTTCCATTCCTCTACCAGCGCCTCCCTCTACCGCTGTCGCGCTGTCAGAAAGCTGGTGTGGAGGCACGAAGGGTCGCCGCTCGCCCCGCAGGGCGTTGCGCGAGTTCACAGAGCAGCCTTACCGCAGTTACTCAGCCCATCGCGTGGCACGTTCCGGCTCACCCAGAGCTGGTGCCGGCAGAGCGGGCGCAGCCGGCACCAAAGGTGGCTGCACCAGGGACCAGGGGAGGAGGCGCCTTCGTCTGCACGGCTCCGTCGCTGCGGTTGCTGCAAGGGCTGCCGCTCAGTGAAACGGACTTTCCCCAGAGCCGGTCATTTCTATCGGCGCCACTGAAGCCCGAGGCGGGAAGGCCAAAGCCGGCAGGGCAGGCGGAGCGGTGCCGGGCGATGCCCCTTCCCCGCGGCACTGCGGCGGCGGCACAGCCCGGTGCGCTGGGGAAAGGCGAACCAGCCCGAGTGCCGGGCTCCCTCCCGTAGGCACTGTGGGAGCTCCGCGCCCCGGGCTGGGCGAGGGGGAGCGTGCGTGGGCAGGCTGCGTGCCGCGGGACCAGCGCTGACCCTCGCGCCTCTCCCCCGGCAGCCGCCCCCCAGGGCCCCCCGGGCTGCAGGACTTCAAGCACGGGCTGCTGGCTTGGCTCTTTCGAAGAGCAGAGCGGTGCAGGCAGCATCCCTCAAGGATCTGCTGCGGGGAAATAACAGAAATAGGTGGAGTGCTTGGCACAATGTACTTGCTGTCCTGTGCTTCCATTTGTTTTGCAGGCAGATGGACTTAACTACTAATTCCTACAGGATGAAGCACCAAAAGATGTTTTTTAGGGAGCAGGATGCTCCAAGTTTGATACTTCGGCACCTTGTATAACACCATGTTTCACCTTTATACCTGGAAATTAGGACATGATTTAAAACCCAGGCTTTTTTCCACGTTAAAAGCCCGAATAACAACTGTTAATGAAAGACACCTTCACAGGGAGAACCCTAGGAAATGTTTTCTAGGGACTTACAGAGAGGCGTTTTGCAGGGCAGCTGTGGTTCAATGGTGCGTTCCAGGAGCGACGTCCTCCCGCGCCGCAACCGGCCGGCACGTGGCAGGGCATGGACCCCCGCCTGTAAGGACAGGCTCTCGTTCTCTTAAAAAGTGATTTAACTAAGTTGGCAAAGCCCCTTGTATGGGCACGGTTAAATTGTGTTAGGATTGTTTAAGCTGAGGCACACGATTGAGTGAGATCAGATACTGCTGTCACAGAAGGGTTTGGGCTGGAAGGGACCTTAAAGATCACCCGGTTCCACCCCCGCCATGGGCAGGGACACCTTCCGCTGGCCCAGGTTGCTCCAAGCCCCGTCCAACCTGGCCTTCACGTGCAAGTCCTTAATCCGCAGCAACTGTGGTGGGGAACACATTTAATCTTTAAGTATCAATTGCTCTTTTAATATATAGTACATTAAAATGCATTAACTGTGTAAGAGAATTCATATTACAGACATCCACTAAGCAGTGAATTTTTAAACGGTGTATTTGTGCAGGTACCACCTGTTTGGGGGAGATGAAATCCAAGCCCACAAACTTCCCGTGTGTTCCTAGGTTTTACGATGAAAAAGGTTACGGAAATTTACACTACATAGGTTATGTTTTATTTTTTGAAAATTACTGGTGTAACATAGGCGAGCCGTTGAACGCCACCGCAGCCACAGGGCTGGCAGGAGGAGGCAGAGAAAGAGAAGGCGCTGGTGAGGAGGCGGGGGAGAACGCCGTCCGTCCCGCACATGGTAGCCCCGGGGAGAGAAACAGTTCCCCTGCGCTGACCCTCTGCGCTCCCCTAACCGCGCATCACCCTCTGCGCTCCCCTAACCGCGCATCTCGGCGTTAGAAGCGCCGGCTCGGAGCGCGCCAGCCGCCCGTGCCCGCCGGGTGCTGCCAGGCGCGCCGCTTTTCACACGCCGGTGCCGTTTGCTCCCCATCATCGCGGGGCAAGGCTTTTAATTCACGCACCGGAGCGGCACCTCTGCCGGGCGGCGGCGGGGGCTGCGCAGAGCGCCGGCTCTCCCTGCCCGCAGGCACGGGTGCCCACGCGCGGGGCGCACGCCCGCGCCCTAGAAGGCAGGGTGTGCAGCCCCCGTACGGGTATTTACCAGCAAAGTGCTTCCACAGGATAAAAATCGCATAAATATTCTTGCTCAGGAACTCTTCTTGAGCCACCAGGCGCAGGTAAGCAATCGAGAGAGCTGGAGATGGCCTGGCGTGCCTGCATGGCTTTATGCAATTTTTCAGCAACATAAGGATTTTTAATAAAAGAACTGTCCCACTTAAAATCTTGTTTTTCTTCTCTTTGAAAGTATCGGTTACCCCAAACCTACCAGGACCACGTAGCACAGGAGCATATTCTGTGTCATTGCATGTCCTGTGAGGCACAGGGTAAACTTTGTTCTTATCAGTTTCAGGAGTAAAATCTTCCCCTGCTGGGGTTTGCGTTGTTATTTTCATCAACTGATGTAATTAACATAGTTAAAAGAGCAGGAAAAATGTAGTTACCTTCTCCAGCAAAAAGTACTTCTCTCCTTTTGGTAACCAGCAATCATCTTTCCCAAGCAGAGAGCTCAAACGGAAAGCAAGATCCAGGATGCTGCAGAGACTCCAAATCTTGAGTTGTCGTTTCAGTTGCTAATAAATAATAAAAACCACACAAGTTACAGAATGTAAATAAGATGATTTGCTTTTACTAAGATTTTGGAACCATCTTCTAAGAAACACCTATTCCTAGTGTAGAACTTGGTGCATTTTTGTGAGGATGCGGATACCGTGCATGAGGGAGCTCCGCTTTTCCCATCCAGAAGCCTTTTTTCAGGCAAAACACGGGCCCGCTGGTCACTTGTCGGGGCTCTGCAGAGGTTCAGCAGCCTGGGCAGAGTAAAACCTCCGATGGGAGCCAGAGGTGCTCAGAAGTTTCAACCACAGAGGTGCAACACATGGAGTTTTCCACGTGTGCCAGCGCCTGTGCAGGAGTCCCACGTGCCCTGGAGGGCTCCGTCAGAACGGAGGCATCCCCGCAGAGGGGCCCTGTTCTGGTCGGAAAATCCCAGCTAAAATGACAGAGGGATGTTTCTCGCTTGTCACACGGTTCCTGCGCTGCTGGGCAGAGCGTGTGAGCGAACATCACCCTTCCTGGCTCTTCAGGTAACTCACTTCACTGTGATACTAACGCAGGAGCTGCTGAAGCGTTTAGAACAGGGCCAGTATTTTCCCTGCAGTGTCAGATACGCAGCTGGGGAAGTCTTCGCGCTCTGATGAACGAGTAAAACTGTTAATTACTGATTAAAGACGAACTTGTTGGCACATTTTTGCTCAGCCTGTCATTTGCTTTGCTGCGTTTCTTTCGCATCGGGCTGAAGTGCCGCCACCGCCAGACTGCCAGGGAGATTTATGGTGGTAGGTCGGATGACGACGCTTTCTGCCTGGCTCTTCTCCTTTCTTCTTATTGCTACTCCTAATGAGGTGTCCAAAGCCTGAGGTCTTTCTCAGGCCTTATTCCACAGATATTAAAACAACAAGTTCCTTCGGAAGGGCTGTCTTCTCTCTTGAGCCTAAATTGCCTCCCGCGGGAGCTCAGCGGAGGGAGGACAGCTGGAGACCGAGCGCAGTGTCGCTGTCTGCCTCCTGCATCCGTGCTGGAACAACGTCTCTGCTGCTTGGCAGCTCCTCGACGCTTTCTGCGTGTTCCCCCGCTGAAGTCATAGCCCTGCATGTGACTTGTTGCTGTGGAGATGCCTGTATCGCAAACACGGGAACACGATGCCAGAGAGCAAAACAGTACGCAAAAGCAGAAGAGCTGAGCAAAATACTTTTTTCCCCTGCAAATGCCATTAGCAACTGCTAACCCCGCGGAGGAGGGACCTTCAGCGAGGCCCGTGAACGCGCCTGCTGCCGGGGCCGCGCGTGCCGTGCCGAGGGCAGGGCTCTGCGCCCGGGGCTGGAGCCACGCGGCGGCAGCGAAGCCCCCGCCGTGTCACCGCGCCTGCCTCCTGCGCCCGGTGCGCCGGGGTTTGCCGGGACTCGGGCTTTTGGTTTGGAAATATAAACGTGTCGAGATGCTCAATTCGCAATTCATGTGACAAAGCTCTGAAGAGCCCCTTGCACGGCGCGGCGGCCGCTTGGAAAGGAGAGGAGGAGAGGAGAGGAGAGGAGAGGAGAGGAGAGGAGAGGAGAGGAGAGGAGAGGAGAGGAGAGGAGAGGAGAGGAGAGGAGGAGAGAGGAGGGACCAGGGAAGAGATGGGGGATAACGCTCCCTGGGGGAGCTTCGGCTCCTTCCCTCCACGGCGATCCATAAACCGACACTGCCGTTACGGGGCCGAACACTGTTGCCATCTTTGGGGGGTTCTGGTATTGTTTGTTGTAATAGAGTAATTAAAAATACAATAATGGTCTGTTTGGGATGCCGCTTCGTAAAGAGAGTCTGGGTGCCGGAAAGGTGGGCGAACCCGGCCTGAGGCATTCTGAACGCCGAGAGGCTGGGAGAGCGGCGGTCTCGGGTCAGCCGGGAAGAAGAGCCGGGCGCAGGAGGAGCGGCTCCGCGGGCCCCTCGGCGCAGGGCGCTGTCGCTGCTCCCGGCCGGCCCCAGCGCCGGCCCCCGCTGCCGGCCGCGGAGGCAGAGCCTCGGGCGGCCAGTTCAACACTGTCGTCGTAACTGCTGGCAAAACCGGGGTGCGCGGCTGCTCGCGGTTTGTAGCAGCCCTACATTACTTCATTTTTTGAGTCAATAATATAATTTCATAATTATGCAAATTATAGCGGCTGCAGAATAGATGAAAAATTCATAAAGCAAACTGTTCTTCCAAACCCAAATATCCTCCATAATGCTGAAAGGCTCCATGTTTATAATCAGGTGGTTTGTGGTTTGTTTTTTTTTTCTGAGAATTTCTGCTCTTTGGGGGGGAATAACTCTCATTAATACCTGTTGCCTGTTAAAAAACCCGTTTGAGCAAGAAGCAGAAATGTAAGAAATGCCATCTATGTACTTGATAGCATTCATGTGTTATGAAGGATGTAACTGGCACATAAGCTCGCGTATCACTCATATATACGGTTTTCCCCAAATAGGACACTCACTATTCCACAGAACAGGACCCGACAGAGAGCAGCGTAGCCAAGAAGTAACAAGAGCTAACCCGAAATAATTCTCCAGGGAAACTGGGTGCTACGGCCGGCAGGGATGCAGCCGGTCCCCGGGGTCCCAGGCAGCCCTGCACAGAAGTCCCCCGGGCACAGAAGGTCTTTGTAAACCGCGTGGAAAGTGATTGGAAGTGCCGAGGGGGAAGAGCCCCGCTTGCGCAGCGGCCCTGCGCGGCACACCGTGCCCGGGATCGCCCCGCGGCCGCTTTCCTCCTGGGGTCTCCCAGAGCCAGAGGCTGGGCTGGGCTGGAAGGGACCTTACAGATCATCCAGGTGCGGCCCCAAGGCGCGCCAGCCGCTGCTGCCACAAACCTCACTTACAAACCTCCCGACTTCAGTAAAAGCTCTGCAAGTTTCTTGGCTAAAAGGAGCCAGGGAGGCATGCAGACGTTTATGCTATAAATAACCCCCTAAAAACATCAATGCTCTCCTGCGAGGGAATTTATAAAACGGGCCAACATCTTCCCAAGCTGGTTTCTCTCTGATAAACAACCTGAGCATCCAACGCGCTCCCGCTTCAGCGACGGCCCACGTGGGGCCGGGCAGAAAGAAAACACGCGCCGTCCTCTCACCGGCGTTGCGGGACACAGCCCCGCCGGCACGCGTCTTCCCGGGCGGCATCTCCAGCACCGCTATCATCCGTAGTTAAAGCAGCGAGGGTCGCACAGTGCAAAGCCGTCTATACCCTGCGCGATCGATACAAGCTGTGTCTGTGCTAACGTCCCCCGAAAAGAGACGTCCTTCCCCTGTTGCGGACGTCGCTGTTGGGTCACCGCGGCAGGCGCATTTGCATTTCATTTCTTCCTTTCTCGTTTCACAACGTCAGCAGAGAAGGGCTCTGACATGCCAAAACCATTTTAAAATTAGCGCTCCCATTGCCCTGGAGACCTCTTGCATTTGACGACCCCCGTGCCTCTGCTTTCGGTGAGATGGTAAAGCCTTAATAAACCTTTTGCCAAAGGAAACAGACTTGGGAGTACACCTAGGAACTGCAAAATGCCCAAATGAGTCTATTTCCAGAAAAAGAGAATAGGATCATGATTAAAATACCTTGTACTGTAAAAGTGAGATTTCTAATATGATTTTCATACAGCAGTCACTAAAAATTAAGGAGACAGTTAAATGTTTCACTTCCAAAAGACACGGGGCAGACCTAACACTGCTGGAAATCCGAGCGATAACCTGCGCTGTGTGTTTTCCCCAAATTTTAGTGACGATAGGAGCGGAGGTCGCTCATCCCGCCCTGGGAGTCTGTAAAGCCTGTTCTAGAGGTTTTTTTCCAAGCCGGGAGCCCTTACAGCCCCCCAGGTCGGCCCGGGGCTGCCCCGCTCCGCCGTCCTGCGGGATGGGCTCGGTGCGAGCCCGGAGCCGGCACCCACAGAGGCGGCTCCCGGGAGCCTGGGCCTCGCGCTCCAGGAGCATCCCAGCATTTCCCAGCTCCCGCTTCCCTACGGCCAAACCCAGTCCCGGTACCTCGGACCCGAAACGAGGGGCGGTGCCGCTCACGGCACGGACGGCTGCGGGGTCATCCAGAACGGTCAACGGAGGGAGAGGGCTGCCTCTGAGCTCGGGAGGAGGCTGCCAGCCCCCGTTGAGGACACCGTACGGGCACCGAGGCTTCAGCCGCTCAGCTAAGCACCCGCTGCAGGCGTCTGGAAAGCACGTGGAGCGACGGCACGCGACAGCGAGGGAAGCAGAGGATCCCTGACGCCGCGCCGTGCGCAACAGCCGTGCAATTAAATCTGGGGTTTTTTGTCTGCGGGACAGGAATGATGATGAATGATAATAGGGGAAAAAAAAAAGGAAGCTAATACATTAAGCTGAAGCTACATGTTCAAATGCTGATCTAGTAAAATATAAAACCAAGAAAAAAAAAAGAATCCATTTGGAACTTCCTGGCTTCTACTGTTTTCCCAGTGAGAAGGCAGAAATCGGGCCGTTTCCATCAGAACAGATCCGCTCCTGCAGTGCTGTTTGCTGTTTTCTTTTCCTGCGCTGAAGGGGTTTCTGTTCCGCGTATATCAGTAGCTTTAACGCTTTCTTACTAAAGCTGACGTTTGCCTGACCAGACTCCCAGTGCTGTCCTCCTCATTATTTTTCTGAATTTTGGTCAGGTCTTTGGCTCTATTTTGAAAAATAATAATCTTAAAAGTTTTCAAGGGCAGAAGCATTTTGCTTTGTTTGAAAAGAATAAGGCCACTTTGGTTAATTTGTAAAGGGTTATCTGAATTGGAGGAAACGTGGGAAACATATGGACAATCTCTTCTCTCCCTAGTTAGGAGATAAAGCATCCTCTCTCCTCATTTTCATCCCAGTGTTTGGAGATAACAGCTGTGCCTTCCTGCTGTACGTCATGTCGAACAGATCCAGATGGAAACAAAGGTCTCCCCCAATACGGGAGCTAGCAGCAGGATGCTAATATTAAAAACCAGTGCAATTTGTAACAATAAAGGGGGGCTGCAAAAGACCCTCTTGCAGCTCCTCGCGTTGTTTCGGCAGCTTTCCTATTTTCCGTCAGAAATTGTGTCTCCAGCGCGACGCCACGGGCACATCAGCTCCGGGGTCGACGGGCAGCAGCGGGAGCATCCCAGCTCCCCTCAGCTCCGGCTCAGAGGAGGAGGTTGGCTCAGAGAAGCAAAACGTGTAATGCCTCAAGGTGGAAGATGGGCAGTATATAAATGCAAAATACACCAGGTAAAGTGACTGCTACGTATTTGGCTTCTGTTTTGCGGTTTTGCCTTTCAGAAGTTAAATCCCAAACAATGTTGATAGCTATTAAAGGCCTTTCTACTGGATTTTTTTTTTTAAATAAATGTATCTAGGCATAAAGTAATAGGTAGTTTAAAAAAGCGACTACAGTCTCTTTTGAGCCAGCGAGTGCTTTGGAGAGCAGGCTGACAAGTCCCCGGACAGCTAATTCTTACAGTCTGTTTACGCTCAGGACCGCTTTGCTCCGTGGACACGTGCCAGCATAAGCAGGGCATTCAAAGCCGGCGAGCCAGCCGTGCTTCCATGCATTCCACTCTTAATCACGCAGGAGAACATCTTTATTTCCCCTTCTAATTAGCGTGGTTTGTGAATCTGGAACCAGAAATATTTCGTATATCAGGAACACTATACGGTGCTCCGTTAATCCTAAGTTACTGGACTGGTGAGGTTACCAGTTCATCCCCGACCTTCTGTTTACCAAAATACCTTCTCTTTTCTTCAGCGTCAAGATCCTGGTGTGAGACCTACCACACAGCTAATTGTCACCAGCGGCTTTGCTGTTTGGCGTTACTTCCACAGTCTCATTCCCTGCCACGGGAATAACGAAGATCTTCAGGCTGTAGAGCCCTTCAAAAGGTCATTTCCCCCCTAAGGTTCACGACTAATTTAATTTCTCCTAAATCCCAAGGACTTTAAGAAGTGGATCACCAGGCTGAAGTGTTTACTATTTCCTGCAACAACTCTGGCAATGCCGACCTCTCAAAGGACGGACTTCTTCCCAACGCAGCGATTTAAGCCTCCTTCACGAGGCAAATGCAGATGCCTCAGATAGCAGAGTCATAGATTTTTAGGAATGAAAAAAGTTCCTCTGTTTGCTAAAAGGACGCAGGCGCTGTCGCTTTCCGACACGACTTCTGGAGCCTCGGGCAGCCTTACGTCAGCAGGTCCCGGCGGTGGCGTCACTCCGGGCAATCCTTCCCGTGCCGTGCGCTGCCACGGATCCGTTCTGCAGATTTCCAGGCCTAGTACCTTTTTTTTTTTTCCCCTTTTCTTTTCCAATTCTACCTGTTATCATCCCCCTGGCTGGCAAACAGCCAGCGTAACTCTTCTCCTGCCCCGCTTTTCACGGCCTCCCTGTCCTTTCAGAGCAGTATCACATTCCTGCCCATACTGACTCAGCCAAATTAAATATTAACTCCTGGAAACGTTCCCCATTCTCCCTCGCTTATCTCCTGCGCGAGGCTCCCCAGGCTCTGAGGTTTGCCGGTGTCGCGGTGCCTGTGATGCCGAGGGCACATCCCGGGCGCCGCGCGGCAGCTTGCCGGAGGGGGCTTTCCCGCGCCCCCGCGGCCGCCGTGCCGCGCACGCGCCGGTGCCCCCGTGCTGCTCCCCCTGCGTGGCTCGTGCCGGCCTCTCCTCTCCAAGGACGGGTTGTGCTGCAGGCGGTGGCCGGCGGGCACAGCTGGGGCTCTCCGGCGTCGGGCTTTCCCTTCGCTGCCTGCATCGCTTCTCCCCTGCCCGACTCGCGACCTCGCGTTGGGTTCGTGGCATCCCCACCGAGCCGCGTCATCCGACAGTGTCGTTATCTTTCCCTCCCACATCCTTACTGATACGAAAGGTGATTTGACTTACCCTCACCCCTTTGACATCATAGTGAAGACATATTTATTCCTGACCTCCTGTAATAGTCCTTCATCCTTCCTATAAAGCCGCACAGAACCGTCTCTTCAGTACCCCTTTGCAAGGCACGTTATCAAACGTTCTGTCAGCGCGCAAAGGTAACTTCCCCAGAAACCCGCGCTGGTTGTAGCGTCCATCCAGCGGCTCACGCTCTCTGGCTTCTCCCCTTACTTCAGCAGGGGGACCAGAACTGAACTTACCACGGAAAGAAATGAATGAGTTTTCTCCTCCAAGGCGGTATATACAGCCCCCTGCAGCGAGGCGTCTGGAAGCGACCCAAACCACTGCTCGTGTTTTCAAAAGCCACTAGTCCTTAACAAATGGAGGTACGTGTCATCCAGCCAGGACTTCACATGGATTCTCCCTTGTGCCGCTTCAGTATCGGTAGCTTATTTTGGGAGGCGTTATCTGCATGCTAGACTGGTGTTCCAATTAAATCCCAAAGTAAAGCAGAGAGTCATTCGTGTGCTGTATGTGTAAGGGCTGTCCTTATTCTCCTAATCCCGTACAGATGTGTTTATCCACATCTGGCACCTCAGCCCCACGCAGGCAGCAACTCATGGTGGTCGCTGACTGCCACGCGTGGAGAAGCCACCACTCCGGGCACAGCCTGACCAAGCCAGGGGTGACCTAGTCCCCCTTTATCAGGCTCCTCCTCTGGAGCCTCCAGGTTTCATGAAACCACAGAGCAGGCCACCTAAAGAATTCATTTCGTTACCACAAAGGAGCCCCCCTAAAGCAGCCGCTGAATTAGCAGCCTCTTGAGGGAGGCCAAGTCACACCTCACCCCCAGCTGTGCCAGCCGTGAAAACGGGGCGCGAGCAGGAGCATCCTCCGCGGGCGAGGAAGGCACCACCGGCCCCGCGTCTCCTGCCGTCCTCAGCACGCCAGCGACTCATCAACCCTCTCGTATAACCGTAACTTCAGGCGCTCATCTCGTCTCTCAAGCTGCCGTTTCCGATTTCAGCTGCCCAGCTCTAAGAGCCACGGGAGGCACCGCCCGGGCTCTGCTATGTGGTCGCCCTTCCTGCAGCTTCCCCAAGCGTGCAGAAGAGGAGAGGGTGC
Organism: Phoenicopterus ruber ruber; assembly: GCA_009819775.1. Taxonomy (NCBI): domain Eukaryota; kingdom Metazoa; phylum Chordata; class Aves; order Phoenicopteriformes; family Phoenicopteridae; genus Phoenicopterus; species Phoenicopterus ruber. Next base: position 880,972 of record CM020223.1, on the reverse strand, counting down.
GTGCGTCTGACTCGCGCCCATCTAGCCAAAGCTGGGCTTAAGCCCCTCCGAAGGAGAGGTTCCGTACGCAACAAGGAGCCTGGAAGCAAAGTGCCACGCCAGCGCTGAGTTGGGTTATTCCCACCGCTCACTACAGGCTTTGGCAAACTTCATCAACAGACATTTTCATTTATCCTCCTTAACAACCTGAATTCTATCCATTTTTAGATCTTAATCCTTAACAAAACAGTCTATGACAGTCCCCCAAAAGTACATTAGATCAGCGTAAATACCACTGTTTTCAAGTTGATATCAAACCTGTAATAATTTTAAATGATACTGAAACTATAAATATTTGGTATTAGAAGGCCATCAGAAGTAGAGCCAAGTCTGATACCTTAATCTAAGACAGAAATATCTTCAAAAAGAAAGGAAAACACTCTCATTCTTGATTTTTTTAATATAGATGTCCGTTAACCTCTTTACATTCGATGACCCTCTATTGCCAGACAAGACACAGATTCCCAAGCCTTAGTACAGACAATGCTTTTGACAGCCACTGAGCAACGCTCCTACATCTGATAAAAAAGGAAAAAGCCCAGCAAATATCACAAGTCTCTCCTTACTTACCCACGACCAGCCGTCATTTCTCTGTGCCACACTCATCCCTCCAGCGTTCTAAATTGGCCTTCACGGGCCAGATCCCAGCGCTCTTTCTTTTCCAACGAAATAGAAAGGATTAGGCTTGTATGCCATTTCACAGTTGAAGGCCCACAGAATTTGCACAAGTGGCCTTTCACCTAACGATAAAAATCTGATATTTTATCATGGAAACGTCCCCTTCAACCTTATTTCCCTCCCTCCAAAGAGCCCAAGTGCCCAGTTCATATAGTAGGAGCAGACGACAGCATTTATTGTAACAGGACAAAATGTCCTGTGCCTCTTTAATAAAAATAAAATAGGATTTGGGAACTAGTACACCCCCCCCACCACCAGAGCTCTTTCACATTTTTTTCACCCAGGAAAAACACTATTTATGCCAAAATATTATAATAATGCAGCAGCTTCAATTTCTTATTCGCCTCAAGTGTTACACTTCAAATGACTCCAGCTTGTTTGCTTGAAATTAAGACGACCAAATTAAGCAGAGACCTTGCAGGAACTTAAATCCTGGACATGAATCCTTCTGAAAACCCACCACAGGCAACAATAGAGAAATGCAGAAAAACGTATCGTTCTCCCCACGCCGTGCCTGGTTTCGCCCGCGGCAGAGCCCCAGCCAGCCGGGGAGGCAGCGCAGCCCGGCAGGCAGCGCCCAGGCCCCCGCCGGCTGCGTCCCGCGCCCACGGGCTGTCCCGCAGCACGGGGCGTACCTCTCCTCTCCTCCCGTCCCCGAGCGTCCCGCAAAACCAGCGCCACGCTCCGCCGCGCCGGCCTGCAAGGTACCAGCCACATTTAGAAACGAAGAAATTCTTCATAGAAAGACACCGCGGCCAACGACTTACTAGTCACTTTTAATATTTAACTAGCAGCGTGTACGCTGCGGCTGCGCTGACAGGAGCGGCAAACTCTGATCTGTTTGAGAGCTCCAGCGTTCTGGCGTTTTATCAAAGTATTGCCTTTGCCACACGGGAGGGTTTTATGCACCCGCGATCCAAAGCAGTCGCATTTTCAAAGCGTTTTGTTGCAAAACTGTCAAGGTGCAGGAGTGGAAGTCCAGGGCCGCTCTCCCCTCACACAGAACGCAGCCATTTCAGGGACGGAGATGTTCTTAAAGGATCACAGCGAGCAGCCTAAAGGACAGCTATAATTTTTGTCTGACCTTTGTTACAGCAACACCAGGCGGTTAACACCAGCTCTCCAGAGCGTTATTGGCTGGATTTAGCACCGAAATGCTGAGATCTGTTAGCGTTGCTGGCTCGCTTTGCCACTGCGAGCAGCGGAACGGCTCCAAAATGCCACGCAGCCTTTCACGTAGAGCCACGCTCCCGGCGCTGCGTAGTCCGGTGTGCTGGGAAGCCTGCGACAGGGAGCGGTTCCCCTCCGCCGACGGGGGGGACTGAAATTGCATTTCAAAGTCAGATTGCATTTTGATGCGAACATGGAGAGTTGTTGAAGGTTGGCCGGCACGTACGCTAAAATAATTACATTATAATGAGTGCAGCACGCATAACTTTCTGTGCCCCGCATATTTTTAGCCAAATAAAGAGAATGTGATTTTTTTTTTTATTTTTTTAGCTGAAAGCTCTGGGGACAGCAGTGGCCTGGCTCCAGCCGGACGCCTCGCGATGGTGGCGTACGCATTTTTGCATACCGCTATTTATTTTCACACCCCTTCTGCCGGCTCCGGCAAAACCAAGGGCCGTTTCCCTCCCGTTCGGCCAGCCCCGTGCGCCAAGAGGGAAGTGCTGTTCCTCTCCTTTTAAGGCCGGCCGCCGGTCGCTGGCGTGCCGGCGCTGAGCGGAGGCGCGGGCGAGCGGCAGCGTGCCGGGCGGGAGCCGAGCCGGGGAGCGGCCCGGGAGCAAAGCACCCACAGCTGCGCTGCCAAAATGCTGCCGAGTCTCCCCCGCTGCCGCCGGAGGTGTCGCTTCATAAATCTTTCTGCAAGCGGCCGCGTTCGGGCCACCGCGCGCCCTGCCCTCGTCCCGGCTGCCGTGCATCTGCCGACCAGCCGCGCTGCTGGGAGAGGGAGCGGAGGGAGGACCGCGGGGCTCGGGGACCCCCGGGGCGTCCCACGGCGGCCACAGCCGCACGCGTGGGCACAGCCCTCCCTGGCTGCTTGCGCTGCTTCGAACAGCAAAATGCAGCCCCTGCGGTGCCACAGTGCGAGGGTTTGGGGCAGCCTCGTGTCAAAGCACAGCCACGAACGCTTAAGCAGAAAAAATACCCGTGAGTCGGGGTGTGGGGCTGCTGCCGGGGCGGGGGGCGGCGGGACCTGCCCTGGCTGCCGCCGTGAAAGACCCGGGGCGGCGGGTCTGCGTGGGACTCACGGCGCAGGTCGCTGCGGGGAAGGAAAAGCGGGGCGAGGAGCTCCTCTCCGCATTTCAGCTCCCGCACGTTTCCTCCGGCTCCAGGGGAGGACGGCTGGGCGGGCGTGAGGAAACAGGGCTGCAAGCGGCATCCCCGGAGAGGACGGACCCGCCATCCCCTCCGGAGCGGGAGGGTGGCTCCGGGGGAACCCGGGGCTGCCGGGGGAAAAGCAACGCTCAGGCGGCAACGGAATGGCTGAGAACAGCTGAGACAGGCCTCTTGGTTCCCTGCCTAGGAAAGAGCATCGCTTTTTGTTCTTTACTGAAGTGATGCTTAAAGTTCTCCCCCCACCCTGCCAGCTGAAGTACTCAAATCAACCGCTCTGCTGCACACCCTCCATTCCACGGGTTCTCCCTTTATGCGCAGTTCTTCAAAATTAATAACAAGGTCAAGTATTCCACCGGTGGCTGTTGGACATACACAAAATGCACTACCTGCTTTTCAAAGTTCTGCCCAGCATTTCGGGGGTGGGTGCGTGCACCCCTTTAGCCAGAGCCACGTCTGTGTTCCCGGGGCTGCAGCCCACCCGAGGGCTTGCGGCTGACCGGGATGTTGTAGACAACAGCAGGTCTCACCGTGACCACCCGCTAAGCCGGAGCAAGGTTGCGCTTGCTCCCCAGCCAGGCAAGGTTGTTGCCACTGAGCGGGAGGCAGGACACGACAAAGGCAGGACAAAGATGGCAGGAACCGACCGGGGCCGCTCAGGGCCCGCGGGCAGAAACACGAATTTCTGCTCAGCACCACCCCTGCCCTTTGCAACCCTTCACCCCAGAAAGGGCGAGCGGCTGCCCGGCGAGGGGGCGGACGCGAGGGAGGACCCCGGGGCCGTGGGAAGGCAGGGGCCAACCCCGAGGGTGGCCGGGAGTGGTGGGGAAATATTTGCACAGGGTTAATTAGTTTTGTGCGACTCCGCATACGGTTTGCAATTCATCTCCAGGTAGCTGTGCTGGTTCAGGCGTCCCCTGCAAAGCAGCGCGTCCCTGAAAGCTCTCAAACCCGGAGCATGTCCAGGGAAGGGGACGTGTTGGGGTGCGAGGGCGACCAGCCTCGAGCTGATCCTGCCAGGGGCTCCCGTCCCGGAGGGCAGCAGGGCTCGGGGTGCCCGGGGGCTGCGCAGGGCCGGGGGCTTGCGGGGCTCACGGCGGGGACCTGGGCGAGCCAGCCCGCAGCGGGGAGCATGGCCGGGACGCCCACCCGCCCTTCCTCCCCACTTACCCTTGGCCCACGGGCTGGCTCCTCTCTGGTTTTCATCAGAGGGACAGCAAGTGCTGTCTCGCCGAAGCCGGAGTCATCTCACGGCTGTGCAAATGCTCATCCTGCTTCCCTCGCTCCCAGCGCCCGCACCGCCCCCCTCCCGCAGGATCCGGGGGAGCCACCCGCCAGCTCCACCCGCGGCAGTCACCTCACATCGTCTGTTGTTTAGATAACCGAGGAAAGCAGACAGCCTCATGGTTTCAGATATTGCTTCCCTCTATTTCTTTACACGACAGCTATTTAATAATGGTTTGTCTATTGCAGTCATCAGCCACTTGGCCTATTTTGGGGGTTTTTTTAAGTATCGTAGTAAGAGAAAGGAAATGGAATGAGCGGTCAGTGAGATATGGTGAGACCGTAAACTTTAAAAAGAGAAAAATGTTTGATATATAAATGAGACAAATCTATATCCAGTCCAGAAAACCCAAAGATTATTTTGCATACTGGGGGAAATGCAATAGCACACTCATCCATCCCTAACGACCAAGACGAAGAGCTGACAAAAATCAGGGGGAAATCCTGACATTTTGTTAACCCAAGAGGAGCAAAATCGAGACACAGGGCCCCAAAGACACACATCACCACCACCATCAGTCCTTGGGATTTCTAAGTTTTCAAAGTATTTATTAATGGGAAATAATCTGAACCGAGGCCTGCCAGCCACGTCGTGCCCTGCTCTGTCCACCCCACGGATCCTGCGCGGCAGGATTTCGGTCGTGCCGGGGCTCACCCTCACGCGCGGGAGCTCACAGGGACGGGGGGTGTTTCCGAGGGACCATGGATGTGCCGTTCCTGCTCCCTGGGAGTGGGATGATCCCAAACACGCCGTTTAGCTAAAGCAGCCACCGGAGCCGTGCAGCACCCGAGAAGAGAAGCCGTGCCGGCGTCCTGCGCGCCGGGAGCATCCCTCCTCCTGCACACCCTGCGAGCGGTGGGACGCGCCGCACCCAGCCCGACCCCGCGCTGCTCGCCGGGCCAGAGAACCGGCAAAGGACCACCGGTGACACCAGGTGTGACAGCAGGGTCTCAGGAACCCCCGCTCCAGATGTTCCTATAAACTCGACGTTACAGCAGGTTTCACGAACGCTAACGCAGGGAGCTAGGACGGGCGAGGCACACGCTGCTCTTGCGGATCCGTTCCCCCGCGCGCGCAGCACCGCGCGGCACGACAGCCCTGCCCGGCTTCCGACAGCATCCTGCCCCCTTTACTCTTCCCACTTCGGCGCCTGGGATCCAGGGAGGACGTAACGTGAACCAAGTGGGACTTCCCAGCCTGGCAGCAACGCGAGGCAGCGTGAGCCCAGCCACGGCGGTGGAGACGGCGCTGCCGGCGACCGAACCCCGACGCGGTGCGAGGCGATGACAGTTCTTGAAAACAGACATTTCTGTAATCATTGAGTAATTTTTTTTTTTTTTTAATTAATAGTGGTTGGGAATATGTTAAGATGAATGATACCCTTAAATATTCTAAATGAAATAACTGACCTTATTTAGGCAGTGCTCTAAATCAAAGAACATTTTGCTTGAGTCATTTTTTCTTCTAGCGGTTGAAGAAATGATTGACAGAATGTTGGCCTCACCGTATCTATGGCTTGTCGATCCCTAAATCTTTATTAAAACTACCAGAAAACTGGATATTCAAGAAGAGGGCTTCATGCTCTTTGACGATGGCTGGGGCTGGGGCAGCGCAGGCAGGAGAGCTTTGGTTTGGCTTCTGTGGATACAGCCATTATGGGAAAGCCTTGAACTGCAGGATCTCATGCTAAATATTCTTATTAAGGTGATGAAAAATCTGCCTGTTGAAAAATATTTTCGGTGCAAGCTGCAGAAGGGTGCAGGGGAAGGAGTTGCCTGCGTTACTGCAGACAGTGATGGAATTGCTCTCCAATTACTTGTAATTAGAAGCTACAAAACATTGCCACAGTGACAAATCCCTAAATGACAAACAGCCAAAGCTCTAGACGCGCTGGACACCAGTTTTTGAGTTTCAGAAGAGTGAATGGGCTGTTCCTTAGGCCAGAGGGTCCGTCTGCACCGATGAAAAGCAAGGCCAGGGTACCGCAGCTGTTCCCAGCAGCTCTCCTCAGAGCCTGCCCCAAAAGGGGTGCTGAGCCTAACAAGGATTAGCAGCCCGGCTTTAGCGTCCTTCAAATTAAAATAAAAAATCTACGTTAAATCTGATGTTTCGTCATGGCAGTGGGAGATAGCAGCAGTATGCAAATATGCTACAGCGTGTTAAAAGCGCGAGAAAAACAGAAAAAGAGAAAGGAAAAAGAAGGAAATTCACCGCGTGTCTGAAGAGCGCGGCCGCGGCTCACAAGCGCTCTGGAGGAGGCTGCGCACGTGCTTTCATTTGGGGCCGTCAGTCCCGGGGCACCTGCCTGGGGACTGCGTGTTTGTCCCGCCGGCAGCCCTGCGCTCGCCGGAGCGTCCCGGGGCGCCGTGCCCCGCCGGCCCTCCAGCCCTCCAGCCCTCCAGCGCGGGGCGGCTGGCAGCGGGCGCGCGCCTCCCCAGCCCCCAGCAAAAGCACGTTCCTGCGCGCAGCAGCGACGCCGGCAGCACGCGCAGCCGCGCCGCCTTCTGCGCTTACAGTCAGCGAGAGGAAAAAAAACCTGATCGTTCAGCCCCCAGAAGCACGGGTGAGGGCCCCGAGGTGGGGCGGTGGAACGGCGAGGCCGGCGGCAGCGCGAGGGAAGGGATGAGTCTCCGCGCGGGATCTGGAGGGAGTGGGAGGTGGGTTTGACGGGGGGTTGCCGTACACCCCCGCGGAGGGGCCGGCGCGGCCGCGTGCATCCCAGCGCCCCGCAGCCCTCCCGGCCCGCGCCGCCCGGGGCTGCCGCGAGCGGGCGCGTACGGTGCTTTACGCTTTACGGCTCGCGGCAGAAAATGGGAACCTGTGGCTTAAACCAAATATTTAGAGGTTGCTTAAGCGCGCCGTTACAGGCTCGAAGGGAAGCGCTGCAGCGCTACGAGGGAGCTACACCCCGTGTTGCAGCGACGCCAGGGCTCAGCTGCGGCTCTGGCTCCTGGTGCAAAAGCGACATCGAAATCTGATGTCTGTAGGAAACGTCTCAGCCGCTGCTGATTGTCAATGCAAATTCCGAGGCGCTCCAGCTCACGCTCCTTCCCGCACCGATCCCTACTGCCTCACCCTTCAGCAACCCACCGTCTCGTCGGTAAGCCGCAGTCCTCGAGTTCTTTAGAAGGCGCTGTTAATTCTCACGGCTCTGGTTGAGACCTCCTTTCAAATACATCATCTGCTATGAAATACCCTCCAAACAAGCATTTTTATAGCACATATTTTCCCAGTCCGAGGAATTAACCGACACAGATGAAGTATTTTGGGGTTGGCGTTGGGTTCACAGCATCTCAAGAGGCCACATTGCTTCGTTATGACAACTTCCCCGGAGAACAGCCCTCGTCCGTACACACCAGACCCATCCTGTCATGCCCAAATTAAAAGTTATCAGAGGAAAAAAATGGGAAGACAACAAAAGTATTACTTCTGCCTTCCTCTCACCTAGGATCTGAGTCTGGCCACGTCAAAACCCCCCAGTTTCAGGGATTTTTCTCTCATCGCACATTGCTCAAGAACTACAAACAGGCTGACGCACCTACCCCTTCACCAGAACGTGGCGACAAACACAAACCCCGGCAGACAGACAGAGGATGGACAGAAGTCACGCCATTCCCTTCGCTTCGCCACGACCCAAGAAATCCCACAATCTGTTTTCCTGCGACGCAACGGTTCGCAGAAACCGCCATCCCGTGCGCCAGCCACGCTGGGACGCGCTCGCCTCGCAGCCCAGCGCCCGGGCGCAGGACGGGCCGGCCCGTCGACGGCACAGCGGAGCGGCGCTCGCTCGCCGGGTTCGGTTGACGCAATCGTCGCAAGCTGCGGGCGTAACAGGGCAGAGGGCAGGATCTCCGGAGCCCGGGGTTAATGATTAGCTTATTCCATAAACACAAGCTGGGCTTTCTGACTCAATATTTAAAGTTGTACCCTCTGTATTTAAGTAGTAAGCATAGAAACGTGTCATAAAAATCAGATTTCAGGTAAATTAACATGAGGTCAATTTATTTATTTTTTTTTAGTGAAAACAATAGCCTTTGGGGGATACACAGACCTTCGCAACCTGCAGGGCTCCACTCGGCTCCGGCGGGGACGGGGCTGCGGCACCGCTTTGGCCGTTCCCTAGCTAAACTATTACTCCATGTGGGGCACAGTGCTGGAGGGGGTAACTTCAGGTGTTGCTGAGGAAAGAAGCAAAGAAAGGAAGGTCAAGTTCAACAGCTGCTTTTAAAGATGACTTTAACTGCAAAATCTTGCTTGGTAAGTGCCACATCTGGGATCAACTGAGTAACAGTCATTTGGGGGAACAGGCTATTGCCGGGGAACTGAGATGGCCAACGGTGGAAGCAGCTTCTCGACGGCAAAGGCTGCTCAGTTTGGGTTCTGCCGAGAGCTCATTTGGCGCTGCCAAGAGCGGGATCCCCGCCCCAGCGTGTCCTGGCGTAGCTGCCGTGTTCTCGGGGAGATCTCCGCTTCGGGGGCAGCACCGCCTGCGGAAAGGCAGCCCCGGCTCCCCGCTGCAGCTGTCGCGCCGGCCCCGCGCCTCTCGCCCGCAGCCGCGCTGACAGAGCCGCCTCCAGCCATGTCCCTTCCCCGTCTCCCTACAGTTCGCTCCCGGGCGTCTCGCGGCTGCCCGCTGCCCGGTAGCCTCACCCCAGGCTGGGCTGAGCACACGGTGACGTATTGGTGATAACACCCCAAACCTCTGCCTGCAGAAGGCAAGGCGAACGGCAGCCGTGGTGCGCTGGCAGCGCCGCTGCTGCCTCACAGCACCGAGGGCTGGAAATGGAGGTGACGCCTCTCGGGCTCACGCCGAAGCGGCGCGGGACGCGCGGGAGCGCAGAGCGGCTGACGGCGTGTCTGGAGCGGTGGGAAGCCCGGCTCCAGCCCTGTCCTTCCCTCCCGCAGCCCCGGGCTCCGTAAGACGGCGTGCTCACACAGCAGGCTCCTCCGCTACCACAGATCTTGCCTGACCTCATCCACGAGCGGTTCATTGCTTCCTCCGGCAGTGGCCGTTATGGATTTGAAGTGGATTTACCAACCTGTTTCCAAGGTCAGAAACGACACGAAGGTAGAAACTCTGACTTAATGAAGGAAAAAAAGATAAAAATCCTTTCAGATGTCCTCATTCTCACAGCCACCTCACATCAGATAATATTAAAAGCAGAGCTATTTCTTCCAACTTGAATTCCCCTTTCAAAAGCGTTGGGGTCTCCACTCCCGTGGGAGTGACACTACCCGTGACTTGCCAGACGACTCCTCCTGCCCCGGCGAGGCACGTCCGAAGCTGATGTACGCTGAGCAACGACCCAACCGCTGCGTTGATCAGCTCCTCCGGAAACTCCTCTCCAAGCTGAAAATAAATTCTCATCTCGAGTACGACTCTGGAGCGTATCTGTGTCTTGGTGTGGCCCTGCGGCAGAAGCTGGAGCGATGCTGGCGATGACCTAGAGCAGCGACGGTGCCGGCAGCAGGGCGCGAAGGGGCAGGGCAGCGCCGGGTTCACATTTGTCCCCTCACAGTCCTCTGGTTTGCAAGATTCTGACATTTCAGGGGAAAAAAAAGCTTCTAATGAAGCTACTACCAGCCTGTCGGTCACTACTCCTATTCCAGCAAGGTCTCCGCAGGGCTGCCTTCGCACATGGGACAGACCTGTCCTGCCCCCACCCGGGATATTCCGCGGCCGGGCCGGTCCCCCGGCGGCAGCGGGTCGGGGTGGCAGCGGGTGGGCAGGCGCTGCCGAGGCACGGGCTGGCACGGCGCGAGGGACGGCCGCCCCGGTAAACCAGCCGTACTCACCGGCAGTCGCTTGGGGCAGGCACAGCATAAAATGAACGAAAACAAGTCCTAGCCTCCTACTCCTAATGAGTCCTAGCCTCCTGCCTCAACCGCTGAGGAAGAACGTGTGAAGTGCCATTCAAACACGAGCCAGCTAGTGGGAAATATTATGCACTCCCTTCTCCGGGCTAGTCTGAAAAAACCTCCGTGTGCGCTAAGTCAGCAGAGGACACGACCGGGGAAACCAGACTGAAGCAATTACGTGTTTCCAAGGGCTGTTACGGGACAAGACAGAAAAAAAATCCCAAACCAGAACCAAAACTTGGAGCCTTAGTAATAACAAAGTTCAGCTCTTTGAAGGCGAATAGCTTACTTCTGCTTTAACGGATGGGATGGGTAAATGCTTCAGAAAGTGCCTTTAAGAGGCGCTGCCCGGGGAGAAGGAGGCGACGCCGCAGGCGGCTTCGGGGGCTGAGCGGAGGGTGGGGGCAGGCGGGCGCGATGCCGCGGGGGCCTGGGCACGGCCGGGGCACGTAAAGAGCAGTGAGGAAAGAGCATTTTGAAAAGTAACACCCAGCTTTTGAGCCGTGGGTGCACCAGTGGCATGAGACGGTGCCTCCTATGTTACGTGTAAGTTGGCCGCACGAGAGCATCACCCCCAGTGCCCGCGGGAGCCGCGGCGCTGGAGCGGCAGGGCGGGCGCTGCTGGCGCCCCGCTCCTCCGTCCCTCCGCGCCGCGGACCATCAGCTGAGCAGGAGGGATTCCCCGCTTGGAATGATGGCTAACTAGCAGGAAAGAAAAGGTATAATGAAAAAACTACGCCTTAGAGAACTCAAAGCACATGAGCTAAGGCTGCGTGTCAGCAGGGGGGAGCACTGGACTGGTCAGTCCTTGTTAGGGATGTATTATTAACGACCACATTAGGTCAGAACTACCTGGAAGATGAAAATTTGAGTAAATTGCTGTGAACAGTAAATACCAAACTGCAGCCAGAGTCCTGTCACGGTGCGGCAGAGCCCCGCCAGGCAGCGCGTGGAAGAGCAAAGGTACACGCTGAGATGGATGGTTCCACGTTTTCGCTCTCCCGCTCTGACAAGTATATTAAAAAATTAGAGGCTTTGGATGCTAATGTCATGCTCATATGTAAGTAGTTTTAAATATTATTTATGTTGGGATTTTATCCAATCCTGCAGGAAACAACAAAATTCATGGCAGGGTTACAGGAAAGCAAACCCTTCGTTCCTAAGCACAAGAAACCGCTGAACTTGACATTTCGTATTCAACGCTCGGTAGCAGCAGAAGGATTTTCATCTCGCGGTTTAGTCTCCCAGTCCCTGTGCTTCTGCAGCAGCTCAAGCGACGGGCCCAAGACGCTGGGGCGCGAGTCGCGGTGGGCACGCCGCAGGCGATCCGAGGGATCCCGGAGGGGAAGCAGCAAAGCCGTTCTGCCAGGACGCACCGTGTGCCGCTGGCTGCTGACCTGGGCGCTGACCGCGTCTCTCACGGCCCCCCCAAAAGCAAAGCAGGGCGGTAGCCCCGGCAAGGGGCTGGGAGGCGGCAGGAGAGGGGTTTCGCGGAGGAACAGGGTGGGCGAGATGAGCAGCCCCGCCGCGAGCCGGGGCTCTGTGCCTTCTGGCAGCCTGCGGGAAACACCGGCGTCGGCTGTGGGACAGCAGCCCTGGAGGGGGGATTCAGGAGAGCACGGATAATGGGAGACGCATACAGACTGTATTCCTACATTATGAACAGAGGGATTTAATAAGCCTTGGCTTATTTCCTGACATTCCTATTAGAGATAAAAATGCTGGTCAAGCTGCTTTGTGGTTGCTCAGCTAATCCGTTACTATTTGGTAATCATCTTCTCAGCAACATTTTTAAACATTTAGCTTCCCACTAACTATTAATAATTATTGCAGGCTGAATCGCAGGAGATCTGGCAAAGCCCGTGGACAACGCATTTTGCTCAGTGAGATAAATATGCAAGTATCTGGGGTTTTGCTGTTTATTTTAGAAACAAAATGAAAAACCGAAAGTATTTGTAGCATGAATGTAAAAACTACTTTGCTGGAGTTTTTTACTCCTGAAGACACGCTTGCTGTGATTGAATCTGCAGTTATGATGTTAATGGACATTCACCTTAAACTGTTTAAAATGTAATTAATTACTTTTCTGTTATACCCCAATACATTTATCCTTTATTTTGCTATTTGACGTGTAACTCAAGTGTCTAATACTACCGAGCGGTCACAGTTTAAACATACGAGTAACAGCAAACTGAGGATTCAGAGGCCGCAGTCCGGAGTTTATCTCTGTTGCCAGAGTGAACTTTAAGCTCTGCCGCCGCAGAGAACTTTGCTGTTTGCAAGCGGCCCCGAAGGCCGGGCCCCGGCACCGTCGCCCTCGGCCGCCCAGCGCTCTGGTTACGGTGCTGCCGTAGCCGCAACGAGAGGATGCACTAAGCGTATTTCGTTCTTAGTCACGTCTCCTTTTCAGGCCCGAGGCTGCGTCCGAGCCGCCCCAGGGGGGTGACGCAGGCTCTGAGCACGGCCGGGTCCCCCGAGACCTGCCCTGCCTTGTGCTGCCTCCGCTGCTGGGCGAGCCCCACGCGAGGCTCCGCCGACAGCGGGCGGTCTCGTCACAGTAAAACGTCAGGGTTCGCAGAAGGCGCACGTTTCCTGGCACTTCACCTAAATAAATTGGTATTTTTCCGATTTTTACAACACTTTTTCATCTTCCTCCATATAAACCAAAATCTGTCATTCCATTCGACTTCTGATCACGAGGGTGTTGAAAAAGCCTGCCGAAGAACTCGGAGCCTTCGCGGCACGGCACTGTGTTGTGGCGCAGCCTGTACAACCGGCACGTCCGGAGCGACGAGCCGGCTGTGCAGAGATGCTCCTTTCCCGGGTCACCACATGTCACGCTCCCAATTCCAAAATATTTGTAATGCGCTGCTGCTTAATTAATAGCCTTTGGATGGCTGACGCAAAGTAACAAGCATGGTGAAGAGCAGGGGGAGGCCCCAAACACGGCACATTTCTTGCCCGTGCGTGACCTCAAGCTTCCGAATACTGCATTTCCCGCGTTCCGGGCTGGTTCGCCCCGTCGGGGCGGGCTACACCCCTGGCGCAGACCAGAGCACCCACAGCGTACTCTGCAGGAGGGCCCCGAATCGCGTGGGCTCCGCTACCTGCACCTTACGTTTTAGAAACGGGTATGAAGAAGGAAAAATATGAAAGAGCAAGTTACAGAAAGACACAAAAATGAATAAAAAGTGCACATCCAGACAGCAAGTCCATTGAACCAGATTTACAGGTCGCTTCTTAAAGGCATAAAGCGGAAACCTTCTTTAAAATAAGATTTAAGTCCAGCACAAGGAATCAAATTGAAGTACTTCATGCTAAGAAATGCTGCTTGAGAAAATTATGTTCAATTATATCAGTACATTATACAACAGGTTGAACCATTGTAATGATATGCAGCAGCTTCCATAAAAAAGCTGATTTCTCTGATATAATTCAAAATAAGAATAAAATAGCTAAGAGGAAGCATTTAAGTCCGTTAATTTTGACCTTTGTCTTGCGTAAAGCAGTACTGGGTGTTATACAGAGCCGTCTGAAAAGCGTTTTAAGCGGCATGCAAGCTTATTCTTCCTTACACTGGTGGTAGGTCTTGAAAAGCTACTTTCACAAATATATCAAAAGCCACACAAAACTCCTTGGAACCTCATATATTTTACAGTAAGCAGAGGAACTGTTAATGAGAACAGGATAATTATAACTAATCATTAATTCCTCTCTATTTATTTTGGTACCAAGGTCAATTCTGATGTTATGTCGTCCCTTGCCAAGTTGTACCAAATACTGTGCCCAAAGGTATCGCAGTCAGGAGAAAACAAGGGCTGTATCAGCCTCTGATGGGAACTGCAAAATTCATCGCTGGCTTCGTTGAGATACTACTGAAATCACTCTAGGAAACAACAAAAATCAAAGCAAAGGACAAAGCATCTTCCCCCCGCACTCCGGCTCCATGCGCGAGACGAAGAGGAAGATGAAAGATGCGCAACTGGGCCTGGGCGAAGGCAGGGACGAGGACTGGGACAGGCATTCGGGGGTCACAACGCTCGGCCTAAAAACCAACAAAACCTGAATTCAGAGTGGTTTTGTGGAAATCGAGCCATCTAAAATGTCTCACGACACTTCTCTAAGTGAAACAAGAGGAGCAGCGAAGCACCACGCTGACAGCCTGACGCCCGGAGCAGGATCTCCCATGGGACATCCCTGGGAGTCCCTCCCGGCCGGAGGGCTCTGCCCGTCCCCGCGCCCGACGTCTCGAGCGGGACCTCCGACAGAACAAGCCACGTGCCATCTTCACAACCCAAACCTCAAGTTAAGGTTTGGGACGAGATCTGCAGGCGTGGAGCAGATAAAGTCTAATAAAATACTCTGTCATGGTAGACAGCGCTGGCTGGTCGAAAGGACCATGTATCTGCACTATTTCAGTTACACCCACTGAAGTCTTGCCTTGAGAACACAGAATTTCACTTAGAAAACCCAGAAAAGCACCGGCCGGCCGGCCCCACTGGCTGGGGCACTGCTGCGTGCTCCGGGCCAGGCAGGCGGCTCCAGCTCTCCGCAGGATTTATTTCCAGGGAGCAGGACGCTCATCCGGGCAGAACACTTGTCTGCCAAGAACAGGCATTGTCTGCGGCACAAACGCTCCAGAGCATCATCTTCCCAAATGGCCTGAAGATCGTGTTTCACAGGGTATTATATGGAAACGGCAAACTTCACCACATGCAGGAAAGCAAAATTAGCAAAATATCACTACAACCACGACCATACTTTTATGTTTTAGTCCTTAAAAACTGCTGAAACAGGTTTCCCAGTTGATTAAAGCAGCTCTCTGCATTACACTGGTATTTTAAATGGGATAAATCTGCTGAACTCCCATAGAAAGAGCCTCTCTCATCTTCCCCTTCCAGAGGGCTCAGCGTCAAACGGGGACGTGCAATGCTCAGCCTCCTGGTGTCGGTTCAGGCAGCAGTTCGGTGACCAGGGAGGTTCCCTGGCCAGCCGTGCCCGGGGAGCGGCCGCCCGGGCTGCAGCTCCGGCTTCAAACGCCCCAAATGTTTGGCTAGGAAAGAACCCAGTGACCAGCTCAGCTGCATTTTTAGGAAAACTGTACGTTTTCAGGACAGTGATCCGTCAAATCACTCTGCTCAACAAACGTACGTACTGGCCAGAACCCTTTGCTATATAGGAGCTATAGGGGAGAGAGGGAGCGACGCGCGGGTCTGACCTGGGCGGCACCAAGCACCCGCTGCCCTGCAGCAGCGGCTGCTGGACCCCGAAGCCCACGGCACCCCGGGACACGGGTCCGCGCGCGCAGGGCACTGCTGCACCGCGCCCGAGGGCTCCTGCGAACCCAAGCGGGTTCCCGTGCGCCGAGGACTCGAGGACCGCGTCTGCACGCGCTACGTCCCCATCGGGCTGTGGGCGGGTGTGCTTTCACGACGTCTCAGCGCAGATTTGCTGCCCTCTCGCAGGCTGCGGGACCCGCCGAGCAGTCGCGGCCCCTGACGGAGGCGGCGAGGTGGTCTGGTTTCCCAGCTCATCGGGCAGCGCAGAGCTCGGAAGCAGCACGAGGCTTCGGCACAGCCTGCTGATGTTTTTTTAAAGGCCCCGTCCTTCAGCCCTTCCCAGCACCCCCGTTTTCCCTGCACGGAAGACGTTGAAGGTTTCCAAGAGAACTCCCCGCAGAAGCGCCCGTCCCACCTCGCCTCTCGGCGGAGCTGGGCCGGGAACGGGCGGCTGGGGCCAGGAACGAAACTCCTCTGCAGGGAGGCTCCAGCCTGCGGGTCCCCGGGACGGCACCGAGCGAGCGGCGGCTGCTGGAGGACCTGCCCCAGGAGGAGACCTCTGCCTGCCCTCTCGGCTGCCTGTACAAACATTCAAATGAGACCTTACAAAAAAAGGCACCTTCCAGACCACGGCTGCTGACGTGCAAACTGACGCTAAGCTGAAGTTACAGCCATTACAACTGCTCTGAACAGATCCCGTCCGTTCAGCAGGACCAGGAGTTGGTGTCCGCATGCCATTCAGCTCCAGTTTCATGGGGAATTATTTCCCGCTGCGTTTATATCCATGTCCAAAAGCCCCATGGAACTGGCGACACCTTTAATCTTTCTTCATGCAAATTTCAGTGAAGTCACCCAAAATATCTCCGGGAACCACATGCAAATCATACTCAGCAGCGAGTGCGGCTACTACACACACAAAGCTGAGAGGAGATCCCTGTTTTGGCCTCCCAGCATAACTCCTTAACTACTCCAGCGCCCAACGGCGTCCCGTACGAGGTCATCCTCGGTTCCTATGACGCACCCTCGACCCCTTACGGCCCTAGGTCGGTCTCTCGGTGCTGCCGCGCTTCCCCCCGCGCTGCTGGGCTCGCTTCGGCCGACAGCCAAGGTGGAGCTGCACCAGGTCCAGCCTCCCGGCGCCGCGGGACGACGTGCCCACACCGCCGGCTCCCGGGCGCGAGGGCGGCTCCCGCGGCGCGGTGCCCTGCGGCGCGCGGCCGAAGCGGGGCGACGCCAGCCTGCCCTGCCCCGGGCTGCAGCGCCCGGCCGAGCCCCCGGCGCGGGGGCCATGCGGAGTGGCGTCGCCGGCCCCGGCGGGAGAGAGCCGTGGAAGAAGCAGAATCAAGTTCTTGAAGATCTGCTGAAACTTGCCACAGGGTGACTAAATGTATTGTCGGTAATTTCATAATGACCTGCCTAAAACGCACGAAAAATAATGAAAAGGAGATAAGAAAAAAACCTGAAAACCAAATAGGTGCTGAAAATAAACTGCGCTCTCATATCAGGAAAAGGTTATTTCCCTGGGACAGAACTATAGACACAAACCTCAGCCAAAACAACACTGCTTAGGGTAGTCGACACCTAAATCATTCCCTGCAAATGTACCGGTTTTGAAATGCTCAACAGAAACCAGCATTTCTCTACACACCTTAAAAAAACCCCCAGAATTAGGATGATAGAGTACTTTCTCTCCACTCAAAAATACATTATTAGACTTAAAATTATGGTAACTGAATCTCACACACAAGCTTTTTAATTCAGGCCTTTGTAGAAATGCGCTATAACAGGATAATGTTTGTTTTTACTGGCTGCTACTCACCCCAGAGAAATCCCCAGCCATTGTGCTCCCTCAGAAGGAGGATTTCCTTTAGTAAACCTGCCAGCACGAAAACAATCGGGCATCCTGATGGCTCTACTTGCTTAGAAGAATGGCAAACTCCTAACGTGCCGTGAGCTACTCGATGGAAAAAAATCAGACATGCCCGCCCAAGGTTCATCATTTAAAGTCAGGTCAATTTGAAACTTTCCATTAGCCAATTAGAGGAAATACGATGCAGGGGGTCGGTTGTTAATTTAAGGGAAAAAGGGGAAACTCCCAGCAGTTTAAGGTCAGCTGCTGTTCCAGGGATGGCAGAGCACCTGGGAGCGCTCCCTGGGCAGCGAGCCCTTTGCCGGTCAGGAGCGGCCGAGGTTCAGCTCCGCGTGCGCAGGGTAGTTCCGAGCGCTTTCACTCGTCAACCAGCGCCGCGGAGTCGTGGTTTTGCACATCGGCTCCCGTTTGCTGCACCTGCAGGAACATGCGGAAAGCGAGACCGTACAGGAGCGTATTGATCGGAAGAAACACCTGAAGTATAGGCCAGGGACCCGCTGCTGGAAAAGCAAAGGGATATACCACATCAGAGTACTCTTATTTCCAATTTCATGCTAAATTTAATCCCAAGATGCTCAGTAAAGCAGTGTTTTCCACTGAGAGACATACAGTGCATAATTTTGTACCAAAAAATTCTAAACTTCTCTGAAAAAGCTCTAACAGCTTCCTAATGGCCAGCGCGCAGCCACGTGCTTTGCAGTGCAGAATCCCGTTAAATCCCTCTGAAAATGCCCTAGCAAACCACTGTGAGTCGCACAGGAGGTGACTAAGGAGCAGTCTTATAAGTTGGGTACAGTGCCGTTACATGTTCATCTGCATCGTTAAAAAAAAAAGAGGAGGAGAAAGCGAAGGGACACCCGACGAACCGGCGATGATGGCTGGCGGTGCGGCAACACGGAAGGAGCGCCGGGCGCAGCAGCCCGAGGGGCCGCTGCTGTTAGCACGTAACCGTAATTCATCCCACGCCGATTCGGGCCCGCGCCGCTCTCACCGCAAGCGTCGCTTGCTGTATCGCGACAAGAAACTCGGCGTCGGCTTCGGTTAAAACCCCGTTCACCGGCGCCGCGGCTCCTGCCTTCGCTTCGGCCGACACGGTGCTGTTCGGCGCACGGCGCAGCAGAGAGCGACGCGGCCACGGAGCAGGGCAGAGCCCGGCGGCCCCGGGACCCCGTCCCGCCCGGCGCGGGAGGGAACACGGGCTCCTTCGTCGGTCGGCCAAGCTGTTTGTTAACCCGGGCGTTGCCTTCGTGCCCGCTTTCTGCCTCCCGCAGCGCGCCGGAGCAGCGTCTGCTGCGGGGATGGCTCCATGTGTCGGAAGACTTTGTTGCACCTTTCTGAGTGATTACTATAATAACCAAAAGAGTAGTCGCCTTAATTGGCGTTCTCGGCTATGCAAGTGTAAAAATGTACCCAGAATATTGAGTGTAAACACCACCGAGCGATTATTTGTTTAGAGAGTTTCCCACTTCTCGGCAATCACAGCTCTTCATTTGCATCCTCGTTGAGGGATGCTGAAATATATATATTTTTTTAACCTTACACTCTATATTGTCATTTCAAAGGTACTAAACCTACTGTATTATGTCAATGGATATTTTGGCACCCTGTAAAATGTGAGTTACAGGCCTGATACAGAGTTTAACACGTTACGCTGTGAGTATGAATGCTGCACGTGTGCCCCACACTTGTCTTAAAAATTCACGTGCTGTTTTCAAAACATAATTCTCCACACTTGAATTAGGCAATGATTTAAAATAAATAATTGGCATTACTGCCGTTAAAGCACACGCAAAACTTACAGTCTACAGAAATAAAAGGCAAGCTAAATGTGACTGGCAAGCTTGAGCCCAGGGCAGTATTTTTTTCCCAGCTAACTTGAAAACCTGTAACTGTACGATTTTTGTGGAAGCAGTTGCTGCTTCCACCACGAGCTTTACTGCTCTTGGGTTTTGCTCTCAACGAAGCTCCTTTCTAAGCTTCACGCTGTGCAGTCTCACAGACTGACGGCACCACCACCTCAAGCATTAGGGCCGACAAACGGCACGTGCCGTGTTTTGACTGCTCTTCCCTACAGAGAGCAGAGGCCCCTGGGCCACCATCCCGTTGCCGCATCCTCGGAGCGGTGGGGAGCCCCGAGCGGGTTCCCCGGAGCCGTGGCAGGCGCGGGTGGGGGAGGGCAGCGCGGGGCGGGGAGGGGCACGCACGGCCCGAGGGGGGGGAGAGAGGAGGACTGCGAGAGGAACACCACCAGTGATCGGGAAGGGAAAAAACCGCAAGGGCATGGAGGCAATTTCAATGTAACTATAATATGTATTATTTTGTAATATGTATTTTAAATATATATTCTGTAAGATAAATACATATAAATATAACCATACATTTTTAATATATCTTTTATAATTATATATAGGGCTACAAAGATGCTGAGGGCCTGGAGCATCTCTCCTGTGGGGAAAGGCTGAGGGAGCTGGGGCTGTTCAGCCTGAGGAAGAGGAGACTGAGAGGGGACCTCACCAACACTTATCAATATCTCCAGGGCGGGTGTCAAGAGGACGGGGCCAGACTCTTCTCAGTGGTGCCCAGCGACAGGACAAGGGGCAACGGGCACAAACTGGAACACGGGAAGTTCCGCCTGAACACGAGTTCTGCACGGACACGCCGCTCGCCTGGGGTTCCCCCAGCCCCGTTGTGTCCCGCTGCCGCGGGTCAGCCCCAGACCGGGGCTGGGTGCCGGCGAGGGCTGGGGCGTGCGGCCTCTCCGCAGCCGCGCGGGGCTGGGCACCGGCCAGCGCTCCGCTCAACGCACACATGAAGCCTAAAGGGAAGAAAAAAAGCATCAAATTATTACCACCAGGTATTTAAACCAACAGAAGGGAAGGGATAACAGCAGCGAGTAGCTGTTGAACGGCCTGCTTGGTGGGTCACTTCAGTTTCCTATCTCCTAAGCATCTCTCCTGTAATGCGGCTCGTCGTAACGAGTGATATTAAAGGTCACATTGGCAACAAAAGGTTTTTAAATCATGTTTTATTACAGTCCTCCAGTCACAATACAGCGTTGTGGCCTGCCCTCCTCTGGGGCATGCCGGCATACCAGTTTGAACTCATTTACAGCGCAGTGAATACCCACAGCTTACTTCCACCAAAAAAAAAATAAAGACTTCACAGGGCTGATCTAAAAACACAGTAACATGTTTCCAAATTTCAGCTATGAACATTAGCTAATTCCTTCAAACAACACAAAAACGATAGATGCTTCACACTTATTTATGTCAGTACTCCCCTAATCCAACCAAATCTGGTGCTGTTTGACCCCTGTTGTTTTTAAAGGTTTTCAAATTCAACCAAACTTAATTACCTCTACAAATAACAGAAACACTGCTCACTTTCAAAAAAATTTTAGATGTCTTCGCAAATTTAGCCTGCGCTGTCACGCCGTGCGGAAGGATAAGGCTGAGGCGCAGCAGCAGCTGACGCGGGGCACAAACGCCCCAGAAATGCCGGCCGATGCCAGCGCTACCTGACAGCTCCCGGGCCGCGGAGCGATGCTCTGCCTGGGCTGGCACGCTCCGAAACGAGCGCCGAGCCCTCAGCGGCGCATCCCGTGTATATCCGTTCCTTATCCCATGCTATTCGCTTGCCGTCTGCTCGGGGAATCTCCTCTGCTTCGTTACTGCCGCTGCCGTGTTCTCATGGTCCCAAGGCAGCCTGGACGAAACACGAAGAGAACATACACGACCGTCAGAGCGTCTCGACGGGAAAATATTCCTTTAAATCGTTTGCTTTCCTCAATCTCGGCGGCTCACACAAACAGGAATATTGCTCACATGCTCACAAGCGTATTGTCCGAGGGGGGTTTCTAGCCTGGTGTTATTTCTCAGTTTTGCTATAGAATTTCATCATCTGCAAATTCAGTTTATTGAAGACGATGACGCGTTTTCCCCACTTCCTGACCTCGGTATCAGACAAGCCCCACAAACCCGATTTGTGTGCCACAAAGACCGCTCCCGTGCGAAGCGAGCTCAAACAAAAATCGTGTGGGCTGGCAAACATAGTGAGCAAATTAAATGGGTACTAAGCCCACCCTCCCTGCCAGCTGACGTCTGACGCTGCGAGTGTCGCTGACGGCGCACGAGCCGTTTGGGAGCTGTGCTTCGGCCCCGGGCTCTCGCTGCCGCAGCCCTGCCGCGACACACGTCCTCGCCCCGGGAGAGCAGCTCCCGGCGTCAAGCTCGGGGAAAGTGCCGGCTGGCAGAAGAGAAAAGGCGAGGGGTAAGCTCAAGAGCACGCTGAGCATCATTCACCCCCCGCTCAAATGGACCATTCTAAATATTGAAGTGTTTCCCAGGATAGATCATTTTTTTAAAAGTGATTCCTCCAAGTCAAAATCAATCCATGGAACTAGATGCTCCTTTCTGCTCTCTGTCCCTGTATCCATGAGAGTACCTTCCCAAGAAGCTGCCCTCTCACAGCCACTCAGTCCAGGCGACACATTCTTATTACGGACATCATTTTCCTATAGCTTTTACTACAGCCTCCGTATCCCCTCCCGGGCACGGGCGAGACCTTCCGGCTCGGAGGCCTCGGGGCTGCGGAGCGGCTCGCCGGGGCTGCGGAGGAGGACTCCCAGCGACTCGCAAACCCCGTGGCGTGGGCATTGCCTCTTCCACAACGGCTACGAGCGAGGAGGATGAAAGCGCCCGGGAAGCACCCAGCAGGGAAACTGAGGCTGGCACCGAGAGACCTGCAAACGGGGTCAATAATGGCATGGCTATGGTGCTGCTGCTCCAGCCGTCGGTGGTTTCCTTAAACCTGAGCAGTTCCACAACACGGACAGAATAAAGTGAATAACTTCGTCATCTTCTGAGATGCTTACTGAGATATGCCGCAATAGGGAAAAGCCACTGTTTTAAAATAAACTGATGACACACCACTAAAAAGAAAAGAAAGGTCAGTAGCCAAGGATGTTCTTAATCAACGTCAGATGATAAATCACGGAAGAGCCAATACATTAATAGATCAATGCTTAATTTACTGATTTTGGCATTTCTGTTCCATTTCAAGCATTTGCAGCCAAAAGGCACTTCAGCTCAGTTTTACACCTGAGACTTGCGTCCTGCGCACAAACCCCTCTTCTGCCGCCAGCACCGCCTGGGCACTACCCTGCCAAGTGCTCTTCTAACGGAGGCAAAGGCAGGCACGGCACTGAACGTGTAGCTCCGTATGAACATGTCGTGTTGTCAAATGTACATTGTCATCAAACCCCAGGCAAGTTTCTCTGACGCCACCTCACGCGACACCGGTTTCTGGATTTACTTCAGCGTGCCATAACTTGCAGCCGCTCCGTACCGGCAGCTCCCTGCGACAGCCGCATGTCGCCAGCCAGCGCGGCACCGCCGGGCGCCATCTGCAGCCCCGGCAGGGCGACGGATGCCCACCGCGCCCGCAGAGCTGTTCCATGCCGTCGGCGCAGTGACGGCACCCCTGCTGCGCACGCTGCCCGGAGCCCGGCCGCCCCTGGGCAGCCCCAAGGCTGCCGGCGGAACCGCGGCGTTTGCTGGGTGTTCCCGGCTGCGATCAGCTGCGCCATCGCGGGGCCGCTCAGCAAACGCGGAGCCTGGCAGAGGAGCGGCGGTAACTTTTCTATGACATTTACATCTTGGAAGGAATAAATCTCTAAAATCTTAGTGTATATTAAATACTACGATAAAATGCTACATAAGAAGCAGCAGATAACAGCATCTTATTCTGCGCGAGGGAAAAAAGCCCCAACTCTTCAACAAGCCCTCAGCTTAAACATTCTCTTCTTCCTAAATTAAGAGTGGAGAAATCTGTACTGAACAAAACCTTACAAGTTTAAGTCATCCTCACCCCTGTTATAAAGGGTTATCATTTGCAAAGAAAAAAGTACTTTAGGTGCCCTTTCAACATAACTCAATATTGCACCTTTTACGTCCCCAAAAGCTGCACTTGCACAGCCGCTTCAGCTTCTCCATCCCCAGAAGTCGGGTCATCAGCACATAACCGATCTCTTTGCTGAACCTCAGTAGTTTCTGTTGCCAACCCCTATAACTCAAATCTGGTTCCTAAGAATTACAGTCATTTTTAGCTTTAGCTTCTTCCGTTCTCAGCCTCGCAAGGCGGCAGCATTATTCAAGTTAGCGGGTTAACGATTTAAGTGTGTCATTAGAGAACATCAAAGAGTGGTTTCTGTTCTGTCGATATGAAATAATAACACAGGAGACTAGCAAGGTTTCGATTATCTTGTTGTTATACCGAGTTTTTTCCGGGGGCAATGCAAGCGGGGGCCAAGCACTCTCCCAGGGGCCCCTCCTTCACCTCTCCCGTTTGCAGCACAGGCGTTTCAGGACGTGGCTGAACGGCCCCTCCTGCTTGGCAGCAACACGAGCGCTGCCGTTGCAACACCACCTCCTCCAGCTTCACTTCTGAGCCCAATCAAAGCTTTGCACATATGCAGACAGAATCAAGAGAAAAGCCCGAACGCAAATACCACCAAACAGCCAGAAGTGTTTGCATCTGCACATTTCTCCACCGGCAGAGATGTTAACAGCGACCAACCGTTTGGAAGGGCACATCAATAGCTTTTGTGGCTAGACACAGTGACAGAAAATACAGCGTCTGAACTGCTGCTGCTGGGTCTGGCCAGTAAAATCGTTCCTGAGACGCGACTCCTCTCGCCCCGCCGCGTGCGAGCATCCCGCCAGGGAGCGGCTCCGCTGGCCCCGCTCTGCCGCGGGACGCCAGGCAGGGACGCTGCCCCCAGGCGCGTTTTCCTGGCGCGAGCGAGGGCAGGGAGAGCGGCAGAGCCGAATCCCCCGGCTCGGGGTGGGGCAGACGGCGCCTGTGCCGGAGCGGCACTGCTGGTGCTCCGCACTGGCGTTCGGCTGCTGGAAGGCTGGGCCGCCCGGCAGGGACCATCAGCCTCCGGTCCTCCTCATCCACCGCAAGGCCATTTCATTTACAGTTGGTTAATGGTTTGACGTAGCGTTGGAAGACTAGTGGCCTTACGGTTTCCATCACATTTGCCTTCGGACGACATTAAGGAGTGGATGCCTTTGAAGGAACAGCCTGAGCTATCACGCAGGGCTGATGCAGCAAAGTCTTGACTCAGCCAGCAACATGCATCCGCAGAAGACCGTGGGCCCCGTATGCCAACCCCGCTTTCGCTTCCATGTGCCACGTTTCACAGTCCTCCCGTTTGTGTCACAGAGAGCGTCTTAGCAAAGACCGGTTCCCCTTCACATTGCTGCGTGAACACTGAGCATGTATTTCCGTTGCTAGATAAACCAAACTGGGTCACTTGGTTTCTCTATAGTAACTCATATTTCCATCTGATGGTTCACACCACAACCCAATGACACACAAAATGCTCATATGAGCTTTGTCTCTCCAGCAGATAACGAGGCTTCCCCAAGAAATGCCACATTCAGCAGTAAAATTTTCTGCTGCAGTTTATTATTTAGATAGAAAATGACATTTGAGAAATGTAACCTCATTCTTACCTTTTCAGCTGGCTCTTTCTTCACGTGCCCTTGGCACGGCACGCTGGGTGCTCCCACCCACCACCCACCACCCGCAGCTTGCAGGCAGCATCAGGCTGGGGGTCCTTGCGCAAGCAGGCAGCCAGCACCATGGTTCCTAGCGAATCCCCGCCGAGCCGCCGTGCCCCGGCTGACGGGGAGCCCCTGGCTCCTGGGCGGGCGGGATTCATCCCCTCCTCCGGCTCGTCAGCACTGCTGGCCGCCCCAGCCCCTCTCGCGGGCGGTGGGACGCTGCCCAGCCCCTGCCCCGGCCCTCCACGCCGCCCGCGTAGGCTGCAGAGCAGCACCTACCCGTACGGCCTCCAGCCGCTTGGAGAGCCGGGCTACGCGAGGCACGGTCTTCATCTTTCCCACCAGAAAGCAGGAATCAAGCCGGCAGAGGTGGGACACGCTGTCCGTTTCTCAACAGCACTCTCCAAAACAAAGCAGGTCTCTAGGAAGGAAAAACAATTCGTAAGACCAAGCCTTACAGAGGCTGAGAGTGCAGAATTTATTTCAAAAGTCAGCGTGCAAGCTGCTGAATTGCTTTTATTTATCAAATGACTTACTTATTTCAACTGGAAGGCTATTCATGAGACTTTCCATCCTGCGATTCTTACGTGACTACGCCAGGGAGTGAAGTAAGAGTGCAGGAATGGACACGAGTCAAAAGCAGCAGGTCAGCGTTTGGCTTCACTTATGTGGGTCAGAATCAAGACGAGACACGGAAAAGTGAAAAGAATTAAGACGAGTCTAACAGCCACCTTGCCCATGACGTCGGTCACCTGCAATGTCCTGTCCTCGGGGTGTTTATGCGTTTGGGTCAGACCTTACGTTGCTGGTCACTTGCTATAAAGCTGCTTTGAACCAACGTGTAAAAATGTAAGCATTTAAATACGTGTTTTACCGCGCCCTTCAGATGCTGTCCATAGACCCTGGGTACCGCCTAGGTGTTAACCTTTAAACAAGCAAAGGAGGGCATTTGGCTGGCTTACAGACCTCTTAAAGAATTAAGTTCCTCCTGGGCTCCAGGAAGATGACTTCAATATTTTTAGAAAGTGGAAACCAAACTGCAAACAAGCAGAAGTCAGCTGAATGAATATCTCGATCGCTATCAACATGCAGAGCTAGCAATCTGACGTTGTCCAGCTGTACCGGCTGCACTGTCCGGAATACCCTGGTGTGGGAGGGTGCCAGTACTTCGCGTTTCCAGGACTTTTTCTGCCTTCACATGGCACAGCACTAAATCCACAGCCACTGCAGTAACCTGTGGGCAATCCTGTTCTGGAAAGATATTCGTATAAATAATTATCAAAATAACGCAGAGCAGAAGCAGCTTTGGCATAGAGCGGTGCCAGAGAGCTGGCGGGGAAGGGAGCGGGGCTCCTGTCCCCGGTGCGGGTGTGCCGGGGAGCGGCACTGCCTGGGCAGCGACGGGGAAGAGGCAATGGGCACAGAGGCGAATCCTGGAAATTCCCTCTAAATGTCAGCAAAACCACTGTAGGACAGCTTACATCTTCGGAGCTGAAGAGGAGTTGAGGTTTGCTTGGGCGTTGAATGAACACACTCATGCGTTGTGCAACCCGCCGCTCTGCGGGGCGCGTTTGGAGCCGCGCTGCGATTTCCCTCAAAAGGCGAGTCCTGCTCCCCAGCTCCTTCCCCTCAAACCGGGTGTCGCCTGCAACGCAGCCCTTCCTCCTTCAGCCTGACACGTCAGGTGCCTAAAAACAGTGCGTAAAAGTAGCCCGGTGTCGTGGCTTCTGCGTTTGACTGGGAAAGCAGGTGCCTGGGCTCGGAGCACCCCTCTGCACCGGGGAGAGCCGAGGGCGCCCGGCGCGGCGACACGACCCCTTGCCGGACCCAGCACCACTCATCGCAAGGAACATTTATTTTTAGATCGCTTACCGCCACTAAAACATGCTTGGACTGTTTTCAGTCTGACTCACAGCTGAATTCCTGTTCTTCTGGAAGCCGAGTTTTCTG
The DNA here is from genome assembly GCA_009819775.1 of Phoenicopterus ruber ruber. Lineage (NCBI taxonomy): Eukaryota > Metazoa > Chordata > Aves > Phoenicopteriformes > Phoenicopteridae > Phoenicopterus > Phoenicopterus ruber. The sequence continues at coordinate 854,104 of CM020223.1, read as the reverse complement.
CCCCCACCCAAAATGAGGGAAGACAAAGCAAAACGAAACCAAAAAAACCCCAGCTGGACCCGAACCAACGCCCAGTGCGCACGTGTCCAGCCATGCTGGCGCTGGTGCCTGCTGCCAAGTGGGGCATGAGATGGCCGGGATGGCCGGCACGGGATGGCACAGGGGGTGGTCGGGGCACTCGGGCCGGTGTCGGTGCTGGGCCACGGCCACGGCCGCAGCAGTGACGGGGCATCGCGTGGCTCTCCCTGGAAGCGCCCACGCCGACAGCTCGTCGCGCTCGCCCCACGCCTGCACCCCGCCTCAGCCCCGCTTAGCCCAGCCTGGGTGAAAGACAGCCCTCAGGAGAGCTTGGGCTTTGGGGGTTTTCAATTTGAATTTGTCTGTGTACTGCTCAGGAGTAGCAGACTTAAGCAGAGAGGAGCATGCAGGCCTAACTTTAACCCAGAGTTTTTTATCTTACTGTCCCCTGGGACACACAAAACAAAGCCAAAAGCCTGCGAGGGGTCGCAGAGCTGGAAACACGAGGGCAGCCAGGGCTGGGGGAGCGGCACTGTCGCCTTAGGGTGGTTTTTGCAGAATTGTGCATCTCGCCTGTGCGGTGACACGCGACCGGTTCCTGCAGAGGCCCTGAGAGCTGCCCCTTGAAAGCAAAACCGGTCCATGTGCAGAGAGTAACTTCGCAGGGAAGAGAACGGTCCTCCTGAACGTTAGCCGTTTTGGAAAGAAACCTTCACGTTTTTCTAGCCGGATGCTGCAGACTACTTATTCTTTTTTGAGATAATTTCTGTAGGGAATACTTTTTTATCACATTTTTGCTATTTTTAATTGCAGGACCAGAAGCACCATAGTAAAATGTGTAATGATCAGAATTTTCACTAATTAGTTTGGGGAAAAGGAAGTAGATGGGGATTTTAGAGACTGCCACTAAATCAAAGGCACAAACCAGGATTATCTCAGAAGGCGAAAGGGACCAGAGCCCAACAGATCTTAAAGTCACCCGAGGGGCCTGGGTTCTGCCTAGGAGCTCCCAAGCTGAACGTAATGGCTTTTATGAAGTCTAAGAGAAGAAAAGGTCTGCTGCAGCAGCATTAGAAATCAGAGCAGCGAGCTAAAGGGAGCCGGTGCGGTAGCGGGGAGGAGTGCGCTGCTGCCGCCTCTCCCGCTGCTGCCACCGCTCCCGCTGCTGCTGCTCCCGCTGCTGCCGCTGCACTGTTCACCGCAGGCTGGGCAATGCAGGAGCTGCAAATGTCACCATTTCCAGTTATCAAAAGGGTTAAAGGGCTTGTTATGTTAATCAGTATCATACAATCAGGATAAAACCAGCCTCGGAAACAGGGTTACTAAGAGATTGTTAAACTTCATTTTTCCTCCTTGCGGTTGCTCTAGGTCCCAGCCGCTGCTGCACTGCTGCCTTTCAGCCACAGGAGAGCACGAGGAGCTCGGCTCTTGGGCGCGGGTTTTCCGCCGCCGAGCTTGAGCTGGGGCGCAGGCTCGTTCTTAGACCTGGCTCAGTTAAAAGCACGTGCAAAGCTCTGAGCCTTGGTGCATGTGCAAAAGGTTTCTTACTGTGTGGCTTTACTTTAAATCTGCAGTTTAATGTGATCATTGCCGTCTCTTCCCCGCTCCTGTGTTTCCTAACACTAGTGATGCACAGAGTATGAATGTCCTCTGCTCAACTTTCCTTCTAGGAGGAACTAGTCATGCTGCTTGCTATTTGCAATTCATTGTCTGCTTCCATTCTGAACAAAGGGGTTCTAAACCTTAATTACGTAAATAACACGGATTTTTATTTTGGCTTTATATCTTTATATCTGTTTTATGTCTAATTCTTCACAGAGAGCAAAATCAGACTTGCCGTTCACAGTTACTGTGGATACACTGGTCTGACCTGACAGCTGGATTAGATGGCCTCCTGCGGTCCCTTCTACCCCGAGTTATCCTATGATAGTATGTATTTTTATATTATTAAATAGAAAATATTTCCTGGGATTAAACAACAGCTGACCTTAGAATAAATGGTCCATAAAATCTAAGTTCCTCTTCCTGCATTTTAGGTGGCCCACGAGTCCAGCTGCTGGAGTACAGCGTCTGCGGTGAAGACGTCAAAAAGAAGGAAACACTGAAAATGACGCTACGAGACACAAACCAGCTGTCACCGGTGTGGAATTTTGGCACAAATAGGTGAAATGGGAAATAATACCTGCCGTGAGAAATCTCAGAAGACGTTGGGTTTACACGCTGCCTGGGTCTGTAAGTGCCGCAAACCTGTGTAATAGGCGGCGTTGCGAAGGGCAGTGTAAGCACTGGGATTTATAATCCTGAGTCTCAAAATGGTTTCAGGGATTTCAGCAACCGTTTGTAAAGGCACATATTGCCTGCTGCTGACTCTGTCAGAGCCGAGGCAACCGCCGCTGAGCTGGACACGAGGTTGCCTGGGCCAGGCCCGCCTTCGGGGGGCTTTGAAAGGCAGAGCCCGGCTCAACGCGGGACAAACCAGCCGTGCACGGGAACGGTGGCAAGATGCTGCCTGCGGCCGAGGAAGGTGCCAGCTCCGGGGCTTGTCCTCCTCTTCGGGAAGGACGCGAGCGCTCAGGGCGGTGTTTGCTTAGTCAGGGCATGCAAATGTTTCTAGTTTCTCGTCCTGCGGCTCCAAATCCCGCTCGTTTGTGGGAACCGAAAGCAGGCTTTGGGTTGGGCTGCAGGACCTGGGTCCAGCGGGGAAACGCGGGGCACCGAGCCTGCGCCCCGCTCGCCCCACGGCCCTCGGCGCTGGAGCAGCAGCGCTCGCCCCCGCGTCCCGCTTAGCGGCTTGATGCTGCCGCTTCATGGGAAGCTGGTGGTGTGATGTTTGAGTATTCTTCTTGCAGTTTAATTGCACAGAAACAAAAAAAAGAGCTTAACAGCTGCCAGCCTGTTCCTGCCTAAGTTAGAGCTACTGCAGTCCTTCAGAATTTCAGCTCAGTGAATTAATAACCAATTTTCTGATTAGCTAGCCTCTGTCTTTTAAAATGTCATGTGCTATGACATGATCAGTACACATGCTAGAGAAATAATAGCATCACTATTATAAAAAGCAGTTGATATAATGTATGGGAGCTCCATTGAGTAGTGCTGAGCTCTCAGATGCACGGGCACTAGTTTCTAACTTTGCACTTTTTTTATAGAATCACAGAATAGTTTGTGTCGGAAGGGACCTTTCAAGGCCATCTAGTCCAACCCCCTGCCATGAGCAGGGACATCCTCAACTAGATCAGGGTGCCCAGAGCCCCGTCCAGCCTGACCTGGAATGTTTCCAGGGATGGGGCATCTCCCACCTCTCTGGGCAACCTGTGCCAGGGCCTCACCACCCTCAGTGTGAAAAGCTTCCTGCCTTAGTGTCTAGTCTGAATCTCCCCTCCTTTAGTTTGAAAACCATCACCCCTTGTCCTGTCACAGCAGGCCCTGCTAAAAAGTCTGTCCCCATCTTTCCTATAAGCCCCTTTAGGTACTGGAAGGCCTGCAGCAAGGTCTCCCCGGAGCCTTCTCTTCCTCCAGGCTGAACAACCCCAACTCTCTCAGCCTGTCTCCATAGCAGAGGGGCTCCAGCCCTCGGATCATCTCCGTGGCCTCCTCTGGCCCCGCTCCAGCAGGTCCATGTCCTTGTGCTGAGGCCCCAGCGCTGGAGGCAGCACTGCAGGGGGGTCTCCCCAGAGCGGAGCAGAGGGGCAGAATCCCCTCCCTCGCCCTGCTGGCCATGCTGCTGGGGACGCAGCCCAGGGCACGGGTGGCTTTCTGGGCTGCGAGATGGTGGATATATAGTATACATTAACAGAAAGAGCATATATTTAGAGAGAGATGATGATTACTTGGTGGGTACCAAGCCGACGGGGAACAGCCGTGTGGGTAAATGCGACACGGGTGTGTACACAGGGAGGTATCCTTAGTGACTCAACGCGCTTAATAAGGAGCAGATGACCCTGCTCACCACAATGGACACAGCAAAACAAATAATCGAATGCATTAATCCATAAGAACTGTCACTACGCATTGTTTACGAAGAAAAATCACCTCCTGGCCATCGATCACCTGGACATGGGATGCCACGTGCTGAACAGGTGTGTCTCTGGTGGGGAGAGGGCAGTGGCATGCGGCGTGCCCACGGCTCCAGCCCTGTCGCAGGGCTTGGGCTGGCCTCGTCCCAGCCTGGGCAGGACAGCGGAGCCGGACCCTGGCCAGCCCCCGGCAGGACCAGGGCAGTGACGCCTGGATGTTGTCGGGCCAGCAGTGCCTCCTCTTCCAGCAAATCCAGCTTTGAGGAGAGCACCTTAACCCAGACCTTCCAGGCATCAAAGCAACTTGAGCTTCTGCACGACTGTTTTCTGTGCTGAAAAACCCAACAGCAAAACCATAAGTTTCTTCCTGACTTATACGAAGAGCCCAGCGTCACCTCCCTGGGAATGACAGAATTGCTGCCGATGTGTGCTGACGGGAAAACCAGACCTTGCTTTGATACCGCTGTGACAAGACCATGTCCTCGTGCCTCAGCTGCGGCATCTGTGCCTGCCTCAGAGCATCCATGCCTGCCTCGGAGCATCCGTGCCTGCCTCGGAGCACCCGTGCCTGCCTCGGAGCACCCGTGCCTGCCTCGGAGCACCCATGCCTGCCTGCTCAGCCAGGGCAGGACCGAGCTGGGGCGAGCGTCAGGCGGGTCAGCTGCGCTCCCCCAACGAGCCTTGCGTCACGCGTGTGCTCTGAAGGGGCAGAGATGTGTTTTCTGACACCGTTAGAAGTAGCTGCGGCTTACCGTTTCAGGTTCCTACAGGCCTAATTAGGTACTTCCAAAGGGCCGGCGCGGATGCTCCCCGGGAAGCTGCCTGGCTTCTCTGCCCCGCTGCACACGCAGCCGCGGGGGGCGGCTGAGCTGCAGCACCGCGCGAGCCGCGCGTCGCACAAGCTCTTCTCTGGGAAGCGATTAGCAGGCAGAGGCTTATTTATCTTCTGCCTTCTCCTTCCTTCCTGCCCTGCCTTCGGCGTGGGGCCTGAGCGGGCGCCTGGCTGCCCCTTCACGTTGCAGCCGAGCGGTGGATGCCGAACCGGCGCTTGCACAACTGGGGTTGCCGCCATCTCACCGCCCGGCACGTACGGCCGTCACGCGGAGGAAAAAAGGGGTGGCTGGTACCAGGAACCTGCCCCGTGGCGTCACAAGGTGAAGAAAGTTGTTTCCATGCCCTGTGACGATGACAGCAATCACCACAAGAGAAACGCTACTACCAAGAAGGAAAGGTCCGTGGCAAACTGCCTGCAACGGGCATTGCCTCCGGCGGGCCCGGCGCGGGGCATCGCGAACCGCGGTGAGCCTCTTGCCGAGGAGCCGCCTATGTACACCCAGGAACGCTGCGTGGATTGCAAATTGAACCGGTGGTGTTCCAGCATTAACAACGTTCACCCCTTTATTACGCCGACCTCGTTAACAGCTCCGAGCAGGCGAGCAGCAGGTGCAACGCACTGCGCTGTGGAGCGACGGGCGTTGCGTTTGCCTTGGCAGATTCCTGCGTGAGACACACATGCGAAATCAGGCTAAACGGAAAGCGGGCCTGGGTGGGAAATGCAAGATTTCTCTTTTCCCGTTCTCTCTCAAGCCCGAGATGGATGGCAGCAGTGAAAGCAAACAGAGGTAGTCAGATGTAGGAGCTGACAACCTCGAATCTCTGATGCGGGGAAAAAATAAACACAAACAGCATGTCCAGGCAGAGTGTACGTGGCCTCTCCACTGCTGCTACGGGATTGTGCACATACTTAGAAAACCAAAACCCACCAACTCCTCTTGTGCCCCACATAAGCCCACTCACAAAAAAAAGAAGCCACTGGCTGAGCTGATAGAGGAAAGCCCCAAATAGCTACAGTTTTAGATAATAAACATTTCTTTGGGAAGTCCCGTTCTGTCCACTGCAAAAGGCAAAGGTGAGTCTACTAAAGGTGTTTCAGCGTAATGTTTATGTCTGTATGCTGCCTTCCCTGGAAGAAAATTCCTCTTTAACGTGTTCGACTCCAACTTTAGAACTGGAATATTCGACTCGCTTTTGGAAATTCTGCTCTTAGCTTCACTTGTATTGGGCTGCCCACGCGCAATGTCACCCCCAGCTGAACTGCTGCCTCTTGGTGCTGGGTACAAGGGCCCTTAAAAACCAGGAGGTATTTACGTGGCCTTATCTGTCATGCTGCCAGAACACACACGATGGATCTTTTTTCCACCGCTGACAGAGTGATTTAGCGATTTATGAGTAAAGATTTGTTACAAAGCAAACAGAGGGAAGAAAATACGGATTTACACACGTTTCTCTCCAGTCAAACCTTCGGTTAGCGCTCCCCGGACACCGCTCTCCCCGCCGGCGCGGCCCCGGCACGGGAACGCTGCCCGGCTGAGCCGGAGCGCGGCGGCTTTAGCCAGCAGCAGTGCTGGGGGGCCGGGACCAGCCCCCCCACCCCCGGCAAGCTTCTCGGGGGAGCGGTGCCGGGGACACTCGTGTGGTGTGACAGCAAAATCCTGGCCGCAGCACCGCCGGGAGCAGCAGCAGCACCCCGAGCTCAGGGGACCCCCCCCGGGTGCCCCGAGGGTGCGTGGGCTAGCACCCAGCAGGTCTTGCAGCCACCCCAGAGGAACGCCGGGATGGGTATTTGTGCGGGATACTTGCAGAGGGAAGCAGCTGCTTTATCCCTCAAATGGAGCCAAATGAGTACTTTTGCTCAGAGACTTCCAGGGTCTTACCGTGAACGGGAAAAAGGCAGATGCAGCGGCTTCACGGACATTAAAGCGAGCAGCACATAAAACAAAACACTCAGCACAAAGGACGCTATTTTTTTTAAACAGGATGCGCAGTTTATTATCAGGCAGATAGGTATCGATGAAACAGTTCAGCGTTTTGCAGACAAACAACCCATCACAAAGTGGAACTGAAGTTGCCCCTGACGAGACACGACCGGCAGCCCTTTCTCCGTGCCTCGGGAGCCGCGAGGCCGTGGGCAGCACTCGCCTTGTGCTCCCCGGGGCTCCTCCATCGCCTGCTGGGGCGCAGGCAGAGGAGGGGGCTGCCCGCACCCTGCCCGCGCTGCTGCCCACGCTCCGCCCGGCGCTCGCCGCTCTCGGCAGGTCCTTCCCGAGCCCAAGCTCGTACAAGCCGACGACTTCATCGACCTCTTCACCCTTTACGTTTGAAGTCAGGTCAGTCAACTGGAGAGCAAGTTCTGCTGCAGCAACAAGTCTGCAGGGGTGTTAGGCAGAGAACTGGCTCCTCGTCAGCTCCTGTTTCGTTATCGGAACTGTTAATGAAGTTCTAACTGTGAGGTCCAAATTCTGCTTCAAGCTATACATTCTGCTCGCACTTATAGATAATTACATTAAAGTTAAGTAAATCTGTACTTTGAAAAGTGACTGCAAAAATGCCAGTATGAGCTTGCATAGCTGTCCCAGTGATGTACGATGGCAAATCTCGGTTAAGAACTAAAACAATAGATTTTCTTATTTTTACTTCTGCACGCTGAATCTAGCTGTAGGATCACAGCGTGAAAGAACCTGTCTGCACACACCCCCCCCTTCGCTGTCTCAGTGCTTCCACGACATGCTGGTAAGACCAGCAGCCAAACGTTACGGCTTTCTGCGCCGCTCGCGCTCGCTGCAAACAAAACCAGCAACAGCCCCCCCCCCCTCTGGCAGTGCCCAAAGCGTCCCACCCGGCCGTTTGCATGCCCTCCGTCGCTGCCACATCCGAGATGCCAACCCTCACCAAATCAGCTGGAAATGTAAATTCTCCCAGTTATTTATTCTGAAAGGTGAACCTCCCCGGAGGCACAGAGTTTGCAAACGCTTCTACAAAGACGACTCAACCTCGATCCCCGGGCTGTGTTGACCGTGCGAATTAGTGCCCCGGCACATTTTATCCAAGCGTAGGTCCAGTCCGGCATCAAGTTATGGCTCACAAAGAAGCTGTCTGAGAGCAGCATATTCTCCCTCTAAGAACGACCATGATGGTATTTTATTGACAATATTGATAGGCCAGAGCGTATCCTGCCGTGGGCGCGGGGCTCCTGCTGTACCGCTGTGAGCGAGCATCGCTTCTGCTTTGCTGGAGTCGGGTTAGCAGAAGGCGGTCTCCTGTACAAGAAGGCAACGAGTGCATTTAGAGGAACACAATCAGCTCACGCACATTCTATAGCATAAAGTTATTTTAAAAAATGGCGCTGTACATTGGTGAACGCTCTCCCTAAGGGAGTTTCCTCCTCCCGTCTCCCAGTACGAGAGGTCTCCTTATTTGTTCATTTGCCGATGGTTGTCAACCTGCTCAGGAGCTTCCTTACTTTCGCCATCAGCATCTCTCTGAAGTGGTCACCCATTAAGAAATAAAAAACAGGATTAATGGCACTATTCAAAAACGCAATGGGTCTCGTGATGATGTAAATGGTGTTGATGATGTCCTGCGTGCACTTAGATACGTTCGAGGCTGGTATTCGGGAAGCAATTCGGACGTTGCGCATTATGTGATAGGGAGTAAAGAGCAGCGAGAAGATAGCCACCGTGAGGATGACTAAAGTAAGGGGTTTTTCAAGTGTCAACAGAGAACTGGGCTGCTCACTCCTAATTTTAAGAAAAAGAACCATCTTCACATAGCAGCAGCACATGATCATGAGAGGGATAAGGAACCCAAAGACGGTCAGAAACATGCTATAGATGAGGTTTTTCACGGGGTCTCCAGAGCTTGCATAATCGAGACACTTGTAATTATTGTCAACCGTTATAGGCTCCAGGAAATACACCAACGGCAGCAGTTCCAGTATCACCCCGATCCATATGGCAACAGACACGATAAGGGCTGTTTTCCTCTTCTGTAGAAAATGTTCTCTGAAAGGGTGTTTGATGAGCATGTATCGGTCAATACTGACGATGGTGAGGAAAAGGATGCTGCTGTACAGGTTTGCGTGCAACAGGAATCTGTTGCTGTGGCACAAGGTGCTCTCCTTTGTCCATTGGTCTCTGGAGTAGCTGTTCACGAGTATCGGAAGAGTACACAGAAATAATAAATCTGATAATGATAGATTGAACAGGTAGATATTGCCACTTTTCCAGTTTTTCAGGCAGAAAATATAGCCGAACACAACAATAGTGTTTCCAATGAAGCCTAAAATGAACTCAAGGCTGTACATGGTGGAAAGATAATACTTTTCTAGGATTCTGTTCATCAGCAAACAGCCATCCGTCTCGTTCACAGCCTGGAAAGTCAAAAGGAAAAAAAAAATAGACATCAAAAATTAGTAAAAGAGCATTGCATGGCTATTTTTATATCGTTGCTGTAACAGCTGAACATAGCATGCTATTTCCTTACAGCTTATATGGTGAGTAGAGACTTGAACTTGAAGAATATCCCTTATGCACACAAGATTTCTACTTTCGGCTGTTGACCAGAGCTACCGAGCAAGACGAAAACTTGCGTGAGCAAAAACCTGTGTGAGGAGGCTGAAGTAAGAGCATCGCCTGAAGGCATCTGCCCTAACGTGCCAGCTGCCGCTTGGCTGAACCCATGGCACTGCCAGAGGCCGGGAGAGTGAAACTCGCCTGTCGCCGCTTTGTCACAGCCCTTGCTGGAAGTCATCTGCCTCCCTGTTAGCCAACCCCAGTCTTGTGGTCTCCTTGCTCATCTCTAAAGCAGAAGTCTGCTGTCAAGACTGATAAGGGATGAAGTCATTATCAGCAACACGGCCACGCTCTGACAGCGTTGACAGAATTGTGCGGAAAGCGCTGCGAGGATGAAGCGCGTAACCTGTGCATCGCGGCAGACGCGCCGGAGCACTGCCGAGCCAGCCCTGCAGACACAGGGCACTTGGCTCCCGGGGTTTTACAAGTCTCTTCTCAGCTTTCTGCAAAAAGCCCTTTCAAGAAAGGAAGGTTCGGCTATGGCTGACGAGTCCTCATTGATATGAAAGCGACTGTAGTCCGGGAGATGGCACAGTCAAGTTCAAGATAAAACACCTTTCAAGCCAAATTCACACACTTTAAGTACTGTTGTTATTAACTTCCTATGAAGTGAGAACACTGCGTGCGATTTGCTCCACCAGCTCACAGGTCCCGCTGGCCCGTGCCCTGCGTGCCGCGGCGTGCCCGAGCCCAGGCCCGCGGCGCGGCACAGGCGGCGGGGGGAGAGGCTGTCCTGCCGGCACGACCCGAGCGCCGGGCTGGCCGGCGCGTGGCTGCTCGCAGCCGGGAGAGCTGCCGGCACCGCTGCCGCCCCTCTGCACCGCTCTCGTTTTCTCTTTGGCTCCAGACAAAGAGCTTCTCCTTTTGGCTTGGAAGTACGCAGCGGCAGCACAATCCGTACTTTTTAAGCAGCAAAGCTTTCTAGGAAACTGCACCAAGTGTGAGTTTGCCTGAGGACAAATGTCGCTTTCTTTCTAAAGGTCGGCTAAAAACGCTTTCGTGCCACAGGGGAAGAAACGGAGCAGGATCTCAAGAGCTCGCTCCTCTCCCTCCTCAGGCAAACACGCCGTACCCACCTGCAGGGGAACTGCACAATAAAGCAAGCTGCAGCGAGAGCCTCTGGTTAAAATATTAGCAAAGCAATTAGAAAGCCAGGGAAAACAAAACGTTAGAAAAATGGGACAGAGATTAAAACCGAAATCAAGCTAAGGCTCAGCTCTGGAAGAGCAGCGATGTGGCTGCCACGAAATCTGCTGAAGGCAGTCTCCACAAATCATGTAATTGTTTTAAGTGTTTTCAAAGTTGTTCTGGTGTCTAGAATTTGTTGATAGGTCTCTGCTCTCAAAGCACCGCATTTTATTTTAAAGGTAGATCATGAGGCAGAATAAAGTACGGCACATACAAAACTTTATCAAGTTACATCCAGCAGATATCTGCATTATACGGTGTACTGCAGGAAATAAAAATTACACAGAGATGAATGCTCTCCCTGGTCAGAATAACCGCACGTGCAGCACGGAGCCGAGCCCCGGCTGTTCAGGCTCTTGAGAAGAAACCCAACGCTTCAGCGAGATTTCAATTCTAGAAACCACTGCACCACCATTAGCATTTTAAATACAAATAATAGTTTAAAAATTACTGTATTAGCAGACAGATTGATTTAGGCAGTTGTTAGAAAAAGATGGATTAATCAATTTTAAAGTAAGCAGTCAGGGTGAAACCACGAAAGGGTTCACTCGGAAATAGCCTCGTAGGGGAACAGCAGAGGGTTGTGGCGGAGCGGGGGGCTGCAGCCGGCTCCCCGGGCACGAGGACACCTTACCATCCCCAGGGCTGGGCGCTGCCTCTCCATCACCACGCCTGGACCCTGCCTTGGCGAGAGCTTCGGGATCCCAGGAGCGCCGCGCAACATCGCGTTCCACCTACTTTGCATATGATTCGATCACTAATGAGTCAAGGCGAAGGAGCGATTTGTTTGGCTGAGCAGGACACGGGGGCAGTTCCCGTGGGAGGAAGGTGCTGCAAAGTCTGTGCCAAGCCAAGGAGAGAAGCAAACACGCACTTCCCCTTTGCAGAGACCTGTTTGGAAACCGCCCGGGGAGGACGGGCACTGCAGCTCTGCTCCGCGCCGTGGGGAGCCCGCGGCGTGCTGAGAGCACCTCCGAGAAAGGATTTCACGCGAAACGCTCGCCTTTGGATGACGTGCGGATCTCTCAGCGAGCCGCGGGGCCGGCCGTCGGAGGCCCCCGTCGCCCGCCCTGCCTGGCCGGCGCCGGGCACGGCACTTACCTTGCGCGAGCTGCCGCGGCCGTCGAGGCGGAGAGCCCGGCGCTGCTTCCCGGCGGCGTGAGGAGGGAGAGGGCACTGCTCTTCATCCCACGTCTTGGGAGATCCCCAGGGGCTCCGGGAGGGCAAAGCTGGTGGCTCGTGTCCCGATCACATCCAGTTGTCTTCAGCCGCAGAACCGTCTCTCCTGGTACGCTCGGAGATCAGCGCAGCAGAGGCAGCGGCTCGCTGGCACGCTGTAGTTAGCAAACCAATTAAAACAACGTCTTTTAATTGCATTAAAGCAGAGCACTAAAGAAGAGCGCTTAGTTTTCATATAGTAACACATTTTAACACTTCAAAGCTTGATGTTTTATTCATCATGGCTATGTAATATTATTATGTTTTTAACTTTGAGAATAAACGCTGCTAATGCAAAATGACTCTGCTCCGCTGCGACTAACGCACCTGAACCAGTTTGTACCAGCACAAAAATTGTTTCCTCGTTTCAAACGGCACAGTGGCATTTTTACGTGCAGTTTTGATTGTATTTTTACCCGTGGACCACTGTCTTCCGCTGTTCAGAAGCCCCAGGGCCCACCGTAACAGATTAGGTTTCAATTTGTTGCGGCGAGGCGTGCCCAGCCTGGGCGCCCTGCCTGAAAGCGCCGCGCGAGGAAGCGAGGGCGCCGCGGTTTTCTCGCAGAGAAACGAGCAGGAGAGCAATCTCGGCAGCGCTTTGGGTCGGACGCGACCGGGCGGCTGCGCGGCTGGCAGGCGTGAGGTGCTCCCCGGCCGGGGCTCCCGCGGCCGCGGGGCGATTTTTAGAAAATCCTGCGCCGTGCAGTGTCAGCTTTCGCATACTCCCACTTAACTGTTACTGCCGGGCACAAGCGTGCTCTAAGGGAGGCCTCCAGCCAGAAAGCTGCTGCTGTGTGACCTGCCAATGTACATCAGTGACGGAGGAGAAAGGATCAGTCTTTCTTTCCTGGCTCGTGTAAGAAGTGCGGCTCTTTCCAGCCTGCTACCCAAAACCCGATTCACTCGGCACGCAGGCTGCAGGACTGCATTTACGGGCGCTAGGCCTACTTTGCAGGAAAAATAAAATCCCGGCACTTCGGGGGCTTATTAATCGCCCCTTTAGTAAACAAGCCGAAACGGCTTTATTCACCCGTTAGCGGCAGCTTGCTCAGAATCACTGGCAGACACCAAGCCAGCTACTACTGCGCCCCGAGCAGATGGCCATGCATTTGCAACGCGCGCACGCATGCTGACATCTGATCGCTTCATCTGACCCCAGCACAACCGGGACGTTCATGCAGTATTTAGATTGCACGCGGCATCTGGAAAACACGGGCAGCGCCGGCGCCGCTGTGAGCTGGGTGAGCGGCTCCCGGCAGCACCGGACGCCGTTACGGTCCCCAGCTGCCGCTTCATCCCGCGCAGGGGACAAACAAACTGGAGCTAAGTTCGATGTTTAAGCGTATCTGAAAAAGCTGTCCTGTGCTGGGGTGGCCCTTCGTACAGCCTGTGCGCTCCAGGGCAAGGCTTCCTCGGGCAGAGGAGGAGCCCCGGGGGCTGCAGCAGAAGTGGCAGAAGCCTGGGTGACAGCGGGTGACAGCAATGCTGTGCCGTGCTCCGGCTGGAACAGCCCCTTGGCTGGAGAAGGTCATGCCCAGGAGAAAGGGACCTGTCGCGCGGCTGAGGAGCAGCCGCAGGCAGAGCACCGCTGGGGTGGTACCTCCAGTTCTCGGGCGAACTGCTCGGTCTCGGGGTTGTGGTCTTCCCGGGCCCATCCCTGCTCCTGACTGCGCAGGCAACAGCGCACGGTCTCATCCCGACCGGCCCGGGCTCGAGCCTTCGCCAGGGGCTCACTGCGTGGAGAGCATTTCAGAGCAAAGCTTTGGGGCTGTCTGCAAACACAGCCACCGCATGGTTAACTAGAACGGCTTTTGAAAGCCATTTCCTTCCTGTTCAAAAGGAAATACGAAGAGCTGAGAAGAGAAGGCGCTCTTCTTTTCTCCTCTCCGTGAACCCGAGAGCCCTGCAGTGCTGAAGGAGCTCCCGTCCTTGGCGAGCGAGCGCTCAGAAGAAAAACGAGCCCATGCTCCAGACAACAAGTACATTTTGAAAAAGCGCAAGAAGAAAGAGGAGTGCCAGGGAAAGCCTGAGCTTTAAGAGAGCTCTCTGAATTTCCACGATGAGAATAAAAAACAAGGAAAGAAGAGCTGGGCAGGTCTGGGACGTGTGGCGAGTACCTGCCCCGCCAGGCCTCCGTCCCGCCCAGGCTGCGCGGCACCTCCGGCGGTCCCCGCGGTGCGGGCAGGGGCCGGGCTGCCGCCGTGGCGCGAGCACGGCCGGGGCTGTGCCGGGGCAGTGCTGTGGCAGCGGGCACAACGGCATCGCGGCTACCGGGCAGGCGTGACGCGGGCGGCCGCCGGCCGCACTCTGCAGGACGGAGTGACGGGAACCAGGGGAGAAGATGCTGGTTCGACGGTCGTTTTTGACGAGGGGCGCTGGAGGTTGGCTGCAGAACATGCCACTTCCCCGTAACACTTGTAATGTAGCTCACAGAGGCGGCAGGAGCAGTGCAAAGACGGCAGCGCGCGACGGCTGAGGCAGCCCGGGACAGTGCCCGGGCCCCAGCCGGTGCTCGGTCTGGTCCCGCCTGCGGGAGAGCACCGGGGCCGGGGCCCGTCCCCAGCCGTGCCCGCGCCGGGACCGCAGCTGAGGTCACACCGAGTTGTGTTGGCTTCTCTTATAAACAGCATCTGGCGCAAACACGGGGCACAACGCAAGCGTCCATACAGCAACACTCCCTGGGAAACCCAGAAAGGAAATTAAATTACCGTTGGCATTTCTCTGGGGCCACGTGCCTCGCCGCTGCCCGTGCCGTGGCAACGTGGGCAAGCCCAGCTCATTCCAACGTGGCTCTCCGGGATGGGTACCTTTAAAAACACTACTTAGAACCAGCTATATTGTTCATGTCAAATACCTTCGTCAGAAAGGAACATTCCTAGAAACTGCAAGTTCAGCAAATATAGCTGAAGCACAGGTACATTTCTTAAATTTAAGCCAGAATTTGTACGCCTCATTTTCAAAGCGTGAGTAAAAAAAGAAAGAAGCTGCAGGTCATATGTAGATGGCTGCAGGACAACTGTCGTGAGCTGGAAAAAAGATGAATAAAATAAACTGCTAAATGACACATTATCTTTCAGTTCCCAAAATTTTGGAAATAATCATCAGCACAAGCATGTATTCAGCACCACTTTGCCTTGGTGAATTATACAAAAGAGCAGTTGCTGAATTTTAGCAGCCCAACGAAATTAAAATTCTAAAAAGGTAAATCGGAAAGCAAACCGATGTCGCAACTGCTCGCCCGTGCAGCAGCGCTGTGGGCCGCGCCGCTGCTTCCCGTGGAGCGGCTGCCTGGTTGCACAAGAGCTGGGAGCCACTGTCGTTCTCTCCTGTCGCGGTACCACCAGGACGAGATGGGACCCGTGGCCGAGGCAGGAGGAGCCGTCGCCGCCTGCTCAGAGCTGCCGGTTCTCTGTGCACCCACCACGCCCCGACAGCTAAATAGAACCACGTGCGAGAAATCAACTAACGGAATAAACAGGGGGTTCCACTGCGCTCAGAATAAGTCTTCTAGGCGTGCGCATTTTTGCCCCAGCTCCTGGAGGGATTTCAGCTTCTCTGCTACAGTCAGCAGTCACTGGGCTTGGGCTTTAGCAGGGCGAGGCGCTCCGTGTCTGCTGACAGCGGGGAGACGGCTACCGACGTCCGCAGAGCTGGATGGAAACGGGGAGCGGCAACTTCCCTTCTCCGTCAGTGTCACGATACGTGCCACAGAAAACCCAAAATGGAATGGGATGGGCACTGGTAACGTAAAGAGCCCATCACGAGTGAGTCATCGTGCGTGACTGGTGATGGAAGAAGTCTACGGCAGATGAAGTGCTATGAAAGAGTTTCATACGTACGTGCAGAAAGCTCACAGTAAATGAGCGACCGCAACGAGGCTTCCTTAAACGGCCAGGTAAAGCGTTATAAAAGGTAACACGTTACATTAACCCATCGTTTCAGAGTGCTGCGTTGTATCAGTAACAATTTGTAACGAAAACTAATAAATGAGCTGACCTTAAATCACCACATCTCTCATACAGCCGTATTACAAAACCCGGATTTTTTCAAGGAGACCTGGTAGGTTCTGCCAAGGCGCGACACTTGGAGCCCTGGACGAAGGGCATCTGGCGGTCGTGACGTATCTGGGTTTTCAGAAAGCCCTTGATGAGGTCCCACCCACACCACAGATCTGCGAAGAAACCCGCTTGCTCTGTGGGTTTGTCTGGGCGAGTCGTGGGAGCCCCCGTGGGCACCCGTTCCACCCCCGACCTCTTCCCGCGGGCACGGAGCACGGGTGCTGGGGTGCGGGTGCCCGGCACGCTGCCGTGCCTGAAAACCCCAGGAGGGCGCTTCTGGCGCCCAGCTGCAGCCGGCAGCGAGTCGGCGAGCGTGCCGCCGCGGGAACGGGGCTGGAGACTCACCTCAGCTCTCTTCTGCCTCAGGAACTTCGGATTTCCCAGGGCTGGAACCCGCTGCCGTCGGCAGGGCGGGTGCGAGCCAGGCCGGCACCGGGGCGCGGGAGAGACCGGAGCTCAGCAGGCGCTGGCAACCGGAGCCCGGCCCCAGCTTCATTCACCGAAATAGATTCACCTCCAGTTGCTTTGTCAAACGAGTCAAAACTTCTGCTTTTATAATCGGCACGGAATGTTTACCGTAATATCTTTCACTTACTGCATTTGAATGTGATGATTAGAGAGGACAAGAGGAAAGCGTAGAGCACCGATAATTCCCGCTTCGGGCAAGCAGTTGCCAGAGCGCAGCTCAAGAAGCAGCAGCCTCCTGCCTCGCCGCTGACTCACCCGAGGGCCGAGGAGAGCCGCGCCGCCGGGCATGGGGACGCCGGGCGCCCGCAATAACCTGCCCCGCTACGGCACGTTGCTGGGAACCGGGTTCTTCCCAGTTTTACTCCTGGCACATGCTGATCCCAGTACACGTTCAGAGACAAATGCTTTCCTACAAAATACAATGATCAGAATTCTTCCTGCACCTTTGGGGTTTGTTTGTTTGTTTGTTTCGGGTGGGTTTTTTACATAATTCCTGGTACTTTCTGGGTATATCATGAATGTTCATTCAGGACAAACCAGAAGCATTCAAAGCAATCAACTGAAGCTAGATGGCATTATGCTAAAGTAGATCTCATACAGTTTAATGATAATTAAGGGCCATTTCTTTTTCTACCTATAATAATAAAAAATAAATCAAATACTGGCTCAGAGGAAGGTGAGCAGAGAGCAAAGTGTTTTCTCAACAGAGCTTTTCCCCTCTGGCTCTGTCCCCTCCTCTACTGACTCCTTGTTCGAGATGGAAGTTTAGAGCTCTTCAACATACCGAGGACACCTTCCACAACGCGCGCCAGGAGAACGAAGGCGCCTGTGGAACCGCGGGGGTCCTGCGCCCTCGGTCCCGTGTCGCCCCGAAAGGCCGCGGGGGGACCCGCTCCCCGCCTGTCGGCGCGGCTGCGGGACAGCCCCGTGCTGGTCCCCAGCATCCCCTCGGGGCGCTCTGCCCTCACGCTCCTGCACATCCATCATCCCCCGTCAGATTATTTTCCAAATGCTGACGTCCTTGATGGACCATTTATTTAGAACCTGATTCGAAAGCGACCGATGGCCTTTTCCTACACACCAGGCTTTGGGAAAGCACAGCCACCGACATTCCCATTCCGTTCCCTGCTGCAGGCTGCCATAGATTCTTACTCTGTTAAAAACAACAATTGCATGCAAACAACCCATCCCAGCATCCAGTAAAACCAGTGTCTACAGTGAAAACTGTCGCGTGGCCAGAACACCAGGTGTGTGCGCTGGGTCTTTTCAGAGCACCTGAAGAGACCTGTGTTTGCCCGATAAGGTTTCCAGCACGGGTAATAAGGAGACTTTAATTACACAATGTTGACAGAAGTCGCAAACCTCTAAACACTCGGGCGGCTGGTACGTTTTTCCACTCTTCCACAGAAAGGCGGAGGGATTTATTTTTCAAAACAAATTGAGCTTGTGAAAGATGTTGTTCTGCCTGGCAGCAGCTCGCAGAGCCTCGCTGCGCCCCACGGGCTTGCCCTGGGACACCCACGGCTCTCCAGATCTGCTAATTGCACCCCATGTCACCCAGGGGCTTTCAAAGGGTGTCTTAAGGCGTACGAGGCATATAATCTCGTGTACAGCTATGTTGAAAGAAGAAGTTAATGCAAGTTGCAAAGCCAGTACTCAGGCATATACATTTACATTTGCTTACACGAGTCTAACCTTCCAGAACGGATTTGGGTCCAGAAGGGAGGAGAGAGACAATTTTGGGGTGGGGGCACACTAGAGAGGCACAGGCGGAAAGCACGAGCGCTCCAAAGGTGCATTAAAAGCCCGGCGAGCGGGAGAGCTCCTGCCCGCGTGCAAGTGCCGCGTCCCGCGGGAGCCCCATGCCGCAGCGAGCGTGCCGGCAGCGCCGGGGCCAGGAGCAGCAGGAGGCGGCCTTGGCCACCGTGCACGGTTTGCCGATCCTGGGTACGTGTCCACAGTGGCTTGGCAGGAGGGAAATTCCTCCCAGACCTGGCAACCCCCATTCCTACAGCACCCCAAAACACGCGGCTTTATTAGAGCCTGCTGGCCTTTCAGGGACCGCCGTCAGTACAGATCTTTTCACCGAGAAACAGCCTAATGCAACCACCGTCCGCGCAAACAGCCCCCGACGATTACAGAACTGCTTCGCGCTGTTTTGAAAGACGTCTGTAATATTTCTCAGGCAAGCTGTTGAAATGGTGCCGCCCAGATTTAATCCCGCAGCTCCCAGGCAATTTGAAGCAAGTTTGCAAGCTGGGCATTTAGACTGGGAGACCAGCGCAGGCTCCGGCAGCAAATTCATGCCGTGCTGTTAAATCCATTGGGGTCTTTAGCATCGTGCGGGCTTTAAAGAAGAAATGCAACTGCAGTCGGGCACAGTTGTTGTCATTAAATACCCATTAGTCAATTTATGTTAGACTGAGGCCTATTAAATGAATCATGCATATTTAACGGTTTATTATGATGTATTTGCATTTGACTGATTGGAATGAGTCATTAAGGTTGACCTTGAGCGAAACGCAGTGCCTTTCCTGCAGAGCCTTTTGAACAGCGGAGGTTTATCCCCACTCGGCATTTGTCCCTGTGAGCAAAATGGAACATGGGAATATTCTTTTAGGTTATAAATTATTACTAGGGGAAATTAATTAATACCTTGCCCTGGCCACCATGAACCAGTAGAAGAGAACTTTGCGGTGACAACTGCAGCGCAAACGGACCGGCAGCACATGCTGCTGCTGCACACCAGCCCAGGCGGCACCGGGCAGAGCCTGGACAGCCGGTTACGATAAACGCGATAGCCTAACGCTGTTTCTACCCTTGGTACAAACAAGGGACAGAATTAAATGTTTGCTTTTGTTTACCTGTGGCTTGTTTATATTAGCCCAGCAGTACCTGGTTTCCCTGTGCTCCGGACGTGACCCATTTTTTCTCTGCTTCAGTCCCCAAGCCAACGTCACCGTGCGTGGGCTCGGGTGCTCGTTTGCCAGCTCCCTGCCAGCAAAATGCATCTGGGCGTTTCTGTGCTCTCCCGGATGAAGGGGCTGCGGCAGCTCCCGCCCCGGCTGGCCGCGGTAATTAGGGGATGTGTGTAGGGTGCTCCAGCTATTTCACACACTGAAAGCAGCTCCAGCAATCTCACTTTACCCCGTTCCTCCTGCAGACACGCGGCACCAGGACCCCAGCTCCCAGCCGAGCCTTGCTGGTGCCCTGCAGTAAAACCACCCGCTTGGCTGATCCCCAGGGCTGGGGACGGGGGACAAGGGGCTGTTGCCGCTCCATGCACGTGGGCCGTCAGCCCTGCAAGCACACACCACGCTGCTGCGCGGCTGAGCCCGTGGCATTTCGGCAGCAGCACCACCACCCTCCAGCTGCAGGTTTCGACAGACCCGTGGAAGCCCCCAGCTGCCCCAGAGCTTGGGGCGAAGCTTTCCCAGCTCGACCGCTCCTGCGGAGCGAGCGTGGCGTGAAGTTGCCAGCCTTGGCACTTCCCGCGGTCCGGCTGTGAAAACTCCAGCGCTAACACGGGCATGGCCCTGCGGAAGGAAAGCGGCAGGTCAAACGCTTCCCAGGCAGAGCTGCCGCGTAAACGTAACTCAAAACCAATTCTGTTTGGCTTGAATGTAGTTCACCACCAATGCCAGATTTCTTGGAATAATGAAACCTGAACCCAGCGAGGAAAAAATCAAGCAGCAGCAGGTGGGGACAGCAGGAAGCCTTCCTAGTGCAGCACTCGGAGCGTTTGCTGGACCCTCAGAGGCTCCGGCAAGGACGGCCAGGCGCCCCGCGGCACCGCAGCCCCGGGCATGGCTCTCCTCGCTCTCCACCGCCCCGGCACAGCCGGGCTCCGGGGTGCCAAACCCGCAGCCTGAGCTACAGCCAGCCCCCGCTGCCGGCCTCCAGCAGCGCGAGGGTTTTGCTAAGGAAACAAAATAAGCTATCTCAAAGCGTTGCACGCTCACAATTAACCTGCTATCGCAGGAGAGGCAGCCTGCCCTGCCGCCGGCAGCTCCCACGGCCGCCCTCGCTGGGGTGCAGCGCCCAGCCTTCAGCCGCGCTGTGCCCCGACACCGTCAGCCCCCCGGCAAGGCGGTGTTTCCACGCGGCATTTGGCCGAACTCTGGGACTCTTCTCCACAGGGCGGTGTATTTAGTAGCTGAACAATCATCCAAAGCCCAAGGAGAACTACACCGCGCAGACCTTTTGCGGCCGTTTCTGTAAACCCCAAGTTACATGTTTTCCGTCACTGCCTTGCAGAGATACTGGATGAGTCTCCCCGGCTCCTAAAATCAGTACGATTCAGGATGGCAGAGGGTAAACGGCAGGCTTGAGAAGCGACAAAAACCTGCAGCATCGCAGGGACTCGGACCCCACGGAGGCAGAGGTGGGAGAAGGGCTGAGCATCTCCGGGCTGACGCCGGCAGCGAGCCCTCCGGGCCGGCACCTGTACCCACCCACCGCACCGTGCCGGGCGCCGCTGGGCGAGAGATCTGGCTTTTGTGAATTGCTGTCTGCAAACAAGCAGCATGTATAAAGAGCAGATAAACCCCAAACAAATCGCCTCCCACCTGTATTGCCTTGCTTTGCCTCGCCTCGCCTTCATTGTGATATATTTTAAGGTCAGTGAGTATTACTCCTATTAATATCTGGGCTATAAAAAGGTATTCTAGCTTTTCTCTGAAGACAAGGCACATAAATCAGGTAATATCTAAGTGTTACAGAAGCTGCTTTAAAATTTCCCACACGGCTGATAAATAACACCGGCTTCTTATTTACCAGCTTTTAAATATTTTGTTCATTCAGGGAACTGCTGTTGCGCTGAAGGATAAAAAAGGGCTGAATAAATGGAGCGTTTCTTCCACGCCGCAGTAAAGCTCCACAGAACTGGTAATAGAGCAATAAAGACATAAACCTCCAAAAAGGCGCCTGCCCTTGCCGCTGCCCGCGCCCGGCTGCTCGGGCGGGAGGGTGCGGGCGAGCGAGCACCATGCGGCGGGGCACCAGCCTGTTTGCAAAAACAATGTCCTGGGGCAGCCAAGCGCTTGTCACAGCTAATTAATTAATAACCGACTCCACCTCAGCGCTTCCCAGCACAATTCGCGGACGTGTACAAACCAGACCCGGCAGCCGAGGCCGAAACAAAGGTGTGAAACACAACTTTTTGGTTTGGGGGGTTTCTCAGCTTTGCTGGCGGTGGGACAGCCGGGGCGCTGCCGGGAGAGCCCAGCGGCCCCTGCTCCTCTGCCCCGACCCCCGCCAGCGCGGCCGAGCCCGGGGAGCGGGGCAGGCACCGGCACCGCGGGATGGGGCCGTCTCTCCGCCCGGCACACCACCACGGGGGCGAGGGCCGGGCGGGGAGTCCCCGCAGGGCTCTGCCCAGGGCCACGCTCCGCAGCGAGGGGCTTCGCCAGGGGCGTCACCAGCGCTGGGGACACCAAAGCTGCGGCAGAGGCAGGGAAGGAGCGCAGGTCACGATCCTTGTCTAGCCCGAAACATGCTCTCCCTCGAGAAAAAAAATGTACAGCGAGGCACAAATATTTCAAAGAAAAAGACATTTTGAAAATGTCTTATAATTGTTACAGTTAAAATATTCTTAATGTAACGCCAATGTTTTTAGATTTCGGTCTCTTTTCAACACCTCTACGAACATTGCATGGATTCATTTTGTTTCTGAGCACGATTTTCTAAACCTTGACTACTTTGAGGCCAGAGACTTAGCACAGCGCTCAGTCACGGGAGCGGGCAGCTGTAATTGCATCGCCTCACCAGTAAGGAATACCTGAGCTAAGGGGTCCCTCTGCAGCAGCGTTTGCCGCTGCCAGCACAGTCGGGGGTCCCGCGCAGCTCGCCCGGTGCCGGAGAAGCCTCACCAGGCAGCTCCGGGCTCTCCCCGTGGGCAGCGCGGGTTTGAGGTGTGCTGTCCTCTGCTGCGGAGGTGCCACCTCAGGCTCCCGGCCACCCTGAGTGCGAAAAACCAAGCCAAAATAAAACAGCTTTGTGGGTTAACCCTTAACAGGAGCCTTGGAAGCTGCTTCTACGAAGCGGTTCATGAAAATAATGAATATGCTGAGCAGCACCAGTGTGATTGGGCCTTAAACTGAATTTGCCAACAGGGAACAACTTCAATCATTCCAAAAAAACTAGAAAATCAAAACTATTTGCCAAGTTGTGGGTGTGGTTTTGATTTTTTTTTTTTTTTAAACCAGTGTAGTTTCAGCCAAAAGTTAAGGACCCTTAACAAATTGATAAAGGAGAAATCCCTAATTGGCAGGGATGCTTTATTTCCTCCTCCGCTCACTTGCAAGTATGAATTAATTCCATTTTCTTTGCGTACGCCTGCCGCCGTATCACGTTTTATACAGGCGATAGGGGAACCGGAGAGCCCGAGCGCAGCCCGCCCGCACGCCTGGGGTCCACAGGGGTTTGATCTCTGCGACCGGAGCTGGCTCCTCTGCGAGCGCCCACCAGGACCGGGGGGGCTGCGCCTCCCGAGCAGGAGCGGAACGGGGGAGCCGCCGGCCGGAGGGGTCAGCGGCCGCAGGGCAGAGCCACAGCCCGCGCAGCCTTTCCCAACCGCTGGCCCAGCCACGCCGCGCCGATGGCAAGGCTGAGCTCTGTCTGGTGCTGTCAAACACCAAATTCTGCTTCAGGGTCTATTGGGAGACGGAGCAAAGCCTTCCCTTGGGGCGGCTCTCGCTGTTTTCTGCGCTGGATAAATGAGTTGCGTACTGCGGGTTCAGCCTCTCCTGCCGGAGACGCCGATGTCGCAATTTTCACTGTCTCATTCTATGCCTCACCAAGCACTTCCAACTCAAAAAGTCTATTTTAGGCATTTAATCAAAAGCATGTACAGTCCAATCAATCACTAATCCATACTTCGGTGCTGGTGGTTAAAAGACATTTACTTCTTGTTCCAAGCAGAGTCCTGTAAAGACACGCAGGGGGGGTTGGTAATACTGTCAGCATTTTTGCTTAGAGCGTACATTTGTCTACTACCTTACAGGTATAGAACTTCTCTAAAGGTAAGAAAGACCATTTCTGGAGGTGTCTTCCATTGCTCCTCTCACTGCCAGCATCTTCACTGCTGTGTCCCCTCTCCGCCCGCTTGGTCAGATTCCCCGCTAATTAAGCGTTTACGCTCCAGGCACGGCCTCCCCGCCAGCCCTTCCCAGCGCCCTCCTCCAGCGTTTGGCTGGAGAACGGGAGGCAAGACCAGGACCCCCATCCAAAGCCCGCCCCAGGAGCTGCACGCCCACACCCGCGACCCCCGTCTCCGGGAAGCGCAGAGAGCCCCACAGGCTCCGCTCGGAGTGCAGTGCCCGCCTGACAGACCCCCTGCTGCTCTCACGGCAGCGGGGGCTCCCCGCATCCCCGCCGTAGCCGATGCCCGAGCCACAACAGAGCAAATGCCGCGTTGGTGGCGGCGTGGACAAGGAGAGGTCCCAGGTTTGCTCCCGCTGGGCTGGCGCACGGAGGCCGGGTGCTGCCCGGCGCCTCCAGCACCCCCTGAAGGGAGGCAAAGCCCCCCTGCGCGGGGCAGGGCGCATCCCACCCGGGCTCCCACGCGCCCAGCTCTGCAGCCTGCCGGGAAGAGCCACCCCCCTGCTTGCCACACTAGTCTTCGTCACCAACACGTCACAGCAGCGTCCCAGGAAGGGAGCGCTCGAAGCCAGGATGGGCGACAGCAACGTGACCCGCTGAGGGAGGCCTGCTTTCGTATCCCGGCTTTGTGCACGTCCCCCGACACAACCAAAATCACTGTCCTCTCCAAGTGTTCTCTTCAGCAAGTCTTTTTCTGCCGTGGATGGGAAGACAGAAGCAAGCAGGCTGTAAGGCTCAGAGAAAGGATCACTGGTAGTGACCACCTCAGTTCATCCCACTAGCATTTACAGCATCAGCAATACCCGACCCGGGGAATGTTCTTCTGGACATGACCATATCACTGTACACAAAGTCAGACCAAAGGCGTTACCGAGGCAAAGCCCCAAATCCCTACTTCCTCAGGAGTACTAAGCTGCTGTTAATTCCAACTGAGAGTCAAAACTCCAGGCAAGCCGCCTGCTGCCAGCCCAGTCCCATGGGCCAGAGCCAGGACCTGCTGGCAGGGTTACGGAGCGATAATAAATAACTTCCCAAATACGCCGGGAGCTCACAGGAGCGCGCACGTGTCCTGAGGACATGCAAACATGCAAGCGCGCTGCACTGCTGTGCACGTGCGCTATATGAGGTGCTCTTTAGTCCCGTGGGACGTTTCGTGCCCAGCCTGCTGGCAGTACGGCATCGCCATCTCAGGGGACGTGGAAGCAGAGGCACAGAACGCTCCCGCTGCGACGCCGAACCCGTCTCCTGGGGGGAGCAGGAGCCCTGGCCCAGCCCTCCCCACCGCCAGGCTCCAGCGGGCACAAGCGTCCGCATCCTTGCCTTGATAAAAGACACCGACTCAACGCAGCCTCTTCCCGTGCCTCTCCTCAACAGCCGCAGGCAAGCATTGCTACAGATTCACGTCAGGGACAGCAGAAGTGAAACAACTTCCCTCTGGGTTCGGCCCCGGTTGTTTGCAATAGCTGCTGCGTGTGCTAAAGGCAGCTTGTTGTTCCTTCCCAGTAAACGGCATACTCGAGGGACAAGAAGTACACTGCACTGAAATCAAAGACAAGTTTAATTTTTATATTCAACATAATAAAGACGAAAAAGAAAAATACGGCAATCATTCCATATACATTCCATCTAAACAGGCTGCACGCACATTCAGAAAAACACAGAATTATTGAAGGTTCAGTATCTTTTATGCAAAAGAAAAAAGGAGGCTGCTAGAAGCACGTTTGTGGTGTGCTGTGATCAGTTTAAAATCAAACAGCCAACCAATGCGTGCATTCACCATTCAAAATTTTTAGATTTATATTTAATACACAAAACAGAGTATATTTGTTCAAGACCGACAGCTGAATTATGTTTCTTTTTCAAGCCTATAAAGCTACTAAGCTATTTTTAAAAACTCATATGTAAAAACTGCTGAACAGCGTTAAGGATAATTAGAACATACAATACATAACTTAGTAAGTAGAGCGTAAAACAGAGCAGTGCTATTGTAAGGCTAGGACCTTCACAGTCTTCCTTTCCCTGGTGAATATCCATGCAGTTTTGTTGCACTGTTTCCTGCTAGCACAGGGATTGTATGAATGGAGTCACCTCCAGTGGGCAGCCGGTCACCAGTGGGGTTCCCCAGGGCTCAGTGCTGGGGCCAGTGCTGTTTAACATCTTTATCACTGATCTGGACGAGGGGACTGAGGGCACCCTCAGTCAGTTGGCAGATGACACCAGGTTGGGCGGGAGTGTTGATCTGCGGGAGGGGAGGAAGGGGCTGCAGAGGGGTCTGGACAGGCTGGATCGATGGGCCAAAGCCAAGTGTATGAGGTTCAACAAGGCCAAGTGCCGGGTCCTGCCCTTGGGTCACACCAACCCCCAGCAGCGCCACAGGCTTGGGGGGGAGCGGCTGGAAAGTGCCCGGCGGGAAAGGGCCTGGGGGGGTTGGTCAGCAGTGGCTGAAGATGAGCCAGCAGCGTGCCCAGGTGGCCAAGAAGGCCAACAGCATCCTGGCCTGTATCAGCCATAGTGTGGCCAGCAGGACCAGGGCAGGGATCGTCCCACTGTACTCGGCCCTGGTGAGGCCGCACCTCGAGTGCTGGGGTCAGTTCTGGGCCCCTCACTCCAAGACAGACACTGAGGGGCTGGAGCGTGTCCAGAGACGGGCAACGGAGCTGGGGAAGGGTCTGGAGCACAAGTGCTGTGAGGAGCGGCTGAGGGACCTGGGGGGGTTTGGCCTGGAGAAAAGGAGGCTGAGGGGAGACCTTCTCGCTCTCTGCAACTCCCTGACAGGAGGTTGGAGCCAGGGGGGGTCGGTCTCTTCTCCCAAGGAACAGGCGACAGGACAAGGGGAAACGGCCTGAAGTTGTGCCAGGGGAGGTTTAGGTTGGATATCGGGAACCATTTCTTCCCCGAAAGGGCTGTCAGGCCCAGGCACAGGCTGCCCAGGGCAGTGGTGGAGTCCCCATCCCTGGGGGGATTGAAGGGACGTGTAGATGTGGCGCCTGGGGACATGGGTTAGTGGTGGCCTTGGCAGTGCTGGGTTAACGGTTGGACTCAATGATCTGAAAGGTCTCTTCCAACCTAAATGATTCTATGATTAAAGAAAGTAATTACTGAGTAAGACAGATGCTTTAAGAAAAAAGCCACACACACAACAACAAAACAACATTTGCACTATGTCACACCCATCCCATTTGGTTTTCAAGTGCTTTCCTTGAACTGTGCTGGAGAGAGACGACAGCACAAACCCAGCAGCCGTGTGCGAAGGGCAGGGTTTCACACACTGCCTTTTCATGAAGTTGGGTCCCTGTGCCTCTGCTTACCCCACGGCCCGACAGCAGCAGCGGAGCCTTTGCGGCACGTCCCGCGGGACAAGGGAGCATGCCAAAGGGACAGGGAGCAAGCGGCCACCGAGCATGTGCCAACAACGGCATTACCCATTTGCACAAGCCTGCGACGTGAAGACATTGTGATAGGAAGAAACAAGAAGCAACCGACACAAGACATCCAGTCCCGCACGCCATGCCAGCCGGGGGCTTGGGCGAGCCCCGGCAGGGTCGGGCACACCAACCCTTCCCGTCTTGTCCGGGAGAGAAATCCCAGGGCGGACACGGCAGTTCATGGGGTTCTGAGCTCAGACGATAGCACTGAAAGAACACTTTGGTTAGAAACAGACTGATTCTCCTGCCAGAGAAGATGAGAAATCCAGATGCTGCAGGGCAACACAACGAAGATGACAATCGCACCCAAAAACTCACATAGCTCCTATTCTCCTACGCTCCTCAATTGCACCCAGTGAACGCGAGCCAGGCGTAGTAGAGCAACATTTTCAACTCATAGATTCTCATTTAACCAGTCGATATATCTGTTCAGCAGCCGGTGCCCTACAGCTAACGCGGCCGGACCAGAGGCAAATGTTATCACCCCGTGAAAGGCATCCTGGGCATAATCATGCATGACAGGAACGCCCACTGCCTGGAGGCGCCTGGCGTACATGATCCCATCATCCCGTAAGACGTCGTACTTGCAGGTGAGGACGTAGGTGAGGGGCAGCCTGCGTAGCTGGGCATCGCTCACCAGCAGCGGGGAGGCCCTTGGATCCAGAAACCCCGGGTACTTCTGTGCAAGCTCGGAGCTTCCATAGACAGGACCGGTGTAAACGTGATCTTTCTTCACCTCTTCAGGCAGCCAGTTGCTCCAGTTTACAAACTGAAACAAGTGGCTCGATTCAACCGGGACGTGCCTGTTGGAGGCCATCGCTTCATAGAGAGATGAATCGGAAGTGAAATACTCACTCCAGAACTTGACCATAAGCCACTTGGGTAAGATGAGCTTGTTTTCATTTTCTCGGTAAGACGGCAAATTCAGGTCAAGGGCTTGAAGAACAGGGTAAAGCAAAGCCTGGGCTTTGAGTTTAGTTTCGACTTCAGAGTCCTCTAAAAGCTGTAGAAGAAAATAGAAATAATTGCAAAAAGTCAGTCAAAAAGTGTTGGTTCTCCCACGCTGACAGAAGATCTTAAGATGTAAGGAATTAACACACACATTTTGCAACATAAGCAAAACAAGATTATCAATAAAACCAGGATAGATTAATTTAAAGAAATTCTAAATTCATAGGCAGGTCACCTAAAAGAGTATGTTGTATTAAAAATTCTCAAATATCAAATATAATTTCATTTTATTTCTTATGTCGAAGGATAACAATATTTGGGAAGTATTCTTTCTGAAGCATTGAGACTTTTTGAAGCATTGATACTTTCCAAAGTAGTAACAAATGCTTTTTCTGTAACTGTAGAAAATTTCTATTCTTATAGCTTAAAAATTGGAGGTTTCTGAGGCTCCTTTAATAATTTCACACAATTTAGAGTTTATCCATCTGTTTGGTTTTTTAACCCTGAGGTGTTAGAACTCAAACAACTATGATCCTGTGCATTTTAGACATGTGAAAAATAAAATGTGATGAATTGAACACATTTCTTGTGTCATCCTTTTCCCCTCTTCACTAAAATTTCCACCTTCTCCCTCATCTTCTGCCTTCAGTGTCCGCAGCAAGTTCACAGCCTTTCCAAGTGAGATTCATTACAAGCCAAATAACTTCTCAAGAGAGCGACAACCTTGCACTGACTTTATTTAGTGAGCGAGAAGCGCAGAAGGCACCGGGACTGTGTGTGATCCAGTGACGCTGGAACATTTAGTCCTCTTTTTTTTGGCTGCTACTTACATCTATATGAGACAAATCGCTAAAATTCCCTTTTCAAACAGCATACCTAATGGTCAAAACGTGCTTAAAGATAGTGATCTATGCCCTAATGACAGGGCAGAGCGCCTTTTTTTAAGGGATAAAGGTTTGGAGGACATCATAGCAGCAAAGCTACTCTGATGCCATTAAATGGCTGGAGTGACCTGGCTTGGCTGGAAACTCCGAGCCCCCCGAGAGTCCTGCAGGCTGCGTGACCACGAGATGTCTGGGAGGTGCGCTTGCTTTGAGCAGAGGGTTCTGTCAGCCTCTTGTAAAAGTTCATGAAATGACCGTTAAAAAAAAAAATCAGCTAGCAAACCAGCTTTTTTCTTTACCTGTTGTGCCACAGCGGCAGCTAAGTTGCCACCCGCACTGTCTCCTGCAACACAGACCCGGTCGGGGTCCACCCCATACTGGGAGAGGACGCTGCTCTGGAGGAAGAACTTCGTTACCGAATACACATCTTCAAACTGAACGGGAAAACGGTATTTAGGTGTCAACCTGTAACTGTTAGAGGCAAGCAGAAGTGTGTTACTTCCCGCTATTTATACAGAAAACGGCTTGCTAGCATCTGCCCTAGTTGGTGAACGTTTATTATTTTCTGTGCCCAGAGAAATGGGAACTATCTGTCTATCCTGGAGGATCAAATATTTTGTCACCCACCCAACTTCATAAAGCAGTATCCAAAATAACCACCGACCCCAATTCATCACTGCAACCTGGCAGCTTTTGGTTACAAACACTTAAAGCTAGCAGGAAGGGACATGATCAAAAAAAAATATTGCAAAATTAGATTAATTGAAATAGATTCATTTATTCCAAACCCTCATCCCATCTAGAAGGAGAATCTCTCTTACCTGACTGATACCACAACAGCGTTTAACCTGTTTGAAGTCCATCTTGTCAGATAATCATAGGATTTCATGCCTGAAATGAAATGAGTCACTTAGAATATATTCCAGCACATTTGGGTGGTGAGGCCCTGGCACAGGTTGCCCAGAGAGGTGGGAGATGCCCCATCCCTGGAAACATTCCAGGCCAGGCTGGACGGGGCTCTGGGTAACCTGATCTAGTTGGGGATGTCCCTGCTCACTGCAGGGGGGTTGGACTAGATGGCCTTGAAAGGTCCCTTCCAACCCAAACTGTTCTGTGATTTGGGAATAAATACAAACACAACAGCATGTTCCTCTTTGGAGAAGCTTTCAGGTGACTTTCCAAAACCTCCACCTGCCTCTGCCTCTGCAGCAGCACAACGCGACCGCGACACACACGGGTTTGCCCAGAAGCACAAACTGGAAGAAGTAATCCAACTGTCGCTTGAATGCTATCCAAAAGGATGAACAAAATACGTCATTTACACTTCTGAGCACTACACAATGCAAGGTCCTGGAGGCTCAGCTTTTACGGCAGAGAAAAATGGGAACAAGAAGTACACCAGGGGCCAGATTAAGCTCTCAGTTACACACACACCTTCACATGGAAATTAAAGAGCTTGCCTGGGAAAAATATTTTGGCTCATTCTCCCCGAAACAAGTAGTCCAACAACTAAAGCGAGCTGTGGACGGGCTGCTGGGAACGTCAGCCATATCTGCTACACTTACAATGCCAGTTTGCGTGACGGCCAAGATGATAACTTATCCCCATTTATGTAAAGCACTGAACGACGGCAGAGACAAGCAGAGGATGTGCTCTAGGGGAGAACGTGACCGGGAGGGAAGATTAATCACTCCCACAAAAAAGTAATAGCAAAAGCATGGCACACTGAACTAAAACATTTTAGAAAGCCCCTCCGGGCATAACGTGGAAGAACACCAAGCATCAGATGAGCACTGGTAGTACAATTGTAACCAAAACCAAAGAAAAAGGCGCTTGCCCTCCTAGGAGCACATTCGTGAGAAATAAAGAAGTAATAGATGACTTCTGATATGGCAAAACTCCCTACAATAAATTTCAGGGGACAATAAATACCCCTGATCTTCCCCAAGAAAGAGGTACGAGGAAGCATCTGAGAATCGAGCTTCTGGGAACCAAGGAAACCCCTAGTCTCTGCATCTCCATTTGATTTTTCACCCCTACAAGGACGTTCTTTTCCTCATTAAGATACTCCCATTTGTCCCTTTCTCCCCCTAGTAACACGTAGCCAAGCCAGAGGCTGCAGATAAGCCACCACGACAGGAGCAGAGCCCTGGTCCAGACCCTTTGCCCTTCACCTCAAGATACACTGACCACCCTCTCCCGAGCTGGTGCATTTTAACTGCTGAAATACCAGTTCCCTGACCCTCTCCCCCGAAACAAAAGGCAGCACTTAACACGGGCTGTTGAGATCTTCCGTACGGACCCCCCGTACTGACAAAGAGCTTACCTGCCTGTCCCACGCGCCATCCTCCACCATGGAAGTAGATCACCGCCCTTCTCAGCCCATCAGACGTTTTTCTCGGTACGTATAGACGGACAGGAACGTTGCTGAACTCCGTGTCTGTCACAGTGACGTTTTCATCAGACATGGGTGCGATGTATTCGGTCAGCAACAGAGCTTCTGTATAGTGCGCCAGACCCAGCCGATCAGCAACCTCAGACTAGAGCCCAAAACAAGGGAGAACAGTGTTTTAAACACAGCCTTAGTCACCCTCAGAGATTAAGCTTCCATAAAGCCGTTTGACTGTACAAGTCTGCAAAGTCGCTGTAGAAACCGCTAAGCCAAACGGTGCTGGCTCGGAGGAGTCGGTGCCTGGCACCGTCGTGTCCCGCCCGAGCTGTCCCGCTCCCGTGCCTTACTCGCAGGCGCGGCGGCTGGAAGGCAGCCCAGGGGCCACCGCCGCTTGTCAGAGCCAAGACGATGACTGGAAGCACAGGCATAGAGGATAACTAGGACACAACGGAGGACGTGGAAGAAAGCAGAATCAGTTGAAACCTCCTGAGACCCAACATGAGGCTCTGCTCAATGAGCCAGACCTCCTCGTTTTTCCAGATGGTTACCACAGCCCCAAGTAATACCTGCTCCTGTGACGAACTGCAGAAGCAAAAGCAGCCAGTACTTTGCAGATGCCAAGGGCACCGGCGGCACAAGTACAAGGATACAACAATTTGCCTTCAAACTGCACAACGATTTTTAATGATCGGTTCCATCCCAGTCGCCAATGAGCATCATTTAGAGATGAGTACCCTTACGTTATTAAAAGGAAATACTTTCTCTACTTTGAGATGCTAAAAAGGCCGAAGTCTATCTTTGCCACTTGACCACAGTCCAGCTCTGTTTAATTTCTTTAGTTTACATCAAACAACTCTATTGGTCACATACCTCTATGTTTTTCTATATAATTAAGTGCTCCTACTGAATAGCAGAACAAGAGTCGAGTCATGTGTTTATTGTCTGTTCCACGTGGTCAGCAGATGAGACAAAATTTGGTCACGCTATCTGTGCCACTACACCTTCTGGAGCTGTTTCCCGCACCGTCATCCTCGAAGAGGATCCAGCTTTGTCGGAGCCGTGCCAATCTCTTCCTTACATTGGCTTGATATTTCACAGTAAAAAGCTGAAACTAACCCTGCCACCGACGTTCCGACTTCCCCCAGCCCTCTGCCAGCGAGGCAGCGCCCCGCTGAAGGGGCCGGCAGCAGCACAGCCCCAGCACGGCGTCACCGCAGCCGCCCAGCGCTGGCCCCAGCCCGACCGAGGACGAGCCCAGTGACTCCCCGGCCTGGAGAGAGACTCCCCGGGACCAGGGGAGCATCCTCCGGGAGCAGAAATAAGGATGATGCTAACCAGGATCTCTCTCTGTGAGTGCATTAGTCTGGGGGCCTTAACGCCCCCCCCATAGGGATAACTTTTTGAAAAGGTTCTTTTTCCCACAAATCCCGAACCGACCCCAGCCGCGCAGCAGCGCTGGAGCCCCAGCCCCGCGCAGGCCTCCGAGGGGAGCGAGCAGGGGAGGCCCTCGGGGCGCCGGGCATCCTCGGTGCCCCTGGCAGAGCTCCGCAAGGGGCAGGGAACGCTGTCCCCACGGGCTCCACAAAGTCCCGGACAGAAGAGTGATGTGGTTCAGGGAGGTCAGAACCAAGGAATTGCCAACTTTTAATACTGTTAAAGCAGTTTCCTTTGAAATTCATGTTTTAAAACATTTATCATGAAATTCTATGGTTCTAAGTTAGATTACAGTTATTCTAAGATGCTAAATAAAAACAATTAAAAAAACCCCTAGCAAGTAAACCTGCAGGTGAAATGCAAGCTCCAAAGATTAATATTTGGCACCTTTGGGTCTCTGACATCGTGACAATTTACACCAATTAAAGCCCTTCAGAATCCCGTTCACTCACAGATCATTTTAAACCTTGAACATAAAACTTTTTTTAAAAATTGTGCTGGCTTTCATTATCCTGAGTCTTCGGTAGACAAGAGTGAATCCAAGCGAAAACATTTCTAAAGGCATTTGCGATGAGCTGTGCGAGAAACACAGATCCCAACGACTCCTGCCAGGAGCAGCAGCTCCCCGAAGGAGACGTCACCGTTCCCCACCACTGTCGCAGGGATGGCGATGAGTAAAGATGTGACAGGGTCTGCTTATACATAAATCTCTCTGGCTTTTTTTCCTCCTTTTTTCTTCTTCATTGGATTAAATCACGTTTAAAGAAACTTACTTCTCACGTTGCTTTTAAGATGTTAGAAACGTATTCTAAAATCATATTAAAAATTCGTAACATCCAACAAAATGACATAAAAGAATTATGTCACAACGACTGGAAGAAAAAGCAAGCCTTCGTTTTCTGTACTGTGAAAGACCGTGTAAATACCTGTTTGGACAGAAATCCAGCCACGCTGGAGATTGACTGTGGGCAGAGCGTGACCTGCCACGCGAAACGGCAGCAGCGCGAGGGACCCCGCGCGTGGAGCCTCCTTGAAGCGCAGCAGGCACCGGCTGCTGGAGCCCCGCGCAGTGCAAGGCGGAACCAGCACCG
This sequence comes from Phoenicopterus ruber ruber, assembly GCA_009819775.1. Taxonomy (NCBI): domain Eukaryota; kingdom Metazoa; phylum Chordata; class Aves; order Phoenicopteriformes; family Phoenicopteridae; genus Phoenicopterus; species Phoenicopterus ruber. The sequence continues at coordinate 820,452 of CM020223.1, read as the reverse complement.
ACCGCTTCGTGACTTGGGAGCCTTAGATTAGCCAATCCCTAATGATACACTAAGGAATAGCTGGGGGGGGGGGGGCATATTTTGTTTATTTTTAGATGATAGAAAGGTATGAAGAATACAACTCCAAACTTGCTTGAAAGCCATTTGCTATCTGACTTGCTGAAAGGGAACTGGAGCTTAGATTCCTACTTCATTTCAAGCAAAATCGCAAGAAATTTCAAACTAATTCATGTATTACTTTTCAGTTTAATGTGCGCTGCTCTTGTGAGTAGTCTAGTTAAATGCTCAAAAAATTAAGAGCTGACGCTCTGTGATAATACAAGCACTTTTCTAAATTTCAGGCCACTGTACAATTCTTTGAGCAGGCATAAACAATCCCGTAATTGCACTTCGATGTAACTTTGATCAGAACGCTTGATTTGGAAGATAGCTGAATTAACAGGCCAAAGTTTATTAAACTGCTTGGAACTTTCCAGTAACACACACGCTCCCGCGACTGTCGCTGGCACCGTATGGCCCGTTGGTCAGAAAGGAAAGCGCGTTGGGAGACGCCCACGGTTGCCGTTGCCGGTTTGTGTGCACACACACCCACGCGTGTGCGGCGTTTCGTGTGGGTGGTTTCCACAGCCTGGTCTGCGGGTCAGTGCCCTGCCTGCACCCGCGGGGACGGTGCGGGCGCCGCAGAGAGCTACGGCACTGCCGGCCACCGCCGGCTCCCGCGCCCGCTGCCGGCACCGCGGCTCCTTCCTAACTGCCCCCGGCGACAGGGGACGCGGCCCCGGTTCCCACGCAAGCCTTGTCACTGCCTCGTCACACAGCAACAGCAACGATGACGTAATAAAACCAAGTTCTGTCTTACATGTCATCTGGAGGTGAAAAACCGATTAAACTCAAAGCAGGTTTGAGTTTAATAAGAAATAAAATAGCCCAGCCTGGTGCAGAACCCGTCAGAAGTTACAGCTTTCCAGGAGATGCTTTATTCTTCCCAGGAAGAACATAAACCACACACAACCCCCCATTTTAACTGATCAGCTCTTGAAAGGTATCACATCTGGCATTCAGGGTTTGATGTTGGAAATCATACAATCTAACCCTGCTTGGTTTACTTTTTATAATTTTTTTTCCTTTAAATTATATTTAAATCAGCTATTAAATCATCATCTACATGTAACCTACTTTTTGAGAAGTCGGACGAAAAGAGAACATGGCTAAGACCTTACTGACAACCCTTGATCGTGATTGCCACCACATTTAAGAGTCACCTCTCTGAAGGCTCGGACCGAGCGATGCCGGGAGCTCTGCCAAGCTCCGTGCTTTGGAATCGAGATGCGGACAAACAGGCAGGAACCGACACTGCGCAGAGGGAAAACTCGGGTCCTTGTCAGCAGCTCTATGAAGACAAACGCGTACACATGCCAAAACTGCTTATTTTTATCCACAGCAATTACACTTCACATAAACATTTCTCAGCTGTTGTATTTTCCCTGAGGATTAGCATCTGGAAAAAATAAATATATAGGTCAAAGTGAGTCCTGCTGTAATTCCACTGAGCTTGTGAAACTCCCCCGCGTAGGGAGGAATTGCCTCAGCTTCAGGACTGAGGTTTTTCAATACTCAGAGCTGGTTTTTCCACAAGTGGACATCTTACACTGTGGAAAACCACCGGTCTGCTGCCTGTGCTTTCAAGGCCATTATCATATAAAAACAAAAGGAAATCATACCCTCATCTGAAAAGTCTCATTGTCCCCAATCCGAGATTACTGCATGTTACGGCGCGAGAGGAAAACCAACCGCTTTGGGGGTTTGTGTTCCTTGTGCTTTGGAAAGCATTCTCCACAGTCACCCTCTCCGTCTTCCACGAGGGGAGCATGGCAGCAAGGACAAAGCACCCCAAAACTTACTGACGAGGAAGGGGGCCCCCGGCTGCGCCTGACCCCGCTTTTAGCAGCTCATTTATCTGAACGGGCAGTAGCTCGGACGGAGGCCCCCTCCAGCGAAGCCTCCGTCAGCCGGAGACGCCGACAGGCAGTGGGCGAGGGGGGCTGTCCAGGGCTCCGGTCCGGACCGCGCGGCTCGCGAGGAGCCAGGCCGAGGACGGCGGAAGCGTCAGGAGGATTTCACAGAACTGCAGCCAGGGAAACATTCAGTCAGGGAGAAAGCGGCTGTATTGCATTTTAGACTTTCTTCACGCGTTTTATCTCGGACTGCGTGCACACGGTGCTTCCGGAAAACACACGAAGAACTTTGTGGTCAAGTGCCCCCGGAACTGTCTGGTTTGTTCTTCTAGCTGGAGGCTGTTCTGAAGACTTGAGATGTTGTAACCTAAACACACGAATGGAGACATTCCCAGCCCCCCTTCCGCAGTGAGATGGGTACGAAGGGACTCTTCAGCACGTCGCAGGCTGGGCGCACCAGCGAAACCAAGCACGGCTGCAATCCCCCCCAGGCAAGATCTAACCGTGAGCTCCGACCGGCCTCTGGAGCCCCTCAGCACTCGCTGCAGCGCCCGAAAGCACCCTGGGGCTGGCACGGGTTTTATCCAACCCATTTACTCGGCCAGAACAGGAAGTCCAAAATCGGAGAAAGTCTCGCACAATTTGGCTCAGAAGCTGGAGCGCTCCCCAGGACCTGTTAAAGCAAAGGCGATGAAGGAGGATAGAGATTTGCCCTTTCCTGGCTTGCTTTCACATTGTTTGAGGAGCTGGAAGAGCAGACCCTCCTGGTCAGGGGTGTTTGAGGGCGGCAGTATTATTTCCTCTTCTTCAAACCAAGGCCAAGGAGTCAGAAAGACTAAAATAAGGTCCCCTCTGCAAATTTAGACCTACTATTAAGCAATTACAGATTGTTGCCCCATAATCGGATGACCATTCAGAACGTATTTAGGACGCTTTAGAGCCATCTCAAATCTAATTTGCACCAGTGCAGCCCCAGGGAGGCTAATCCTAAGGACGAAGATACGGTTCTGCATGAGGTTGGAGCACAGTTACAAGAGACACTTGCCCTACACCACGGCTGCTGATAATGGACTTGGGCTTAACAGGCAGCCAATGCAACAGCCACGAAAGACACCAACTCCGTGTTAAAGTGAAAACCCACAATCCTGCAACAGTGAAAGAAAACGCTCCTGCTCGCTGAGCACTGCTGTGCTGAAGGCTACGGTCCGAGCAAGCGAGCCGACAGGAGGAGTTCCTGGGGAAACGAGTTACCTGGACACATACGCTCCTTGCAGGCTGCCTCCCAAAGCAGGTCTGAGAGGGGAAGCAGCAAGGCAGCCCATCAAAAGCTGGCAGAGGTCACGCTTGACCAATGCCACGAGCGTACTGCGCGCGCGAGCACACACACAAAAAAAACCCCAAAAAAACCAAAACAAAAAAAAATCGTCTCCTCCCTTCTGCTGGCTGTACAGACCTAACCGGAGGTCTGCACCGCAAAGAAAGGCTGACACGGGGGCGGCTCTGGACATCCACAGTGGCTTTTGGACACTGTCCAGAGGTGTGACGTTTAGGAGACATCCGGGGAAAACATGCACACTCGCCTCCACCAGAAAAATCGTAAAAGAGGTGGCTCCCACGGACTTCTGGAAGTTATACCCACCATGTTTTAATGTAAATGCCACAAAAGGCAAAATCCCAAACTCATGCACTTCGGAGCCAACAGCCCGGGTGTTTGTGCTTGCAGCAAAGCTAGAAACCTCTCTCCTGGCTCCTGAGACCCTCCTTTCAATATATTTTATGGTGGAGAAAAGAGCAGTCTCAAAACACTTGTAGCCACCCAGAAAGATGTCTGCAACACTCACTCCCCTGCTCCCCCCAAACCTCCTTCTTTGACCTTGTTTTCGGAGTCCGGTTACGCTGCTGCAGCCCCCGTCCTACATCAGGCACAGGCTGGAGTCAAACCAGCTCCCAGTTTAACATACGTAAGAGGTGGGAACTGCAGCGCCGTTACCTACGCATGGCGTGCAGCCCCACAGGTTATCTACCTATGTTTGCAATGGCTGTGTAACATGACTGGAATGAAGCAGAAGCCAGGGATGTAATATATACAAAAACAGCATGGAAAGACACAAGGACTGCGCTGTCGGTAAGTATTGCCGGTGAACTACAGACAGGGTATAATACCACTGCCTTTCCAGGCTGCGGCATATGGTTCTGTGCAGCTTAGCTAGAGACCATTTTTTGGTAGGCAAGATTACAGTGGTATTAACAAGTTTTATATATATACATAGCTTAATTTCTACATGCTGTAGTGTTGTTATCCCGATAATTAGCTTTTTGTAGTTTTCAGGCTCGTTCTGTCAGTAGATTCCTATGAAACCACAAAAATTAACAGTTTTTAAGAAGTGCTCTAGTTTCCCTTTCTCTAACACTTCCAAGGAAGCTCAATACACAGGTTCCAAGAGAGAGGAAAAATTCAAGGAGTAGTGCTTCAGCTGCAAAGGCTCATAAACCAAAATAAACTTGTTTGCACTTGTCTATCCATATGCACTTTATGTATCACATTCCCAGTTACTCTGAATGTCCTTTTTTCAAGATTGCACAATTAAGTCTTTTCTAAGTTTCTTTATAGTCATAGTTACAGTAAGTTTAGTGCTTAATTTCATACACTACTGCCCTTCCCTTAGTCTCTTTCCCTATATATATGTACATATGACATATATATATTGCCATATCTCTATTAGCCACAGAGCCACCGAGAACGCCCTCTGCTCCGTAGCTCTCCCCGGGGCCAGCCCCGCACCAAACTCACCAGATGCATCAGGGCCCTTAAGGTAGCCGTGATGAGCATCACCTTCCAGGGCTCCTCTAAATCCTCGGGGACAGGGGTGTAGACGTAGTAAGCGAGGAGGGCAGAGGCGAGGAAGAGGCACAGCAGCTTGGCTCCCATGTCGACAGGCAGCCTCTCCTCCCAGACTCGCGGGGCAACGCGCGCGCACTGACTCTTAACAGCCGCAAGCCAGCACGCGCGCCGGGCAAAGTTAATCCCGTGTTTTGTTTGGGTCCTGGCCAGGAGGAGATTCTTCGTCGGATCACCCGGGACAGAGGTTACTCTGCCACGCAGCTCCTGAGAAAACACGTTTCTTCAGCAAGGCGTTCAGCCCCCCGGAGCCAGCCGAGCCAGCACTTCAACCCCGGATTAAACATCGAGGCTCCTACACCCCCATCACACCCTGTCCTGCATTTGGCAACAACAGGCAGCCGGAGGGCTCAAGAGGAACACGGAACAGTTAACAAGAGGAACAGTTAAAAAATAAGGAACAGAATGTGACCGAGGGCTGCCGCAAAGTGACACTCAAAAGCAAAAAGATGTATTGAATATTCAGGTGTTATTAGCTGCTGCTTCATAATGCAGCCATTCAAACGCAGCCCAGCTTACAGAGAGACCCAAGGGGATCAGACGGCAGCAGCATGTCACCCGCTGTCGTTCCTCGCAATAGCAAGCGCCTCCTGCTTTGGCAAAGCGCACCCTTCGTCTTGTACTAACGCACCAAACCAGTTGTGCAATGATAGGCTTGGCAGAAAAATAATCTCTTACAGGGCTTGCAGTTAATATTTGAAAGATTAGGTTTAGTTGCCACTGTTCTCGGGATTAAGAGATTTCTATGCATCCCCCAGACGCAACCACTCCTGCACGGGGTGGACTCAGAAATAGGCAATAATTCCACTAAGGAAACACTAGAAGCACACGCACACAGAAGGAGGGGTACAAGCAGCTGCAGCACCAAGAGCCCTCCTTCAGAGAGAAACTGAAAAGGTAAAAAGCTCCACTAAAATTTGAGTTACTTCTTTTGCTGAAGTTTTACCAAGTGCAAAGAAGCACCGATGCTTGTTGTCTCACACTGAGCAGCCCTTGGGGCTGGAGCACCCTTTGGAGGGCCAGAGAGCGCGGAAGACAAAGCTGAGCTGTGTGTCACCAGCCCAAGTGCAGAGAAGGAGGCGGCTTTAGTCAATCTGTCAAACGTTTTCTTTACTTAAGTTCATAGAATCGTAGAATCGTTTAGGTTGGAAGAGACCTCCAAGATCACCGAGTCCAACTGTTAACCCAGCACTGCCAAGGCCACCACTAACCCACGTCCCCAAGCGCCACATCTACAAGTCCCTTCAATCCCCCCAGGGATGGGGACTCCACCACTGCCCTGGGCAGCCTGTGCCAGGGCCTGACAGCCCTTTCGGGGAAGAAATGGTTCCCAATATCCAACCTAAACCTCCCCTGGCGCAACTTGAGGCCATTTCCCCTTGTCCTGTCGCCTGTTCCTTGGGAGAAGAGACCGACCCCCCCTGGCTCCAACCTCCTTTCAGGGAGTTGCAGAGAGCGAGAAGGTCTCCCCTCAGCCTCCTTTTCTCCAGGCCAAACCCCCCCAGGTCCCTCAGCCGCTCCTCACAGCACTTGTGCTCCAGACCCTTCCCCAGCTCCGTTGCCCGTCTCTGGACACGCTCCAGCCCCTCAGTGTCTGTCTTGGAGTGAGGGGCCCAGAACTGACCCCAGCACTCGAGGTGCGGCCTCACCAGTACAGGAGGACAATCACTTGCCTAAAGTTCTGGGCATCTCCAAAATATTATGTTGTTTTAAAAATCCAGCTGTGCTATCCCTCCTCAGCCTGGGACAGGACACGCTGCTCTCCCTCGTTGGTCCTTCTGCAGCACAACAGCCCGGTCAAAGCCTGACGTTCTTGACACCACTCCAAAAAACCAAGAGGACACACACCTCTGCGGTCACTCTGCCTGTCCCGGAGGCCAGTGCCAGGGGCTGGGGAGAGGAGCGGGGGAATCCGGCCCAACAGAGGCGAGGTTGCCGCCGGCCCGCGCCCTGGGTCCAGGCAGCAGCAAGGCTGAGCCCGCGTTCCCAGCAGGCCCACACACGCCAACACGTGTGTACACGCAGGGCTGGACACGCAGCTCAGCAAACCCCATCTGCTCTTTCCTACAGCTCAGATCAGCCATTTCTCAGGGGCTAACTTGGGAGGCTGAGAGGCAAAACGCAGATAAAGGAGCCAGATTTCGGACAACAGGGGAAGACAAGGCACAGCGTGGTGAAGAGGAAGGGAGGATGAAGCCCCGTCCTCCCTCTGTCCCTCCCCAGGAGCGACACGAGCTCTCAGGACAGCTTGCTCTGCGTGACCACCGCTCGCTGTTTCAGCACTGGCAAACAGCACAGAGGAAGATGTGGCCAGACCTGGAACTACCACAAAACTGGTCTTTTGTTTTGTTGCACTTAAGGAACATTTGGCCCTTTTCTTCCACACCAGTCTCCAGCTGAAGCACGGCCGTGCAGTTACAGCACGTACTACACACCGTCCTTGCCCCAAGCCCACCTTTGGCTTAGGCCAGAGCTCCCAGTGCGTAGCCTTCAGATACCAACATCTCCTAATCTCCTGGCAGAGCCAGCCCTCCTGCCTTCCCGTGAGCCGCCACAGCAACCTGCCCTAATTCACGGTGATACCGGATAAAGAGAACAAACCAAATTTACCATTTACCCAAGGCAATCCTAGAGCACCAACTTCAGTATGGACGTGCCCGTACCATGCCAGTGGTGTTAGAGCCCTTTCAGCAGAAGGGACCAGCTGAGACAGCACAAGGCCCCTCTCAGAGAGGGGGACGGGGTGCCAAATGAAACACATGAACATTAAAATCCAGATCAATTCCATGCAGCAATAACCCTCCGTGTTACACCCCAATGTCTAGCCCGCACACTGCTGCTGCTTCTCAGAGCCCTGCACCAGCACCCACCCCTGCTAGTGGGTGTTGCATCATGTACTCTCCCGCTACTCGCTGCTTTCCAAAGCAAACCAACCTCCCTTTGCGGCTCTTCCTGCATACAGCGCACCAACAAGCGTCATGCAGCATGCCCTCCTTCCTATCCCCTGCGTTTTTATATATTCCGAGCTACTGGTGTCTCAGAAAATAAGGAAAGAAAAAAATTAATGTAAATGTAAGTGGACTAAAGGCCAGGGCTAAAACTGCAACGGAAAGAAGAGCAGTCGGAGCACAGCCCCGCAGCCGCCTGCGTGCCCCCCGTGACGCAGACGGTCGGGATTGCCTCTCGCTGCACACTGCCCGGCTACAGGACGACTTGCATGAACTAGCTCGGACACTGACCTGCCACCTCCATGAATCAGCCCTGCTAAAAGTATTGCGACATCAGATGGAATTTTCAGGCTGTGGTTTGGAAGGAAGAAATACGTGGGTTTATAACTTACATGTGCTCGTAACAGCAATCCCTCTTCACACCTTCCACTCCTGTTGCATTTCCACTTACTGTGCTCTCCCAGCACTGCGGTGAAAGCATCGTCCGGGCTAACCAAGTTCTGCTCAGACAGACCCCCAGGAAACTGCTGGTTTCAGGAAAACGCACCAGGAAATAAACCTCTTCAAAGCAGAAAGCGTTTGCAAGGCTGTCCAGCAAAAAGGTATTGTCTAGCCTAAATGGGAAATAATTGAGTACAACCCGGTTGTGACTCGGCCCTCAAAAATGATATAGTCCAAAATACAAGACCTAAACAAATGATTGACCAAAACCTATAGTACAATCCTCTTATCTGCATTTGAGGCTGCTGTTGCCAACAGGATCTATTTCTAGAGGAAAAAATGAGCGATTTGGGTAAAATTATTAGTATCTGACTTATTGCAAAATAATTCTATCTCCTTGTTTGTTCACGTAGGCTCAGCAGCTGTACTGGGCTCCTCAGGGCGAGGGCGCAGCCCAAAGCAGGGGCACAGAAGCGCCTTATGTCACACTCCGGACAGAAAGGTGACTCTCAATGGGGAGTTTTTGTCAGTGAAACGCAAGAGCGCTAGAAGCTTGCTATGTTTCTGTATCAATCGTTACCTTTATTTCACGTCTATGATTTTAATTCTCTGCTTCTGGAATACCAAACGTCAGCACCCCCCGGGCTGCCGGGGTGGCCCCGCTGTTAAAGATAGACACTAATTTGATCCTGCGATGACTCCAGCATTTTTATACATCTGCGCTGAGAAGGGTCACGTCTTCCCTGGGGTATGGAGTAACAGCTTACCGAAATAGTGGCCAAGGGCTGGAAGAGGCAGGTTCATCACGCTCCGGTTACCCGCCTGGGTGGCAGGGGGTCAGGGCACGCCACCGCCCCGCGCCTGCCGGAGAGGACATGCCGGGTCGGGGACAGCCGGCCGATCCCCCCGCGCAGGGCTCCAGGGCGTCAAGGATGGAGACACGGGCCTTGAAAGGGGACACGGGGAAAAAATAGCTGCAGCCCCCGGGACAGGCAGCTTGGCAGGGCAGAAACTTGTCCCTGGCTTCGGCAGGAGGAGGCCAGATGTCCCAGGCACCGCTGCCAGCTGCTGCTCGTGGCCGTAGCCATCGCACCAGGACAAAAGGAAAAGCAGAAATGCTCTAGTTACACTACAAAAAGGGATTTTTTCATTCTACTATTTTTAGAAATAACCGAAGAGCCACCGGGAGGCAGTACAGCCCTGCCCAAGTTTCCCTTTCTGTACCCACCAGCATCCACAGCCCAGGGAGAAACACCAGTTCCGTAAGTCCTTCTGTCTCAGCAGGGCGAGGATCAGCCGTGACCGTCACCCAGAGACTCCGAGAACGAGGGGAAGGACAAGAAGCAACACTGGAGTTAGTAAACACTGCCCATGTTTGCCTTGTAGTAAGAAGCAAAAATTTCCTCTTCTGGCCTGTAATGCCTCTAACCGACATCCAGTAAGCAATCAGTATTAGAACAGTGCGGGGCTGAAAATACCCTTTGAAAGGCAGCACCACCACACCATCCAACACAAGAGCATGCAGTAGAGAGCAGCTATTTAGGAACTAGCTTAACAATGCAAAACATTAAAGCAAACGAAAGAAAATCCACAACCAAACCTAGATATACAGTTGTTAACATTAATAAATTAAGCAATGGATATTTTGTGGTTTATCAAGCCACCAGTGCTGAACTGCTGCATTTTGTTGTGCAACAAACAAGCGTTTCAATAGCAAGTTGTCCTGAGTCTCTGGTGGCTCCAATGGCTACCAACAAGTTCAAGAGCTTCGTGGTACCATATTGCTTGTCCCACCACAATCAAATTGTCTTCCAGTCTGTCCTCAGTCAGCTAAAGGGGCTGTGGTTCGTGTCCTTCACTGTAGGGGATTAAGACTTCATAGCAGCAGAGGCAAAGGAGGATTTCATTGCCCAAAGGCGAGGACAAACCCTTCGCATGCCAAACTTCAGCAAACCCAGCTGTGCCCATCCTCCCCACCCCACCTTTTGGGGACACGCCGTAAACCAGGTTTCCCACGGCCAGGGCACAGGTACCTCAGGCCGCGAGGACGTGGATCTTCGCCTTCCCAGCAACTGCCGTGAAGAGCTGGTTGCTTTGCCGGGGCAGCTCAGCGCCAGCCAGGCAGCGAGCGCTGGGGAGGGCTCAGGAGGGAGGGGAGCACGGCCCCGGCGAGGGAGGGAGGGAGGGGAAGCCCCTAACCCCCCCCAGCGTCGGGGTTAGGTTCCCCAGTCAGAACTGTCCCTGACCAGCAGAGAGCTGGAAGCGGGGTGGGACAGAGATGAGCAAACACTGAATCCAAGTTTAGAGAGAGAACAAATTGGCTTGCTTATTTTTTATTTCCTTTTTCTGCCCCAAAAGACTCTTGGATACCTCTGCCCCTTCTCTACAAAACAGGTTTGAAAATTCCAGTTTAGTGCTGAAGGTACATGCTGGGATTCACTGGGAATTAAACAGCTTTTGGTTTACTAGTCAGAAGCTAATACTGTATTTCATATCACTTAAGCTTCAGTCAGTTATTTCTACTTTTATTTCTTCATTATTATCCATACTTTTTAACGATGCTTATAGAGCTGGAAATGGGCCTGTTTTTATAAAACAAAGAGATGGCATTCACAAGACGTTTTATATAAGAGAATCTGGATATTGTTTTTCCATCTGTTGTTTATTACCGAGTTGTAAGTTGTATAAATGGAAACAAATGTCTTATTTGAGAATACATTCATAATCCAAACTGAAAAAAGCAATTCACTGAAACTTAAATAAGCTGAAATTTAACACATGCAGTATTTCTGAATACATGGCAAAGCAGCAATTCCAGAAATATGCTAGGTTCGTAAAAGCATTAAAATAGCCAATAAAACATTTTCCAACTCAGTCTAAAAAGCATATTATCATCACAGTAAGATAACAGAAGATTTCAAGTAAGTCAGGGTTTTGTTTTGCTGTTTTAAAAATGAAATATTGTTTTCAAACATATTACTTGTTACTGTTTGGAAGAAAGGTAGCAATATTTTTGTCTTTTTATTGTTCCGAAAATACTGATTTCCAACTTGGTTTTCATTTCTGCCACTGACTTGAAAAAGTCACTGTTTTTCCAGTCCTAGTAAGAGCGTGCAGTCATCATGAACACTGAAGAGGGATATTAAACAATCAAGTTATTTACCTGAATTCCTCCTTTACCGCCTCCTTAATTACCTGAATTCTGATGGTTTTTCCATGAACAGAAGTAAACCCATTTTGGGTGCATTTCTATATAATAATGTTAAGAGATTATAAAGGCAAAGTCCACAACTGGTATAGACACAGCGGAAGGCGAGCAGTGACCGCACAGTACGCCCGCGTTGGATCCAACCCCGACGGGAACGAGAGCGCGCCCAGCTGAACGCGATGGCGCTCGCCGGAGGTCCCCGACCGGCTTCCACGCCAGCGGCTCGGCACGGAGCTGAAGACTGCGGCACGCCTCCAGCTGCACCAAAACACCCCCAGCGAGGGCAGCTTCGCACGCCCCACGACGAGGCCTCTAAGCGTTGACCACTGTCCCCCCACCACGCAGAGAAGAGACCCACAGAGGAATGTTCTGTGTGTCTCCGTTTCTTCCTGCACAGGTCGCAGGAGGCCTGCCCGAGGAGGGCGGCCCACAGCGACTCACGCACACCACCCGCGGAGGCCAGCAACGGCCAGAAGCCGTCCGCCTCCCCACCTCCCGTACCCCGCGCTCCTCCCACTCCGTGCAGCCTCGCCCCGGCATTCCGTAAGGAAGAGTCCCTCTGCCTTGGAGGTGACACGGAGAAGGACCGTGATGGCCCTTTAGCTCATTCCCCTGATAAAATGAGTGAAATAGAAGTCTGAACGTGAGGAAAAACGTCTTTGCTGTGAGGTGCCAGAGCCCTGGCACAGGCTGCCCAGGGAGGGTGTGGAGTCTCCTTCTCTGGAGAGATTCCAACCCGCCTGGACACGGCCCTGTGCAGCCTGCGCTGGGTGACCCTGCTCTGGCAGGGGCTGGGCTGGGTGGGCTCCAGAGGGCCCTTCTGACCCCCACTGTTCTGTCATTCTGTATTATCAAATCCATGTGCTTCTGACTCTGCAAACTAAATGCAGAAGAAACATGCCTGCCAGCAGCGGCGACGGCTCCACAGCTCCCGCTCACAGCCAGGCAGGCACGCCGCGGGTTTGTGCGGAGTTCAGAGCACGGCGCCCGCAGGGTAGTGCACCATCACGGGTGCTCTGCTCTGTGTCTTTGACGAGCGTGATGGATAAGGACCGACTTCTGTGCCAACTTTCCCATTAGTGTAAGGCTGCCTAAAGCCAGCACAGCTGTGAAAAACCTGCTCTGAAAAATCTATACTCAAGCAGCTGAAACACAAACCTGCTTCATTCTACTGCTCTCAGTTCCTGAAATCTCTGCTTTGGTAGCAGAGGTGCCATGGAAGGCAGGGGAGGAGCACGGTTTGGTGGCACCTGAGCCTGGCCACAGGGACGTACTACTGCTGCTCCTCATCGGAAAAACCGCACGCAGGACATCACTACCTGGGCAAGTCATTACGCTTGTGACTCCAGGTACTTTTCCCGCGTAAATGCAGCATGTGTAACTACCCGCTGCCAGGACACCACTCCGTACAAGTCTGTTCAGTGTAAAGGCTTGAATGTGAAATTTAAGACTACTCAAAGGAAGCAAGCTGCTCTTGGCGAAGAAGAGAATGGGAGCCAAACATGAGTACTTCCCCAACAAAACAGCCTTGCTGTGACGGAGCTAAGACTGTCAGCACAGATTAGATTGATCAAGGCATTACTACCTTCCGTCCTGGACTTTGTAAAAATAAAGACAGTACATAGCCATAGTGCCAAAAAACCTTCAACTCTTTGACTTACTTATTTCTGTGCATCACACAAAGTATCACAGAAAGACAGATACTTGAAAATACAGCACAAGTTGTCTGTGGTAACACTTCAGCATTCCTAGCATTCGCAGCGGTTAGTGCACGAAGTCCAAGCTGAGACCGAACACCTTCGGTTCAACAGCCTGTGCGTCTGGCAACAGCTGTACGGAGTCCAACGGCCTTCAGCTCCAGTTAAAGTTCCCGATTGTGAAAACTTTCACTGGGGAGAGGCAGCCGCCAGCCCAGTTCTCTGCTTGGCGGCACTCAGAGAAAAGGTTATGTACACTTACACAATTGCCGTCAGCAGCTGAAAAAGGATATAGAATCACAGAATTGTTTAGGCTGGAAGAGACGAGACCTTTAAGATCAAGTCCAACCATTAACCCAGCACTGCCAAGGCCACCACTAACCCATGTCCCTACGTGCTGCGTATATGCGCGCTTCCTCTTGCCCCTGTGAACCCTTCACTCCCAAGATTTGTACTTTACACTATTTTTGACAGGTATAAAATCAACTGTACATACAATTTAAAATAAATAGTAATTAATTTATTCCACTGCTGTCTACAGCCTGCTCTGGGTGACCCTGCTCTAGCAGGGGGTCGGACTAGACGACCTCCAGAGGTCCCTTCCAGCCCCTGCCGTTCTGCGATTCTATAGCATCCAGTAACAGATAAAGATGTCTCCCATCAGAGACTTGGTAATGTACACTCGCTAGTCCGCATCGATTAATGCAGCCTGCTGAGCTACGTGAGCAGAATAAAACAGGAGGCACACTCAAAGACTACAGATCATAAATCAGAACAAAAATGAGTTCCATGACTGCTGCCCATACGCCTGCTTTGGAATGAGGAGCACTGCAGCTTAAGAAACCAAGGAGAGCCTAGAGGCGTTCCTGGAGCAGTCCCGACTCCCTGCCCCAGACCCACGCACCAGTCACCAGGAATTCAGTGTCAAGTCCGCCCGGGAGCCGAGGCTTAGGAGGCAATGTGCAAATTCCCCTAAAGAGCTCTCCAGCTTGCACTTCAACGTCCCCGCAGTATCTTGGCTTGCATCTGCTTTGAATTGACTGACTCAATCAGAAATTTAAAACTACAGAGCTCCGAAAACAGCGACTTCAGAGCATGAGCTGCCTGGTCAAAGGAAGGGGAATATTAAAGAGTTCAGATAACTAACACTTTCTTGGCTACTATTCTAGAATTATTTTGTATTACACACAAACTAAGAGAAGGCACATGGTCTGTTGTCCAAATTACAACTTGATTCATAAACAAAGCCAATAAAATAAATGGAACATGAAACAAACCATATTGAAAGCATCAGTCCTTGAGCCTCAGCCCTAGACATTGTGTTCCCCATATTAATGCTCAGGTTTTAGTTCCCGTTTTATTCTGACAGGAATGTTTGCAGACGGCCTATTTTGTGATACCACAACTGTGACCGCACTATTTGCCAGCCCTCGCAGCACGTTGCCTACCCTGGCTGCACCTAACTGTGTTTCAGGTAAGCATGAAAAGCCCATGAACTCTTGAACCGAAGATAACACGGAAGGAATTGTTTTTAAGATATCTTTTGAAGACACTGCTTTACTAGATAGCATTTCTCAGTCTAAAATTCATTACGTTACTTGTGCTGAATGAGTACGGTGCCTTAGGGAAAGTGTTGATGTTTGGGGGACGGAGCGCAGTGTAAACGATTAGGCATATTAAGCAGCTTACGCCACATTTGCTTCGGATTTAGCCCCCCAATGCCTGTGCAGCTGACCTGTACTGACTATCAAGTATTCATTAGCCAGAAGACCGCTGTTTTCTGAGCTACTCAATGACACCGCACGACAGACTGTCTGCAAAGTCATTACATTAGTTTAATAATTTAGTGAACCTATTGCTAAAAACATATACCCAAAAATATTCTCAAAGGAGAATATACCAAACCCCTAATCACCGCTGGGAAAACACCTTAACCAGGGATCCTTTCTGAAGGTTGAGTGCTTTCCCCGATTGCCTCAGAGGCTCCAATAACCCCACGATCCGCGCAACTATTCCCTACCTGAATCTTCACAGCATTTGGTAACAGACGAACAAGGCCACAGCAACATTCCTATAAACATCCAGGAATAAAGCAGGCAAAGCCTGCACTACAGTTTGGCACTCCGAGTGCTGAAGGAAAAATAACTAGCAGAAACAGTTTTGCTGTTTGATTCATGTGATCATAGACACGATTTGCCCCTCGCTATAAGGTGTATTTCATGGTTTTCCCCCAAAGATATTTCTTATTCCTATTTCTTCCTCAAAGCTGTTTCTCCAGCACCTGCAGGAGAGGTGCCATGTGCACACCTTTCAGTACCGATCTGCAAGAGGCTGCTCCCCCTTGCGTACACAAGTCCTGCTCCACAGAACAAAGACCAAATTTTGAGCAGACCTCATTTCTAGCACTGTTTTCTCTTTCATTTTTGAAGCAGCAAATCCTGACTTTCTTAATTTATTTCTCTTGTAAATAGGAGAGAGAAAGGAAAACAATCCGGAGTGATTCTTAACAGCTGCTGAAAACACTGACACAAGATTCTGGAGACATTTCTTTAGGCAAGAGAAGGTTTAGCCCAAGTGCCACAAATACTTGGCATTTATATTTGTAAGAGAAAGGTTAAAGGAAGCTAAAAATGTTGGGCTACTAATTATTCATCACCTGAAGTCATACCCACATCGGTTGTCTGCCAGCACAGTAGGTATTCAAACTCTTTCTATGCCCAGTGGAAAAACGTAGGCTTGACTGAGGTGAGTTATTTTACAACCTTTCAGAGCGTTGTGTAATCTTGTTAATCTTTGGAACATCTTAGTGCTCCGAAGAAATGTGGGTCACGTTCAATTTGTGCCAACAGAAGGCCCATCCTATGGCAGCGTTTGAGAACAGCGTTACCATAATTACATCACGGAAGGGCTCCGAGAAAGCCTGGGTGATTTCCCTGCCTGTAAGAACTGGTTTTAGCAGCAGCTTTGTGTTACGAAGACTCAACTGCAGGCTGCTGCTAACTTTCAGTCAGAATTAAATTCAAAAGCATGAGAAATTGAGCAATAACTGCATGTCCCACAGATACCACGTGTACAACGCATCCACAGAACTGGCAAATCTAAATAATTCTTCTTCATGTTTCCACAAAGATTATCATTGTGAAATGCTATTTCCTGGAACAATCTCACCAGTGCAAGGTCCAAAAGAGCGAAGATTCAAGCAAGGTCCATTTGCTCCATCATTCAATCCACCAAAGCTGTATGAAAACAAGAAGATAATAGTGCAGAAAGCACTTGGTTGATGTTAAAAGTGAAGCCATTTAAAACCAAAGCAGAAAATATGTGACCTCAGTAATCACACTACTAGGAGGAAAAAAATGTTTTCTGTAAGTGTAATCATGTCAATATAGCATTGACGTTTACCTCATTGCTTCATTTTTATCTTATGCTAACTTGGACCTAAGAAATATACAGTGATAACTATGACAAAAATGAATGAAATAAAAAAGGGGGGAAAAGAGTAAGTCAAATGTTATTAAAAAACCCATAGTTTGAGAATTCGGAGATCTCCCTCCCACCCTCAGTAGGAGGGAGCTCATCAGCACGCGACTCCTGGCACCCGTGCCTGATGCTCGCGCTCCTCCCAGCTTCGCTCCCCTGGTCTCTGCAGCGCCGTGCCCGCACGGTCCCTGCGGCCCAGCACTGCCGCCAGCCACGGCCACCGCGCAGCCAGCCGAGCCCGGAGAAACAGCGCAGACCACGCCGGAGGCTCTTCTGGAGCCCACGTCTGTGCACCAGGCCCAGAGGACCTGGTTTGTGCGCCCAGATGTCCCGCTCTGGGGGCAACGGTGCTGTACCTCCACGCAACGCCCGTGTGCGGCGGGTACCACGGCCCCTCTGCCCAGAGCACAGCACGTCCCGCGGCACACCTCGCACCGCGGCACACAGCACACCCCGCACCGCGTCCCGTGGTGTTCCTTAAGCAGCTTCTGCTCCCAAGCTTTTTTTTTGTTAAAAAAAGTGAATTTTGTTAAACTCGCTGAGGTGCCAGCTGGGGTTGGAGCACAAGAAACCCAAATCCCCCTTGTTCTTTCACAGAAAGGAAAAGGGAAATCCATTGATTTTCCTGCGTGCAATGCATTTTTCGCTCCTTTAAAAAAAAGCGGATTTCTTACAAGTCTGAGATGGCCATTACTGAGCCATAATCACATTAGCAAACACTACCTACGTGTCTTTGAACATTCATTTTAGCATCAGATCTCCGTATCTGACACGCCAAAAAGATAGACCAGATGAGGTTTTACTGCAGTATATTTCATGTGTAAATTTCAGCTCAAGCGTAAACCCAACGGTATCAAACGTTATCTAGAAATGCAAGTGTAAGGCAATGGCACAGGAGTTTCCAGCTTTGGATGCTGTCGTACTTTCCAACGTAATCATAACCACGGAGTGCTTTAGGGATTTGTGAGCTGGAATTTGCCCCAAGATGCAGTCGGGACCATCCCAGGGCTCCTTGTAAGAATGGGAGAATGGCGAGTGTTCGCGCCACGGTGGTTTTGTCATTGTGGTTATTTTAAAGGCAACTTCTGACCTGCAACAATTTCCCACAGACTAAACATTAGGCTTCAGAGCCCTTCCTTCACATTTCATTACTTTCAGAGCTGCAAGTATTGAAACTGAATGTAACGACAAGAATTTTCACTACAAAACCAATATACTTAATAGGAATATTAAATCCTCTGTAAAGTTTAAAAAAATAAAGACATTCAGATATTCCTTCTGTAAATCCTTATAAATGGGATTTTTGTTCTTACTTTATTCCTATTTTACTGCTGGCTGAACATAAGGAATTTGAAGAGAGTCACAGCATGCATTAATTTGCTGTCCCTTTTGTAGGCAACCTGCCTTTTCCAAGGGTTAACCAGGATTCTCTCTCTCCCCACTACTTCCCCGGTCTGTCTGCAGGCCAGAAAGGCGGCCAGAGTAACGCATCTGTGTTCCACGGGAAACGTTACCCATTCTCAGCAAGTTAGTGCTTGGAGTGAATACACACGGGGCTCAGCCTCCGAACTGTTCTAACAAATGTTGCAATATCAAATACTGTTAATAAGCATTAAGGACCTGGATTTGCAATAACTGTTCACTAGCGTTTATTAATTGAGGGTTCATTACAGAGAAATTTGTTATGCTTTAAAAAACCTGAAGCGCCCAGCTGGTTGCAGTGCTGCCGCAGAATTCCTGCTCCGTCTCCAGCAAAGGACTCGAGAGTCTCCAGCCGAAGCTGAAGTGACTTCAGTGCATTTGGAATTGCAATAATGCAGCTGAGCCCACGCGGCTCATCATCGCTGTGGCTTTCGGCAGAGCCAGTACTTCTCACTGGACGTTCTGAAGGGAAAACTATCTACAACTGTAATTCGCTAAAACCTTTCAAAATCATTTCTGACTCCAATAATAATAGTGCAAGCTAAGCAAATAACTCTCAAACCACTACTCTGAATGTTAAATAGGCTCCAAGACTCTGCATTGTGCCTATAGGAAAATGAAGGCCGGAACGCGAAGCGACCTGCTGCTTTGCACAGACCAAGGGAAAAAGGCGAACCTGAAGGTCGGTCCCTGCACACTGCCCGGCAGTTCCCATTCTCAGCTCAGGCCGCTTTGTGGCACGTTAACAAGACTGAAAATACTGCTAGGATTTGACCAAGGACTGGCCAAAAAGGATTAACCAAAAACTACACAGAAATAGTCTCAGAACGTGAAAGGTATCAAAGATTAAAGATCCACCTAGAGCCTACATAAAAGTAACCCTTATTTTTCAATAATCCCAGTGATTAGCAACCCGCTTTTCATATCTCGGCTCATTGCAGGTGAGCGTCCTTCAGCAAGCTTCTCGGAACGTTCTCATCTAAGACATAGCGTGCAATTATCCCCAAACTCTGCACCCCTTGTGCTCTCGGGGATGCAGCCGGGAACGGAGCTGTGCGTGCGCAGCAAGTGCTGCCGCCTTCCAGAGAGGCAGCCGGGCAGCCCACGCGGGCACGGGAGGTGGGCAGGCGCCGGATCCGGGGAAAAGGGGTTCCTCGGCAGCCTGCGCTAAGGACGTTAGCTTGGGGCTTCGTCCAGCTCTCACCGAAGTCGATGGAAAGCGTCCCCAGGGTGAACCACACACCCGCAACAGTTCACACGCAGCAAGAGGGTTTTTCACCCTTAGTGAGCAATACAAAACGGCCAGGTTTTAAGTCCAGTGGGACTGAATCTAAATATAGAGTAATTCTAAGTGACATAGACAGTACACCTAATTTTGAAATAAAAACTCTGTCTGCAGTTTTGTTAACTCTAATAAAATACAATTTTACAAGAAAAAGGGTATTTTTAAAATTGTAAAATGCATTACAGAAGATTTAGCTTCTACAAAACAAAACAGAAAAATCAACTGTGGAAGGAGTCTTACTTCAAGCCACAAAGAGGCAAATATAAAATTATCACAGTCTGTATTGAAATGGAAACTTTGAGTTCCTCAGAAACTTCATCCCTTCTGTAATCCTGCCACAACCAGAAACTTTTACTGTTTTTCCATAGACGGAATTCTTTCTGGCTAGAAAGATAAATTCTGGCTTTAGCTTCCTAAGCAAGTTTATCCTAGAGGTGATCACAAAAGCAAAGCTAAAATGGAGAGCGCTGCAGAGTACTTTGCTGGCAGCCACTTCCAGAAGCAAACTGGCCATTAATTACAGCAGCCTTCGGCACAACGCGGCTCCGATTTCCCACCGGCAGTGGCCTCCCCGTAGCCAGGAGGGAAATGCCACCCGGCTGGGGACTCTCCCCGTCGTACTTTTGGGTTGCTGCTGGGAGGGGAACGTCACCTCCCACCAGGCAGGGACCCCCGGCACGGCCGCAGGAGGCTGGCTCCCGCGGGGGAGCAGGGAGGAGAAGACATTCTCCGCTTCTTCAACGGGCCAACGGACCCAGGCCCTCGGCGTCCGACCCTTTTCTTATCGCCATCCTCAATACCGCTCTCGGCACCTTGTCACCAAGTGACCCACAGCAGCAGACCCGGCCGCAGGTCTCGCCCGTCCAGCCCCGGGGCTCCGCGCCCTGGAGAGCCCGTCTCCGATATCCTTCTGTGCTAGTTCCTGTAAACCAGACGCTTTCTGCATTTAGTTCCTTTGCTACTTCAATAAAAAGCGGGGAAGGCCTGAAAGTCGTCAGAGTCCGTGGATTTGACCGAGGGTGTTTTCCCAGGCTCGGCAAGCCTCCGCCCGGCCTCCCGACAGTCCCTCCAGGCACCTGCCCGCTGCGAAGGGCCCGTGTGAGCGAATGGCTCAGCAAGGTCAGCACTTTCTTTTGCCAGGTTTTCAGAAGAAATCAGAAGTGAGAACTAGATCCCAGTCAACCATCAAAGCCAAGAAAACTACTATCTCCGGGAATGAGCTAATGCGTTAGACATGTCATTCAGAGTCCCTGGCTCGGCTTGGTCTTGAAAGAAAAGTTATTTTTAAAACTACATCTGGAAATGTTACACAGGCTCCTGATGACTCCGCATTATGCCAGGCACCTACAAACAATTTAAACACAACCTGTTTGTGCGAGTGGAAAAGGGTCTCTGCTTTAGCACGTTTCCACAGGCTCAGGAGGAAACCCCCATGGGATGTTCCGGGCTCTCCTCCGCAGCGGAGCAAGGAGAGGGCAGCGAGACGTGGACAGACCCTCAAGAGATTCATTCCCATGTGGAGGATGCACTTGCCGCTCACCGACATTCTTGCGCTGGCCAGCACGGCCTTGGCTCGTGCCTCACGCTCGCTTCAGCGTGTCTGCAATGGGCTAGTAAGGGGTTTAGAATCACAGAATCATAGAATTGTTTTGGTTGGAAGAGACCTCCAAGACCGAGTCCAACCGTTAACCCAGCACTGCCAAGGCCACCACTAACCCATGTCCCCAAGTGCCACATCTACACGTCTGTTAAATCCTCCAGGGATGGGGACTCCACCACTGCCCTGGCCAGCCTGTGCCAGTGGAAGTCACGGGTGAGGGACTTCTACCCCACGTGTGTAGAATCATAGAATTGTTTAGGTTGGAAGAGACCCTTGAGATCATCAAGCCCAACCGTAAAGCTAATGCTGCCAAGCCCGGCTGGGCACGTCCGGGCGGAGGGCAGCGGCTCCGACCAGGCGGCGGGGCTGGGAGCAGGAGGAGCTGCATGCCACTGCAGCGGGGAGGGCAATGAGATGCCGACATCATCCCTCCAGGTTGTGCTCAGTACAATGTAATTTGCTGTAAAAGACAAGCCATCAGAAGGGTGGCAAAGCTCGCCGTGCCCCGTACCGAAAGCGGAGCCCGAGCGCCAGCAGCCCCAGCGCGCGGCACTGCCGCAGGGTCGCCGTGCGGCAGCCAAGTCGCCGTCCGCAGGGCTCCGGCACACATCTGCTCCCTTCTCAGCCTTCACTTTTCACAGCGGCCTCACGGGAGTGTGCACGTGCCCTGTGCAAGGAAGAAGGCAAGTGCTCCTTTTCCTTTTGTTTCCACGAGTTTTGTTTCAAGCGAGGAGCAAGCTGCACTTCCACGCTGCAGAGCGAGGGGCCTGTGTGTTTGCGGGTGCACACCCCGCACCTCCCCTTACCGGGAGAGCTTCCCGAAAGGACTGGTGCACCCAGGAGTGCCAGTGGTGCGGGAGCGCCTTGGCAAAGCCTGGGCGTCCTGCTCGGGAGGCAGACGTGACAGGAGTGAGGGGAAATACTTCTGTTAATTGTCAGAGGCTTAGAACGTGCTGTTTCACCTTCACCCGCGAGGCTATGGTTTCGCACTTTCACCAGAAGTTTAAGTTTGATCGCTGCCTGGATTGCCCTGAAGCGCTGGGGCTGAATCACGTAACTTGGATCCCCGTGCACAATGAGTATTGCTTGAGATTTGTAAATTAAATGAAGAAAAAAATCAATTGGAAGGCAGCAAAATTACATCCCAATGAAAATGTGTTTCACATTTCACCTCCACATTGCATCTCTAAATTCAAATTATTCAAAAGTTTTCAAACTGCTTCAGAATGTACATTTAACCACAGAGGTGCTCCCCACGCCTCCGCCCGCTCCACAGGCAGCTCCCAACCCAGAGCCTTTATCTGAAGCCAAAAAGCACGCCAGGGTTACGTCCCAGCCCGCGTTCCCACCTCTGCACCTACTGCTCCCGGGGGCTGTTGCACCGCAGTTGCTTTCTATTAAGATAAAAGAAACCTTTCCCTGGGCCTTTTGCCTTGCCTAACCTCCTCTTTCAAAGGGGACTGTTACCGTTTTATGGCATTAGTTGACACAGTTCTTCTGAAATTAAGCACGTAGTTATTTAAAGAGACAGATGCTCTTCCCATCCCATGCAATATAAACAAGCTATCACAGAAAAACATGCAGTAACTCCTGTCCGTCCAACTACCCCCCAGAATAACCCCTCCTCTTAGTTCCATTAACATCTAGGGCAAAATTTTTTTCCCTAGAAATCCCTTACTACTGGTATGAAATAACGGGCATGTCGGGCTATAAGCAGTGACAGAAGAAACCCAACAACACACGATTACCACGTTTTCCTCCGTTTAACAAAACCACTGTTGCTGCGTGGCGCGCTGCTGCCCTGCGAGGCACCCCGAGACCTCGCGGGAAAGGCGCACGCGGGCGGCAGACGGACAGCAGGACAGACCAGCGGGACCCTGCAGCCAGCGGCGCGCGGGGACAGGTCACTGCCCTGCCCAGGGCCGCGAACAGCGCGGGCGTGAGAGAGGGCAAAACACAATCCCAGCACCTGAAGGGGCCTACAAGAACGCTGGAGAGGGACTTTTGACAAGGGCATGGAGTGACAGGACAAGGGGTGATGGGTTCAAACAGAAATAGTTTAGATTAGCTAGAAGGAAGAAATGTTTTACGCTGAGGGCGGTGAGGCCCTGGCACAGGCTGCCTAGAAAAGCTGTGGCTGCCCCATCCCTGGAAGTTCAAGGCCAGGTTGGACGGGGCTTGGAGCAACCTGGTCTGGTGGAAGGTGTCCCTGCCCATGGCGGGGGGTTGGAACTAGACGATCTTTAAGGTCCCTTCCAACCCAAACCGTTCTGTGATTCTATGAAAATGGGTAGTCTTACACAGGAAAAAAAGTCAGACAATATTTCTGGACAGACACATTTATCTAGAAGACTTTTTTTGCTGGAAAGCAAAGCAAAACCATGGTCTTCCAGTAGCAGTCAAGAGGCACGAACAAGAAAACAGGGCATGCTATGGATTTAAAAACATCCATGTTAAAGAAACCGTGCACTGGAGGAGTGTAAAGTGTGACCCAAACTAGAGCCGTTAGCAGGAAGAGCACCATCCCGGCAAGCGTTGCACAGTTCAGATTAACTGCCATATTAAGGGACTAACAAAAGACCCAAACCCACAGGACACCGACAGGTCTACAGAACTCCTTGGATCAGCCAGCCGACTTCCCCAAAACAGCGAGATTTACCCCGGGAAATCCTGACCTGCTTGTGCCTTCAAGCACAGCTAACAAGGATTTCAACCGCACCAGATCTCCAAGCGCAGCCTGTGACTCAGGAGGAGGATCTGGTGATTTCGCTCTCATTCTTGCTTTCTGTCTGGTTTTCTAGAAAGCTCACCCTGTACCCAGAGCCACAATACCCCACGTATACACGGGGCGTACAAGGGCAGCTCAGAATGCGCTGTGAAACACACATTCTCGTGCTTATGTGAGTTTGTATCTAAGGGCTTAAAATAATACAGAAAGCTTTTAATATGGTGCTACTGTAAGGAAATAATTTTCCAAGTTTTAATCCCTATTTTTAGCTATCGGGAAGATGATGTGTATTAAAGGACCATTGATTTATTATTATTATTTGCACTTCACATGAAATTGCTCCCTGGCGTATCTGTCAATGACTTCAAACATTGTTGTAATTCTCCGTCACTGGGATCTAATTGCTGTAACCCTTGTCTCTGGCCTCCGAGGTTGAGGCAGACCCGTTTCTGGTAGATTCCTCCCTCTGAAAGCTCCCAGGCCTCCCGCCTTCAGCTATTCTGCCCAGGCTGCCTTCGGCTGGCAGCTGGAGCTTCTCTCCCAGGGCTGTCCCCTTTGAGGGCAGCAGTTGCTGCAGATGTTTGGTCTTGCTGCTTAGCCCTTAGAAACTTCTTGTCCTTTATGGATTCTTTGCAGTTCCTTCAAGAGCTCTGTACTAAGAACACCAAGCCAGAGACCTGGCAAAGCGCCCACACTTCCCCCCGTCGCCCTTAATGATTAACTTCAAGAGAAAATGCCAGCCACATTTACAGCCAAAGCAAACATTTTTCTGTTCCTGCTGTGTTTAGCGTCCTAAGGGCTGATACATGAAAAAAATACACAATGCAGAAAAACAGGAGGCCAGATAGATACTACATAAACCATGCTCTAAATTAAACTACTTCAAATTTTGACGGAGCTGCATGACACTCGCAACTTAAAAGAATTACTTCTATCCTTCCCCCCAATTAAAAAAAACATATCCAAAGCAAACAAAAACCCACAGAGGCAAGCAGAAGTCTGGACTAGAGATAAGTGCTCGCAGACAAACAGAAGGGAAAGACCCTCCCAGGTCACCAGACTCTGCTGCTGCACACAGCCTTACACCAATGTATTTCAAGACAAGACACACCATCTTCTGAACAACAACAAAAAATATCCTACCTGCCAAAACTGAGCCAAAGGGTCAGGAACTTTGAACTCCCATTCAGTGGGACACAATTCCCGTGAAAGCTCAGGTCTCTCACTGTCCTCAAGTATTAGTCCCATAAAATCATTCAGGGTCATTACTTCAGAAATGGTAGATGTCCTTAAATATCAAAGAAACGCAATTCTCTCTACGAACGATGGCAGACATGCTGTGAAAAATCAAAAATATCAACTGAGCTGTTGAATAAAGTCTAGTGACAGGGCAGCGAGGAGAGAGCAGTCGTATCTGACTGTACTCACACCGCGCCTCAGGCTTGGCAGGAAAATGCGAGGTAGAAATAGGAAATAATAATAATAACAACATCCCTTTCAATATCATTTACACTTACCAGTGATGAC
This sequence comes from Phoenicopterus ruber ruber, assembly GCA_009819775.1. Lineage (NCBI taxonomy): Eukaryota > Metazoa > Chordata > Aves > Phoenicopteriformes > Phoenicopteridae > Phoenicopterus > Phoenicopterus ruber. The sequence continues at coordinate 795,262 of CM020223.1, read as the reverse complement.
TACTGCTTCTTAGCCCCTTGCTCATCATTAAGTACTTTTTATTAGAAGTTTTTGGGCAAAGCACTTTGAACAGCCATTAAAAGCACTTGAAAAGGCTTTCAAACCCTACGAAGGTTTGTGCTAGCTGGGGGGGGGAAGCGAAGCCTGGGGAGACGTGGACACAGACCAGACCATGGATGCTGAGAAGGTCTGGGGAAGCAATACAAGTCCTCCAGCTCCTTCAGCCCATTCCTTGACCCAGTCCTCTCCGCTCCCTTCTATCTCACCCTGTGTCAATACCACCAGGCAAATTTAGAGGGAAATGGCTTTTCAAGTATGTATTAAAATACTTGTCACAAACAAGGTTGCATTAAACAGTTTTCCAATGAGAACAAGTCTTTGTTAGCAGCGCTACGACTCAAAAGTCCGAGTGCTGCAGTGCTGTTGGTGAGCTTGAGCAACGTGCCTCGAGCAAAAGGAGCACAGAACGAAGAAAGGCATTACCAATTGAGCATCAACTCAACAGGGAAAGGTCGCCTTGAGTCTAGACATATATAGCAAGAAGCATGATAAGAAATAGAGCTGATGGTTAGCCGAGAGAGATCACAGCATATTTCATGGCAGAAAGTGTTATTAAACGTAAGCGCGGTAGTCCCAGCCAAGTCCACCAGAAATAGGAAGCGTGCACAGCAGCGTCTAGAGTTACTGCAGCAGCGTACACCTCAGTGAAAGAATGCGAGAGCTGTCAGATCGCATAAAAATGTTTAATGTCTCTTCACGGAGAGCTCAGCCAGACATCAGTATTCAAGCCAAGACGGGTAAGAGCCCTGTTATGTTATTCCTAGCCATGAGAAACAGTTATCCAATACCTGAGAATGTTTTGTTGGCATATTGCAATTCTAGATTAATTACTCCCTCAAGTAGAGACACGGACATTCATGTAATAGCTTTGTATTCCCAACAGCTAATTTCCAAAACCCACAGGAGGGAAGAGAAGAGGGGCAGCAGAAAGGAGAAAAAGTACATTTTTCTTGCAAACTAAAGCAGTGAAGTCAGCAAGATTCTTTAAGTGGTAATACACGATTCTCGAAGCCAGTTGAGGAGCCACCTACATGAGGAAATTGTCCTGGCGTAACTAGAAGTGCAATACTGAAATAACGAACAGGCTGTGTGGCCACGATTTCAGCTGGAACTGCGGCACTTCTGATCTGTGCACTTGGAATAATTAAGGCAAGAATGACTTCACACAGAGTGCTCCTAAAGATTTAACAGGAAAATAAGGAATTATCACCTTTCCTGTAGACAAGCATAGAAGATCTGCATCAACACCTACAGTATTACATCATTTTTCTGTTTCTGTAGAACCTGAGTTTGACAGGTTTGAAACTACTGGTGAGACCAGGACGTGCACAAAGTGGAGTTCTGGGTTTATGCAAATCACACGCTCCTTTCCTGCAATGCCGAGAAGAACGAGCTACTGAGACGTGTGAGGAGGGGGGTTAGGGATGGAAATCCTTCCCGCAGTTGAGTCCCGTTGCCCCAGCATTGCTACAGATGGCATTTTCCCTTTGCAGCACTAACCGTGGTTGGAATGAAACGTAGTTTGGAGACTGTCAGTAGTCAAGTATTCGAAAAAAGCATTGCTAATATACCAGGATAAACTAGAGCAGTCGCCTCTCACTTCACAGCGCACAAAATGGGATCCCGTCACTAACAGGTTCACACGCTGGTTTAATGGTTGCATGCATTTTTGTAGCAATTCAGCAGTTGTTTCTCATAAGATAATTAAATACATTTAAATGAGAACATGAGGAAGAATTTTAGTAATAGACAGAAAAGAAAATTTCATTCACGTGGTTTTGGGTGAAACAGTCCACCAAGTCTTGAGAGATCCACACACAGCAGACAAACCACAGGTCTCCCCACCGCCGACGTTAAGTGGCCCGTTCCTTAACACGCGGATCTCGGTGAGTCGCTGCCGCAGGCACTCGGCACGCACAGCGGCGCACGAGCACGGCTTCAGCTCTCCCTCGAAACTTCATCAGTCGTTTCAGCGCAGGCAAGGAAGGTTACAGCCATATTTTACTACCAATTTATCTTCAGGAAACTGGTACAGGATACAAGATAGCAGTATATTACCGCTGACATCAACACAAACCGAGTTCTAGCACTTTTACAGGGCAGATGGCAGCGGAGCGCCAAGCGTTAGCTTCTCGGCAGAAAAGTCACTTACACCGTCTACTTAATAGCGTTTTTTTTCAAAAAGAAAAATATGATATAATGAGGTTTAAGGCATACACTATGTTTCCCTACCCCTCTCTCAGATGGATAGTTTTGAGCCTAGTTAATGATCTTTTAGCCAAACTAATGATTTTCAGGAACACTGAAACAACTCGATCCTGCCACAGTCCTTGCTTTTAGTCTGTAACCGACAACACCACGTTTCTTCCAGCCACGCTTGGAGGTTTCCCCACGTGCACCTATCTGCCGTGCATCCCGGCGGGTCCCTGCCTGGAGCCCGTCCCGCAGCGTCCCGTCGCCCCAGGGCCGGCGGCCGCGAGCTCAGCCCGAGGCTCGGCAGGACAGGGCCGGCGAGCAGGCGTGCACGCTACAGCAGGTCGCACAGCCTTAAGCGCGCGACCTTGCTTAGCTTTACCTTACCTCAGTCTTAGGTAAAGATACTCATAGGTATCAACTGTGAGCCATGTGTGAAAGTAAGAAGTTGTGGAAGAGCTTTATTTCCAGGCTACAGCTACAGACTGTATGTTCAATTCCAGGGAAATTTGATGTAGATACCGCAAATTGTGCTTGGATTGTACTGTAGCATCATGCTGATGGGGGGCCTAAGTACGCAGGGAAAGGAGCAAGTTATCAGAATTTATCCACCTGACCAAATCCGTTAAAGCACCAAGGAAGAGACCTGCTGATCCAAACTGTATGAGCCCAAAAGAAAGGGGAGAAGGCTATTTACTCCCTCCACTTCTCCCTCCGGCCCTTCAGTTTGGCACAAGGGATGGCTTTCCTCACGCTGACGTGTAGTGTTCAGGGTTTGTTAAAAGCCCCTGAACGCACTTTAAATGTACGTTTTCCTGTATTTATCTAGATGGGTGTTCTATACAAGACACTAGCAATCATTCTGAAAGCACAGAGGTAGATTGATCCTGGTGCACATGATAAATGTTCACCAATACACTGAAAATTTCAAAGCATTAGCGAGTATGGTTCACACACAAAGTCCCAATTATCACAAAACTGGCAGGGAAATGAAATCTTGACCTGTTTCACAAAGAAGAAAACTCTGATTTTCTTAGCTATCATTCCTCTGGCTTATCCAACAACATGCCTCAGCTGCCACCCAAAGTTGGACTGGAGCAGCTGAAGAGCGAGACAGCGATCGGTAGTACCTGCAGTAATTCTGGCAGGCACCGCTCACTCAGGGCACCCAAACCATCACCGAGACCACCCGAGCTGCTTGCAGAGATCAGTACAGGGAGGTGGTTTGAACGCCACACACGTATGTAAAGCAGGTATTTTGATCTCGGTTTACAGTCAGTATAAGTTTCAAAATCATATCATAAGCTGACGCGATTTAAGCAACGGATCTTGATATGCAATTTAAGTGCCGACTGCTGCCTACGTGGCAGTTACCACAGGAACTACAGCAAAAAACAGGAAACTACAGCAAATGCAGGCCCGAATAGTGTTAGATGGCTAGGGAGGCAGAGGGGAGGAGGCCTAAAGGAGAGAGGAGTCTTAAACTTCTCAGTGCAACGGCTTTACAAGGTTAAAAGTATGTTATGTTCGGCATTCCTGAATTCCCTGCTGGCTGTTGCTTCTGTGCAGTATTTCAGTTTTAACAAACCTACAGCTCGTAATACTGGTGAATAGAAAAATAATGAAGAAGAACAGTGTGTACATCCAGAAAGACAGTGGAAATTTCCACATTCGCTTGTCAAGCCAGTTCAGAAAGGACGTGCAGCTCAAACATTCCCTCTGCACAGGCACCCCACAGTGCCTTCAGAGCTACCAAACACTCGGCGTTTGAAGGAACAGATCTGTGAAGCTTTCAGGGCAAAAATCTTTGCAGTTGCGTATCGGATTCGGGATACTATTCCAGTAGTTGCACATGCAATCAGACATTTGCACGTTCCAGCAGTTCCTTCCAGCTACTCTCAAACTCATCCACTCTGCACATCAAACGTGTTTTCCTACTTGAGCAAAACGAGGTGTAAGACAGCAAGGTTTTGAAAGAAAGCTGAGTCTGATTCCACCTAATGAACTGAGTTTTTGAGTGAAGTGTCACCTACCCAGCAGTTCTGGGGAGCTGGTTAAATGTGTCACCCACCTTTATGCACTGCACAGAAAAAGAAATCCAGCTGTAGGAAGGTTGAGCTTAACTGGAACAAAGCCAACGGCATTTGCATGGCACGTTTGGATCCATCCTGCAGAGCAGGGATTTAACCAGAAAAATGAGCATCATGCTCAAAGAAAACCTCAAGTCTCACTTGAAGCCAGATCCTTTTTAAACGCTAAATTTCTGCACTCTATTAAAACTTATTTCACCTTTTTATAACTTTATTGCTAATAACAGCAATATGATTTTAAATACTGGTGATCCTGAAAGTTGTTAAAAATCCCGTTTATGCTTCAATAAACATTTCTCACGGAGGCTCTCCGTGGGAGGCTTGCGTGACAGCCTGCCCGTGACTTACAGCTGCATGACTCATTGGGGACCAGGTCTCCGGGGCACCTCGCCCACCGAGCTCCTTCCCCACAGCGCAGCCTGCTTTGAAGTTTCCAGCCGCAGACCTGGGGTCTTAGTCCATGTGTACTTGTTTAGCCGAGCCAATAAATCACACGGCTTCAGCCTCCCTGTTACAGAGCTGCCTCTTGTCTACAGTGATTTATTAGACCAATAGCCAAGTCACTTTACATACTTTTTTCATGAAGGTCTTTATCTTTTTTTGATTAGTCTGAAGTTTCTGAAGCAAACACTTAAAGGAGTCATTGTCTTGCTCACATTTTCCTTTGTTTAATTTCTAGGACCATTAAATTGACATCAGTTTTGTGATATATCCTGCAAAATCAATGCTATGATTTTGCAAGCACAGAATTTATATCTGGCACGGTGAGGGACAGACACTTTGAGATGCCGTATTTCCCCAGAATCAAACACAACAGGCTTCTCAGCACCTAATAAGCAAAACCATCTTGCAGATGTTTTTATGGTTTTTCACCTTGCATCACTCCTGTACTCCAGCTGCTGAAAGCAAGTCCTCCTGAGGTTACTATTCCTCTTAGAACCATAAGGATATATTTTATTGTCCTTTCAATATATGGAATAAAATTGTTGGAAGTGTTGCACACACATTCTGCTTATCTCAATGTCAAGATAAACAAACCACCCTTGTTCAATACTTGCACTGCAAGACCGTCAGGACAGGTACTGGATCCAAATGGTTTTTCACACTGCCTATTAACATTAGCAGCACACAAAGTCCTTCTTCCCTTGCTTCAAAAATCATTTATCCACATGAAATAACAGGGTTTCATCTCCGAGGATTTCTACCCACCACAAATTTCAGCGCGATGAAGACCCCGCAGCTGCCGTTCCAGCCTCGCCTGTGGCGCCCCGGGCCCCACGGGAAGCGTGGCAAGCCCTCGCGCGGGGCCGTGAAGGGCATGGCAAGCCGCGCTGCGAAGGCAGCGCCGATGGGCAGCTCGCACGACAACCTGTGCCCTCTCGCAGCCGGGAGAGAACAGGAGCAGAGCTGGCCGAGATAAGGGTATGAGATCTTTATAGGCTCCGCCAGCTGAGCGGGGTTGATAGCGTTTGCTAGATATATTTAACATCATTTATACCCTCAAATATATCCAAGACACTTTCAGTCTCTCAAGACAGAGAGCACTCGCATAAAAATCTGAACTGGAAAAAAAAAATGGAGCGCTGGGAGAAAGGGAGCCAAATGTGTTTGTCAGAGGCACTTGGATTTGCAAAATTAAGTCCTCTACAGCCAACTCTGAATCCTTGGAAACCAGTGGGAGTTCAACCTATGTCATCACTGGATCAGAATTTGGTCCCTCATCCTTACTTATTATGACCTAGAAATTAAATCCAGCTCATACGCAACCAACCAGGTATTTTCTACGCATACTCGCAAGGGAAAAGCCTTCAGCCAGAGCAGAGGAAGCAGCATGGCACGCTTACTTTGGTTTAGAAGACTTGAACCAAAGCTACAAGGGGAAAGGGAAAAGCCAGCAAAAGACCATCCATAAAAGAACGTCTGGTGGAGCAGAGGCTCGCCGTAAGGGAAAGCGTAATATGTCTCAATAACAAAGGAAACACAAGCTCCATATTTTTACGCTGCTTTCCAAAGCATCTGCGCTTAAAAGATTTGATCTGTTTGGCCTCTCTGCCAGATGTTTCTTATTCTTTTTATAGTAGAGATGGGTGAGAACAAGCAGAGTGCATCTCCGAGGCCAGAGCGGCCTGCGCAGGAACGGCTGTATTCCCTCCTGCCACCCTTGGAGGCAACCGGAGCTTCACGGAGCTTGGCACCAACGCCAGTCAAGGCGGGTTATTGCAGTTCTCCAGTTTTCAATATGCAAGAGTAAAAAAAAAGTTTTGTTGTGGGTTGAGCAAACAATTGCATTCAACTCCAAGTGCTTTGTTTTACACCAAGAAAATTTTTAACCATTTTTCAGTGAAGAAGTCACGAAGAGATTACATGAATTTGAGAACCGTTTCTGTCACGAAATCCAAATAATCCACAATAGAAAAGTTTTTGATAAAAAATTGTGCCGTGCTGACTCGTTGGCAGTACAGTCCTGTCAAAAATCAGGCAAGAACCTTGTCTGCCATGAAATCAAGTCTCCATTTGAAGGTGTTACCAAAACATAGGTACAGAAGAAGCGGACTCGGCCTTCCTGCCAGCGGGTAGCCGTACGCCGTGGCGCGCACGGAGGGCAGCCTGGCACGCGCTGGGGCACGCGGCTGCCTCTTCTCCTCCGACCAGCCAGACATGTCCAGAGCAGAGAGATCCGGAGCAGCTCCGAGGAAGCGCAGGCGCATTTACAGCAGCATGTGCTCTCAGCAGCGCGCTTTGTGAACACGCCGGCCTCGTCCTTCCATCGCCTTCCTGCGGCGTTGGGAAACAAGCTGCAGGAGTCCTAGTCCCCTCAGAAGTGTTTGTTAACTTTGGGATTACGCATCTGGAAGATAATATCAGATTTTTGCTTGTGAACAAAAGGTTGGCAGTGCCACTCCTCAGTGCGGCAATGGCACCCTTTAAGTCAATATAGTTTTATTACCACAGGTGAGATAATCTTGTAAGCTTCAAGAGTATCAAAGTAAGCGAAGCTCAAAGTTGTGAAAGCCAGGAAGCGTTCCTGGGCACATACGTGTAATTGCAGACACTGCAAGACTTTCCCCCTCCTGTTCCACAACCATTTAACCTCCTCTCCTAGCTAACATCTCCACGCATTTAACTCGCTTTTCAAGCTTTCTGAACATTCTCTCCAGTTTTCATTTAAAAAGAAAAACTGCTGCTGCCCTTCTGGGCTCAGACCTTCCCACCCCCCCAAAAAAACCCAGTTGTCCTGTCCGGGACTGCAGCACCAGGGCTCCTCTGAGCTGCTCTAGGCATTGCCCCATTCCCTTTTCCCGAGAGGGATTTCTCCTTTGCTTAAGGAGCAGCCCCAGAAGCCCAGCGAGTCTCCTGGTAAGACACTGGCTGGGCGGGCGAACGTCCAGCCACCACGAGCGAGCACGGCCGCGGGAGAGCGGCTGAAGGTTTCGGCAGAAGGGACCCTCCATCGCCTCGGTGCCGGCACTCCAAGGTCAGAGCCCACCCGTGACAGCAGCGGCTGCCTCGGGGCAGCTGGGACCGTGGGCTGAGCTCACGAGGGCCGGGGCCCGCAGCGGCGTCACCACGCTGTCCCCGCCATGCCCGCCGGTAGAGCGGGGCCCGCCACGCAGCCAGCCCACGGCGCTCCTCCTGCCCCGGGAGCCCAAGCGAAACCCCAGCGCTGCACCCCCGGTGAGAGAGACCCAGATGCTCGAGACTGCTCTGGGATTGACGCAAGAACCAAATCAGAATAAAATGTTATTTTTAATAGTGCTTCATGCCATCACAGGAGGAACGGGGCACAGAAGTCCCCAACAGGCATGATTTTGCTCTCACAACTTCTAATATCCTTCTAGCAAAGTCACTTTGGACTTCACATTGTAAACAAAACCAGAACGAAGCCAAAGGCTATCGGCTAAACACACAGGAGATAAAACCAGCTGGAAACCAAGAGCACGTGAACATGCAGCTAAGTAATTCCCGGCTGCGACTCTCTGGTCTTGGCTAATCTGTGTCAGAAAATGTTTTTCCAGGATGGGTTTTTTGGGGGTTTTTGTGGGGTTTTTTTTTTTGGGTTTTGGTTTTTTGGTGTTTTTTTTTGTTGTGGTTTTTTTTTGGGGGGGGGGGGGGGGGGGGGCATTCAGAAATGAACTGAGTCTTTAAAAAGAGAAAAAGCCAAGTTGTCCTCTTTTTCGTTCTTTTCTTACAGTGAAAAAAGAATTCTGAAAGAAAGTATTTTCAAGAAAAGGAAAGACTGCTTTAGTTCAAATGCTGGAAAACTGATGATTTTGGCTAGGTACAGCCTTGGGTTATTCCGTCTGTCCGCTGCTTTCAGCGTTGAGTGGGTAACTTGCCTCCTCAGCCGCTCTACGGGACGCAGGAGGAAGAAGGCAAGGATTGCTTAGAGGCTGCTACAGGACACCCCCGTGCAGCACCCGGCCTGCAAATGCAGGTCAAAGCACAGAAAAGAGGAGTAGTAAAGTGACGCTGCTTTAAAACTCCGCACTCGCCATTGCCAGTGTGTAACTAGTGCCTCCATGCTCTGTTATGGAACAGAGGAAAGAACATGCAAAATGTTCGCAAATTGAGATGACAATCTTCTGTGACTAAACGTAATATTTACTCGAAGTCAGTCTGGTATTTACAGATTTGTTTTTTCAAGTGATTTGAACATAAACAAGACTTTGTAAATATGATGGGAAGCGTTTAAACTTCGGCCAGAAATGACTGTTTCGTTTCAGAAGGGAACGCTGGCTTTGGGCTGACGGAGGAACCGCTCAGCATGACCAAGCGGCAGCATCTGGGCCCCTTGACGAAGACCAGTTTACAGCAACAGGTTTCCAGCTCCTAACTACAATACAAGCCCATGTTATATCGTGTTACAGAGAGCTGAGCTTGCTTTGGAAGTGACTTGCTCATGTATATTATCCAAGTACCAGCAGCCCTAAGACAGCATTGAGAAAAAAGGCATTTTCTCTTCAGATCAAGAAAAATGCTGGAAGCATGAAAATGAGAGGCAAATGTTGTTGCAGAAATAAGAACATTGCTTGGGTTTCCGAACAGAGCTGTCGAGCATGTGGTCTAAGAACTGCTGAAAGAATTAAGAGCACATTCCTTTCAGCTTGATTCAACTATTTTCTTCATATAAAAATTACAGTATTAAGTTTACTGTTGTGGAAAGAGAAGGTATTTACTAGCTTTTAACAGAGAGTTACTAGCTTTTAATAGAAAACTTTCAGCCAGTGTTCACAATCTGCTGTAGTTTTACCCAAGAAAGACATGAAAATCTTTATTGGTCTAACTATTTACAGTTCCTTGTTTCAGTCACTCAAAACCAGCTATTGCCAACGTCCTGACCTAAGTAGAAGGCTATTTGTATAGCGGCGCTATAGTTTACCTACAGATGCCTCCTTCTGGCCAGGCGAAATGGCCATTTCTGATACCTTTGCTTGGGAAACAACAGACAAACGCCACCATGAGACACGACGGCCCGTGCCCGAGCACGAGGACTGGCCACGTCGCCAGCGCCCGCTGCCCCCACGCTGGGTACCCCCCCACGGCTGTCTGGGGCCGCCCGCGCAGCCCTCCGCCCGCCATCCCCGCTGAGGCCAGGGCTCCGCGCCTCCGGCCGAGCCCCCGGGAGCGCCGCGTGCCGGGATGCTGCCGCAGCCAGCAGCGCGCGCCGCTCGCTGTGCCAGCACAAAGCCGAACCCCACAGGGTAGACCCCAGTTCACGGCCCAAAGCCCGCTCGGGCTGCAGCCCCCAGCAGAGGCTGCGTGCCGGCGTTGGGAAGCACAGGCCCTGGAGAGTGAGAGGACCTGTCGGCACGGGCTGGGAGCGCGGAAGCAAAGAGACAGGAGCCGGCTACCAGCCAAGGAGTGCCGCTGCCAGATCCAAAGGAGACCAGCAGCGAACCACTGACGTGTCATGCAAGAGAGGCAGCCACGCTGATCGAAAAGCCTCTCCGCTTCTCTCCCACAAAACAGATTTTTGAGCCAAGGCAGCTCTTTCAAGAGGCTCTCAGAGGGGCAGAACAGCCCACCGGGAGGTCAGCCAAGCCCCAGGGAAAGCGAAGGGCAGCGCAGGTCTGCTCGCCAGCAGACCGGCAGCGATTGCTGCCCAGCTTTTGGTGGTGAACGCGGGGGCCCCGTGCCCACGGTGGGGCCTGGGCTGCGGCAGACAGCTCCTGCCGGCAGCAGTGCCAGGGATGCTGCCCCTGCGACCCGTCAGCCACCACGAGTCACCACCGAATAGGCACTGCTTCATCTTCAGGAGCCGACAGAAAGCCTAAGATACATGGGGAAGCTCTTGTGGAAACAAGCAACCCACACCCCCCTCATGGCAACACCAGTACCCTTTCCTGCTCCAGCAAAATAGCAAGTCAATGGCTGGCATCGGTGCTGAACTACCTCGAGTGGGACACACGGCAGAGCACAGTATAGCTTGTTTCAGAAGTGCAAGCTACAAATCAGATTTAAGATAAGGCACTAAAACAATTTTTAAAATTGCAAGATGCCATAATCTAGATGGAGTCTATAACCTTCATCATCTAACTTCTTTTTTTTCTTTTAAAAAATGGGTTTAGCCACAGAATGCTGAAAGCCAAAAGAAACCAATAATTAAAAACTACATCCACTCTTTATGAAAGGTTTTCTAGGGAAGGAAAAAAAGGACAATAGTAAAGCAAAGTGCTATTCATTTGGAAGTAAAATAAGTGCATTTCTATTCATCCTGAGTTTACTGATTGCCACTGGAACAGGATGAAGTGCAATTTATATTTCTTTTCTTACACAAAGCTTAAGAGTCACTGTTGTGCCTGTGACTCGAGCAGTGCAAAGCAAAGGGTTACCAGGCACCTACCAGCTCCGGTTGCCTGCAGACACTGGGACAGCGGCTGTGCTGTTTTGGCTGGACACTGCAAAGCTCCGAAGTGTGGGTGTCTTCCTCATCCCCTCCAGCACCACGTGCCTCCGACGAGCCACACTGAACTGCCACGCACAGGGACCCTCCTTGCCGTGTGAACGCTTTCGAAGCAGACCCTTGCACGTATGGGTTATCCCTACGGTCACACGTTAGCTAATCTTACAGCCTTTGTTTCTCAGGGCTGAGAAATATGCACCATTACACATGGCAAAGAGGAACAAAACCTTCAGAAAGTGAACAGATTTTTAAATTTGGATTCTTGAAAACGCCATTTGGAAGCCTTTGCAGGCACCTGCAATTTGTAATGCAGACGTACAATACGGCAAGCTTGCCGGGGGCAGTACTGAAACCCGGAGAAGACGCCACGGTCCTGCCCGGCCGGCTCACCGGCCCCACGCTGCGGCTGGCCCCGCGCGGATCCCCGCCAGCCTGCTGCGGCCGAGGAAGCGGAGGTTTGGCTGCGAGCGCTGCTTCCCTGCGGGAGAAGCAGGCGGGCCTTTGAACGCGCCAGACCTCGGGGCTGAGCGGTCCTGAACACAGACAAGAGGGAGCCGAGCCCAGGAACGTCCATTTCAACATTTCTGGGAAAGTTAAAACAGCAACTGAGCAAGCGTGGTATTCTGCTGCTACTGCACTTTTCACGCGTTAGTTGTTCTGCTTCCATCTCCCGCTCTTGAAGGCAGTTTCGCCTTCTTCCTTCACCCTCCATCATCTCCAGGGCTTTTTAAACACACAACTCAATCCCTTCCCTCCTGCATCAAAAAAGCATCTACACACCACCGAGAGATGCACACAGGGTGGCGGAACCCCCGCACTCCCTCCTGCCCGTTCCCATTCCAGACCCTTCCCCGCTGCCCATCCGCCCTGCCTTCGCGCCCGGGTCCTGCCCTGCCTCGTTCCACCAGCGGCCCGGGCTCCCAGAACAGAGGGCTCCTTAGCAGCAGTTACTCTCCTGAAATACCCAACAGACGCAACACGAAATGGAAAAACAAAATACTGAATATCTACTCAGCAGCTTACAGCTTGTAGGCTGCATTGTGAATGCAGACATGCCTTTAAAAAAATGCCATTGGGTCATCTGAAATTTGTCTGTGTCAGGTTAGTAAATATAATTTAGCTACTGACTGAATGACAGATTTCTTAATTTTTTTTTTCAGTAAAAAAGTAAAATCACATATATTTAGACTGTTCCGATTCATATACAGTGTTAAATATAGCCAGTCTCTTTAAAGTCATTTTTTCATAGTGCAACAAAAGAAGGAAGTCATGCTTTTGGTTTTGAACTGTATTCAATTAAAGACTTAGTAAGACACTCAAAGTTTTAGATTCTTAATGCATCACCATTTAATTTCTGAATGCAAGCCAAGGAATAAACAGAGAAGAACATTTATTTTAGTGGCTGTCAAGTTGCTTCCAAAAGCTCTCTCTATTCCACATCCCTAATAGAAAACTAATAAATAAAACCAGATTATGCTGGGCTGAATGCAAGGGATCCCAAATCCCAGAGCCTGACTCCTCACCAGAGGATCCCTGCTTGCCCCCGGCATCCCGGCGGAGCCTGAGGCACCTCCTGCCCCCGAAACGCCGGCAGCCAGGCTCCCCAGCAGCTGGGCCGGGGCTGCAGGCGAGGGGAGCTGCGCCTTCCCCTGCCCTCCCGCACCCATCGCTGCCCCGTCCCGGCACGCTGCCCCATCCCCGGCTGGACAGGAGTCTGCCCCGAGGGTTACGCCGGCAGCAACAGGGAGACAAGAAATGGGAGCGAGGTGTGGGGTAAATAAATTTAGGTTTATTGTATTTTGGTGTGTATGAAAGCATCAGATTTCTTGACTTCTAGCACAGCAGTCTGATATCCTGTAAGGGGTTTTTAGGGAAGAAAACTGTGTTTTGGAATAGTTTGCAACATTTATCCTTAGAGACTATAATACATTCAGTAATGGAAAGGTCATTCCAACTGACTTACGGTTCTGACACAAACCAACAGAAACATACAGTTAAGCCTGAAACATACAGCACATTTCCAAAACAAATGAAAGCTAATAGCAGTCGCTTAGGAAACCAGCAAGGAAACGCTCTGCCCTCCACCAGTCCCTTCTTGCCTTACACAGATGCCCGCACCGAAATCTTCTGTCCCACCTAGCACTGCTGAAGGGTGCCCGAGCTCTTTCGGTAGGCTCAGGGTCAGCAAGCTGTCCCAGAAGAGCTGGTGTAACGACGGCGTTTCCTCCTCCGGTCCCCCGTGGCCCGGGAACATCCACGGCAGTCAGCGCCGATGGAGCCAGCGGGATCCAGCTCGCATGGGAAAAGCTAAAGCTACCAGCCCACCGACAGCAAAACCCTGTTCTAACCCAGTTCAGATAAAGTCATGGCAACCGCCAAATAAAGTATGCCCCAAATTAATAAATGCTATCACAAATGTAGGTCTATAAACTTCTTTGGATGTATCAGATTGGACTCCGGATTCATGGAATTTGAGTGAAACTCGCTCTACTGATAACAAGTTCTTATGGACCTCTGGGCCCAAGGAACCCAGATCCGCGCACTGGCCAATCCATCCATAGCTCAGAGCCAGCCCACTGAAACAAAGCCCAAAACGTTCTAGAAATACCTTTAGCCAGATAATTAATACAAAATTCCCACCTTTCCTTATAATCAGCAGGTCAGTAGCGCGCTACAAGCAGCGCAGGCTTTAACCACCACCTTTACTGCGTTTTCTAGGAATGACACAGAATATCTCATCAGTGTTAATGCAAGTTCAGTCGTGTACGCTCCTGTACATCCCACCGCACATATTGTCACAGTCACCTCTCCTCAAGACATATTTGAGTTGTGGCCCAGTGTCACACTGAACTTGTTCATACACTTTATCAGACTTTAGACATTTCTGCATTACAGTTAAAAACAAAAACCTCCATTTTTTTAATTGCAGGGCTATGCTTTCTGTACAAGTACAAGGTTAAACACAATCTGGACAGCTATTTTGTAGGACATGGAAGAGGGAACTGCACAATATTATTCAATGCTAGAACATAAGTAAACAACACAGACTTCAGAAATCTCATCTTGAGATGTTTGTAAAGTCGTATTTGGAAGAGACCTTGATTCGCCCTGTGGTAAGCCATTTTAAACCAGAACACAAAATAAACATGTTAAATCTAATAAACAACGTAGCTTTAGCATTGTTTAAATGTTGAACCACAACACATTCAAAGCAGGCCAGTCATTTCTCATTTAATTTGGTCACAGGAGACAGCTATTACAAGAGCCTCAGAAAGACAACAGCCACACAACAGCCACTGCGTACCATTAAAGCAGCCACAGGACAATGTTATTAAGACCAAAGTAGCAGAAGAGACACACAGAGATCATTACCTAACTATAACCTCATGACCTCATTATAAGAATTAAGTATTTTTAATTAGGCATTTTAGACTTGAAAACAATTGAGGCACACTCTGCTGAACATACAAATGGAGAAAAAGGAGAAAGTGACAAGTTTAAACTCTCTACTTTTCCCTTTTTTAATCCATATCACACTTCCACACTGCGTTCTCCTCCCAAGTGACTTTTTAGATGCGAGTCAAGACAGAAATGATTCCATTTCTCAGCACTGAAGGTTTTAAAGAGGCACACCAAGCGGGCGTTCTCCCCCGCCTTCTGAACCAGCTTATTGATGCAAGTTCTCCACAAAACCACCACCAGTGTAACTTCATTTCTCATACTCAGCCCCAGAGTCCGCACCTTTACTGTGTGCTGGTATAACTATAGCAGAAAAGCCTTCTAATGCAAGTTAAGCTTACACAAGAAAGTATGTTTTTGATTTTATGCAACCCACTGTGGCAAGTTCAGCAAGTAAAATAAGACGTATTAGCTAAAAGCATTCTTACTGCCTATGCTGTGAACAAGCGTATCCCAGCATAGAGTTCAGGCTTTCTTACCTGTAGAACAGGCATCATCTCATCCCTCCTCCCCACATTTCAATCCAGGAACCCTCTATAATTTTCTAGTCTTGACCTTGACTCAGAAAGACCCACATAAGAATTCCTACATTTGTCAGATGACTGATGTCCTGCTACTGCTGGTCTTCAATCATAAGCCTCAAAATTATTTCATTAAGCAGAGCACAGAGCAACACCAGGCCTTACCAAACCAAAGGTCTGAGCCTACGCTTACCTTTAAATAGTCCCTGCAGGCTGTGTGCATAGCATTAGGCACAGCGCGACCCACCCTTCTGACACCTGAAGATGATGAAGGTCCCTGGGTAATGGGAACTGCTGGCACAGTGAGAGCAAAGCCTGCCAGCTGTGCGGAGAACGGCTGCAGCTGAGATCTGAAAAGCTAGCAGGCGTGACCTTAAAGCAGTCCGCTTTTAAAATTTGTATTTAATTGTAACTGGGAAATAAAACATAATAGAAATCAGAAACATTCTCTCATCTTAACTCGGACCTAAACAACCACGCCTTGTTTCTTTCACCCAGAGGGACCTGCTTGCCTGTTTGGGCGGAGGGTAGGGGGCGGCTTGTTGGTTTGGGTGCAGGTTTTTCTGTCTGTTTTGTCAGCTGTTTAAAAGACGAATTGACGGCCAGTGTGCAGGGCCATCTTCACGAGATGACAAATCCTTACCTCATCACACGCAGGAATTACCCACGGCATGCATCAGCTCTCTGTTCCTTTCCAAGTGCCTGGTAGGTAAGCGCTAAGATTCTTGTCACTGACCTGCCAGAATATCTGCCTTTAGCCACTGCGCTATACCTATAGGTTGCGTAGGCTTATAGATTTGTAAGCAACAACATGCTGCCCTTTGGACTCACCGATTTTTACCTAAGACACTGGCTAATTATAATTAGCAATTGTCAAATGGTTAAAGATGGGATCAGCTATTAAACAATTATGTCTCTCCAATCCCCACTGACACATTACATCATTAAAGATAATCTAGTTAGTCATACATATGTATATATATGCATGCCATTTTTGCGCGGGGAACTGTCATCACATCATTCTATCGGTTAATCTGTCAGTGTGATGGAGCACAGCCTTACCCAGAGCCTTAGGACAAATGAAAGACCCGAGGACTCAGGGTTTTCTGAGGCGCTGCTAAGGGCCCGCTCGCGGCAGGAGCGGTACCCGGTGCGTGCCGTGTGCCTCCTGCCGGCAAAGCGCTTCAGGTCACGCCGACCACGCGGACGGGTAGCAATTTCTGAACTGTCACACTCGGCAGTCCACGCTTAGGGCTGTCAGTTCCAACCCAAAGTACACGAGTGTACCCCAAAGGATGCAGAAGGCGATGGAAACACCCCAGCTGATTTTGGCAGAAGTTGAGAGTAGGAATCTAGTCTGGCAAAGAATGCGAGGGAAAGGCTTATCTCAGAAAACTCGCAGGACTGAACCCACGTGGTGCCCAGTGTGCGCAGTTCCCGTCACGACACATGAAATTCTCCAAAGCGCATTGGGGTGTGTGAGCCAAGAGCATCGGGAGATGTGTGTGCCAGGACAGAAGAGAGCTTTAACAGCAACAAAGTCACCCTGCCCAACAAGTATCTGTAGTGGCTCCAGAAGAAGGGAGACTAATCCTTTAACCTCACCAGATGTCTCAGTTTGTAAACGATTTGCAAATATATGTATTTTAAACCACATAGGTCCCATTCAGCAAGGAACAAATAAAACCACAGCAGCACTGCTGGTGGGCTGGTATATTGAGTGGAAAACAGGTGAAGCTCTCCACATGAAAATTCAAACCTCAATCGTGCTTTCTGCAAACTATACAAAGCTTTTTGCACCTCACACCGTAATCAAAGCTATTGATTCACGGCAAAGTTACTGGTAGGGTATGAGAAGATACAACGAGGGTTGGTTTGTTGTTTTTTAACATATGAACTGCTCATCTCAAACCAACAAGGGGAGTTAAATCCCTTATTTAAAGGCACCTGATTGTAATTTTGTGGAGAGGCATAAACAGAAAAGTTTCTGCATACACTTAGCATAACTTTTTTTTATTTTTTTAACTGCACATGCAGGAGTCTTCTACTATATTTCTTTGCTTCAGATCAAACAATATTATGGGAGAAATTACAAGTCACTTAGATCAATCAAAGCTGGTTGTAAGAATTTCTGACCCGTGTGGTTATTTTATGACTAGAGTAGTAAGATTGGCATTTGGGATTAAACAGATTCACTTAGATCCTGAGAACTTAGCAGAAGCCATCTACAAAAGAAAGTACTCTAAATGTAGATTCTCCAATTTCAAGGGCAGTTTTTGAAGCTAAGGCTGGAAGGGGAACGGAATATTTACAAGGCCTAGAGACTTACAAAATGCAAGAGAATCAGTGCTGCAATATTTAATACTGCTGTTTGCATAGCTTATTTTGTTGACATTTTATAAAGCTATGCTCATTAAACTTTTTAGTTCTTCTCATGTTTTACTTTTTAAGGCGTTCTGCGTGGCTGGAAAGCAGTTAGCTTCGCTGGCTGCCGTGGGAGCCTTTCTGTGGAACCGGTACGGAGGGAAGGAAGGGCTGCGGTGAATTACTCCCCCCGTAGAGCTCCAGTACAGTGACCATCCTCCACTGTCCCTCAGTCTAAAAAATGAGCACTGACACCAGCCTGAGGAACCGAACCTGTTGTATAACACACGCACCAAACCTTCCTGCCCTCCAGGATCCAACCCCCAAGCACTCGGCATCAGAAGCCTTACCGATTTCAAGAAAGCATTGTCTCTGCAATTCACAGCATGAGGGAAAAAAAAAATCCACAGATTTATGCGACTCCATCTGTATCAGACAACAGAAGGAAAGAACGACGATAAGCTTAGATAAAAGGAGCACAATATCCAACTAGCAAGAGTGCAGGCCATTCAACCCACAAATTAGCACAAAAATTGGTATGCAGGCATGTTGTGGTTGTTACAGATTCCAGCTTAGCTTAATTTTTCAAAATAAAAGAATAGCCCGCTGTTCATATGAGCATTTTATTATGGATGTCCCTTCCAGTGTCCTGACCGTGACTTGCACTGGCAACGCGGAACCCGCAGGAGCGTGTTTGACAGCAGCCTGGCCGTGGTTTCCGTTCAAAGACAAGGGCACCAAACGATCTGCTGCCATGGACCGCCACACCGGGGACCAAGGCAAGAACAGCAAGGATGCTCTTTCCCTGGTAAGGGTCATCCGCCGAGACAGACACCAGCATGATCCAGAGACTGATCTTGAATTGACTTAGAGTCCTCATGTGGTTATCTATGTCCTACAGCATAGTTTTGCGTGACCTGCATTCACTGAATTTGACTA
The DNA here is from genome assembly GCA_009819775.1 of Phoenicopterus ruber ruber. Taxonomy (NCBI): domain Eukaryota; kingdom Metazoa; phylum Chordata; class Aves; order Phoenicopteriformes; family Phoenicopteridae; genus Phoenicopterus; species Phoenicopterus ruber. Next base: position 776,732 of record CM020223.1, on the reverse strand, counting down.
AGCTTTTTGAATCAGCGTAGCTATCTTCCCCTCTCTTACGACCAAGGCCCCTGAAGTTTCCCAAGATGCTACATCTAATCTTGTGTTCATCCTGGTAGCTTACACCGTGCACTGCTAAAACATTCCTTTCCAGAGCAAGTAGAAGGAGAAGGACCTGGGAGTCCCGGTGGACAACAAATTCCCCACAAGCCATCAACGTGCCCTTGGGCCAGGAAGGCCAATGGCACCCTGGGGTGCATGAGGAAGAGTGTGGCCAGCAGGTCGAGGGAGGTTCTCCTCCCCCTCTGCTCTGCCCTGGTGAGGCCTCATCTGGAGTCCTAGGTCCAGTTCTGGGCTCCCCAGTTCAAGAGAGACGAGGAGCTACTGGAGAGAGCCCAGCGGAGGGTACAGAGATGCTGAGGGGCCTGGAGCATCTCTCCTGTGGGGAAAGGCTGAGGGAGCTGGGGCTGTTCAGCCTGAGGAAGAGGAGACTGAGAGGGGACCTCACCAACACTTATCAATATCTCCAGGGTGGGTGTCAAGAGGACGGGGCCAGACTCTTCTCAGTGGTGCCCAGCGCCAGGACAAGGGGCAACGGGCACAAACTGGAACACGGGAAGTTCCGCCTGAACGTGAGGAAAAACGTCTTTGCTGTGAGGTGCCCGAGCCCTGGCACAGGCTGCCCAGGGAGGGTGTGGAGTCTCCTTCTCCGGAGAGATTCCAACCCGCCTGGACGCGGCCCTGTGCAGCCTGCGCTGGGTGACCCTGCTCTGGCAGGGGCTGGGCTGGGTGGTCTCCAGAGGGCCCTGCCAACCCCACCGTTCTGGGATTCTGTGAAGTAAACAAGACAGTACAGCTGCTTCTTCAAATTTAAATTAAATTAAAACAATTCTATCATCCTCATGCCTTTAATAACACAACCAGAAAACTTGCCACCTTATCCTATGCATGTAAATTCATAATGTATAGTGGCCACCAAGAAACAACGACATGCCAGATTAAGTATCCTCACAATATACCTACAGAAAGCAACACAGAGACCTTCAAAATCTGATTTCAATACTGCTTTTGAAATTCAAACCATTAAAAAACACTCTACCCAATGTTTCAGATGAGCATTGAAAACATCCAGTCTACTCCCGCAATAGTGCTTTAGCAGGAGTATCTGTGTTTCAGCTCATCTGCTGCTTGAGTGGATTTGCAGATGAACATCTCTGCTTGCGAGGTGGCCTGAAAGGAGATGAAAGATCTCACGGAAGCACAGGAACTACTGATTGTACGTGTCATTGTAGATCAAACATGTAATTACCCTGTTTGAGGATATGCTCCAGTAATGAGAATAGCAGATTTTCGCCAGGCACACAGAGTTTTAAACAAGCTTTTCCTCTGAACTCGAGTGACAGACGATCCCTCTCTTCATGCCCACCTCTAATAACCACCCAGGTGAAAGAGAAAGATGTTACAGCTTTCCACGAGGCAAGAAAGGATAGACCTTTCCCAACTAAATAGGTTATTGTCTGCGTGCCAGTATTAAATGCACCAAGCAGGAGCTTTTGATGTGGCTGCCAATACTGCGGATGATTTATCGGGCCCCGTGTCATCTGAGCTGGAGAGAGTTCAAAAGCGGCGGCCAGTGGGAGTCCCTGGCTGCTCAGACCCAGTGCAGGCACCAGCAACAGCCCACCCCAACCACAAGCGATGAAGTACCTCCTGACCGCGCTTCTGAGACGCTCACCGGTCAGAAGGGTACATGAGAACAAAAGAGAGCCGGAGCACGGAGCTCCGCAGCCATGGGGCCACTGCTCGGGACGGGACAGGACGGGAGGGGAGGGGAGGGGAGGGGAGGGGAGGGGAGGGCGGCCGCAGCCCCACGCTCCATGGACAGGCAGTGCAGCGGGCCGGGCCGGGCCAGTGACCAGTGGGCAAGGACAAGGATGAGGACGGGGCCGGGGCCAGCCCGCCTGAGGCGCAGCCCTGGCAGCGGCCGCTGACATGGAGGCGGCACGGTGGGCAGAGCGGGACAGGCCCCGGTGAGGCCTGGCAGCGCTCGCGGGCCCAGGCAGCATCCCTGACAGGGAACGGCCCTTCCGCCGAGGATCGTGTGGAGAGAGCAAATGTAAATGCAAAATTTTCCATTAATTTAATTTTAGCTTTACATTAATTTTATGGCCATGGCTTTTGGAACAGAACTGTGAATTAAAACACCTGAGTCTGGTAGCATCATCTAGACAATTTTAATGTCATTACTATATGAAAACCATAATCCCGTACCCTTCCTCAGACCCTTCCTCAGGACACGAAGCACTTCTGACGCGCTCAGCAGAGCGGTTCTGTAGGAACCAGAGGACAGCTCGCCTCCGTCTTCGCTGGCGGGCGGCCGCGCTCCCGCCCACGCTTCTCCCGCCAGGCCCGCAGCCCTGCGAGGAGCCGGTGAGCGGCCGTACACGACAGCTGGGAGATGCGCTCAGGGAATGCCGTGTCGCATTCCCGCCTGAGAAGCTCAGTTCTTCTGTCTGTGACTAGCACTCGGCACCAAGCCCGCGCTCCCCGCGACGGGCAGCACCCACAACTGTCACCGTTTAACATCTTCCGAAGCATCTTAAAGAGCTGAGAAGAATCGACATGGATGCCAGGAGGTGATAACTTCCACATCAAAAAGAGAGCTTTTTCCCTCAACTGCTTCCAGCAATCTGCCTGGGCAAAATCTGCATCCATTTGATTTGTTTTCTGTGGTAAGATGCTAACTGGCAATGCCCGTCACAATACCGAAGGTGTTTAAAAGCACCAGCTTTTTAGTGTAGCTGTTGATACAGCTTAGCAGTGTTACTTCTCCCTAGTAACAGATGACAGAACAAGAGGAAACGGCCTCAAGCTGTGCCAGGGGAGGTTTAGATTGGACATTCGTAAAAATTTCTTCACCGAAAGGGTTGTCGGGCACTGGAACAGGCTGCCCAGGGAGGTGGTGGAGTCCCCATCCCTGGAGGGATTCCAAAGACGTTTAGACGAGGCCCTAAGGGATACGATTTAGTGGGGGACTTGGTAATGCTGGGTTAATGGTTGGACCTGATGATCTTGGAGGTCTCTTCCAACCAGAACAATTCTATGATTCTATAATAGCTGCGAAACAGCTTGTTTTACTCTAGCTGCGCTTCTCTATTGCTATACATACTCAACAGCATATGAAAGAGCCTTACTGTCTCCTGAGAAGATTTTTTACATTGCTGTAGTTTCACTGGAATCAGCTAAACTTCTCTTAAGCAGTAACCGAGAAGTAAGAGCAGACACAGGACCAGTAAATCCAAGGTGCATCGTGAAGTCAGCCCTGCAGTTCCGAAAGTTAACAAGGCCATTAATTTTCACAGGAGCAAAACTGAACTCTGCGGGATTACTGCCGTGAGGTTTTGGCCCTGAGAAACGGGAGTGGAATCTCTTTTCCCATGACCTGCTGCCTTGTTCTTTCTACGTAAGTAGAAAAATTTATTTTAGCTTTATCAGAGTTCCCTACTAAAACACCAAGGTTCAGGCTGTGCCTGAATGTGTTTGCTTATACGTATGAGAGAATCTCAGTCCTCTGTACGTATATTCCTCTGACGTACTGCTTGGTTTCTTGGCGAGCGGTATACAGCACTGCATTGCATAAAGCAGATGTGACTTATAGTCCCTGTATTAATATTTGCATAAATACACTAGCAGCTCAAAAACACCGATTGTGTTTTCAGAATCAGTTGATGCTTTGCTGGGAGCTTGTCCAATTCATTACAATGGAACTTAAGTGCCTGACTATGGCCTTAAGCCACAAAGAATTGTACCTAAGTGTGTTATTTTGAAAATTCCCAGTGAGGCACTCGAAGAGTCATGTAATCCTTTTAAAGGCTGTCCAACAACCCACTGAGACAGCCCTTAACAAAATTTTATCATACTTATGTTAGTTGCCCTGTTAGTAACCTATATTTCACAGTCTGGCGAAGGAGATCACTTGCTTTAAAGCTTATTTGAAGAAACTGATTTATATCACAATCTTCAATCAGATGCCAGAGTTCTTTATTGCACTGGAGGTACTGTGTTCACATCTAAAAACTGCCCTATTTGCTTTAGAAAACCAGTTAAGACTACCTGAGGATGTGTTACTTTGACTTACTGTGTAAGTTAAGACACTGTAGGTCAACGTAAACTTTGCCCTAATGTCTAAGACCTTGAATATATTGCATATTAAAGCAGAATTTTCTGCATACTCAGTCAAGCACAGCTTACTTAATTTCTTAAGCACTCGGCCTCAGAAGCTGAGGCCTATAGAGTACATCAGAAATACCACACCGAAATGTAAAATACCACCCTGGTTCTGGCTCTGAGTGTTAAGCACTGTCAGAATGCTCAATTCTGCATAAAAGATCCAGATAGTTAAGATTTAATTTGGAGCATATAAGGTTAGGTTAAGAGAAGCTGAGAAACTAGAACTATTTTACTGAAAGCGCTGCGTAATTTTGTGCTTGCAGCCGTGTCCCAGGACTCTGACGCACACTCATTTTGTTGTGCACGGCGGGGGCATGGGTACACCCAGCGCCCGCTCCGGGAACCGGGGACCAACAGGGCCTCTTTCCAGCTAGCAGCACCTACTGCCGAAGGGGTGAACTGGGTTGTTCCCTCAGCTCAGGGTTGTTCTGAGCAGCCTTCACAAACTCGGGCAGATGCAACTGCACCAGGTCACATCTTCAGGTTTTTCCATGTGAAAATTACGGCAGGAGACACACCTTTTTCCAGGGAAAACAGGTTTTGACAAAAGCACAGGGCTCGAGGCGCCTAGTGACTCCTCAGTCCAGCACTGGGCATGTGCCATCTGGTCAGTTTTGAGAGATTCCCGCTCCTTCTGCCCAACTATTCCAGAAAAACGAGACAGTGGGCAGCCCGTGCCCTGCAAAGCAAGTCCTTCATGCTGAATTAAATTCTTGGATAGATTTGGATCTCCTACATTTCTGTTAGCTTTCTTCTTCCAACATGAATTTAAAATAACATATTCCTACACAGACAAGAATGCTGACGTGCTGCTTTATCACAAATTTCAGTACTTTATTTCGTTTGTTATTACTTCCCTGTTTAAGAAAACAGTAAGACAATCTGATCCTGACACAATCAGACACACGATCTGGTACCATACAGTGAATTGGCACAGAGAACATTAAAAGAATTTGGCCAGCAAGAGGCTGTGAAGAAAAAGAACAACATGAAAACGTTTTGCAAAGGGCCTTTAAGGAGAACTGGCATAATATGGAGAGAAGGGATAGCGTAAGGAGGAATAAAACGAGGCGGAGCGGGAACGTTGTGTGACAGGAACGGAGACACCTGGAGTGCTGGTCTGCAGAACAGCCAGAGGAGTCGCGCGAGGAACCAGCGTGTGTGTGGGAGGGAATGGCCGGCGTCTGCCATGGAACAGCAACTTAAAACGCAAACGTCGATCAAACAAAGAACGGGTACATAATTCAGATTAGAATTGCACAAAAAAACCAAATCTTTTGCTGACACTGATGCATAAATGGTGTTCTTTAAAATCGTCCTGCCCTCTCAATGTAATTTCTTTTGACTCCTGTAAACAAAGGGATCATCCACCATTTCCTTTGAGATTCCAGCTTTGTGATTCAGCCCCACGACAATGTGCTTGAAGGAAGCTGGTGAGACACCCAAACATGCCGAGTCCTAATGCAACAGCTCCTGCTGTGCACGAAACACATGCCGCTCCCCCGCACTGGTTCCTGCTCTGCCACACCAGGAATATTAGCGTTCTGCCTTATGAACAGGGTTGGCCATTAGAGATGAAGACTTGCTGCTTAAAAAGTAAGACTATTCCCATTTTCCAAGAAAAAAACTGAGGCATCATTCCTTCCATACATCATTTGCTCTCCGAGACTTAATTCCCTAAAGTTTGAGTCATTTTGCACTGACTTGTTCATGCTGAGGAAGAAGAAAAAGGAAATGCTCATTAAAAAAGTAAGCAAAAAAACTGAAAAGCAAAAGAAGAGCACCAAATTATGAACTCTAATACAGCGTGGATTAGTGCGCGCACTTGAAAAGTCTGTGCACACTGACAACGGCCTGGCTTTCTGCAAGGGCACGGCGTTGTAAGTATTGCTGGAATATGTAATAAATGAAGCAGTGTTCGGCTCCAGGGCCTAGACTTCTACTTGACTTGAGTGGTGGTTTTGCCTGAACAAAGAGCTCAGTATTGAGGTATGGAACTATGGGTTTTACACCAACACCCTGAGCTACGGTGTGGGAGCGCCGGTTTGCTGCCTCGCGCTACCACAGGTATTCATGTACTTCTCGCAAGTCGCCGGCCGGTGCTCCAGCGACGGTGCCCCTCTCCCCCGAGCCCCTCGGGTTCCAGGCGTGCCTCCCGCTGCCCCGCCAGCCCGGGTGCCCCTGAAGTACGCGTCTTCCACTTCCCTGCTCTCCTGCCCAAAAGCATGATGCCAGCAAAAGCGAAACGTTCGTAACGTTAACGAATGCAACCTGCCCACGGTGAATTACGTACGCTTCGAAAAGCACACAAGCTATAGAAAGGAGCTGCAGAGCAACGCTGCCTTTCCTCCTGGCTTGTGCGGAGTTCGGCTGTATCATACAAACGCACGTGAGGAACTGAACTGCTAAAACCAAACTGAAATTGTGTTCCCTTTTTGGAGGAACTGAACTGCTAAAACCAAACTGAAATTGTGTTCCCTTTTCGGTACCTATCATTTGCTCTGAAGACCCAGTTCCAAAGTACTCTCTTCATTCGGCTTTCCTCTTCTTAGCACTACTGAGTCTACACTCAACCACGCTTCCCTGCCAAAATACAGTTTCGCTTAACAAAAAGCTCCCTTGATTCTCCCCAATAATGAATTCCATCTAAAGCGATGTCTTTTAATATCTGACGTGTGCCAGAATTTGCCAGCAAAACAGAGAGATCAGCATCGGCTTGTATAACCATTGTAAGGCAGCCCCATTAAATCACAACCACATTACAATGTAAAATATTCCACATGTTCTCCAGCAACCTTCTGGAGCGAGAACGTTGTATTTTTTGTAATTCAATATTCTGTTTCTCAGAAGCATAGTAAGAGCTGGGTTTTAATTACAATACACATAGTGTATCCCTCGATGAATACTCTTTTCTTAAAACTTTGACAAGGTACATTGTACATTTAAAATATTTTTTTATTTTAATGGAGATTTTCAAGTATGTGTTTTTGGAAAATGTTCTCAGAAGGAACTTCAGTCCCTTTTCTACCACAAATTATGGAGACTAGTACAAATCATTAGAAAATGTCTTTTACCTCACGTTTACACCCACAAAAACCCAACACTGGAATGTGTCACTCCAGAAGCCTTGACCTCAGTAATCTAGTAGAAAAAAAAATGACTCATGAAAGCAATTCATCCTTTGCTGTTCAGACTGTAATTAAGATTTAGGAAATACGCCTAATGATAGCCCTGCAATCCCCTCTTCATCGCTCAGGGGAACAGAACTCAGCAGGACCGGGGACAGTGGGATCTCTCAAGTTTTGCCTTGTTCTCAGGGTGGCATCTAAAAACGTCAGCACTGAATTTCGTGCCAGCGCGCAGCTGAGGCTTTGTTATTTCTTCTGAGAGCAAAAGCGGCAGGTGGCACAAGCAGGTCAGCGTTCCGTGACGCACGCTCCCTCGCCAAATCCAACGCAGCCCACCTCCGTGCTTCACAAAGCCAGCCGCCGAGATGATAATGAACGTCATCCAGCAGGTACCGCGAGTAAAGTTCCAGCTGGCATACGCATCACATCCCTTTCCCACCAACCTCCTGAACCTCCCGTAGCTTGTGGTACACGTCACAATTTCAGAGTATGTTCAGTTTTTAAGTACAGATCATCACAATGTTCTTCACTACTCAGCATACGCAGTCACTTTATGGATTTCGATCAGTTCCTCATTTGTTTGATTTTGAATTTGTCTGAACAATTTTACATCCTTTAAAAGATATTTTTGAGGCTTCATCTTATCTTTTAAAGTTTTATCTTACCATTACTGCTCCAATTATACATTTCCTATTTGCAAAGAAAACACAGCATTAGCTGGTAATAGGATGTTTAGTCATCAACTTAGCCCAAGAAATTATATAGAGCTATTTATCAGTCAGCCACTGCAGTAATATGTCCATGTCTGCAAAAAAAAGAGAAAGTAATTTTGAGTTCATCTACAGGAATTCACTAAATTGTTCATGTTTTGCTTCTCATTATGTCTTTCATTTTTAATCCTAAGAAAAATTGATCGTGACCCTAACCAGACTCACATAGTAACACACCCAGTGGCCACTCACATCTGTAATACCTGGCTCTTAAAGTTACCTTTCCCTGAGTATTCTGAGGTTTAGTCAATATTGAAAAATACTGTTACGCTGCGGATGAAGTGTTTTCAGTTTTCCATGTAGTCTTAACACGGTTTCTTTTGCCATTCCAATCATTAATCCCCCTGTATATGCTTAACCCCTCTTCCCGCCTTTAGATAAACTCTGCTGAGAAGGGACTCCTAGATACTCCAAAAGCCTTCTCTTATTTATTTCCCCTGGAAGAACACCGTGATTTAGCAAATAATCCACTCTTTCTGTGGAGAACCTCGGAAAGCAGCATACCAAGACCATCAGCCTCCTGTGATAAGCAGGCAACAGTGAGACACTTAACCCAGGTCAGGCACCTACTTAAATCCCATAAATATGCAAATTTTACCTGATGTTCAGATGGTGGTGGTTTTTCAGCAATGTTTGACCAGCTGTAGTTTCGGTTTCTTCTTGCAGTCGCCACGACAGGACAGGCTTACGTACCAAAACCTGGCAGTATCATCACCACAGCGCAGTACGCTCCCCCCCGGAAGGAAGCGGCACGTAAGTGAAAACGTGATGTTCAATATGCCGTTCTCTGAGAATTACTGTTGATATGTGTGTAGAAACAAGTGTGAAGCACTGCATTAGTTTTCTTGATTCTGCAAGAACGGAGATCTTCACATATTTTTTTCCGAAACAGTCTCACAGATTCGGTTTGTCCTAGAACGGGGCTGACGAGAAAAGACACGTACTCGGGGACACACACTACCGGTTCTGTTGGGCACCACGGCGCAGCGGCAGACGTAGGCATGTTCACGCTGACTTCAGATGCTTTGGCTTTCCTCACAGGGTTTTTTTTTGCAAACTAAAACATTTGCAAAATTAACATTTCTCCAAGAAAAATATCGATTCTGTGGAAAGGGCAAAAATCTCAGGGAAAAAACCCAAACACACACACGCATTTTGGCTGAAAATTCCTACTCAGTCCCAGGCAGAAATGGCAACCTCGTATGCAGGGTCTCGCGAAGTCAGCTGCCAGGCACTGTCCACGTCCGCGTGGCCTCCCTCACACACTAAAGCCCAGTCCAGCACCACTTCGTTACGTGGATTACACTTCTTTCCTCTCATTTCACTCTATCCCTTGAAGCCAGTCATCGTCTTATCTTTTACATCGACAGCAGACAACACGCAAACCAGCAGCAAGGAGTTACTAGCAATTGCTGAGGCAGATTTATTTACGGCTGACACCACGGCCTGAACATCATCCGTAAGAACGCAGCAGCAGGTCCTTAGCCTGTCCAAACCTACCCAGTGTCACGCAGCAGTGACTCGGCGCTGCATTTGGCATAGCTAGTCCTTATATACACTTATTTTGGTGGAAGATGTTTAGCAACGATGTCACATACGATCCCCAATGATTCCCGAGGCATCGTATGTCAGCCAAACAGGAGTATTCCTGCAGAAGACTGTGGGGTTTGTGTGACATTGTTAAGGAGCTTGTTTCCTGAAACAATACTGATTCTTTGCCATTTGGAGCACGGAGAGGGAGTCACAAACGTGTAACGCAAGCACAACTGCCATAAACCTGGGTGAGAGCTGCGTAACCTGCGTGTCTCACCCAGAGCATCTGAACTCAGCTGCTGTTTGCCCTGCACAGAGAGAACAAATTCTGTGCCTGGACCGTAACCAGCCACATTAAGGCACTTGCTGATGTGCTGCATGTCCCACCAGCCCATCTCTGAGGAATATAAAACCGAAAAGACTCAGGGACGCAGCGTGCCAAGTGCATTTGGGACTTTGTGGGAAAAATTCAGGTGCTGGACAAAAATCGGCAATGCTGGTACATGTGGTGGTGGTGGTAGATACTACTATTGAGGCAGAGAGGGGAGTAGGAAGCTCGGGGACTTCTGCCAGCGCCATTCCGAAGGTGCGTTTAGAATCACAGAATCATGGAATGGTTTGGGTTGGAAGGGAGCTTTCAAGGCCGTCTAGCCCTACCCTCCTGCCACGAGCAGGGACATCCTCACCTAGACCAGCTTGCTCAGAGCCCCGTCCAGCCTGGCCTGGAATGTTTCCACGGTCTTCCTCAAAGCTCCTAAATTTTAACTTTGTACAAGCAGTGATGTACTAGAAATTTCCTGCAGCTTGGAGGGTTCATGTTTAACTGCTAATCCTGACTGCATAAGGATATAATAATTTGGCATTAATTAAAGCATCTATTAAAATACAATTGTAAAGTTTAGCAGTTGAAGAGCTATTAGCGAGCCAGGTAATAGTGTTAAAGTACCTGCTAACCTTCTCGAACACGTACTTTCAGTAGAAACATGCCATCAGTCAAGTTTATCGCTGCTGTGAACACCAGTTAGCAAAACGTAAGGAGCTGAAGCATTGATGGACTTGATCTAAAAAGGAAGACAAACCCTTTGCTCAGCAGTGCTTGACCGGTGTCACCAGCCAGTTTTCTGGAGGGACGGCGCAGGAATTCCCCCCGGTGGCAACTTTCAGCTGGTTTGCTCCTTTCGCTGCCGGGGCCGGGCGGGCTCCAGCCGCGCCGCCGCCGACCCCCGCCCGCCCGCGGCCTCGGGCGGCACCGCGAACCCCCGGGGCGGGGGCGCGGGCGGCGCTGCCGGACCCCCGGCACCCCCAGCGCGGCTCCGTCCGCCCGGCCGCGGCGGGCGCTCACCCGCCCCGAGCCGCGCCGCTGCGGGGGGCACGGGCGGGCCGGCCCCGGGGCGGCCCCGGCCCCGGCCCCGGCCCCCACCAGCGCGGCGGCGCCTCCCGGGAGGAGGAGCCGGCGGCGGCGGGACTCTCCGGCCCGGCCCGGCCCGGCGCTGCCCCGAGGTAGCGGCCCCGCCGGGGATGCGGCCGGTAGCGCGGCCCGGCGGGCGCCGCCGCCGCGGAGGTCGCGCAGGGAGGGGCGGGCGGGGCGAGGCCGCCGCCGCCGGGCGCCCCCCGGCCAGGTGCCGCCGCGGGCCCCGCTCCCGGCGCAGGTGGGGACGGGGCGCCGGGCCCCGGCCGAGGGCGCGGGAGAAGCGGCGGGGGCGGGGGCGGGGGGGGCGCGGGGCCGATCCCGCCGCCCGGCGGCTCCGCGCGCCGGCTTTGAAATTAGTTAATTTCGCCTGGAATAATTACTGGCAAGAAAGGAGCTGACGTGTTCCTTCCCGAGGACAAATTGCTAGCAGATTTATAAACACTCCGCACAACCGGAGCCGTGATGTAACGACACCGAGTACCGCGGTTTCCACGTTTGCTTCCTTGAGAAATTAAAACTTTACCTGTAAGCAACAACTCCCGGGGCACGTCGCGCTAGGGCGAAGAGATTGCGAGGTGGCTGCTGTAAAACGACAAACATTTTAGATCGTTACACAGAGCTAAATCCTGAGGGGAAACCCATGAGGTTTGGGTCTGTTTTGTGGGTTGGTTTTTCTTTTCAAGTTGCAAAATTCTTCATGTTCTTACAGCTTAAAAGGGAGCAACTCAACACAGATGTCACTGTAAATGCTTGTGTTTTGTTTTCCTTGCAGGAACCGATCGGCTTTTGCTGCGAAGGATGGTAGCGTAGCATCTTCCTGCAGGATGAAGGCAGCAGGCAGAGCCTGGTGGCTGGGGACCCTCCTCGGCGCCTGCCTGGCCGCGCTCCCCGGCAGCAGCGCCTGTCCCAGGCTCTGCGCCTGCTACGTCCCCACGGAGGTGCACTGCACGTTCCGGTACTTCACAGCCGTCCCACCGCGCATCCCTCCGAACGTGGAGCGCATCAATCTGGGGTATGTTTAACATCAAGATTTTAAATATTCTGGCCAGTTACCTTTCAACACTTTGCAAAGCAGTGATTAAGAGTTTCCAGATTTAGGGCTAAAAATTAACCAAAGCAATAAATAAATCTTAAGAGCCTGATGTTCCGCAGTATTCAGAAGTGGTGGCAGTCACAGCTAGCGAAGCCTAAAACCTCCAGCACTAAGTGGGAATTCTGGGGATGTATCACAGGGCATGTAAGAACTTCAACAAGTTTTGAACTTAAATGAATTCTTTTATATCACCCAAACATTTTGCATCTGTAACATAGAACCCAGAAGGAGTCTGAAATAGAGAGAATTCTGTCTGGGAAAAGACAGTCCAGAGCTCAGACAGCGGGCTGGAACGTTGCTATGCTATTGGAACCTTCAGAGACTTTGATGTGACTTTAGAATGTCACACAATGCTAATATCTGTGCTTTTATCTGTCGAGTTTATGGGAAATAACACTGGTCTGAATTATTTCAGCCTCCAAAATGGTTCTGTTCTGTGAGCAGTTAAAAGGAGCTCTTCCCAAGCTCGGCTGGCCCGTTAACGCAGTGTCCAGCAAGTACCCTCTGTCGTATCAGTGACAATCAAATGACGAGACCAGTCAGCAATATTTGACTGGTCCTTGTATCGCTTTTGATACACAGAACCTTTGAGTCGCCCGTATGTGTACGCAGAAAATATAAAAGGAAGTTTTCATTGAGGTCTTCCCCCTCGTCTCATCTGCTTTCTGCTTCCGGGCAATGTACCCAGACGCCAGCTCCTGACTCCTGTCTGCCCTTCCCAGCCCTTGATTTTGTCGGTTTTGCCCCGAAGTGCTGTATATGAAGCCTTACGATTAGAACCAGTACTGTTAGAGGCCTCTGGGTTACCTGAGGCATGGGGCATATGTTCGCAATACATTAATTACTACTACGGAAGGGCCATCTATCTGCCTGGTGAATGAATCCAACTTACCTGTCACCACGGGGCACAGGAGGTGTGGCCGCAGCACGCGGAGTCCCTGCGTCAGCTCGTCGGGTCGTGCGAGTGGGATGGCAGTCACGAAGTCGGGGGCATCGCAGAGGGGGTACTCAGCACTGGGGAGGCTGACGCAACACCCGCCAGTTCCGGGGTGGCGTGGCCTCACCGCTGTCGGTACTCACGCTGGCTAGACTAGGTACGACTGATGGTCAAACCTCTACAGCGGTGCAGTTCTCACTCAAAGGGCTCCCCGTTTCATTTTTGGTTCCCTGTTTAAACCCAGCCTAGACTATCCGTACTGCGCATATGCTCATGGAAATCGGGGGAGCTGGGGCTGCGTCTGCATTAACGAGTAGTGTGCACCACCGAAGACCTGTGGCGTGGAGACAGAACTCAAGATGTACAACGAACAGGGCGGATGGCATAGTGCAGCCCAGGACCAGGGAGGGACTGGAGGACGCTCTGCAGAACCCCCCCGCACCATAGCCTAGGCACAGCCGTCGTCATCCGGGTCCCAGGAGGAAGGTCACACCCCGGTACCCGGGGTCTGCCTAGCTCTCAGCGGACAGGAGGCTCTCTCTTCTTCAGGGCCCCCTCTGTGATGCCGCAGTGCTGGGAAGGCCCCGGCTGAAAGAGGCACCAATGCATTGCCTACCTCTACTGGCACAGGAGCTCCTTGCTCTTCTACACTGAAGCCCCAAACTGGCGCTCCTCTCTCCGCGTTTCTGCGGTTACTTTCCCTGTCCCCTTGGAATACAGTCTTCGGAAAGCTGCCCTGGAAAAGTGACCAAATTTTGTGCTAACATGAAGGAATGACTTAAAATTGCATCTTAGCAACCAGAAGCGCTGCCTACCCGTATGCCTTTCCAAAGAGCTGTTTTGGTTCGGGTGGGTTGGTTTGTTTTTAAACTGGTGAAGTTTAGCTGTCTGACTAAACCCAGGTCTGGGATGAAATGTTTGTTGCAGTTACAACAGCTTGCTTAGACTGACGGAAACAGATTTTTCTGGCCTGGAGAAACTGGAGTTACTGATGCTGCACAGCAATGAGATAAATACAATCCCTGATAAAGTGTTTGGTGATTTGCATTCATTACAGGTAAGAACTAAATAACCTAATCTTAATTTTTGTTGTGATTTTTAAACAATCTGCAGTAATACTGCTACGTGGAAGCAGACCAGCGGTCTGTAGCATTGTGGTTCCTGTTTCTTATTGCATGCACGCGCAAGATGAGGGCCTTCAAGGTCCACTCTCCTACTGGGAAACGTCTTTCCTTCCCAGGTGGGCACTCGGGTACAGTTTAAAGAGCGTGACAAACGTGGGTAGATCTCTGTCAGCAATATCTTAGCGGGCAACTGCAGCTGAAACTTTCACACTAGAGAGAAAGATTGCAGAGCTCCGAGTACTGCATCTGCGGTAGGAAACTTGGTTTTCGTTAATTTGTGAGTCTTTTTTTTTTTTTTTTTGAGGATCGTCTTCCATCCAGATTTCCCTTTCCCTTCAGTACAGTATAGTCCCGTCCCTTTCTATCCTTCATTAAAAAAAGGCTTCTACGGAACAGAAACCAAACATATTACATATAAACATTTTAATGCTTTAAAAAAACTACAGTTCCTTGGGTTTATAATTTAATATCTATTTGTGGACTTTTAAAATGTAGTATTTGATGCCTGTTTCGTTCTTTAACTGAACTATTACCTATTTATAAAATATTACCTGTATTTACATATATTGTGAAAATTAGTCAGTGTATGGTGCCATACCGGGATCCTGGAGCCATCTCAGTACCTCACTGTGCCGTGTAGATACTCATATATAAAGAAGTACTTACATGATTATCTAGGAACAACGATTCCCAACTGATTTGATGTACAGGTAACACTTACTCCCCAGTTACATTTCCACCTAGAGCTGTTACTAACTGCTATGGAGAAGTAGTGGTGGTGTAGCTGTGGTGAACTGGGAACATGAGAGACCTGGGCTCTTGGGGCAGAAAACACGGTGTTGGCCCCGTTGCTGGTGTTAGAGGATTAGGGGGGGGAGGGAAAGGCAGAAACCACCCGAGCTCTGGAGCACCCAGATCATCAGGTTTCATTAACCCCCCCAGAGGGTTTTCGGTGCCTGAGAGCTTCCCTGTTAACTCCTTGCAGCTGCCCTAATGAAGTAAGCTTCGTGGGGTCCTTTACGCTTTTCCTCCCTCATCAACAAGCAAGACAGCAACACAATTACAGACAGTTTTAAGGGAATTCTATTTGGCAAATAAAATAAACTTGCACATTACTGTGATTTTGTTCTTTTTTTCCTCACTAATTTTCAAAATACAGAATTTGTGACTGTGACAGTATAATTCTGAGAGGAAAAGCAACAACCAAAAGCCTGTCTCGGGCACCATATTTAATATTCAGCAGTATGCCAGATTTGTTCATCTCATAGCTAGGAGTTTGACTTGTAACCTGTCAGCAACAAAATGGCACCTGAGTGTTGAGGTTTGGCAAGTACACGTCTCGCATGGCAAATCCTGAACCTGGGAACACGCTTAGCAGTTCTCTCGGTTAAACATCAAACGGAATAGACTGTCGCAGGCGTTTTTATAGCCATAGCACTGGCCGGAACAAAAATCACTACCACAGTTTATGGTCCAGTTCTGCTTTTCCTAAGTGTGGTTTAACTGGGATTTTCGGAATGAGAAATAAGCGTCGCTTTATTTTGGTTTTTAATCACTGCATTTTGTAACTGTGGCTGCAGAAGCGTCACCTTGATGGACTGTTGGAACAAGCAAGCATCCTTGCAGTCCTGCAACTAACATTGCACTTAAAACTCATTCCTCCTACTGAGTTTTTTTCCAATCACTTGCATTACTGGTCTCTTGAAGTACTTTCACTTCACAGAGTACCCATCAATCAAAGTTTGTTAGGAGTCTTACAACAATATAGCATGGGGTTAATATTATCCACTTGTTACTTTTTCATCAACAGGTCTTAAAAATGAGTTACAACAAGGTCAGAGTACTTCAGCAGGATGTTTTTTATGGCCTAAAGAGCTTGGTACGGTTGCATATGGACCACAATAAAATTGAATTTGTAAATCCCAACGTTTTCTACGGACTCACATCGCTGAGGTTGGTCCACTTGGAAGGAAATTTACTTAAGCAGCTTCATCCAGACACTTTTGTCACCTTGCGCTATAGCCAGATATTTAAAATATCCTTCATGAAGCACATCTATTTGTCTGACAATGTGCTGACTTCACTACCGCAAGAAATGTTTTCCTACACGTCTGAGCTAGAG
The DNA here is from genome assembly GCA_009819775.1 of Phoenicopterus ruber ruber. Taxonomy (NCBI): domain Eukaryota; kingdom Metazoa; phylum Chordata; class Aves; order Phoenicopteriformes; family Phoenicopteridae; genus Phoenicopterus; species Phoenicopterus ruber. Next base: position 760,405 of record CM020223.1, on the reverse strand, counting down.
AGCATTTACCTGCATGGAAACCCGTGGTCCTGTGACTGCAGCCTACGGTGGTTTGCAGAATGGGCAAAGCAGAGAGCAGGTGAGCTGAAGGCTCTGGTTACGCTTTTTAATCATGTTACAGCTTCTTACTCTTTCTGATAAAGGTAATTGTCCTTTATTTATTTATTCTCCCAGAAAAGAGTGGAAGACAGGATTCTTGTAGGTGCATGTAATCAGGATAATACCATTAAGTCAGGATAATACCGTTAAGATTAATAATACCATTAAGGTTACTAATAATAATACCATTAAGATTAATACCATTCAGTTTCCCAGATGAAATGAGCCTAGTGGTCGTAAGCCATTCCCAAGTGCAGCTTTCCATAATGGAACGTTTTCCTTGGCCAGTCCAAAGCTTCTGTGCACCAGCAGAATCCACAGGGACTAAGGAAGCTAATTTTTACGTAGCTGGCAAGAGTGAAGGCCACACTGTACTTGATTCTTCAAAAAAGTAGTAAGGAACGGACTCGAGGACTTTCCCTGAGTAGAGGCTGCACACGACAGCGTAGTGTTACCCCCAAACTGCTGGAGCCGGCGTCTCTCGGGACAAAGCCGTGGCCCCGTGCCGCAGCAGAGCCCGCCGGGCGCCGTGAGGCCGCTGGGACAGAAGGACGCCCGCTGAGCTGCAACGGCAACAGTCCTTACGCACTTTCATCAGAGACGATTCATAGGTTTTCTTGGGCTACTTCAGGTTTTCATAGGTTACTTCAAGATAAACTTTGTTAACATTTTATTCAAGAGAACAACTTGCTGGTAGCTATATGTCTTTATTAATACTAAAAATTGTATCACAAAAGCTTACTGCATTTTTCTTCCCTTCAAGATGTTATAAAGTGCAAAAAAGACAGAAGTTCTGGTGCTCAGCAATGCCCAGCTTGTGCCAGTCCCAGAAATCGTAAAGGGAAAAGCTTAGCGGATCTTCCTTCGGCATCGCTGACCTGCACTAAGCCAGCCATACACGACTCCCTGAAATTTAAAAACCTCACAGTGCCCGATGATGGGGATTTCAGCTCCGTGTCTCCCAAGGACTTCATAGCTCCGATAGGATCCATGGTTTTGAACATGACCGACCAAGCAGGAAGTCGAGGTAACTTGGTTTGCAACATCCAAAAACCTAAAGAAGTGTCTCCGGTCTCATTTGCCAAAGATGGCAACAGCACAGTACTCACAGCAGCCTTGTCGGCGTTCCTTGTGTGCGGCATTGACTACGGACACATCCAGCAGCTGTGGAGCATACTGGCGCTGTACAGTAACTCTCCCTTAAAGCTGGAGAGGAATGCCCCAGCCACTAACATGCCTTCTTACAAATATAAACAAATCTACTCTGAAAAGGATGAACTTTTTACCAACATAGAGACTGAGCTGAGAGCTGAACCACCTTGGTTCATGCAAAGCAAAGTGGCGTTACAGCTAGACAGGACAGCAACCACGCTGAACACACTGCACATCCAGTACTTCACGGATGCTCAGATTATTTTCCCCAGTGCTGACAAAAAACAGGCGAGAAATAACTGGACCCTCATCTCCAGGGACAACAGAACACGGACAGAGCACACTGTTTTAGTCGGGGGGACCGTAGAACTGGAGTGCCAAGCAATTGGAGAACCGGCTCCTGCCGTAGAGTGGATATTGGCCGATGGAAGCAAAGTTAGAGCTCCTTACATCAGTGAGGACGGAAGAATCATAGTAGTTAAAACTGGAACATTCACGTTACGGACAGCTGATACTTTTGACACTGGGCTTTATCACTGCGTAGGCACAAATTACAACGATGCGGATACTCTCACATTCAGAATTACGGTGGTTGATCCTAACGTGGAACACGATAGCGTGAATGGAGCCCAACTTTCTATGTTTGTGGGCAGCACACTCTACCTTCCCTGTACATCCACCGCTGTTCCAGATGCTGCCATTAGCTGGGTGTTACCTGAGCACGTAATTCTTCATCATTCTGTAAGCAACAAACATATTTTTGACAACGGTACCCTGAGAATACAAGGGGTAACAGAGCGAGACAGTGGCTACTTCAGGTGTGTTGCAGCCAACCAGTACGGTGTTGATCTTTTGGTTTTCCACGTGCTTGTTAGAAAGGGCGAAACCCCTCTGAAGAAAAAGCATGTAGCTGTGGGAGAATGGGAAGAGGGCGATGGCTCTGGCGATGCAACGCTGGCCTCTGCTGCAAGACAGAGCCATCCTTTAGCTACTCTCGCTACCTTGACAGCTCATCAGGAACCTGCTGCCTCAGCAGCCAGGAATCGGGTTGCACAGAGCGCACGTCAAAGGAACAGCTACGGGAAAATGACTTACAGGCACTACAGGGACAAAATAAGCAGGCGGTTTAGAGGACACAGAAGACAGTTTGTTTCCTCAGCCAGGAGAGTCGATCCACAGCGCTGGGCAGCCTTTTTGGAAAAAACAAAGAGGAACTCGACACTGATAGAAAAAGGAGGAGAAGTTGCAACGAAACCACCTAATCAAGTCCGTAAGTTCTCAAAAGTACCTGGGGATGAGGAGGAAACGTCTGGTGATCTCGTATCTCCAGAAGAAGAGTTCATGATAGCAGTAACAGAGACAGCCGCTGTATCTACCCTGGGGAGAGCAATGGAAAGCGTGGTACCTGCAGGGCCCGCGATGACCGTCGGAAGCACTCCTGCTAGGAAAACCTCTCTCCCGGTTGCAGAGGCAGTAACTCCCCTACCCTCTCCTTTTTCACAGCCTGCATCATCTGACAGCAGGAGGCCACACACATACCTAAAGCCTACAATTACAAACTCATGGGAAAGATCTGATTTAAGTCAAGTATCATCAAATGGTATAAAACAATCAACTGTATTAAATGGAGCAAGTAGAACATCTACACTCTTCCCTGCTGGGCAAAGGTTGGTGTATTCTGGGGAAAGTAATAACCAGCATTTAAAATCTGTATCTACGACACCCATGACAGATGTTACAGACACCGGCAAGTCTGTAACTTCCCAAAGCGCAGTGGACAAGCTACGTGTTTTTACTGAGTCTATTGACAAGATTTCCACTGAAGCAGGTCGTCAGCTCTCTGTAGTGACAGTCAGCGAACCAAGCCCTGAATTTGGTCACGTTTATTTTCATAGTACTCAGAAACTAGTAACTCCTAAGCTACCGTTGGCCTCAGCTATCGTTACTCATCAGCAAATTCAGATTATTCAGGATGTTACAACTCATACACCCCAAGCCTGGCAGCAATATGGAAGACGAAGGAAAATTCCTGGTAGGAGACGAATTGTTAGACCAGGATGTATTCCAAGTATGAAAGAGCACAGATACAACTTTGGGAGGCCAGGATCTGTCAGAGGAGGTACAGCTGTGGCTGCAGATGTTCAACTGAATATGAAATCCGTAGCAAATTTACCAATCTTAAGTAATTTAAGCAGCTCCATCAACCCATTTAGCCCAGAAGCACCTCTGTCCTCCCACTCTACCATGAATATGCCATTGGAGCACCCAGCGGGTACTCAAACAACAGCATTCCTCAGGGAAGAGGAAAGTGATCCTAGTGCAAGGCAAAAAGCCGCTCCGACAGTCATGCCTTTCATTACAAAGGGCACCCAAGATACTCCTCGATGGAAATTAGAGAGCAGTGCTCCATTTCAGACAAATACTGACAGAGTCCAACCTTTTAGCATCAGACCACCACCAACGGCAATCCACACAGCTCCTATTGCTACAGGAATTACACGTACCATAAGCACTGAGCTGTCTTCTGCCCTTGAGTCAGTCTCCCGCAGCATGAGGCCTAGAACCTCACCAGAAAATTCCCAAAGAGGAAAAATTACTTGGGAACATCTCTTTGGAAATGGTGCACAAGAAGAGGTACTGAAGAAGCTACCAACACAACAGACAGATATGTTTCCATCAACAGAGGTATCGACTGTGCTTCCTAAAACTACGGCAGCATTATCTCTGTCCAAAATGCCTCCTTTGCACTTCTCGCCTGTTTCGCCGGGTGGGAATCACAGCAGTGGTTTCTTGTCTTTAAACAAGCCCGTTCATTATGGCAGTGGTAGGTCAGAAGAACATCTTCCCACTACAGAAACGCGTTCTTACTCTAATCCTGCAAATAGCACAACCAAAGAAATGGATGTAACAAGTGTGAAGCCAACAGTTAAACCTGTTATCGCTCCTCAAACTGACACCAAAATCACCAAAAGTAAAATATTCAGAGTGGGAAGAAAGAGAGGTCAGAGGAGGCGGAGGCCCCCTAAAACATCTACTTCACAAAGCGTGACTGCAGGCCACAGCCCCGCAGCGATTCCATCGGTGAATACGACAATGGTTAAATCATTAACTGTGCCTACAAGCCTTACGCCTGCAGAACCCCTCTCTGAGGGCGCAAGCGCTGTCTCGGTGACAGAAGTGCCAGCACCGTGGATCCTGAACGCACCAGAGGCACCTCGGCACGTGCCTACAGCGGCCAGGCCGACGTGGGTGACCCCTGCCACGCGGAGGAGCGTCCAGTCGGCCACGTTACCACCCGACAGCCGCATCGCTCAGAGCCCCGCCACCACGATCCAAACCCCACCACGGCTTTCACGGCCGTGCAGCGCCGCAAGCACGCGACCTGCCACAGTCCCTGCAACGTTGGAACCTGCTCAGCAAATCGAAGCCACCACAACGGCAGGTGAAAAATCACACCCGAAAACGGAGAAGAGAGTTATCCAAGAAAGCCGCGAAGCACAGCCCACCTTCCCAGCGAGAACGGAGCCGAGTACCGGAGCTCCTGCCGCGACCGCAGACATCGCTCCCCGCAGCGCGCAGCATCCCACCCCGCTGCCAGCCCTGATGGCAGTCGTGCCGCCCGCACGTCCTGCGAGAACCAGCTCGCCTCCCCGGGGGGAAATCGCATCCCGGCAGAAGCCCGCTGCTAAAGTCACGGAGGGAGGCAAGGCATTAACCGGCAGTACGCTGGCCTTACCGCAGCCATCGCAGAGCATGACCCCGTGGGCTCCTCTGTGGGGAAGGGACGAGGACAGCTCTGTCAAAGGCTGGGCTGAAAGGAGACAAGCTCGAGAAACCACCACCGCCGCCAGTCCTGTAGCCTTGGACTCTCTAAGCAGAAATCATCTTGCAAAGCCCAGAATAATTGGAGGAAAGTTAGCTGCTTTTACTGTGTTAGCTGATACAGATGCTTTTATTCCTTGTGAAGCTACTGGTAACCCCCGTCCAACAATACAGTGGACCAAGGTATCATCAGGTAAGCTTGATAAACCTCTCTAGAATTCACCTTCTGCTATAGTCCTGCAATTGGGCAGCTGTTCGTGTGCCAAACTCAAGCATTGCTTCATTTAAGAGTACCATGGAATATCAGTGAAAAGATGAACTTGGAAATAGTGAAAAAGAAAGATATCCCAGCACACTTGCTGGAGGATCTTACTACTAATTGTGAAACAGTTCTTTAGGGAAAATAAAAAAAAAGAAATATGTATATTTAACTATAATTCTGTGCTTATTGTGAGAATATTTCAATATTTATTCTATGTTACCTGCTATTTCAGGACAGCGAGACAAGTGAAAAGAAAAATCTGTGGTAACAAACCATCAAACCAAGTTAAAGCTGTGCCAAAGTATTTTTGGATATGCAAAGCCTCATCTGCTTTACCCAAACTTTGTCTCTGGTTTTGGTTTTCCTTTAAAGCTTTGTCACTGTACATGCAAAATACTATTATTTCTCCCTTTCTTACCGCTATTGTCTGGGTTATTTGGGCAAAGCCGACCAGGAAAGGGAAAGCGTTTTCAGGGACCGAGTAGAAAGAAATGGAGGTTCTGACGTGCTGCGCTGCTGTCCCCTTGCTTCCGCAGGGACCGATGCTCTGGAGAGCCGAGGTGGCGGCAGATGGATGGTGTTTGCCAACGGCACGCTCTCCATCGCCCGGGCGGGCCTGGAGGACCGCGGGCAGTACCTGTGCACCGCGGCCAACCCGCACGGCGTGGCGCGGCTCCTCGTCACCTTGTCGGTAGTGGCCTACCCACCCCGCATCGCCGGTGGCAGGTGGCAGCTCCTCACCGCTCACTCCGGGAAGCCCGTGGCAGTGAAGTGCAAAGCTGAGGGCAGGCCGCCTCCCACCGTCTCGTGGGTTCTAGCAAACAAAACACACATCTCCGACTCTTCCGCAGGAAATAACAAAGTTCACGTGGAACCAGACGGCACTTTAATTATCAAGGAGGTCACTGTTTACGACAGGGGCCTCTACACATGCGTGGCTAAAAACCCAGCGGGCACCGACACGCTGGTCGTAAAACTGCAGGTCATTGCGGCACCTCCTGCTATCCTGGAAGAGAAGAGACAGCGCGTTGAAGGAACGATGGGGGAAGATCTGAAACTCCCTTGCACCGTGAGAGGGAATCCTCAGCCCAGCGTCCACTGGGTCCTCTTCGATGGCACAGTGGTGAAGCCTCTGCAGTTTGTAAAGGCAAAGCTGTTCCTGTTCCCCAACGGCACCCTCCACCTCAGCGGCATCGCCCCTTCTGACAGCGGGAACTACGAGTGCATAGCCACGAGCTCGACCGGCTCGGAGCGGAGGGTGGTGAATCTCGTGGTGGAACGCAGAGACACGCTGCCAAAAATAGCGACCGCCTCTCCAGAAGTGACTCAGTTGAATTTTGGGGATAGGTTGCTTCTGAACTGCACAGCGACAGGGGAGCCGAAGCCCCGGATCATCTGGCGGTTGCCCTCCAAGGCAGTTGTTGACCAGTGGCACAGGTAGGAGTCTTTTTTTTTTCCCCACCTCTTTGAAACGTCCAACGCCGCCTTCTCTGGTGCTCGTGTAAGAGACTGTTCCATCACTGAAACGATACATTGAGAACTAAATTCACTTTCAAACATTTAACAGTGGTGAAACATCCGTGGTGACGGCTTGTTGTTACCCCCCTGATAACAGACCACATCAGTTGTCCTAACTGGGTGAGGTCTTACCAGAATGGATACAAGTCTTACGTGAATTACGGAAACTGATGTTAATCCTACACGGGCTGAATTTTGGTCATTATATTCTGTTGTGATTTAGGATGAATTCTTAATTTGTGCTAGAACAGGGTTTGCACTTTAATAGATCTGACATTAATAAAGGGGATTTATTTGAGTATTTCCAGACAGTGGTAAGGCTTTTCCATACCACAACTTCTAAAAACTTAACATAATCCTGTTCAATTGATGACAGCCACACGTATAACGTTAGTGCACTTCCACCATAAATCTGATGCACATTAATGATTTCTTAATTGTTGAAACAAACTAATTTAGAACTACGAAAACCATAGAACGTGACTAGCACGAGCACTTCCATCTTAACAGCCAGATGGTTCAAAGTACCGGTGTTGGCAACAGGCGTATATTTAAATCTCTAACAATCAAACATTTAGATTTATGGAAGTGAAAGGTTTAATATGAGGTAACAGCAGCACGAAGTGACTGCCTCTACAGCAGCGGCGGCTGTCAGTTAGACGCCACAAAGAGGAGGAAAAGCTATTTACGGGAGAGGCTGCAGAGCTGGCGGGGTGAGGGACGTACGGTTCAACAGGCGCGTTTGTTCCCAGTGCAGTTTTCAGCAAGGCAGAGGCGGCATCGTGCAGCTTTGCGCTGTCAGCGAGCACACGCACGTCGACGTAACACCAGAAGCGGCAACTACTCAGGTGATAACCCGCTGGGCGGGCGGGCGATGCGGGCACGGTGCCTTTGGGGAGAGCTCCGGTATCGTGTCGTGCTGTCAGTGCTGCCGGTCACCGTCAGTGCTCAGTGCTCACCTCCGGCGTTTCGTTCCATAATTCTTTTCCTCTTTCTCCCCCCACAACAGAATGGGAAGTCGAATCCACGTCTACCCCAATGGATCCTTGGTTATTGAGGCGGTGACTGAAAAGGATGCAGGTGACTATTTGTGTGTCGCAAGAAACAAAATTGGAGACGATCTGATCCTGATGAAAGTCAGCATCACAATGAAACCAGCCAAGATTGACCAGAAACAGCATTTCAAGAAGCTGGTGCCATACGGAAAAGACTTCAAAGTGGACTGCAAGGCCTCTGGGTCGCCCGCACCAGAAATATCCTGGAGCTTGCCAGATGGGACGGTGATCAATAACGCGATGCTGGCAGACGACAGCGGGCGCAGGTCTCGCAGATACGTCCTCTTTGACAACGGAACTCTGTATCTCAACAAAGTTGGAGTGACAGAAGGAGGAGATTATACCTGCTACGCTCAAAACACCCTGGGAAGAGATGAAATGAAGATACGCATCACGGTCGTCATGGCAGCCCCTCAGATAAAGCACAATTACAAGACACACGTTAAAGTGAAAGCTGGAGATACGGCATTCCTGGACTGCGAAGCCGCTGGAGAACCCAAGCCAAAAATATTCTGGTTGCTGCCTTCCAGTGACATGATCTCCTCGTCAACAGCCAGACACCTCCTGCACGCCAATGGTTCTCTGTCAGTCAGTCAGGTCAAACTGCTGGATGCCGGGGAGTACGTGTGCGTTGCTCGTAATCCTGGAGGGGACGATACAAAAATGTATAAACTGGATGTTGTTGCTAAACCACCTGTCATCAATGGTTTATACGTGAACAAAACAATCATGAAAGTGACGGCAGTGAGGCACTCGAAGAAACAAATCGACTGCAGGGCAGAAGGGACGCCCCCGCCTCAGATCATGTGGATCATGCCCGATAACATTTTCCTAACAGCTCCGTATTATGGGAGCAGGATTGTTGTGCACAAAAACGGGACACTTGAGATTCGGAACATCAGGCCTTCCGACACGGCAGATTTTATCTGTGTGGCACGTAATGACGGGGGAGAGAGTACGCTGGTGGTGCAGCTGGAGGTATTAGAAATGCTGAGGCGACCGATGTTTAAAAATCCATTCAATGAAAAAATAATAGCAACACCTGGGAAAACCACCACGTTGAACTGTTCCGTGGATGGAAACCCTCCGCCTGACATAAGCTGGATGCTGCCTAACGGCACGTGGTTTTCCAGCGGCATCAAGACTTCCCAGTTTCTCACGGGCAGCAACGGCACCCTTGCCATCTATAAGACTGACAGAGAGAAAGCGGGGAAGTATCGCTGCAGTGCCAGGAATAAAGTGGGCTACATCGAGAAGCTGATCATCTTGGAGGTGGGCCAGAAGCCCAGCATCCTCGCTCACCCAAAGGGGCCAGTGAGGGGCATCAGCGGGGAGCCGTTATCGCTTCACTGCCTGTCGGATGGGAGCCCCAAACCGACCACCGCGTGGACGCTGCCAGGCGGGCACGTGCTGGACCGCCCGCAGATCAGCGGGAGGTACACGCTGCTGGAAAACGGTACGCTGGTCATCCGCGAAGCCAGCGTTCACGACAGAGGGAATTACGTGTGTAAGGCCCACAATAACGCCGGAGATGCCTCGGTAACGGTTCCTGTCGTTATTGTAGCCTATCCCCCGAGGATCACGAACAGGCCACCGCAGACCGTACGCACGATGCCCGGTGCAGCAGTTCAGCTCCACTGCGTGGCACTGGGCATACCGAAACCAGAGATCACCTGGGAATTACCCGACCACTCGGTACTCTCTGCAGGTAACCAAGGCCGAGCATCTGGGAGCGAGCTGCTTCACCCGCCGGGGACGCTACTCATCCAGAATCCCCGACCCTCGGATTCCGGCGCGTACAAGTGCACAGCAAAGAACCACATTGGCAGCGATTTCACAGTAACATACGTTCACGTCATTTGAAAGAAGAAATACGGCATGAACGATGGCTAACAAAGCCTGCAGCTGGACCGAGTTCATTCTCGGAGCGAGTTTAACCAAAGGCAGCCACAGGCGTGCGAGTGCCTGAGTACGCTCACAGTATTCAGTCTGCAATGACCGTGCACAAAGGAGAGGAGGGACGTGGGGAAAGCCACATCTAGCGTTGTTACCTGGCGCTGGTTCTTCCAGTGATTACACGGATTTAAATTAAAACAAACTTCTGCCGGCAAACATTGAATATCAGCTAAAATTACTTTCTGGAAATGTACCTAGAGATCGTCAGTGAAGGACAGACTTTTTCATACTAGTTTAACATTGTCCACCTTGTATGACTATCATGAGCATGGATCACATAAAGCCAGAGTACCTGAGAACCAAAGAGCAGAGCTTATCGTGATGCAGATTACCTTCTTAATACGTTTGACTATTCAGTATGGTTTTTTAATAAATACTCAATGGTGAAACAAGTGGTGAAGGGTTTTTAATAACACAGCTCTGTTTCACACAGTCTTTTTTGCGGAACTTTGGGATGATACATACAGAACAACTTTGCTCCCATCTTTAAACGAGAGTAAGCTCTGTTTAGTGCCGTTCAGAAAAAGCATACAGACCGCGTGTAGAAACACTACTTGGTATAATTTTCCTATTGTCACAAAAGCATTTTTTAAAGATTTCTCACTAGGAAACAATTGCATCAATTTGTGTATAAATTTAGGATTCTGATTTCTCAATGCAGTAGATAGGTCTAAGCAGCAACCGTCCATACAGGAGGAAAAATGCCTTCCCAAGGGTAGGAAATGGTTACCTCCACATTTTACACTGATGAATCACGGATTGGACTGGTCAAATAAATCTTTAAAAGATGAAGCCAGTAACAAAAGCTCGGAGCTTCTTATTTTCTTCCTAAGAGAGAGACTAGTGTCGGGACAGAGGGGTCAGAATACACGCAACACAGCCTCTCCCTTCAGTTCGCAAATGCAGGGCCTCGGGGTCTCAGGGCAGCAGCAGCGCGGTGCCCCGGTCCCAGCCTTCCCCGCCGGCGCCCGGCACTGCCCGATCCCGCCGGAGCGGCCGGGGCGGCACGGCTGCAGCCAGGGCTGTTGGGACAGCGTGGCTGCTTCGTCCGTTACAGAAAGCCTGACGGATGAACGACGGGTTCAGCATAACCATCCAGCGTAACTCGTGAACGGTTCCCGCTCTTTACATCATTTAAGATAATAATAAATCCCAGGACGGGAACGCGCCTCTTCTGGGCCTGTAAGGCTCCGCGTGCCAGAAGGGGCCGCACCGCAGCTCCTCAGTGCTCAGGCGGCCGCAGCACCTCAACCCTTGCAGGAGCATCTCGGCAGCAGCTGATGAGCGCATGAGACGCTCCTCAGGGAGAAAGGATTCACGTGCTGACAGCTAAATGCAGATTCTCCCTCATTTAACCACTCACAATCAACCTGGGGAGCTGCTTATTTATTTTTATTTTTTTTAAAGACTCCAACCTCAGCTTGGATTGCTTCTGTGCTGGTCTGATCATTTCCAACGCCAACCACATGCAGGTCGCTGCGTGCTTGTTCCCTCCTTCCACAGTGTTGATGGAGCAGCAGCCACAGAACGGCTGGATTACACGAGTCTCACTGGTTAGTATCTGTAACAGCTTTAGCTACTACGAAGAACGGTAAATCCCCTTAAAAAAACCCGAGCAGAAATAATTTTTACGTGAGTCAGACTTACCTGACTATTGTAAAAGCCAACCACAACCTACTTTCCCGCAGATCTCCGTGCCATGGGTATTATTTCGTTACCTGGCTGCGCTGCCTCCCAGGTCCTCTGAAGCTTGCGCAGCGCAGCCTTCCCCCTCGCCACAGAACACCCGCCTGTGGCACCACCTAGGAACTCTTTGTGTGGTAAATGAAGCAAATCGAGTTAATACAAAAACGGGAAAAATATTCCGATGTATATTTTAAGTGCCCTGCATGTTCCACTTTCAAAATGAATGCATTTAAAAAAATAAATAAATTTATAGACTAACTCCTAAATTACATAAAATAGTAATAAATTGATTCTGTTTTTTCAACTCTAATACGAGCAAAATTAAGACGTATTTGTACAGGTTTGAACAATAACGACTTGTTTGTAGTGATTTTGATTTATAATTCACTTGTGTTTTGCACTCAGCTGGTAATACCTGATGCGTTACACCACTGAAACTCACCCCGCAACCGAGACTCAAACCCGGAATCTGAAATACTCACCGTACCGCACGGGGAGCAGACACAGGTCGCAGGAGTAACTCATTCAGGGCGACGTCGGTGTAAAGAGCTGTCGGCTACGGAAGCGCTGAAACCGCAGGAAGGACCTTGGTGGCTTTTGCCCCCTCGCTTTGCGAGAGCCGGCGCGAGATTCGCTACCGAGGGCGTCAGGCGAGACCCCGGGGTTCGTTTCGGGTGAGGCTTTACCAGGACTTGGAGGTTTCCCTCCGCGAGCGGAGCAGGACCCGCTCTGGCTGCTCGATCCTTGTCACTGCGCCGTGCGCTCCTTCAGAACTGAGCACCAGTGACCGTTGTCTTAAAAAGACCAAATAGGAAACACGGCTACTTCTAGTAGGTTTATTAACGTTACGTTGTGGCTTTTAATATAAACTTTAAGAAGTTCTAATACAAGCAATAAACCCACTTCAGCACCTTCTTACCACAATGAGAGCAAGAGAAAATTGGTACTTTAAACAAAGAACTTTATAAAGTGCATATGAAAATTACAGTCAAATAAACACAATTTAAATTGATGCTTGTTCTACCAACAAAGAAAGAGGTGAACATTTTCATGAACGAATTAACTTCTATGCCAAAATCGGAAGTGCCTTTCAGTTTAGTTTGGTCCAGTGCAGTTCTTAAAAAAAAAACCCAAAACAAAACCAACACAAACAAAACAACAACAACAGAATAAAAATAAAATAAAAATAAAAAACCCAAAAAAAGTGTTTCCCACAAATAAATAAATCCACCATTCTTTGTCCTTTGTAAAAATAACAGGACCTAAAAAGCACCAAATTCATAAAATCTGCAATAACATTCTTCAGATAGGCCCACAAGTCCATACATTTAAATCTAGTTAAAGGCAAAAAAAAGCCCCAAACCCAAAACTCCACCTTGTTACATATTCACATCAACTGCAGCACAAAAAATAATTATTGAAATAATAAGAGAAGAAAACCAAAGTTTGCTTTCTAGCAGTAACTAGTGCATTGAATTTTGAATGTTCTGTTCTTCAGTGCAAAGGTACGACGACGTCTCCCCTCCCTCCGGCTCAGAAGTGCGGGGGGTGCCCGTACTGGCTCACTCCTTGTTGGGGCTGGTTACCTGGTTGGCAAAGCAAAGGGAAGCGTTCGTGCCTTGTGACTCTGCTCCGCAGGGACACACACAAATACCCGTACGTCCCGCGGCAGAAGCGAACAAGTCGATACATTCCCTTATGCACTATCTAACGCGCGCAAGAGGTGCTAATCTCCTCGGGGACCTTCCCTGCGGTAGGACTACAGAAGCGAGGGGGGAAAACACGCCGCAAATTGTGCCCGGGCCACCAGCCCCAGCCCTGTGGGTGCCACCGGCTTCTCTGGAGACCAACAGGCATCCATGGGATGAACCAGCACCCAAGCTTTGGTACGACGTCGCTACGGGATGGGTAACCAGCTGTCGGTAGGTAAATTACTTACACATATATATGGCAGCATTTAAACAGACAGAGCATCTCCAGAAAGGTAATTCCATGTGCAAATATACATACACGTTTACGTACATCCATGACACACACTTACTAGAGAGCTGCTTCTGGAGCTGCCTGACCAGCGCCGCTGTCTGCTGCTGCTGCTGCGTCTGCTGTAAGCCTTGCCTTGGAAACTGCAAAGGAAACACGAAAGATTGAAGAGGCACGCGCAGAAGCGCTGGGCTTGTGCTGCCGCGGGGCTGCTGACAGGGCAGGGGGGTGGGAGGAGGCAGGCAGGCCTCCGCAGCGGAGCCTGGCCGGACGGACTTCCACAGCGCGGGACACACGGAGCACACTTACAACTTACAGAACATTTGTTCTCTTCGCTCCCTGACATCTCACACATTTCCCGTTGCGTTACAGGTGTCGCGTGTGTCCAGCCAGACACAAGACACAGAGCCGGTCTCTGACTTTTCCACAAAGCCTCTCTCTTCCGCCTCCGGAGAGGCCGGTACTCATCCTGGAAGTCACTCTAAGCAGCTTTGCTGCCTGCATTGCTCAAAGACAAGGCAAATCAAAACTGCAAATCAACATTAGCAGCCGGTTTAGCGTTTTTAAACGTGTGTAGTTGAAGCATAAGAGTCAAAAGAAGCTTCTAGAAAAGTATTTTTCCCAGGGCAATGGCACTTCGGATACAAAGGAAGGCAAGCCCAGAGCAGGCGTTGTTCGTTGCGCTGCACGCCTGCTGCGGGGCCGCAGCTGCGCACGCGGCTCCCGGCTCCAGTGGCACGGGAGGCGGATCAGTGCCCAGCCAGCGGTGCCGGCTCCTCCACTGAGCAAAGCAGTCAGCGCTCTGGCCCCCACCCGAAGCCCCCCGAGGCCCCTCCAGTCCGCGGCGTTAAGCACAATGGAATTAGACACAAAAAGCATCCAAAGAAATCTGCTGTGAATGAATTAAATCATGACTTCAATCACTTTGAAAGTACTCCTGGTGTAAATGCATCGACTTTCACAAATGTGCACCCTATTTATACTTGCATCACAGCAGAATTTAGTCGTTAGTTGGTCCGTCTGACAGCACGCGTTATTCCCTAGCGAGCTGATCCATTTTTCAAGTAAGGATGGGTAGGAGAACAAGCACTGCTTTGCTTTCCACACTTCTGGCTGTCATTCAGAAAAAAATCATTCTCTGTTAACAACTTTCATTGATCTACCTGTGTGTCAGCGTCCTGAACGCACTGCACACCGCGCCACTGAACGACGACAGACAGACCCGACGCAGAGCGGCCGTGCGTGTACCACGGGGATGGACACCGCTGGTGCCAAAGCTCTGCCTGGGCAAGAAGCGTTTCTCCCCTTGGAAAATGCGTCACCCGTACAGAAGAGAAACGTCTGTGCACCAGCTGTCTCGGAGTCCCCAGGACAGAGCTGACAGCACAACTCCCTCGTACATACCTACTCCCGGGAGGGGAACTGTGACGGATGAGGTACTGCTTTGCTAGCAAGCACAAAACAAACCAAGCCTTCACCATTTACGTCCGTCTCATCCTCAGGGCCTCCGAGCTCTCTAGACCTGTTTCCTAAGTCCTGGAGTTTTCCTTCTCATTACATCTGGTGAAAATGCATGTGCCTCTAATTAAGTGCTTCGGTGCTTCTGCACAAGGAAACACAATACATCTGACCAGTCTGAAAACCTGATGTGCTGAATAAAACCAGAGCTATTCAGTACTCGTGTGCGCTACAGAAAACGCCCGTGCTTTGTTCCAGTGAAAGCTTTTGCTTACTGAAGGGAGTTCCAGTGTTTTACAAGACTTCAGCATCTTTTCCCTTTCTGAAACCAAATCCTTCACTTAAACTACATTGTGTAATCTTCTGGCTAACAGTCCTTAGCAAATGCTGAGGTTAGTCAAAGCGTTAACCACACCAGGGTTTCTTGGGGACACGAAACCCCCACACAGAAAGCTTTCTGCTGGGCTCAGTGCCGAAGAGGCGCCTGCAGCCAGGCAGGTGCTGTCCCTGGGACGGTCTCTCACATGCAGTCTGCTCAAGAGATAAACGCTATTAAGAAAAACTCAAAAACAGATGAAAATTATCTTTCAATAGCTACCCGATAAACATCTTTCGTTTATCCTTACTCTTGCACTTACAAGCCGCCTCTGAGTTTCTCTATCAGATCACGTTGATTAATGCTTTTAAACTCAGAAGCTAGCAATTTCAGCATGACTGTATTTTCTCCATTTTTCTGTAGCAAACTTTTTCTAGTTATCCTCATCTACCCTAAATATGTCTGGGAAAACCGCCCAAATACAGGAAACAAGCATAATGACATTGTAAATTCAGTGGATGTGTCCATAGAAATTACTTGGTAGCGATAGCGATTTGGTAAAATCATTCACTAACCTACAAAAGGCTCCAATTCAGCATAAAGGAATGTCTCAAAAGTAATTTTGTTTGTACAGTTGTCTTCTTCATGCAGCTCTGTTTTATGACTAACCATGTAATTTAAAAGGATCTTCAAACAATAAACCCCATTTTTTCCCCAGCATGTTAGCCGTACAACGTAAAAATCAAAGGCCTGGCAGTCACTCGTGACATGAGTGGTGGCAGGGACTGGTGGCAGCGGTGGAGCTGCCGGCGTCCGCAGCCGACGCCAGAGGGAGCGGAGGGAGCGCGGACGCTCGCTCTGACGCAGCACTGGCACGGCAATGTGCAGAAACGCCAGCTGTCGGCACCTCGCATTTCCAAGCGAACGCTTTTTTTAGTGTCGCAGCAAAAACTAGTTCCACACGCAGCCTCAATTGTAAATGTTATCCTGTTTTCACCTCAAAATATTACAAAGACAGAAAAATCCACCAATTTATATGCAGCAGCAGCAACTACAGATTTCTCATCAAGGTTAAGTTTAAGTTTGCAAGGGCTATTCATTATTACTATGATATATTAATTAGGATAACACTTATAAAAACGCATAGCACAGCAAGCATAAACAGGAAAAGTTCATTCCTGCAGCAGCAAGGTGTTAATTTACCTTACCTTGCTGCTTTGGGACTGCTAAATGGTACTTTTAGACCCCCACAAAAAAAGATCCCTGACTTTCAGTGGGGCTTACAGCACTTGGTTTTGTATCAGATTTTCCAAATAGTCACTTATTTATGCTGCAGTAGGAGTGAGACTGAGGATGATTTTAAAGCATCTTATTTCCCCACCGCTTTGAATTCACATAAGGAGATTTAAGGCAGTCAGTCTGGGCAACCTTATTTTACTGGTGATGGAAAAGAGATGTACAGAATTAGAAAAGCACCGGTACCCATTTTGTAACTATATCCCCAAGTCATTCTCACAACAACTGCTACGGGGGGTTATTTGTATTGTTTGGGATATTAGCCATTGGTTTTAAACCACTACTGCTAAGTGTAATTTCAAAAAGATGTGTTCAAATGAAGTGTTTCAACTTTTCCCACACACGCACAGATCTTTTTTCAGGAGGTGCAGGAGGCAGCGTGTACTCCGGTCCTGGAAGGAGCATCTGTGAACAGCAAACTCAAACGCGCCGCTGCAGAGGTGCCGGGGGCTGAGCAGGGCAGCGCACGAGCCCCCCCTGCCAAAGCTGCGTTCAGAGCTGCCCTGGCCTCCCCATCAGAGCTGAGCAGGCGAGCTCACCTCCCGCGACGCCTCAGCGCACGCACAACCTGCCTCTCGCCACGTTCTGGCAAGATGGGCACGTTTACGTGGTCTTCTGTGGACAGACGCAATGTTCCCGCGCCCACGGTCGGAGCCAGGCAGGAGCCGCGTGGGTGCCCTGGCAGGCTGTTGAGCCCCAGCGAGTACACCCTGCGATCGCAGCCACGGCTTGCGGCCAGCTCAGGACCTGGGCAAAACAAGCCTGTCGCTGCCGGCACCGGGCGCGCACACTCGTACGGCATCCAGAGCGGCGGGGGTACGGCACTGCAGGCACCGTGGCGTCGGCGCCGGCAGGCAGCCGGTGGCGCGGGGAAGCTTACACAAGCCCTCTGCCCAGACTGCCACGCTGCCTGTCTCCCTCAGTGACAAAACCCACCCCGTCGCTACCCTCACACCTCCCCAAATTATCCGGCAGTCGCCTCTGCTTACCAAAGGCTGCTGCGGTTGCACGGGCTGGAGACCAAGCGCCTGCTGCTGCCCCTGCTGCTGCAACTGAAAGAAGACGGGCATTGAAACAGCAGCGACCCAGACGCGCGCTGCCTCGGGGACGGACGCTGCCTCGGGGACGGACGCCGAGCCGAGCAGCACGGCCTCTCCTGACTGATTTCCAGCACAGGATCCGGGCTCGCTTACAGCATTGGTTACTGAAGGCCCGTTTGGGAGATAAGCCTCACAGCTCTCCTCTTCCATCGTCAGCCACACCAAGGCTGACAAGGAGCATTGTTAATAGACAAAAAAATATTGAAAAGCTGGTATATTTAGTTTACTACAATGTCAAAATATCTAGATAAAATACATTATCGTTCAATGGGAACTGGCATGGATAGCTATTGCATTACAATGATAACATGAAAGTAATTCCAGCCATCAAAGGGCCACGGGAAGTATTTTTGATGTTATTTACTTCCTCTGTGCCAAGCCCTATATATTCAGCTGATAAACTGATACTTAGCTCCAAATTAAAAATGTATCATCAAACCAGAATATAGGAAACAGGCCAGCCAGGCAGCAAGTCCTTCGATTTAATTCCGGTATACAAGGCCCGACAGGGGAGGGCACAACCACTGCTTTTGTCTCAGCACATTCAGCCTGGCCGTTCTCAAATTTACCTTCTGCAGAGGCATTCTGCAGTCTTGAAAAATGAAAGGCCTGAATTTGACACGTGTGTCCAGAGCTCTCTTTTGGAAATCCCAAATGTAAGCAATGAATTACTGCACCCGAGTAAAGGCAGTTCGGGTTTACAGCACCAGGCTCTGCTGCTTTAGACGTGAATACACACGCAAGTGAGCGTGTAACGCCATCGCCTGACACAGCGACGTTTACCTCCCTTCCCGCACTGGAACATCCCCGGCCGCCGGCGCAGCCGAGTCCCTCACCTGGAAGAGTCTCTGCTGCCGCATCTGCTGCTGCCTCTGTCTCATGGGCTCCGGGGGCAGCTGCACCGAGGTGAGGGTGGGATGTGGACCTGCGGTCGATGCACTGTCCAGTCCCCCTCCAACCAGAGAATTCGGCTGCAAAGGCTGATGGCTCAATCTGGTTGGGGAAACAAAATAATGGATTATATTTTGCTTATAGACAGAGCACAAGTTAGTCTAAGAGTACTCAACTATAAGCTGCAGCATTAGATTCCTATAGATTTAAAAGATGTTAAGTTTGACAGGAAGAATCTATTTCCAAACATGAATGCTTTGAAAAATATTCCATAATAGAAGCAGTACCATACTATTGCCCAGTAACTGAGGTAGGTAATAACACCTTCCTCTGAACAAGAAGAACAGATCCAAGCATTCAACTCTTGCTTTATTAGGAAGAGTGGTGAGCTTTTACATTTCAAGCAAGAATTCCACATAGGTGCTAAAACATTCTCCCGATCAAAACATCTCACAGTTACATCATCATGAATTTAAAACTGATTATAAAGACTTTTTACTTTCTAAAATACTGAAAAAAACACAGCAAGCGAGAAATACTTTCTTAGGATGCTATAGGAGTAATTAACGTTGACAAAGCAGAAAGATATAAATGGGAAAACACGTTAGCTAGCTCGTAATTTAGCTTAGCTAAATTACACGACACTCGTATTCTGCTTACATCATCATTCAAGCACACCTGAACTTAGCCTCTAAGGATTTTAGTTTTGGGATCAAATCAGAGCTGAAGCAGAGGAAGAAGAGTATCTCTGCTGGGTCACAGAGCTCACCGGGGTGCTCCAGGGCAGACCACGCGGGGCCAGCGGGACAGGACCGAAGCCCTGCTGACGGCCAGACCACCGCGTGACGACTGACATCCCCGTACCCCGCGGCTCCCACGCTCCCGCGGCCCGCACACGGGGCGAGCGCTGCGCTGCGCAGACACTCCATCCCAGCCACGGCTGGACAGTGCACACAGAGGCAGGCCCTGCAAATTTTGGCTGCTTTTTTCCCCCTCGCTCCCTCTTTAATTTGAGCCTGTGTTTTTGCGGAGTCACTCTACTGAACACGTCTGTTTGAAGTGGAATTAAAAGTGGCAAAATTCCTGATTCAGTTAAGAGCGGAGTCGGGCTGTCAGCTGGACTATGCTAGACTGTTAGGAAAAAAATCTGATTCAAGACTGTCATTGGAAACTCCAGTTTTCCACTCTGCTTACTCTGTAACGCTCCCTTTTACGGATTTCTCTCCTGCTTCATCTGCCTTCTGTTTCCTTACATTTCTTTACCAATGAATTTTTCCTGTTTCTCACAGGCACTGGAACTCAGCTGTACTTCCGAGCTGAAGTCAATTTAGTCTGTTCAGGCTTGGGCAAAATTAATTTGTCTATTGCTAGTTAAACTACAAAGTTGGTCTTGTGTTTTCTTGACTACAGACTCTTTGGTAAACCTGGAATATTTATTGTTTAATACCACACACGTGTTGGCATAATATGGATACCGTATCTGTGTGTGTAGTGAAATAGGATCCAACCGCTGCCTTTAAGTGAATTTTTATGTTCTACAAACACACGGGACAACTGGGCTACAATGTGTGCCAAGACCAACTTAAAATAAAAATTAAATGAAGGAAAAAAGAAGGGGAAATTGGAGAGGAAGGCATACTTATTGCTAATTAGACCCAGCGTTAACCTCATTTTGATTAATACACTTTATTTCAAGTAAAGCTTTGGACCTCTGAACACAGGTGCCATTAACATCCTGCAACGTTACCAGCCGCGAGAACTGCAGAAGCTCACCGCTGAGTGCCTGTCAGAGGCTGGACGTACGCAGCAGCCTGCTGCTGAACATATCCGCCGGGCTGCTGTTGCATCTGCCGCAGCCTCTCCGCCAGCGTGGGGCTGGAATGAGCTGCTGCGTATGCTCGGGGGTTGTAGCCGGGGGAAAGCACTACGCCACCAGGCTGCTGCTGCTGCGGCAAAGGCATCTGAGTGCTGTACATGGTGTAGCCGTGAGGCATGCTCTGCAGGGAAAACGGGCAGAAGGGTCACTTCGCTCTGCCCAGACTTCCGTTAGCTTAACTATAAAAGAAAGAGATGGCCTTTACCAAAGAGCCAAAGCCTGGACAACCGGAGGCAAGTCAGCGAGACGCCGTGCGGCACCCATGCACCGGCCTGCCAGGCCCCCACGCTGGCTGCACCCCGCTCCTGTCCGTGGGGTCGGGCAGCTGCAATGTGGAACTTGCACCCCGCCACCCTTCCCCGAGAGGCACCGAGCAGGAGCGGGGCTCTGCTCCACAGCTCCACCTCTCTCTTCTTTGCTCCCCCCAAATCCCAAGTACCAGAATGACCATGACATAACAAAGGCTCGTTGTAAAGAGCTACTGGTATCACTATCTCACCAACAGTTGGCCAAGTTTCAGGCTCAATGCTGAAGTACGTTTGCCTTTACCAGCAACATTAGGAAAAACTGGGAAATGACCATGTTAAAAACATTTATGAACTACAGCACGTGGAGCCCGCAAGCGCCCTCGAAGGAGGCCTCGCCATCACACTTGGGGCAAGTCCCAAGCAGAGAAAAGCAGGCCGGGAGGTGAAGGAGCTCTGCTTGAAAGCACTTCGATGCAGACGCTCCGTGGGAGTAGCGCAGTACCTGTGCTTGCTGTAACCCTGGGTACTGTGGAAGCTGAGACGGGGGTCGAACTTGCGGAGTGAAAATAGCAGCTTGGTCCATCGGCTGACCCTGAAAGACACATCACCATCAGACACGGCCTCCGCACCCCAAACACGTCCCGGTCTGGACACAAACCCCCCCAAGTTGTGTCCTAAAGAGTCACGGAGAGACTTGGCCATTTCCTTCCAGACACCACCGCTGCTCAGCACCGAACTGCCGAGCTGTATTTACTCATAGGGAGATGGAAGAATTGACTTTGGTTTGGTTTCTGACGCTACTGTAACACTGCAGCAGTGAAGAAACAGCCATTTACTGAACAGAGGCCTTGCAGACACCCTTTAAAATGGGGCTTCGCAAAGGATTAGGAAAAAAATATTCTAGCTGTCTTGAAGACAGGACGTTGGATTCTACAGGAAGCCTAGAGTGAATGACCATCTCTAGCATAACACACAGCTGATCTCCTCCTCAGGCTGCCTGATTACTAGCTTTCCCCCAGATGAAGCAGGCAAAATGCTGATTAGCAAATTTTATGATGCCATACAAAATACCAGTATGATAAATGGGTAACATGAGCATCTCCAGCTCCCAACCAGTACAGCTTGGAAACACGCTCTGTATCCATGATCAGCAGAAAACCTAGTGTATTCATTTCAAATTGCTGCAATATTTATGCCCAATTAATGGCGAATCATTTAAAGATTTCAACTATAACTGCAGTAGTATGTTTTGAAGCACCAGAAAAGAGGGGGAAAAAATGTTAGACTTAATTTCAGGACCAAGATTGTAAAAAACTGGTGAATGAGGATTTGCCAAGGATACAATCAAGTCTGCGTCTCTTCTGTGCGACTGTGATGCTGCACAGCTGCACTTTTGAAAACCATTCTACTCAGAAAAGCTCAGTGGCAGACGTGAGCTGGAAGCAGCGGTGCTCCTTCCCCGTAGCTGCCCAGTTCACCACAAAAAGAAACAAAAACCCCAAGTCCTCCAACAAAGCCTTTGCCAGTTTAATCAGGGTATCCTTACAGAGGTGCGTTATAATTTAAGGCTAAAAGTGGCTTTGGTAAGACACTGCAAGCAGCAGCATTACAGTCAGGGCTACCAGGTGGAAAAGGAAATCTCACATGGGATAAACCAGGGAAGCACCATTGGAACTCTTATCTGCTCCCATCCCTGTAGTGGTAACTGCAGCAAACGTCAACAAGTCTGTACGCACAACCAGCAGTCCTGCAGTTCGGCTGTTATTTTGGATTGGGTTTAAAAATACGTGCATCCTCGTCGACAGACCTGGGAAACGAGCAGAGCTACCTATTGTGAAGGGGTGTGCTCAGGGAAGCGGCGTGGTACAGAGAAGGCGCTCCAGCTTCAGCCCATCCAGCCCCAAGGGACACGAACCGCTGTGAGCGGGCTGGACTAACCTCCCGGGGCTTTGGGTGGAGAACAGAGAGGAGAGGTCAAGGACAAGATGCAAAACCAGGGGCAAAGCTACCACCGGGTGCCAGAGGGTTGCCACACACTCATTTTTCATACCTTCCTTGCTTTTAAAAGCAAACAAACAGCCCCACCGACCGAGCAAGGCTCTGTGCCAGCCTCTGGGACCACCGCGAAAGGGGTCACTAAGGCGCAGACGAGACACGCTAAGGAGGCAGAAGCTACACTAAGGATTTGCTTTAAAAACAAGCCAGTATCTCATGGAGAATTCTGAAAAACAAATTAGGGAGTACAGGAGGTGTGGACAGAGTAACATCTATCAGTCCTGACAAAAGGTCAGGGTGAGTTAAATTTATCTAGAGAAACATCTGCAAAACCAGAGGGAGCTCTCAGAAGAACGACCTGACAGGTGAGAAACGGAAACCTGAACAGAAGGTACGCCTCGCAGACGGGACGCATGTGAACCAGATGGCAGCCGAGTACAGGGGGAGCTACTCAAGTATGTAAGTACTCAAGATTGTTCTTTTTTTTAAACAGAGGCAAAGAAGAAAAACAAAGAAAGAAGAATAACTTCTCCGAGCAAACTGCTTCTGAAAGTTTTTCGTAAGGTACCAACCACAAGATAGTAACTTGAATTCACCCAAAGGTGAAATCTGGTAAAACATGACTGATTTCTAGAAAAACTGGTGCCTTAAGCTCTTCCCCAGAGGAATACAAACCACCGCGTGGGTTCTGCGGAAGCTGGTCTGTAGAGTGGCGCTCCGTGTCTATCCTTTCGATCCTCCCAGGGACAGCTAACCTGGTGTGCCCAAGAACAACATTTGTCCACTCATGCCCATGCAGTGGAAACAGTGTCCCTCCAAAGTCAGCGGAAGTTATATCAATGGAAATTGGATTAGGCCCTAGTTCTGTAAGAAAATACTGAGTAAGCAGCTGCATGATCCCAGCAATACCCGGTGGGCAGAGAGCCGCAAGCGAGTTTTGTCCACTGGCCTCTTCCCCGCCACTTACAGCACACACGAAGCAGCAGAGCTGGCTAAATTCAAAGGGACTTCTCCCTCCAGGCATAATTTAGTAAAGAGTTAACTACACATGCAAGCTCATTGCTGCAAGCCAGAACTGTGCATGCATGTTAAACAAAATCAAAACAAAAAACCAAAAACAAAGAGAAAAAACCCATATGCTTTTACCAACGCTGATGCAATGTTACAGTAATAACCACTGTTCTCTTTGTTCTACTCACACTTTAGACTGAAGCAAAAGTTACTGCTTCTTCCTGTTAAGGTATGTGGCCATAGTGTATTTAGAAGGAATTTTCTTTTCTAGGCGGTGCTGGGACAGGCAAAGGCAATTGGAGCAGCCATGGCGCTGTGGGCTGATGTGACCCAAGCCTGACTTCGAAAGCAGGTAGTGAAAGACTAACACGTCGAGAAGAAGATGCTGATACCTCTGAGAGACCTCGCTGTATACTTGCTGCGTATCTAGGTGTGCCCAATTAATTGCAAATATGGTGATCTATACCCTGTTCTGACATGCTACCAGTAGTAACAGGAATGGTTGCACATATATAAAATATGGCCAACAGGGTAAGCAGCAAAGCCTTTTTAAAAACATGTTTTGCTTTGTCTTTCCAATTAGTGCTTTTAACAACATTGCAGCTTCCCGAAGACGGGACGAAAGTCCTGCAAGCTAACTCTGAAACAGCTTTTCTAATTAATAGTATCTGGAAAGCTTTCCAACACAGATATTAGGGATGAAACTTCATGCCATCATTGTTTTTCCCCAGAAACAACTGAATTCTATGAAACGTAGTAATTTAACAGGTAAGCGTTAGCTGTTACTTGTTTCGGAAGCAACAAAAGACGGTTGTTCCCACCACCGCGCACCCCGCCGTAGCTGAGGAGCAGGCCGTCAGGCGGCACGCTGCCGCGCGCCGTGGGACAAGCAGCGTTTCGGCAGCCACAGCTGGCGCGGGGCAGGGGCGCCGACCCTCGCGGCTGAGCTGAGCGGCGCCGCAGCGGGAAGAGGCCCGCGCCAGGCACGGCTCCGGGGCCGCCTGCGACGCGCCGCTGGCGTGTGCTGGCCAAAAAGGGCGCGTGGTCCGTCCCTCGGTGCCCACGCGACACAGCAGGCACCGCTACCCCCCCTTACGCCGCGGCGGGAGCTGCCACGCCGGACGGCAGCAGGGAGGAGCAGACCCAGCCGCCAGCGGGGAGACGAGGGCAGGATGGAACACACCAGCCATGCTTAGACGCACGTGGCGTCGGACATATCTTGCAGCTACTCTAATCTTTCACAGCGAGAAACACAACAGAAGAGGAAAAAAATAAATCAATGATGCAGTTACTGGAAATATTTGTAAGAAAAAAATATTCTATGGGTGCAGGTGTATTCACAGCCTTCCCACATGCAGGCACTGCGCTGCCTAGGCGAGAGGAGTGCCAAAGCGGATCATTCTCATTAAAAGCCAAGTGCGCAGCCTGTGTGTCAAAAGAAATGCATGTTTGTGCGAAAGAAAAAATAAAGAGAAGAAAAGTTCACGGTCTCAGAGCGGTTACCATTATGTTGTCAAAGCCATCCTGAAGGGATACGGCAGTGCTACAGACATCCTGAAGGAAAAGGACAGGCGAGAAAATAGCAAACAATACAAAGAATATACACGGTTAGGCTGGGATCATTAGTGGAGCAGTACAGCACCTTTACAGAGCTCACCTGTATGTACTCAAAGAATGCTGGTGTTCAGGGACACTAACAAGGTCCTTTTAGGTGGTTTTTACGCTAATGAACCTCAATACTTTCATAAAATTTATGAACAGAAACTCTAACCATGGAAAGGGCTCCTGGCCATCCACAGGAGCCTATTAATTCTATACATTATACACAAAATTCTTTTAACGAGTCATAGCTCTTAAAGACCTTACACCATAGCGACTCGTTTTCAAGAGCACAGCACATATGGCACAGCACTGAAGAGCAGAGTCTGTCCGGGCTGACTGTACAGAACTGCTCACACCAGTGCCAGCGATTTCAAGCTGAGCGGGTAATTTCATTCTGCAGCTGCAGAAACATAAAAACCAAAGAAACCTGCCCTATTTAAGCTCTACCTAACAACATACACCACATAATAGCAATGCTTACAAATCACCCTGTTCCTAAATTTTTGAATACTGCCTTCAGGCTCGGACGCTGCCGCAGCATTACCTACTCTAGATGCAGGACCGCAGGAAGAACCACCGCAAGCTCCCCAGGGACGCGTCTCTGAACGGGGGCACGGCGCGCGCGTCCCGCTGGGGCAGCCCACCGTGCCAGGGAGCACGTCGAGCCCAGCGCCACCGGCACCTCGGAGGGGCTTCTCCGCTGCCAGCGTTCCCAGCACACGCTTAGACAGGAGGGAAGCAAACAGCACGGCCTGGCGAATTGTAAATTCACTTCATTACAGGGAAAGTTTTCAAGGATCAGGCTGAACGAGCCTTTCCAAACATCCAAGGAGGCAAAATACTAGAACCAGAGAGAAAACGTGTCCATCTGCGGTATTCCCCAAAGGACCTGGCTGCGCAGGCCACTGTGGGGAAGTACCCGGGAAGCGAAGGCTGGGTTTGGATGGCTCTGGTTTGACTTGGTTTACACCAGTTTAACTTATACTGACTTACTGCTGAAATAAAAACATGGCTGATACAGAACTGCTGACTGATGAACATCCAG
Source organism: Phoenicopterus ruber ruber (assembly GCA_009819775.1). NCBI lineage: Eukaryota > Metazoa > Chordata > Aves > Phoenicopteriformes > Phoenicopteridae > Phoenicopterus > Phoenicopterus ruber. Next base: position 734,037 of record CM020223.1, on the reverse strand, counting down.
CACGTCGTACGTTAGCTGAAATACGCATCTGAACCTACCCTGTTGAATTTTAGTGCCACTAACTTCTATATTGTAGAAGTTCGATCCAAATTTTATGAACAAGTTCATCGCAGACACCTTATTAATCTTACTCAGGCACGGGTTCATGCCTTCATAATAAGTTTATTCTCCTTACTGACAACCACACTTGGGAGCAGAAGTTAACCATTGTTCTTAACACCTCAGATACTGCCCCCATTTGAAATCAAATGGGAAACGCAACATCTTTTGTCCTCTAAACATGACAGTGTTAAACAACAGCGTTTCTTAAATGTGAGAATAATGTGTTATTTTACATCTTCAATTATTGCTTTTTGATCCACATAGCCATAAGTAGCGATCATCATTTGTTTACTCAAGGCTCTTACTTAAGCCTGTATTCTACCCTAGTAATTGAAAGCCAGTTGGACCTCACACTAAAATAGTGAGATGCTGCCTAAGGTAAGAAATACTACAGGGTTAATACCCTAATACTACATTTAGGGTACCTAATCCTTAGTACCTCGTAGTGCCTACAGGACACCAACGAGGGATCGAATACCCACTGTACCACTAAAATTATAAAACACATATCCAGAGCTTTTGGGGTCTGCTTTTTTTTTTTTTTTAAGGTAGCAGAGAGCACACATACAGGGAAACCCCAGTTTCACAATTACGACAGCCCCATATAAAACTGTTGTAGCCCATCAGCAATTTAAGCACTACAGAGGGCTTTGTGTGCATCACAGCAGAGACTGAAAGAGGGAGAGAAGGACAATGAGGGAGCTCTAACAAAATAGAGACAACGTGGGAGAAATCAGGAGGATACTTGCTGAAAGTTTTGACTATTTTGAGCAAAGAGGGCACATTAGACTCATCACAGAGTTTGAAGGCAAGATAGCATAAGGGCAATGTAATATATACTGCAGTGAGGGTAAGAATGGGGACAGAAGGACTTTAAAATAAAGGTGAGAAGTTATTGGTTTTACCACCAACTACTGTACACGTATTTCTGGTTATCTGGGATCCAAACCCCAATTTTCTGTTCGTACACCACCAATTCAAACGCAGCCTGTCTGTAGCCGTATGCTGAAACTAGCTCAGGCTCCGAAGGGTGTTGCACAACAGCCACGTGTGGTTTGGCACACACACAGCAGCTGTACTCTGCAAAAATGTTAGGAGAAGAAACACCAGCTATTTCTAGAGAACATGGGCGTCTGTGTGCACACGTGGATGGAAATGGCTCCTGCTGGACTTCCTGGATTTTTAATTGTGGAGAGCTTTGCTGTGCCGCTGCTGCTTACTTGTAGCTTGGCGGTACACAGCACCATGCAATTCCACTATGAAAGCCTCCGTGACACACCAGGGAACAAGAGTAGCAGAACAAGTAGCAGAAGCAAAACCTGATTTTATGAAACACAGGAAAAACAGAAGGGGCTAAGAGACCAAAGGGCAAACGAAGTTTAAAAGCAGATGGCTCTGGTTAAGCAATATTTGGGGAGTTATCGCGACTGTAAATATCAGCTGGCTCTCCACTGCATAAGCCTACGCAGGGCAAGCAGCCCCAGCGGACGCAAAACCACTGCGTTGCTCTTCAGACCGGGGGGTTTGGACAAACCTGTTGGAGAGACCGTGACTGTGCTTGCTGCCTGAGGAGCCGCTGCTGCTGCTGCTCTTGCTGCAGGAGTTTCATCTGGAGCAACTGCTGCTGAGGCGTGATGGCGTGGATGGAGGGGGGCTGCATCATGGTGCCAGAGCGCCGCTGCAGCATGTTCGACAGGGCTTGCTTCGTATTAGTTGGAACAAAGGAGCCTGTCGGATCCAGCCTGGAACCACCTAAAAACCACCCAAAACACAAATGCGTTCTCTGCCTTCCGTAAGAAGGTTGTTGGTACAGACCACTGCTAATTCATCAGCTCCTGTTCGGTTAGCTCTAAATAACCATGATAAACTTATCTCTGTAAAGGCAGTGAACTGGACCAACCCAGGTTACTGGTCTGAAAAATCAAACGGGCAACATAACTTTGAAGACTACCACTTCTCAATGAGAACAAAAAGTAAAAAGGCTACGGGCTGTTGCATGTTCTACATCACATAAAATGTTTGTCTACTACTGAAAAACCAAAGTTGCATGTCAGATTGAAAGCATGATATGAACAGCTTATAACGGCAAGACAATTTTATCATGAGATGGCAATAATTTATGCATTCTGTGCTATTTGATAAAAATCACGTACCTATCTATATGTTAGACTTATGAATGTAATCATATATTTTTTTTAAAATCAGCATTTCCTTAACTTTGTAGCCACTGTCTGGTATTTTCTGAAGACTTTTATGCACTTAAATACAGATCTAGTTGTATTTGGAGCTTTGGAAAAAATATTTAGCATTTATAACTGGAACCAAACTTTTCTAAACTTCTCCTGCATAGTATCTGCAAAGGACAGAATAGCATTTCTCAAAACATCATAAACTGCTGCCCCCTAGAGCAAGTAAAGTACCCATGTTAAACTGTATACACGTTAACTGGAAGAAACAAAACAAGCCTACAAACAATTAAGTCCATATCACAAATCCTGAAAAAAAAAAGCGAGCCCATGGATTTATCTGTTCCACCTAGCAGATGTTAAATTAGCCACCACGGTTCTTGGTATGAATCAACGAAGAAATAACTCAAAGGCCATTTGTTCCTTTTAATCGTCCCTCTCTTATTTCACTCCTTGTTGAACTTCTACCAGCTTTCTTACACTATCACCACAGTAGGTCATTTTTGCTTATCTACCAAAAAAGTTTAATAGCTTTAACAGAGACAGACCTACAACTGACAATAGAAAGCCCTTCAAAAAAACCGGCTAACTAAGGAATAAAAGAAATGGCATCGGCAGACACAGCCTGCTTCGGAGAAAGTCAGAAACAAGACGTGGTTATAGGAAGTCCATTTGTATCACACCCCAAGTAATAAAGGCCCGTGCCGGCGAAGGCGACGCTCGCGCGTACCTGGCGGGAGAGGCTGGCTCTGCACAAAGAAGGGCGGCTGGGGCGGCTGCCCCAGGAGGCCGAACCCCCACAGGGCCGACGGAGGGTGGTGCATCACTTGCGAGGAGACCGGCGAGTAAGTGGGAGGCACTCTATATAAGTTGTTCTGCGGATATTCCTTAAAACATACAGTAAAAGTGAATGTTACTGACATTCATACCTAACTCACTCATAAATAATGCCAATTTTCCTACTAAATTATTAAAGGACAGAGACAGTTCCCATTGTCGTTTGCAATGATGTAAAAACCAGCTTATGTCTCGGGCTGCCCACAGGTAATTAACACTAACAGCTTCAAAGACACACCGTCCATTTTTACCTTATCAGCAAGTATTTTCTGCAGGCTGTAATTAGGTATAGCACAAGGACAGCTTACTGCATCAGTACAGAAATAACAGGAGGAACTTAACTGAAACATCACAAAGGCCAGAAAATGATCTTAAAATTACAGCTACTTAAAATGCAGCACATTGACAAACCAGCTGGATGCTAACAGAATACTATCACGCCTACAACACGCGCGACTCCCGTGGCAGCAGCGTGAGGACGTAGTCGCACAGAATGCTGCTACGGGAAACGTACGTTACAGTTCGGGTGGTGCCGGGCATGCTTTTCAAACTCGTGCTCTATGTCATTCTTCAGCTTAGGAACCCACACCTCAAAACCCATTAAAAACAAAAGAGAATGTGTCTCAGAAACCAGAACAAACTGCACAATAAAACAGTTTATCTATGTGAAAGAGCTCCATTCAAGCTGGTTTCCATTTGAGTAGGACCTGGGTTTGAACCACCATGTTTGCTCTCAACATACTTTGAACAGGAGGAATTTTAGAAATTGATACTAAGAATAACAGCTGTACTTTACACCAAACAAGAGAAAGCATATATGGAACTCGAATAATATTTAGTGAGTGAGATCCAGTCTAGCACAGTTTACATAGCACGTAAGGTCCTAAGCACAGTACATTCCTCTACATTGAGCTCTATTTGATAGAAACCCATTCTCCTTCTGACCATCTCCATGCACTCCCTTTATTAGGACTTGCTTCTCCAGGTGCAGAACAACTCCTGAAGGTAGCTAAGACACCACCATGCAACATGAGATGCTTCAGCAAGGTATTTCAGGTTTTGTATGGGGCACCAACTACTTACATCAGCCCTTGAGCTTGACTTTGACTTTCGCTTCCTGCCCTTTGTCTTCTTCTCGTCATCTGTGGCAAGTTTTCCCTGATCTGAGAGCTCTCCTGACTTTCTTTCTGGTTCTTGAGAGACAGGTGTGGTGGGCTCTTCCTCCTCCTCCTCTGGAGGAAGGGGCAAGGGCTCGAGGTAGTAACTCCGTGGCTTGGGTTTGGTGTGCGTGTGGTACAGGAGGAGATGCTGCTGCTCCTCATACTTTATCACTTTCCTGTCGACACGAACTGTACCAAACCATGCCCAGGAGAGAGGAGCAGGATTTTTGTGACCCTCAAATAGATCCCAAGGGGACACCTTTTGTTTTGTTGAAACCTGAAGACCCTGTTTCAGAATAAAAGTGAAGTTAGTATTTTAAGAAAATAGAACGCTAGAGCAGACTACTTGCTTTTGTACATCATTATTTGAGTCAGAAAACTCCAGTAAGGATTTTTTCCCCTCCACAAAATGTACCAAATGCATACTGGTGGGATTTTAACCTCTATCCAAGGCTGCCACTAGATAAAAGCAATTTTAGCACGCTTATAGCTATGCTAAAAATCTCAAGTTCTACCTATCATATTTTGGAGGAAAAGTCAAATATCTATCAAAATTCCTAATCTGAGAATACACTTGCTAAAAGTTTACATATTCAAATAAAGGGAGATAAGCCTAAGAAGTATATCACAAAAAATGCCTACCTAGTCTGCAGAATAAAGAGCTCTATCCTAAGCTCTATCCTTCTCTTTTAAATAAATTCACTTAAAAAAATTATGCATCCCTTCATATTCCCAAAAAAACAAACCAACTAAGACACTTCCCCCTCCCCCCTTTTTTCCTGCTGTCTTTTGCAAGCAGGATCACGGCCTCCATCTTCCTCCCAGCAAGTAACAGGTCAAAAGGTTCCCAGGCTAAATGAGCTCCCAAATGTAGGATTCTGCTTGGAAAGCAAATACTTTTGTAAGAGCTTCTGCTGTTCAACTCCCAGTCAAACGTAATTTCCTTTTTGGCAACTTTTGTGGGGTTGGCTCCAGTCAAGACCCTATATTGCAAAATTGAGCAAGCTTATGTCAACACTCATCATGTTAGCAGTTACAAACTGACCGCGTACTCCGTGGGTTTAACGAGGAAGGACACGCAGCAAACATGGTGACTGGATTTTAAACAAATCAGAAAGCGAAAGGTTACCCAAACTCTTCAATTTGTACAAGTGGCATAAAACTGCTTCCATTAAAGATGCATGTACACCGAAAGCTCTGAGCTATCTGCAAGCGTCGCTGAGCGCTCAGGGAGGGGAGGCCGGAATCCCTGCCAGGCTGCGCAGGGCGGCGATGCCGGCGCATGGTCCCAGTCACACTGGGCTGCTCCAACCCGTGCAGCCGGGCTTCACCAGCTCCCTGCGCGCCGCTCACAACCCACGCCAGGCCTCACACCCTGCCTGCGAATTTTCACGCGGATCACGCAAACACAAATCGTGCAAGAATATCTGGAACAGAAATACATTCGATACCAAAAAACAGTCTGTCATTTGCAACTATTTTTGAAGGTATTATCCTACGAGCCCAGCATCCCTCACCTTTGGCATCGTTGCTCACAGAAAGCCCATCCGTTTAACAGAGGCTGCGCTGCTGCGGCCGAAGCTTTAGTAGTGACCGAGAGTGCATCAGAAAGCAGAAGTACAATGCTCGTGTGATGCTGCACATAAACACATGCACTGTACAAGCTGTACCTGTTTGCTTGAATTTCCTATGCTTCAAAAATCATGGAAACACCGAGATGAAAGCAAACATTCACTCTTGCCTGTTTCTTATCAATGGAGTCAAATCCCGCAATTTTGTTCCCCTTGGTGTCGATCAAGGATCCCATTGGCTCACAAGTAATAATATCGCACGTCTGCTTTGGCAAAGGGAGCAGCTGGCGAACCTTGTCAATGCTTTCTGACCGCTTGTCTCCCAGCTCTTTCTAGAGAATAAATACATCAATCAATCAAACAGAAGGGGGGGGGGGACGGGGACATTACACTGCTTTCACTGTTAGAAAATGTCTAGTTTCTGGATGAATCATTTCCTTGTACTTTTACTAAATTTAAACAAGCAGCTTTGCAAGGTTTTTTGTTTTATTTTCTTAAGAATTTAAGTTACCTTTTCATCTCTTGTTTAACCAGAACATAGAAAATACGTAATACAAATTTAGTGTCTCAAACATGAAAAAAAGTAACTAAGTGTCTTGCAGGGTCCCTAATTTCACTTTAATATGAAGAAAATACTAGAAGTCTGTCTTCCCACCCCCACATTCCTGTATGTTTATTTTCTCCTTTTTCTCCTTGTTATCCCTAGCGCTGTTTCAGTCTCTCCTCCTTTTCCAAGAGGCCTTCCCAGACACTAGAAATGCCAGGATTAAAGGATGAGCACAGAACGCGATTCAAAAGAAATGCTGGAAATGACAAGATATAACACTTACTTTTAATTTCTTCACTAAATTCATGTAAGCCCTTTTGTTTTCCTCAGGCCCTCCTTGGGAAGCGTTTGACAAGTCCGAGGCAAGCGTCCCGTTGATGAGGACGCCCAGCATATCGAGCACGGTCGTGAACAGCTCACTGAGAGTAAAGACAAGTATTACCCTGAGGAACTACCGATTGCCAAGAGGTCCAGGGACAGATATTCACGGCAAAGGCCACAGACGCAGCTCTTTAGACAAGCCGGGTTTTCGGGGCTTTCTGCATACACACCCCCCCCAGCTTGCATGCGTGAGTCCCAGCGTACGCATGCAGGTGGGCTGTCAGGGCGTACACACAAATCTTATTGCGAACCCCAGCTCGGAGCTGCAGGCAGCACAAACTGCTAACAGACAGGCGTTAGGAACGACAGGCTCCGGCTTCGGAAAGCGCTCAGGCGCATGCTTGTTAAGGAGGAGTGTAAATGGTGGCTCCAGTGCTTTCTGGACAGAGGTGGTCCCCAGCCACGGCCAGCACTGAGCATGTACGTTGCACTCAAGCAGTAACAGGATAATAGTAAGAAAAATAGAACAATAACATACATGCAGTCTAAACTTAAAAGCACTAAGGACATGAATTAGCTTGTTCAAATAGCGCAGACGTACTTGTTGGTCTGCAGATCAACAGTTCCTGACGTGATTATCTGGAGGAGCAGAAGTGCCCAGTCTGTGGTCCACTGGGTGCTCCTCTGCACAGTATCAAACATGCCACCTACCTGCAAAACAATACAGCGGATAGCAAGGCTCTGCGCGTACCTCGCAGAGGAACGCCTCCCTTATCGATTGTACTACTTATGAATAAAACTGCTCTCCAGTCCCGCGAGCTCTTGGGTGCTGAATGCCATCTTGAAGGGCTGACTTTAAATAACTTTTCCTCCCCACCCCATGCTCCCAGCAAAAAGCTTCTCCTAAGAAGGAACTACAGAAAAGCAAAATATTATTACACTTCTCCTTCAGTTTCACATCTTCACTTTCATGTTTGATGCAACAAATTGAAGTCAGTGAGGAAATTCTCAGTACTGAAAAGATGTTGAGTTCAAACTTTATAGTTATCACTTTCCTCCCACACCCAAAAATCAGACAATAATGTCCAGCGCAAAGAGAAAAAAAATCTGAACAACAACATTGCATTGATTGAAAATGAAAAAACTGCTAAAAGATATATTTCACCCTATGAACAATTTCTCACTATTTCTGCCAGTATAGAATGACACTGTAAAATATGCCTTGGCTTTGAGAAGGAGCCTTTTTACCAAAACTCATCCTTCAAAGGACCAAAACTGCAGTAACACAAGGTGCCTGCTCAGGTTGCAAGCCTGACTACCAAACTGGTCAGAAGGGAGTCCAACCCCCACGTCCAAGGTACACCGCTTCTAGCTAACGGAAGCACGGCTCAAGCCTTCAGCCGGCGACGGCCCTGCGGAAGACAGACCCCTCCCTGCCGCAGGACAGGAGGCCTCAGAGAGCTCGCGACGGAGCGACGCTGCTCTGCTCCGTCCTCACTGGTGCACTGCAGACAGGGCCCTCCTACTCTGCTGCCAGCCTCGCCGCTCTGCACAGCATCCCCGCACTCGGCACCTGCATCAAATCATCCTTCCCAAAGTAAATCTTTTTATTTTGTCATGTTTATAATCACTCTGCATCACTTCACTGTTTGTGCTTGTAGTTGTTTGACTTTGCACGACTCTTCCCCACACTTACAGCTTATTTCAGGGTTGTGTCTTGCTCAATACAGAGATTGTCTCAATTCTCAGTACCTGCTTTTAGCTCCTAAGCCTTGCTGAGTTTGTATCTAAGAAGATTCCTCCTTGAACTACGTAAGTGGTTTATGGTTTACAAAAGGATGAAATCTCGCTGCTTTAATACTAAACCAAATATTGCCCATATAAGGGTTCTCTAACCCACAACAAAGCGCACGTCTCCATGCTACTGAGCGGCAGGCGGTGGCTGCTTTGCTTTAAGTGCAGCCACAGCAACCCCAAAGCCGGTCACAGCTGGCGCAAGTCCCCCAGCCTGACCCGGTGGCAGCGTAAGGCTGTGGTCACCCCTCTGGCTGCACAGCCACAGCTAAGCAGCTTCCAAAGAGATGGAAGAGAACCACGCTGCAGTGTTACTCCTACCTTGGTGCTCCCTCATTTGCCCTTACATGTAGTCTCCACACACCTACTGCACTGTGCTAAACGAGCCACCGCGGCCCTGACGTCTGCTACAGAGGTTTCAAGAGATGTGGGATGTTGGAGAACTTGATGGAAACTTTCTAAGTTGATTAATACGTGTATCCAAGTAGCAGCAACTGAAATTGCACATGTAAGTTAAATAGCCAAATGTCACGTTCCCCGAGAGGTCTGAAAGCCTCAACTCTATTGACTGCCTAATTCCATAAAATCCTCACTTGTTACATGGGGATAAACCATCAGTGCACAACAGCCTGGAAAATCCACAAAAAGACGACATGTTTCTGAAGTTCCAGGGACACTGAAAGGAAGAAGGTAGCACAAAAATAAGGCATGAATAAGGTATAGGCTGTCCTTCCGATTCATTTTACATGAACAATGGCCAAACGTTATGGCCAAACAAAAAAGATGGGGAGAGCAGGGCCAAACACCAATGGAGCAGAGAGCCCTCGCGTCAGGGCAGAGGGGGCACTCACAGCCCTTGCTGTCCCTGGCCAGCCCCACCTGGGGCTACCCCCGCCCCTGGCCCAGAAGCCCCAAGTCAGGAGCCTCAGCCTGTCCCCGTGGCCCTGCCTGGCCATGCCAGGGCTGCGTCTGACCCTGGCTCCCCTCGCCGGGCCTGACCCTGAGCCCCCTCCGTGGGTGGAGGTCCTGGCGTGGCCTCAGCCCGTCCCCATCCCAGTGGAGGTGCGTGATGCCCGGGGCCGGGGGCTGAGGGACCCCCTCAGCTGCCGGCTCTCCGGGAGCCCCGGCCCCCGCGGTGCCCTAACGCAGCGCTTCTTGCTCCTTACCACCTACTCCAGAGTAGCTGCTACGTCTTTTTATAACACCAGGATAACCACATAAGGTTTTCTTACCAAGTTAAGACGAAGTTGCAGGGCTTCATGCATCATTTGCCTAGCTTTAACATCGTCCTGGTACCGTTCTTCCCTCCAGTTACTAAGGATCTAAGAAAAAACATTTGATTAAGGTTGTTTTCTTCCTGTAAAGGAATGTTCTCCCTTTGAAGTTTAAGTATTTGTGAGCATTATCTATAAGGAATCATAAAAGATTATTAACCTTTTTATCCTCATGCCTGTTTAAGGCTTAGAGCAGATTACGCAAACTAGCAGGGGGAAAAAAATGAATTTGTAAAGACCTGATAATCTGCTATCAATTGTGTGACTAGATCTTCCTGTTGTAGCAAAAAGAAAATAAGCAGGTTTGTTATGCATTTATTAAAAATAGTGTTTCAAACACCCTATTTAACTGCTCATCATGGGTAAGTAAATAGATCTCTTGCACTGGACGCAGCTTCCCAACAGGATCTGGTGGGTTCTCTGGATGAGAAATGACCAGAACCTTAGGGAACCTGGACCAGCTGCATTTCAGGGAAGAACCCATTCAGCAAAAGGAAAGCCCAAGGGGCAGTAACACCAGGGGAAAAAACCATCAAAGGAATGAATTTAACTGGGATGTGGACCTACATCATAGCCTGGACCTGAGCTGAGTGGCAATATGAGAAAATAACGGCCCTACAGGTACCAGTTTTCACTGTCAAGTAATTCAGAGAAACCAGAGACAGAAAAAAGGAAACAGGCACCCACTACACTGAGCACTGTAGAATATATTCACTTTAAAGAATATATTCACTTTAAAGACGGTCTTAAGGAGGTAGTGTAGGCTAGAGCACAAACCAGGCGGGAGCAGGAAGTCTAGAGCAGCATCAGCAGAGGCTGTGAGTAAGCACACGTGATCCAAAGGAAGAGCTGGAGGCACTGGGCCAGTTTGGGCCTAGCAATATTGGCTTTTAAAATATGAAAACTCTTAATCTGTACCAACTGGGGAAGATGAAGGGTTTTCCTAAAGAAGGAAAGTTTCAAACTCATAAAAAACTTTTTATGATCAAGCTAGAGAATGAGAAGACTGCTCCTCTCAGGACAAACATCTTTTATTGTTTTTCCTGGAAAGAACTGAAATCAGGCTCAAGTTCATTATATTTCTCTGTAACAATTTTAGAAAAAAAGATGTATTCCCTCTCAAAAAGGAACAAACACCGCCCCATTCTTCCTTCCTTGCACTGTTCCTTTTGGCATACCACTGCACAGTAATTTTCCTGGTTTTACAGCATCGCATACACATAAAACTGATGACACGTAAAACATCTAACAAAGGGTGCTCCTGGTTATGTGCTTGTTTTACCTGATTAACTTGATTCTGCAGTGATGTTAGAAGCCCTTCCCGTTGCTCATCCTGTCCCTTAAGGCAAGTAAGTACCAATGAAAGGAAAGGTTGCTGACTCAAGAGAGACATGCTTTAAGAGAGGCAAACACAGAAGCCAATTAGTGAAGTTATTTTGATACTTCCCATCTTCACTCCCTTCCTTGTTTTGTCTACTTTTTTCCCCTGGAAGCAGCATTGCCTGCATCTACATCTGTTTCTGTTTTAGCAAATTAAAGCCTTGCCAGACGAATTAAAAGAACGTGCACATCAGAAGGCAGAGTGTTATGCACATATTATGCACGTCATTACTGAGAACCCACCTCGCTCAGGGCACTCAATGACCAAGAGTTGCACGGGCACTTGCAGGTCTGACTCAGAAACAGAACGTGTTCTTTTAAGACTACTTTGACTAACCAGGGATATAATTGTAGTGGAGATGAAGCAGCTAAAGTTTCTAATCCACATTAGGGGTCTGAAGGGAATCCCAAGTAAGTTTCCCCTGCAAGCACAGATGAGAATGACAGCTGCCTGGATCCCACTAGAATTCTAACACAGGCTTAGCGCAAGCAAACTGAGAAGCAGCGGTAGCTGGTTGCAGAACACGTGCCATACCAATGCTAGGGCTTTCAGATTCCTTTTTTTTTTTTTTAGATTAATGTGTATCCATTATAAACATAAAATTAAGACAAACAAAGAAATACACAAAGATTAATTTAGAAGTCCAACATGTGCAGTAGAGGAGAAGTTAAAAATGTCAGCAAAGGGATTTGAGTAACAGCTCATGCAATGATTTTTGCAGTTTTAGGTATATAAGCTCCTAGAAAATTACATGCATCCTTAAACACAAAATAAATACATATCCACACACACATGTGTGTATTTATTACAAGTATTCATTTCAACAGTTATTTGCATTTGGCATTTAACTTGTCTTCAACAATTTGGGTGACAATTAGTATAAAGGAATGGCAAAATCCCAAGGTTCCATAAAAGGAGCAAAATAGAAAGTCCGCATTTTCGAAAGTCATGTTAAACATTGATTTTTCAGATTTTAGGAACAACATGGGAGGAACACCTCTTCATTTTCTCATTAATTTCCATAAGAAAAATTTACAGTTTGCAAGACAATTATTGCAATACTGTGATTCTGTGATTGCAACTGTTATCCTTGCTACACAAAGCAGAGTTTGAAAAAAGAAGAAAAAAAATCTTGTATACGTTATATAAGATTTCATGCTTTCCCACAGTACCATTGGTTTTGTCACTCACAGAGTAGTAAAGTTTGTTTTCAATCAAGAAGAGACTGAAAAGCTTCAAAAAGCACACAAGGAAGTAATTCATTGTTACAACTAGAACAACTCTGTAAATGCTTTTCCTTCTGCGCACAGGAACCATGGTGGAGGAAGGGCTTGACAGGTTCTACAGGCATTTTATTTGGGCTCTGAGAGGGGCTTGGTTTAGGTTTTCTACACTAGAGCTCTCCGCAGGAAAAGAGATGGAAGACAGAGAGAGGTTCCGTATTCCCTTCTGCTGACGGAAGTAGCAAGAGAGCCAGTGAATAATGAAAAGTGCTGAAATGCTCAGCAACACCTAAAAAAAGAGACCTGGAAAGCAAGACGTCTTTTTTTATCTAACAACAGATCAAGCAGGTATTACAAATGAATTGGAACGACAAGGAAGAGATGTATTCATAAAGCTGATACAAAGCGTACTCAACTCAAAAACTGAACGTGGCAAACAGAACTTCTGTAGGTCGACATATCACATAAGCAGCTTATCAAAGACACAGCCCGGGTGAGCTAGGAGGGTCCAGCGTAACACAGTCATGGTGTCCTGGTTTCGGCCAGGACGGAGCTGGTTTTGTCTCCAGCAGCTGCCGTGTTTTGGATTCAGTGTGAGAAGAACGGTGACAGCACACTGATGGTGCTGGGTGCTGCTGAATGACCCGGGACATTTTGCAGTTTCCCAGGTTTTGCTGACGTGCAGGTGCAAAAACCTGGGAGAGGCAGAGCTGGAATAGTTGATCCAAACTGGCCAAAGAGAGCGTTCCATACCAGAGACGGCATGGCCGGGATAAGTGGGGGTCGGTCGGTGGGCCACGAGGCTTTTAGACCCTTAACTTGCCTTAATCCTTAAGCTTCCCTTCGGGTTGCTTTTTGTTTCCCTGTTTTTCCTTTTTGTTTTTCATTCATTTGTTTGGCTGTTGGTTCCCTCGCCTGCTCTCTCTGGAACTGGCTGTTCTGGGATAGCTGGGGGGGGGATACCCCTGCTCCCTGCCTGCTGCTCGGGACGGGCTGTATCGGTCGTCGGGTGGTGAGAAATTGTGTATCGTTTGTTATATATAATCTATTATCCTTACATATATTATTATCATTATCATTATTAATATATTGTTATATGTTTCCTTTGCTGTCCTGGTGAGCTGCTTTTATCTCAACCCACGAGTTTTCCTTTCTCCCCGATTCTCCTCCCCACCCCACTGGGGAGGGGGGAGTGAGCGAGCGGCTGCCTGGTATTTTGGTTACCGTGTGGGGTTAAACCACGACAAATGGGCATACTGAAATAGTGACAGAAAGAAAAACAATTACATCTTCCAAACTTAAAGGGAAAATAAGCTAGGTGGAAGGGGCTGGAAAATAGCAGTAGATGTAGAAGGCTCCACAATTTAATGACGACCCTAAGTCAAAACCAATACATGCAACACAGGTTTACGGGAGTATTGTAAAGCGGCCAAGCCCAATTACTGGCCCCACGCTCAGGGCCAGTATACTGCCCGAACAGCATCGAAGGTGATCAAAACCACAATGCACGCCAGTGACACGTAAGAACAAGAAACTTATGGTGGGACCACATACAACAATCAGATACCACAAGCCTGTAAGAACTGATTTGTTTTCTTGAACAACTGTACTTTGGGAGAGCTTCACAAAAAGAAAGATGGTTGGTATTTGAAGCGAAGAGACCTTGCTGTGTACAGTATTCAGTGTGATTTCTATCGTAACTCTAAGAAAGTACAAAGAAACTACAGGCACTGTGGAAGAGTATTTTACTAAAGGAAAATCAATAACCACTAAGTCATTAAAATTTTTGTGTTTGGAAAGTTACAGATGAGCTTAAGCTTAATTACCAACAGGAATTAAGTGACATCTTATGACAATTATGGGATCTTAATGACAAGAAAAGTGGCCTACTGCCACAGAAGGGAAGAGACAGTAAGCCCTCTGACTATTCTGTTAAATCTCTAGCGTTTCCCACCACCAAGCTGCAGCATAGCCGCTGGAAGATGGGTTACAAAGCTCTCGCATTTCTTCCTCTGAAACCAATGATATTTCTTCAAACTAAATGAAACCTGAACCCCGTTTGGGGCTGATAACTTTCTGCTTCACAAAAGTGAACCAGTGAGGTTTTGTGAAGCCAAGATCCAGTCCTCAGTACACTGCTCCTCCAAAAACACCTTTCAGCTCTGCGGGCAGGGATTTCCCAAGGTCGTACCTTTTTTGTTTCTGTCTATCTCTTTCCTTCTTAGATGACGACCCCAAATGCTGACCTTTCTCCAGCTCCTCTCCTGCAGCTTTCAAGACCCTACCTTGAACTGAGGTAGGCAGTTTTGCAATCAAGGGAGCCACCAGCCACACTCCTCGTCGCTCAGAGGAACTACAAGTAGAACAAATTTATTTTAGCCAAAATATCCATGTAGTTTTGCAACCAGTATTAGTTGTTATAAGACTGAACTGCTTTAATAAAGCAGTTGACACAATGCATCTGGAGTAACTACTGTGAACTGAGCAGTCACAATTTCTGGTTTCCAGAAAATTCAAGAATAGAAACTATATTTATTGTTAAACAAAAGTAAATAGAAGTAACCTTCACGTAACTCATTTCTGTACATTCCTGTTTCAAATGCAAGAAAGTCTAGGCAATCTACACATAATTAAGCATCACGTCGGCTAAAATAATTAAAAAGGTGCTACAAAAAATACCTTAGGAATGTCTTTTTACCATTCTGTCTTGTATTACTTGTGTCAGCATTTCCAACAGAGTTTGGATTGAAGAGGCCTATACCAGAGTTAGAAGAGTTATTGTTTAGATCAGCGGATTGCTGAAACACCTCTATTGTCGCCTTTGCAATATTATCCAACAAGCTGTTCATTTCAGCCACAGACCCAGAACCCTACAGTAAAACATAAGTAAACTAGCACATTCGTGGTATGTTTGCTCAGGGACTACGTTAAAATTTAACATACTTTTTTGCATTAAATATTTAGATAAGAAAGTTTGAAAACAAATACTCACAGGCTCCTTCATGCACTGTTTGATCATTAGCTGCAGCTCCAACCAAGACTG
The DNA here is from genome assembly GCA_009819775.1 of Phoenicopterus ruber ruber. Lineage (NCBI taxonomy): Eukaryota > Metazoa > Chordata > Aves > Phoenicopteriformes > Phoenicopteridae > Phoenicopterus > Phoenicopterus ruber. The sequence goes on along the minus strand of CM020223.1, from coordinate 718,598 downwards.
CCGGAGAGTCCACTGATCCAAGTTCTAGGTAAGAATTAACATAACAAATACAAGTGTCAACACTTTACAGGTCTGAAGAAAAAAATAAGTCTCATAATTGAATACAATACATGGAAAAGCCTCCTCTTATAAGCAGATCATCACAGTCACTACTCTTTTTAATAGTCTAACGACATCCCAAAATATCAGACCTATTAAAGAATGTACATTAACTTCCACATCTTTGCAGCTAATAGCATTACTCAATACTTTTAACTGTGCAACTTTTCCAAATAAAAATCTTGCTCTCTGCAAAATCTTAGTTAAATATGCATACGGAAAACGTAATTCGCTCTTTCATGACTAATTACATTAATCCATGGCACTGCCATCCAAGTGGACATGTCTGTATTTCGCACAAGGCCATCTAGACATGATTAAAGTAAACGCAGCAGCTGAAGTGATTATTTTGCAGGACATTGATCACTATTTGTCCTGGTCCAGATATTGCCGACTTGATTCTTCACAGGTCTATACAAAGAAAATCCATTCTGTAGTTTAAGAACTGAAGTGTCCCTAATGCAGCTGAATTTGAAGAAATGATCAGTTTAGGACTGTCCGTGAAGGCATTCGAGCCTTGGCCACGGAGCAGGAGTGTCTCACCGCGGCACCGTCACAGCGCCGTGCTGAGACAGTAGGCATCTCCACCGACGCAGCCCTAAGGGCAGTCCCTCTCCAGTGGCTTCCTAATGACTGACAGTGATGAACAGCAATGACGAGCGTGCTGCACGCTTGTTGCCTCCGTAACTGTGGAATCAGAAGTAACGAGACACCAGAAGTCACACTATGAAACGTTCACCACAGAGACTGGGGATCCTGAGTGCACACAATCTTTAAAGAACCTCCTAATGCTTGATTGCACCAGGAACTGCCAGCGGGTGTCACTTGGTGGTGCTGCTGAATGACAGGTTAAGAGTCAGCGCGTCACACGTAGTTTTTCCACCTTTTCCCCGCTGCATTACCTGAAGTATGCGTTTGATGTGCTGTCTCTGAGGGTTGTCACCCTCCGTGCATTCTTTAATACCATGAGGATAACAGATAAGTTGAAGGAGTTTCTGTGCTTGTTTGTTTGAAAGAACGGGATCCAAAATGAGATCTTTGTCTGTGCACAGCCTCTCAGGTTCTTTTAAACAGTGCTCTCCAACCCATTCCTGTAAGTAATCGGATAACAGATTCACAAGATAGGTTCAAGGCAACATTAACTTTTGGTAAGCTAAACAGAAAAGTGATTTTTCCATATGCGAAACTTGAAGTGAACTATGGTTCATGCAATATGTGAGATTAGAAATGTCTTCTGTCATTCGGTACCATCTGAAAGTGTAAGACTGTTAATGGGTCTTCCAAAATTCATTTCTTCTATACTTTGAAAGCAACTTTGCAATAAAACAAATGCTACTGCAACAGCGCTTTGAGCAGAGAGCTGATGGAATGGTCCTACTGTCTTCCCAAAGCGCTCGAGACTCAGGTAGGAAAAACACCTCAATTCTGATAGAGTGCAAGAAGATGCTAGTAACTAAATAAAGCAATTTTTTCCTCCCAATAACATACTACTCTGTGTACAAATTATCCAAATCAGGAAACCCAAACAGAACTCAAATACTGAAATACTTCAACATTCGTTTTGCACAAAAATATATGTTATACTTTTCAAATACAATAACATTGTTTCTCCAAATGAAGACAGAAGAGCCGTTTTAGAGATTACCTGTTGGCAAATTGTTCTTAGCACATATCTAGCATACTCGCTCAAGCTAGCAGTTTCTATGGAAACAGCTTTTCCGCATGATTTCAAAGTGTGAGAGGAACCCCAGATTTCGTCCTCATTGAGTTCATCTAATAAGCCCCTCATATGGAAGTCTTCACTCTTCAAGGAGCTGACATTGTTGCTGCCAATTTCGGCGTCGCCTGTACACCAGAAGCAGAGAAGCACAGGGTGAACTTCTACCCGAGCCCCCGTGTCCCCAGAGCGCTTACCCGCCGAGGGACGTCTTCGGAGGCACAGGCCAGCTGAGGAATAAAGCAGGAGTGAGGCAGTCGCATTCAAAAGGGCAGCACTGACTGACTCTGAAAATCACCACGTTCGAAGTATTGTCCCCTGCTTCATTTTGCAGAGCATCTTTTTAATGGATATTTCAGAAGCAGGAAAAGGTTTATACAAATTAAACACAAATAAAGCCACTACATGCTCGACAGGAAAAGGTCTGTGAGTGTATGGAATTGCTTTGGCAGATGAGTTGGGTTACTCGCTCTTCTCAGATGTCCCTTTTCCAAGTCTTCTCTCTTACTTTGATTTATTAACACTCCATAGATCAAGAGACAAGTTTTGACCAGTGATCCCTTAGCCCACCTTACTAGGAACTTCTTGACAAGGGGGACTGATCTTCCTGGGAATGGAAAAGGGCAGAGCACACGGAGGGAGCCTGGCAAACACTGGCGAGCCCCTCCTCTCTGCAAGGCACCGGCACAGCTCTCCAACCACCACCTGCCTGAAACCAACGGGGGCAACTGGAGGAGCAAGGAAAAATGCTTCCGACACAAAAAACCAGACCTGTAGCAGTTCACGTTTTACTTGTTTATGGGCCTGAAACCTTGGACGATGAAGAAGATGCAACTACAGCATGTAGGAGTGGGGAAAACAGCCCAAACTGCTGCACATAAGAATACCCCGGAGCCTGCGAGGCCAGCCAGGAGCGTGCGTGACGACAACCTGCCTGAGAAGCGGGCTAACACAGCCTAATGCTTTAAGCCAGCAGAAACTCCTGTGGATCGTAACTGGTGCACCACATATGACAGCCATCCCTTAGAAAACCCCTCAATTTACCATCAAGGTCAACAACTAACGTGACATGACAAGGCTAAACGGCTTGCTTCAGCCACGGGGAATATCTACCCATTCAAACACACGCACATTCGCACCGTGGCCTCTGGTTACAATATGCTAGGATTTTTTGCTAAAATCTACAACTACCAGCAACATATTTCCAACTACTGCACCAAGGAGACTGAGAGCCTTTCAGCAGCTGTGGCCACATCCCCAGACTACTACACATTTACACAGAGTGCTCGGTACACCACGGTGCACTGGGTCCTCCTGTGCACTCAGTTCTCCCGTCACGGTTTCTGTGTTCCCTGTACTGCATTACCCTGGACGAAAAAAAATGAGGTTTTAGTAGAGCTTCTGCTAAGAAAAACAGCCAATGCCTGTGCCCCCACCCTGGTTTGTGCTGCTTAACAGTTACTCCTAAATAATAAACAGCATACGATCCTTTTTTTAACAAGACCAAACTGGGATTTAACAGCTTATCAGAACCAGAGCCCTGACGGGCTGTGACAGACCAGCTGTACGCGCAGTCCCCCCCGGGTGGGCGGCAGCGGCGGCTGTGCCCCGACAGCACCCGTTCCATCCCCGGCCGGCTCGGCAGGGCCCAGCGGGCTCGCCCAGCGGGCTCACCCAGCTCTCCACGGAGGCAGGCACGCTCCTGCCCCCGCCGCCTCCGCACGGCCCGTTGCGCACACAGAACCGACTCCTTGCAGAGAGGGGAGAGACTGGACGAACAGCGTCGTCACTCGTGAGACAGAACAGAAATGATTTTCAAGTAGCAAAACGGTTGAACATACCCTGAGAAGTGAAAGCAGTTATAATCCCCCTGTTCCCCCAAATCCAGGCAAATCCAAAAAGCCCTGTACCACTGACCCAACGGCTGGCAGAGCAGACACGTCAAGCCCTGCAGAACCCAGAGCCCGGGACAAGCTCATTGTGAAGAGCGTGGGAAAAGCCGACGGACGTCCGTGCCCAACACAGCATCTTACGAGCTTGTGAGCACAGCCATATCAAGCCAAATCTGTGCCCGTGAAGGACAAGAGGGAAGAACCTGGCAGGCAAATACTGCAATGAAGTGATTGATACCAAGCCACAGATGAAGCTAAAGCCATCCCAGACCGCTTTGATAAAACTTGTGAAGACGTTGAATACACCCTAGAGCAGCTGACTGCAGCACCATCTTTCATTGAGGGTAGAGATCATTTTTTCTAACGTAGATTTCTACTCAGAAAGCTTCCTCAGCATAGAATTGCAACAGCTATCATTTATCTGATGCTTTTCCTCAGCAAATCAAGTACAATTTTTAAATAACTAATGGAGGGTGCCAACAAGAGACATCTCCAAATATAACATTTTGGGTATAGGAGGAGATGTGCTGCAGTGAAGGCACAAATAAACCGTGTGCCCGAATCTTCCCTTGTACCACCCTGCACCAGACTCTATCCAAACTACATCCCTGCACAGAGATGAAACAACAAGTCTTCACACTACACACCAGTAATGAAGAAAAATAGCAAATCTCAGCACTCTGAACAGCACGAAAACATAGATAATGGCCATAAATCTATTTCAAACTCGCTCTCAAATCCATCAGTCCACCCCAGATAGCTATGCCTTTAACATCTTCCCCAATATGGTCACATCATCATGGATCATGGGGTTTTTGAGACAGTTCTGAGACATTGGTCAACAGGGAATACAATAACGGCACTCCAGCTGGAGTATACCTCTGCGGGTATGTCCACAGCTAGAAGATCTTGCTTGTTTAACTGGACATTTACTTAGCTCCAAAAATACACATCACCATAGGTCACAAGAGCTTTAACTGAACTTAAGCCAACCCCAAAGCTCTGAGGCAGTTATCTGTTGGGAAAAATACCGCGCTTGTCGTTCGTGAAGAGTTGCTAAGCAGTGATTCTTTTGCAACTTCCACAATGACAGACACACGTGATTTGTGGTAAAACACAGAAAAAGGTGGGGAAAAATGATCTGAGACCGTATTTCCTCTCTGTGTTTGAGAGGGACTTGCCCGAGTTTGAAATGTATTGGGACTTGGTGGCAGGGGCAGGGGTCAAAATGTGAAAAAGTCACATCTGCTTAAAGCCTCATCAGCTGGGGCTGACTCACCAGAGAAAAACCCTGGCTCTTGACCTGGGGGAAACGCTACTCACATGCTACAGAAGCATGGACAGCATCCACATTCCTCTCCTGTCATCAGGGTTTTCCTTTCCCAGGAGCATTCCCAGGGAAGTGAACTAGCACGGTCTGTTTTTTTACCCGAACACTAGAACAAAAACATTACACGACTCTGCATGACCTTACCAAGCATCAAAATTGCTTTTAAGACCGCAAACACAGCTCCCACTTCTATACTGTTGTGAGCAGCAGCCAAGAGGTGACGATCGCAAGAAGAACGAATTCCAGGAAATAATTTCCCTATGGAAAGAAGAGTAAATCTTGTAGAAAATGGTCGTCATTTACCAGCTAAAATTTCCTTTGTACAAAATCCTTTTCATCTAGAATAGCTATAGAAGTACAATAACTGAATGAAGAACGGAATTTTCTGGAACTGAAACTGAAGACCAACAGGTAAGTCATTAAAATCAACTGGGATACAAGGTTATGACGTATTAATAGCAAATAAGCTACGATCACTTAAATAGAAGAAGGAGCCTGTCATTTCACTGTGTCCATGTAAACAGTGAATTTAACCACAATGAGACACTGAAGCGTATTTTGGTTTTGACTTCCCAGATTTAGGAAATTACTTCCCTCATCTACTCTTCATAACAAACAAGGCAAAATTAATTAATATAAATGCCTGTTGCGCAGTTAAGCAGGCTCAGAAGAAGGCTGCAAAAGAAGCCAGTGAGTGCTTTTTTTAACTTCAAGGCCTGAAAGACAGGGAGGGAGGCGGAAAGGAAGGATGAATCTACCACCCTTCCGAGGTGGTTAACTGAGCCATATGTAAGAAAAGACTGCAACGTGGTCACATTTTCTTGGATTAGTATTCCTAGAGTTCAGCCGTGATTCTTCCCACCCATTCAAATCCACTTTTGTTTCTAGGGAAGCCTGGGACCATGTAACATATTTCTGTTACTCAGACGGTATTCTTCACAGCTCTTACTTGTTTTGCTCAAATATGCAACAAAAGCTCGTCCATTTCTGGTCAAAAAAGAAATTAATATTACTTTTAGATGGAAGAATTTGACACCGCTTAAGAGCTGAGTTTCTTTTTTTCTTTCAATTTCATTTTCCCATAGAAATAGCCTTGTCATCAAATTTGCTGAAATACTTGTAAGTCAAAACACAGGTTACTTCCAGGCTTGTTTCCTTTTAATTGTTAGGTGCTTGTTCCTTGCCCTTTTCCTTCCTCTTTTGGTCTGTGGCAAACACTCACAGGTCAGACCACAGAATATTCAAATTTAGAAGGAAAGAGAGCTACATTAATATATTCTGAGAACTAATTTCCTCATGTTTCTTCTATTGGACTAGATGCTTTATTATACCCTATTTAAAAATCGCATTTAATTTCAGTTTACATGCAAGGCTACCGAACTGCATGATCTGTATTCCTATTAGTTTCTGTATCACTGCGAGACAGCCCACGACGGGAGCTGTCCCTGCCCCAACAGCACTTAGTAGGAAGGAAGAGGGGGACTGTGATACGCACCACCACTGCCAACAGCAGCGCTGGCACAAAACCAGTATTAATAGGTCCCAGGCTCGCATGACTGTTTCAATAAAATTCCAAAATGAGAACTATGAGGACAGAACAGCTCTTCTAAATGTATTCCTCTTTGCTGAAGTGTACATAGATGCTGTGTTAAAACTTAATTCTTTTTTAAGATGTTCTATTACTATGGCCGAGTTTTATGTCAACATTATGCCACAGCTGGGTGGCTAGGTGTTATTAATGAGTAAGTTTCAGCAAACTCCTCTAGTTTTACATGCATATGAAACATTTCCCAACCAAGTAAGAATCATACATATCAACTTTTCACTAGTGAAACATCTGTAATTTTAAATGGGCTATCATTTCTACTTGCACTATGGCTATTTTCACACATGAAATCTGAAGCCATCCAAAACCATCCGGGTTCACTTTCTGAAACGAAAGGACTGCGCAGCAGGCAACTTACCTGCTCCCTGGGGAAAGAGGCAGACCTGGGGGGTCCTGAAGAGGTGCAAGAGTAGCCGACAGGTCATCCTTGCCCCAGGCTCAGCATCCGGATCTCCACAGGCTACGGAAGATGGGACGCGGACATAAGGCATCTGCCCAGGACCCCACAAGTCCCAGTGGCAGGCCTGGAAACGCTCTGCCTCACAGCCCCACTTTAAATGGGAATACAATAATTTCATCAACAGGAATCAGCAGTTATGGCCTTGAGTCATTAAAAACCAGGAAAGAATAGTACAATTTTTGGTAAGCAAGAGACTTAATTAATGGCAGAAAAGAACACATGGTTAAAATGGCTTTTGACAGTCAAAGTAGAAATAAGGAAGACAAATGCAAGCAGAAAGTGAAAAGAGATGTGTGAAGTGGCCAACAAAGAGGACCGTAGCTACAGTACTCCCTGGCTGGAGGCGAAGCCAATGAGGTCAGAGAGAAAACGCCAACGCCAGGCAGACTGATGCCAGAAGGAAATGCACAACCTGAGCAGACCTGGCAGACGTTTTGGCGTACAGCGTAGAGCAGAAAAGAGCTGTGAGCAGAAGGTGAGGCTGCACAGCAGAAGGGGACAGTGCGCTGTCAGCAACGCTGGTAGCACCTGTCATGTGTGGGCTCTCTGACCTAACCTGGCGTCACTGCTTTTGGGAACTGCAGGGACACGCATGCTGCAGCGCACAACAGCTGGCATTCCCTAGAGGAACGCGGTCCAGAACTCACTACTTATTCAATCAACGGAGGCTGCTTAACAAGTCTTAAGTTTTTCATTTTGAATTCTTCTCTTGGTATTTTCTTACCAGCTGCAAGAAGAGAAGGCAGCGCAACATGCTGAACTACATCTTCCAGAGAAAAGCACTGCCGGGCGATCAGTATAGCAATGAACGTGGCCAGGGAATCGTGGAACGACAGGTCACTCACCTGGAAGGAAAAACATTGCAAGGCTTCACATAACGGTGCACTCACCACTGCCACGATTATTAAGGAATTAACTATAAGAATAGACAGTAAAATGTTTACACATAAGCATTTGTCCCCACATTTTAATGCATTTCCCAAACATTCTATGACAAATACTCATAGCTCTTAACTTAATTTTAACAAACACCTATTTCAAATACCACAAATTCTGAAATAAAAAACATTAGTCTTACAAAAACTTGAGAAAATTTTATCGTTCTATAAAAACTGGTAACATCAATACTCATTCCTTAGCTTCAGGACAAGAATATGTCCCCAATGTACACAGCTTCGATCTGTTCCTAAAGGCATATGTAATCAAAATATAGATAAATATATTGAATCAGATATTGGACAACGTTAGCCACCATAATCCTGCTGACTTTAACAGGACTACGGTAACTTACACCAGGTGAGTAAGAAACAGCAAAGCGTACCACCCCTTCTACAATCTAAGAGCCAACACCACAGCCAAGTCTTTAAAACAGAGATAGTTATTTACACATTCATCAGCATTTTAGAAAGTATACGGACATGCCTGCTCCTTTCAAAGAGTACCTCTGATATTCTGCATCATTCCGTAATAAAAATAAAAAAAAAAAAAAAATAGAGAAAAATCTAAGCACTAGCCAAATTCTACCTTAACCCTGAAGATACAGGAAAGAATAAAAATCAATCAGGAATCTCATTAAAAGCCTTGAAAACTCAAACGGATACAGGACTAAATCTGCGCTCAGCATTTTGTATTGACTGGACACCTTACTCTACCCCTAAGCGCACCCTAGGTAAATAGGTTTAAGAGGTACTTCAGAAGATATTGAACTTACATCCACGCTGCAGAGCAGATCATTGAAACCCCAGACATGATTGGAAGAGCAGCAAAGAGCTTTTACGACCCCTAACCACTCTGAGCTAAGCACCGTGCAGCACGCCGTCAGCTCCGCGCAAAGGTTTGCTATGTCATTAATCCTAGGAAAGAAGAGAAAAACTAATGCAGAAGGAAGACATTCTGTGAACAGTATTCAGGTCAAAGCAGGTCAGAGCTTGGCAGAAGAACTGGTGTTTCCTTACTTAAGGGGGTTTATGTCCAAACGCGATTATGCCACTGTACATATAACCTAGTGTTATGCAGCTGTGCACAACTGGAGCATCTGGAAAAAAAAGCAGTATGGAACTCGCACCCCATAACTTGCATCCACCCAATCTACAGTAGCGCAGGGCCTTTATTTTGCGTAGACCCTACTCTGTACACCCTGTATTCGTACCAGCTTCCCCACCTGCGCCGAGCTGCCCGGGAAGAGGGCTGGAGCTGCCAAACCCCGCCGCCTGCAGCCCACCGGGACAGACGGCCTGCCCCTCTCTACAGGGGCACACTCCGGCCTTTCCTCGGTGCTGCCGCGCAAACAGCGGCTCCATCCTCTTTCATGCACGAACGTCACGGGGAAGCGGGGAGCGCGGTGCACATCTCCCCCGCCCCAGGCCACCAGACACCGCACTGCGGGAGCCCTCCCTCGCCGTGCCAGGCCAGCACTACCGCTTCGGAGGGAGGAGGCAGTCGCACAATCAACTGGCATTAATGAATTTTACTTCATAGATCGCATACTGTGTAATATGTGAGGTGGGGTATGATTCAGAGTTATGTAACATTTTAAAAAACAGAGCGGAGTTGACTCATCCCAGTGCAAGTTATTTTTTCTCTGTTCCACAGTGAAACTTGTTTGGCCACATTTAGATGTTCCCCTTTGTCGCTCTTACAAAACTGCTTCCTCCCGGCTGCTCCGCTCTGCCAAGGATGCCCCGCACTTCTTAGAATCACAGAACGGGTTGGGTTGGAAGGGACCTTAAAGATCACCCAGTCCAACCCCCCGCCACGGGCAGGGACACCTTCCACCAGACCAGGTTGCTCCAAGCCCCGTCCAACGTGACCTTGGACACTTCCAGGGATGGGGCAGCCACAGCTTCTCCGGGCAGCCTGTGCCAGGGCCTCACCTCCCTCAGCGTAAAACATTTCTTCCTTGTGTCCCATCTAAATCTGCCCTCTCTCAGTTTTAAACTGTTGCTCCTTGTCCTGTCACTGCAGGCCCTGGTAAAAAGTCTCTCTCCATCTTTCTTATAAGCCCCCTTTATATATTGAAAGGCCACAAGAAGGTCTCCCCGAAATCCTTCTCTTCTCCAGGCTGAACCACCCCAACTATCAGCCTGTCTTCACAGGAGAGGTGCTCCAGCCCTTCGACGATTTTTGTGGCCTGCTCTGGACACTTCAGAGATGGGACAGGGAGAAGGATACAGGAGCTGCACACACTTTGGGCAGGAGTCAATCAGAAAAGAAAAAAAATCTGCAATTTCCTTGAGTTTTATGATCTGTCAGCAACCTTAAAGACTGTCAGCTACCGCTGCACCTAGGCCTAACTATCAATATCAAGAATTTCTTAATAAAAATTGGAACAGAATCAGAACAGAACACCAAGTTCTGGTGGTTCTGATTGTGTAAGAGGAATAAAGGTGCTGGGGGCAGGGGTAAAGGCTAGATCCAAAAATGAGTGTCCGTTTCACCCTGCATCGCAGACTTTGCAGAATAGAAAACTGGGGTGAAACAGTTCCAACGCTGCAACGCCACATTGGCACGAGGAGGCCGAGTTTATATATTTACACACTGAAAGGACGAGGCAACCGAGAGAAGCACATCTGAACTACGAAAGAAAACATAGTGTCAGTGCAAAACCCTGCCACTGATGATTTTCCACTGCAAGGGTCCTTCACTATACTTCTTGTCAGTACCTTGACATCTTCTAAAGAGATCTAAGGTGGACGTAAGACCCAGGAAGCGTTGTGCCGGATCAGACCAAAGCTCTGCCTGGCTGTGACAGGAGCCAGCACCCGTTGGCGTCAGAGGACCCCCACAGCAAGGCAGCGCTGGAGACCCTGCTGAAGCGCAGACCTCATCCTGAACTCTAATCGCCGGAGACCCACTTGAACTGCGCAGCGTGAGCTCCAAGCTACCCACGATATACCTGACAGCTGTTCTAACTCTGGTAGCTTCTACCCAATACAACTCTTAATGCTTAAAAAAAAAATATTTTTGGGAAATCTACATATTACCGATGAAGATAAATTCCATAATGAATAAATTACACATTTAATAAATTGAACACCAATTGCATCAGGAGAAGGAAATGACCTAAAGCAGAACCTTCCCTCGTTGACAGGCTTCTGATGAGCAAAAATTGTGCTGAGCTGTTCTGTGTGAAACGGCACAACTGCCGAGACAAAAAGCTTACTGACCATCTTACAGCGAGTACCTTCTGCTTGTTACTCCCTTCTGTTAAATTACGCAGATCGATTTCATGAAATAACTCAGAGGAAACTTACTCGATAAATTTTCAGCAACCAGAAAGAGTAATGAATGAAAACAACTGCACAAAAGACACAAAACAAAAAGGTGAAAGGAAACCTCATATATACCATGGAAAAATCCATGCAGTTCCGATGCCAGCACGCTTTGCCTTACCTTCCTGCATCTTGGTGCCCCATGCACACATTCATTAGCGCATTGCAGACAAAGCTGTAGCGGTTGGCTGCGTTATCACTCAGGATCTTCCCCAGCATTGAGTAGTTAATGCTGTGAGCAGAAGGATTCTCGATAAAATCTAGCATGAACTCTGGGTCCCACAGTAAATTGGAATTTGAAGGCTGAACATTGCTGTATATCGTTTGCTTCACCTTAGAACAGGCACTACTGAGGACCAAAAAAAGAGAGAGTTGCCAAAAAATGTACTTTGCAGAAATACTGTTGAACATACCGGGTGGGATGAGAAAATCCTAGTTTGGTTACCGTCCTGTACGCATTTTCAAACTCATTTTTGATAAGGAGCATCTACCAGAAAATAAGGCTTGTACATCAATTTCATTCAAGTTTTCCTGCAAATAAAGTCTCAAGTTTCCAACTCACTTCTATGACACTTCTATGAGCGAAATTGCGAGCTGGTGGGTAAGGACCACACACTCCTTCTGCACCAGCAGTAACCTCCTGGAGCATCAGCTGCCTCTCCGTGAACTGTAACAGCGCTTCGCAACACTGCTTCCGCTTTTTATGGGTTATGCACAGTGAACCGCAGTGCTGGTAAGACGAATTAATTAAGGAAAAATGAGAACATTTATCTAAATTAAAAACTCTGTATTTGGTAACAATGTGACGTAACAGGTAACTTTTTGAAAGATGAAATCAGCAAACAGAAAAATGATACTTACAGGTCATATTTTGACACTAACAATTATGACAAAAGGTCAAGAAATGTTCCAGGCTAGGAATACCTACATGTTAATTGGCTTTCTTCAGGGGAAAAAAAGGTGTCAGTGAAGAGCACACATTTCACACACAAAATGTGCTAAGGAGCATTCATCTGAAGCATCAGGTTTTATACCACAGCTGGAAACAACATCCATATGGACAAACTTCACTAATTATCCCAACTGGGAAGACTTCCTCATTACTGAAAAAAAAAATCTATTAATTGAAATCAACTTCAAATAGATGAAACCTTGGGAACTTTTTAGAACCCCACTGGCCCCAGGATGAAAAGCCAGAGGAAGCACTGTGCCTCCTGGATGGCATCTGGGACCCGAGGAAGGAGTGCAGCCGCGCCGGACGCGGGCTTGGAGGGCAGCCGGGGGCAGCCGGGGACACCGGTCACCGCGCAGCCCCTGCACAGCGGCTCCTCAGGCGATGCTCCAGGGCAGGAGGCAGAGGCCATTAGCAGGATAATTAATCTGCAGAAGGGTAATGCCCGACGCTAACCCTTTGCTCTAACAGCCAGTGTAACAGCAGAGAAAGAAAACCAGCCAGTGGAAAACAAATACCCCATAGCTCAGCCATCGGGCACTATTTAAATGGGCTCTCGCGTAGCAGCGTCCCGGGCACACATACGTCCCCGACGCTTGCCCACGGTCACAGAAAGAAAGGTCCAAAACCCAAACAATACTGAGTATGTGAGCAAAGCAGCCTCCGAAACTGTACTTGCACAAGAAGTAACTCGGGGGGAGTGGTCAGAAGACAAGATTAAAAAAAAAAAAAAAAGGAATGACTTAAAAAGGGAAGTTTAGCGAATACAGCGAAATATACCGAGGATGCTAAGCCAAAACATGCAGCTCACTTAGTAAAACCCGGTCATGAGAAATACTGCAGATGATGTCAGAAGCCATTTTGAAGCACTGCAGTATAAGGAAGGTAAGTCTCTAAATTTGAACATTTATGAACTGTACTTTATTGTCGCTTTGAACTGACTTACAGAGAGAGAAATAGGTGGACTTACAGCGTGCTAAAAAGGAACTAAAAGAGTTGCCGTGTACAGACAGCTGGCTTTGGTTTTCACAGCATCACAGCATGGTTTGGGTGGGAAGGGACCTTAAAGATCACCCAGTCCAACCCCCTGCCATGGGCAGGGACACCTTCCACCAGACCAGGTTGCTCCAAGCCCCGTCCAACGTGACCTTGGACACTTCCAGGGATGGGGCAGCCACAGCTTCTCCGGGCAGCCTGTGCCAGGGCCTCACCTCCCTCAGCGTAAAACATTTCTTCCTTAGATCCAATCTAAATTTTGTTTCGATTGTAGCAAGGAAACAAAAAAAAAATTGTAGCAAGGAAACAAAGAAAAAACCCTGAGTGTAGCACTGTTACCTTACACACAGCTGTTTAAAAAATGTATCCAGAAATTTTATTACCAGTTTTCAGAGAATTTCTAACTCCCCTTGTCTGAAAAAAAGGGGCTTCAAATCAAGTGCTGTATATCACATATTTAATATATGATCCAATACCTTAACTATCTCTATATTACTAGATGATGTTTTGATTTTGCTATTGTAGGTTAGTATTAATAACAATGTTATTTTTTATCGTGTTACTAAACTTTAGGTTTTAAGTAGAAAAATGAAAATACTGTTGAGATGCTTCTGTAGTTGTTCTATATTTCATATTTCTTTTTCCTAATGTTTCTCATATTAAATGCTACTGTTCCCACGTGTTTGTAAACCTATTAAAATATTATTACTGAGAACTCTTTTCCTGCTCCCTATGAAATGAAACCCACAAATCTGAAATACACAAACCAAAACCAGGTATATAAACTAGGAGGGGAAAGAGTAATTGAAGTGGTTTGTAACTCTCACAAGACGCGTATTTGCATATGACAGGTTTCCACTCCCCCTGTAAAAAGTAAGGGCCGAAAATACAGCATATGGGCACCTAAAATATTTTTTTAATTTAAAAAATCAAGGAACTGAACATTTGAACATAAAACTTCACAAACTCTAACATGTTTGTGCCTCTCCCCACATCAAAGGAAACATTTAATAGAATACTACAGCTGCGTCAGCTAGGATTTTGTTATTTTCCACCCAACACCGTATGCATGACAGCCAATTTGCTAGCGCGTTGTAGAACCCCCACCGGTCACATCACAGTCTGCGGCAGCAGAGGCAGAGCCGCCTCAGCAGGGTCCCGCGTCCGCGGCCCCACGCCTGCTCGCTGCGCGCGCGCTGCCTGCTGCAGCACCCCGCCAAGCTACCCACAGCGCCGCAAGGAGGGCTCGGCCTCCGCTCCTCCGCAGCGGGTACCCGCACGGCGCCAGGACTGCACAGGCTCAGCGCCACATGCCACGCTGCCACAGGCAAGGGAATCGCATCAGTGCGGGTAAAGCAGCAAAGGCAACGGCGTGTTTCCACGGAAAGCGGACTGAACTGAAACCACAGCAGCCTGCATCAGCCTAGAGGCTAGGCAGCAGTGAGAAAAATCCCATTACACTCACCTGAAGAGGTCTCCAAACTTGCTTCTCAGGTGACTACAGGACACGTACAGATCATAGAGGTAAGCTAAAATACACCTTTCCGGGGAGGAACACTCTGAGGGATTAATGACGTGCTTTACCACCCCGCACAACCTGCAAAAATAAAACCATTCTGAGTTCGTTCCAACGCACCTTAGAAAGGAATCTCATACTGTTACAGATCATATAAACCCCACCATTAGCTGGGCAACGTGATGACAGACCTTGTGTCTACAGGCTGGCGGGGCTCACGCAAAGTTGGGTGCCACCTGTGCGCTTGCCTGGGCCCCAGGGAGGACAGGACACAGGCGCTCGGGGAGCCCTGGGCAGAATGGGGCGAGTGGGTAGGAAATCAAGATACACAACTCCCCCCTTTTCCTAGATGAAGCAGCGTGCAGGTCCCACCAGCCCCCAGCAGCGGGGAGCAGGCTGCAGAGGTGAGCCATCCGCTCCGCTCACCTGGGCTCGCTTACAGCCTTCCCACAGCACTGCGACAGCTGGTCTCACTGCCTGAACCCACGCACATTTTTGGCTTAAGAACGAACACCAAAAATACATTTTGGAAAATTGCAGCTGCCACAAACCCTTCAAAGACTTGCGCAGTTTGCTCCGAGTTGAGGATGAGGCAGGCGTGGTACCGCCGCAGAACGGCGACGATGCAGACGCACAGCCCCGTTGTGTAGCTTCCTGCCAGGCTGGACGACTTCAGCAGCAGCTCTGCCTCCACAACGCTCAGCTCGTTCAACAGCTGCAAACGCATACACAGAAATAATGAACTGAAAATAACTTCCAAGTTAAACGTGTAAAATACGTGCAAAAAAAAAATACATTGAGGAAAAACTATATGGCAAACAAAAATGAAACTCCTTACTCGCTACAGAATGAGGCAAAGAGGGAGCAAACGAAACTGTTAAAGTACAGAAGACGTCCCTCAGAACTGCTCTTCAGAAATACACGGCACTTCTGGCACCCAGACGCTTTACTGTGCAATGTAATGGTTCAGTCTGAAACAGTGAAGCCCATCCCAGAATATTTTGTGCTAAAATAATCCAGAATTTTATTAATTTTGAAAGATTTAAAGAATAAAATACATCTGTTAGTTCTCCGTAACTGTCCCAGTAAGACAGAGGGGAAGTATCTGGCGCTCTGTTTCAGAGGTCAGGACACCGAAACAGACAAAAGCGCGTGGCAGCACATCAGGAGAACTGGCAGTCCCGCTCCTAGGGGGTTTCCCTGGTTTTACAGGAGACGTTATCACGGCTTTATCCTGACATAACCCCTCCAAAAATGAACTCTGTTCACCTGTATTGCAAAGTCTATAAGTCCATTGATATTCAGCGCTGGCTCCATGAGATCAAAGATGAGCTGTATGTGGTGAGCCAAGGGAAGATGGTATGATGTTCCTGAGGCAAAACTAGTTATCTGTTCGAGAACATTACTGGAGATCTGTGAAAATAAATGTTGAAGAGTCATATGGTGACTGAGGGCTTCTCAGCTACACTAGTGCTCCAAAAACCCCGCTGTGTAAGTGGTAATAGCAAGTGACAGCATTTTGCAGATAAAAGCACTAACAAATCATGCGTGAGCGTATCTGTTACTCTACTATCCGGCAAGTCAGTTGTAATGATGTTTTATTTTCAAAACTAGCAACACAGAAAATGCTGTTCTGTTACTTTACAGTTGAGGGTCAAACTATCCTTAACATCTATAATACTGATTTTCACCCTGCGGGGTATTTTTAAATGCAATTTTGCTTTAAAGGAGAGGCAAAATAATTTGTCTTTTCCTCTTACTGCTTTGTGATGCTTTTATTGAGAGTTTTTAGATAATTAATTATCCTGCAAACAAAACATGTAATAAATTCATTCAAAAGACCAGCTCCAAAGATGTCTTAAAAATTAACGTGTACCTCTTTTACTTTGCTCCTTATGTTAGCCTCTGGTTATTAAAATGTACATAAAAACAGTAACACCTGACAAAGTGATGAAATCCTATGCTGATACATTTGCACACTTGGAAGTCCCAATACAAACCAGGCAAACCAGGCTTGTCATTTAAAACAAATTATTTATGTTCTGCAGTCAGCCACTGGTATGGCTTTTTAACAGTAAAGGTTGACTATAGATTCTAATATCGTGAAAAGAACAAACTGTATTATCCACCAGCCTCTCGAAGAGACATACTCAGTTTGCTGCACAAAACTGCAGAAGCGTTCACCATCCTTCATACACACAGATGCAGGAACATATCTTATACATATGTAAGAGATCAGTTAGCAAGTACCTCATTTACCAATGAGCCCTAAACAATGCTGTTAATGGAAATTTATGTAAAACT
The DNA here is from genome assembly GCA_009819775.1 of Phoenicopterus ruber ruber. NCBI lineage: Eukaryota > Metazoa > Chordata > Aves > Phoenicopteriformes > Phoenicopteridae > Phoenicopterus > Phoenicopterus ruber. The sequence goes on along the minus strand of CM020223.1, from coordinate 701,455 downwards.
GATTTCAAAATTTTCATTAAAAAATCATGACATCTATAATAATCCTGAAAGCTGCTTGCAAAACAAACAAACCCCCCCAAACCAAACACCCCCATAGCGACCGAAGCAGGTATTTCAGAATACCAAGGCAGCATTTTCTCTCTTGCCTTTGAAGAAGCAGCGCACTGAAAATTCTTGCTATATACAAAACACTTCTAAAAACCTCAATTTGCTTCCTATTTGATATCTCTACAGCAGAGCGTGAAAGGCTACGATTTTATGCAAGGGAAGTACCTGAGATGTCACCTGGTGTTGATCGAAGTAGGACAGTTGCTGTAGTTTTGTGAACACGGTCTCTAGGGTTGGAAACGCTTCTTGTTTGGTCTTCCTGGCTTTTTGCCCTTCATCCCCAACTTAACAGGTAAAAAATTAATTTGGTCATTTTATATTTAATGGAGCCCTCGTAGTTTTGCATTATTACTGATTTAAAAGACAATAAAAATCTTAATAAGCTTTACTCATGACTACGTAAAACCCTACTTGCCTCAGTTTTCCATTATACTTGGGACAAATACACGCCACAGCATGTAACGATACCAAAGCTACTTCCAGGTTATTCCAATGCAAAAAGGTGACACCCAAGAAAAACTGAGAAACAGCCATACAGGTTGACCAGGCGGGTAAGGAACACGGATCGCTCACTGGCCAGCAGCTCACATTCCAGGCTCTAGCCTTACGCAAGTCCTTACAGCCCAGCTGTTACAAGGGAGAACAGGGACTTCCAACCACAGCGGCCCGTTGCCGCCCCGGCGCAGCCGCGCGGCACGCCGGCAGACTGCGCTTTGCGCTGCGCCGCTCTGCTCTGGTCAGTACTGCACCCAGTGACTGTGAAGCGGACGAAAGCCAAATTACGTGATCAACATGCATGGCTCCAGACAACTCGCAAGCACCTCACCGCTCCCGTGATCTTCGCTACAGGCTACCATACAGCAGCGTTAAAGTATTTACCACCCATTTCAGTAGTACTCTTCTTATTCAGAATTTTGAGGATGTCTTTGGTAATCTTCTTCAGCTGATGTCTTGCTTCATCACGCTCCTTACCAACGCCGTAAAGGAGAATCATGCGCTGGTTACACTCGTGACTTGAAGATTCATCCTGAAAAGACGAGATACGAGTGAAGCCTCTTTTCTTTTTTCTGTCACCACCTGCAGAAACCCGACCCAAACGGCCCCGACTGCAATAACAGTAACTAACTCTTCATCACAAAAGGCACCTCCTGTGGTTGTCAGTGTGGAGGAAACCGTGCCAAATGAAATCACTAAAGGGACAGGGTAAAACCACAGAGGGAAAAAATGGAATCTGGTATTATGACTTCTGTGTGTATCCCTAAGGACTGAGGCAGGAGACGCATACGGATGACCCCTGGATTGACGTTCAGGAGCAGATTAGTAAATAGAAGACAAGATGTCTAGAAACTGTGTGCCGTTTCTCTTACTACGTACAAGTCCATTGAAAAGAAGATGCAGCCCAATTCCTAAAATTCTATTTTGCACATCCAAAAGAAATTGAAATATGTATCGTTTACTTAAATTGTAACTGGTTATATTTAGTCTTCTAATAAAATGTATCATATAATGCTGATGCACTGTATATAACTTAAAAACTTGGAGAACTGCTCTGCAAGCCATATAAGGTACAAATATTTTGTTCCACAATATACTTACCTTCCCCAAACTAACCAAGCACTACTTCCCTCACCATAAAACTACTTTAAAAGTTTTAAAAAACAAGGCTGTGTACAAAAACAATACTAAAGAATCACTAGACAAAAAGGTAGTAGAGGGGAGTGCAACTCTATGCCCAGAAAAGTTGCAGCGTCTTACAAAACACACGCTCTCTTTTAAAAATAGTGAGTCTGCTAGTAGATCAAAAGCAGGAAGGAAACCTCTAATTATTTTTAAAAATTCTGCTTCTCTCTCTCTCTTCTAGAGGAAACAAAAGCAGAAGCACTGAGAGCGTCACCTGGAATTTGCAGCTGTCTCTTTGGCTAAGAAACAAGTTCAAAGCCGGAGGAAGGTCTAACTCTCAGAACCGGGATGCACAGCTGCTCCTCCAGCCCCTCCGCACTCCGAGGGATTTCCACGTGCACGCTCCCGCCTGCTCACCCGGCGAAGAGCTAGAGGAACCGCGGACAACCCTCCCTCAGCAACACCAGCTTCCACCACAGGAGATACCCGCGCATTTCCTCGCTTCAACAGCGCCCTACCGTAAGCTTCGCTTCGATCGCGGGGTGGGGGGAGCGGTGTCTGATTTCGCATACTTAGGGAATACTTATTTCATTAGGATTAGACTCGGCAGCTAATTCTGCTATGTGCTACAAAGCATAAGCCACTTCATTTCTATCTTACTGATAGAAATAAAACTTTGCAGCTCTGCAAGGAAGATGTCGGGGATGCTGGGGCAGTGGCTGACAAAGTGTCAACTCCCCCGAGTGCCTTATTTTACAGAGGCGGGGATCACCCAGAAATACCGCAATTTTTACAATTGCATCACTACACACCTCAAAGTTACTCCTTTTGAAACGCACCACTGACTGATTCAACATCCCTGCCTGGCTTTCCCAGGCAACCAGTCCAGATCAGACCTGATCTGATCCAAGGTTTTCAGACTAAGAGCGTGTCCTGGCTTAGGCTGGGACGGAGCTGGTTTTGTCTCCAGCAGCTGCCGTGTTTTGGATTTAGTGTGAGAAGAACGGTGACAGTGCACTGATGGTATTGGGTGCTGCTGAACGACCCAGGACATTTTGCAGTTTCCCAGGTTTTGCCAATGTGCAGGTGCAAAACCCTGGGAGGGGCAGAGCCGGAATAGTTGATCCAAACTGGCCAAAGAGAGTGTTCCATACCAGAGACGGCATGGCCGGTGTGTAAGTGGGGGTTGGCTGGCGGGCCACTTCCCTTCTGGTTCCCTTTTTGTTCCCTTCTTTTTCCTTTTTTCATTCATTTGGGCCTTTTTGTTCGTTTGTTCGGCTGTTGGTTCCCTCACCTGCTCTCTCTGGAACTTGCTGTTCTGGGATAGCTGGGGGGGATACCCCTGCTCCCTGCCTGCTGCTCGGGACGGGCTGTATCGGTCGTCGGGTGGTGAGAAACTGTGCATTGTTCATTTTATATAGTCTATTATCCTCGTATATATTATTATCATTATTAATATATTTTTATATTTTTCCTTTGCTGTCCTGGTGAACTGTTTTTATCTCAACCCGCGAGTTTTCCTTTCTCCCCGATTCTCCTCCCCACCCCACTGGGGAGGGGGGAGTGAGCGAGCGGCTGCGTGGTATTGGGTTACCAGCTGGGGCTAAACCACGACAGAGCAACAGTTTTCAGCCCAGCCCCTACGACCAGTTACGCGGACACCAGCCGCTCGGTGTTTGTGGATGACTGGCCAGCCGACGCGCTCTTGGTTTCGTGGCGCGGCGCTACGCGGCCGTCTCGGCAGCGACTTCACACGGGCGCTCGGTGCGGAGCACAGGAGGCTGCAGCTCCTGCCCGGCTGCCGCGTGTTGGCTCGAGCCAGTGAAGTTTCAAATTGATTTCCAACACAGCACCAGTAAAGCACCTCATTTAGGAAAATGACAGGATAAACTGTCAAACTAGAAAGAAAGGTATACATAAATACCTACATAACTAAAGCTGAAATAACTTCAGACTTTGCTGGCAAACGTGTAACCACTGAAGCAACAGCCACCGTTAGCTGTCCAAGTGCTAATACGCAGGGATGAAGAGCAGGCACTCCGCTCTCACTCTCTTCCCCTTGGAAGCAACAAGCAGTGACTTTGTGGGGTGCCACATCCACCCTTTGAGCGCCCGGGTGAAATGGCGGGGCCTGTGAGCAGCCATTTCCAGCGTCTGAGCAGGGGCAGGGGGGACGGCAGAGATCGGTTTCAAGGACAACCAGAAGTGAGGCTGAAATAATGCCATGGGGAGAGACAGACAAGCAGAAATACAATAAAAAGGGGCATTTGATTCCTTTTGCTTCAGCCTGGCACTGTTAAATCCACAGTCAAAACGAGTTTAAATGCTACCCCTTTCCACACCGACGAAGACGCGGAAAGGGACGTTTCTCCCTCCTCCCTGGGAGGAGAGAGGCAGTTCAGGCAGACGTGTGTCAGACAAGCGAAACGGCAGCGCGGCCGGCCCGTGTGCAGCACCACGGCCTCGCCGCTGGCACGGCGTGCCACCACAGCCCGCCCGCCCCATGCAGACCCACGCGCCGCGGCCCTCGCAGCTCCCCTCTGCCGCCGGGCCATCGCCCGCGGCCCAGCTCAGGCCTCACCGGCCGCAACGCCAGCGGCAGGGCCGCAGTGGCCGGGGGATCCACGTCAGGGCCCCCAGCCCTGCGCCCCACCCAGCGAGAGCCGCGCCGTCACCTACGCGCTCAGGCCAGGGAACAGGTGGCACGACGCCGGCCACGCTGCCCCCTGGCCACCGCCATGCCGGCCCCTTGCCCACCCCTGCAACGCGGGTCTCGGGGGAGCTGCGTGGGAAGCACAGGAGGTCAGGATGGAAGGTCGCCTCGGCATTTCAGCCACGGAAGATCAAACCAGGCCACCTTCCAAACATGGCTACATCTAACACTCTTCTCCTGTAGAAACCTGACATTCTCGGTAAAATAAAACACAACTTACAGCAGTCAAAAATCCCCAAAGAAATCTTCCCAGCACAAAAAATTAAAAGTAGACTAAAAAGGTTGAAGGCTTATGACAGCTATAACTCACAATTTCATTTTTTTCTTTTTTGTTCTTACAGGGAGGGGGGAAAAGACGAAGTGCAAATGAAAGCCACAACCAACTTCAGCTACTCGAGAAACGACAGCAACTGCACCAGCGATAACAAAATCAGTCAAGTCATTTTTCCTTTGCTTTATACAATTCTGTTCCTGGTGGGTATCACCATGAACAGCCTGGCAATGTGGGTCTTTTTTAAAATATCCAGTAAATCCAATTTCATCATCTTCCTCAAGAACACTGTCATTTCTGACTTCCTCATGATCTTGACTTTTCCATTTAAAATCCTTAGCGATGCAAAGTTGGTATCATGGGTACTGAGAGGATTTGTGTGCCAGGTCACCCAGGTTGTATTTTACTTCACCATGTACATTAGCATTTTGTTTCTTGGTCTAATAACTATCGATCGCTATCAGAAAGCCATTTCGCCATTCAGAACATCAACACCGAGAAGCCTTCTAGGTGCCAAGATCCTGTCCACAGCAATTTGGTTATCAATGTTTGCTCTTTCATTACCCAACATGATTCTAACGAACAAGAAGAAAACGTCTAAGAACATAAAAAAGTGTGCTCTCTTGAAATCTGAGTTCGGCTTAGTCTGGCACGAAATTGTAAACTACATTTGTCAACTTATCTTCTGGGTTAGTTTAGCAGTCATAGTTGTATGCTACATACTCATCAGTAAAGAACTGTACAAATCCTATAAAAGGACAAGATGCACAGGAAAAGCATCTAAAAAGAATGTAAATCTGAAGGTTTTCATCATCATCGCAGTGTTCTTTATTTGCTTTGTGCCGTTCCACTTTACTCGAATCCCCTACACGTTAAGCCAAACAAGAGACGTTTTTGAATGCTCTGCTCGGAACACCTTGTTTTACTTAAAGGAGAGCACGCTGTGGCTGACATCACTAAATGCTTGCCTAGATCCATTCATATACTTTTTCCTTTGCAAATCATTTAGAAAGTCCTTGCTAGGCACACTGTGCAAGTACACAGCATCGTCAGAACTCAGAGCTCGGATGAAGGAGCAGAACGAAGGGGACGACACAGAGGAGACGCCGCTCTAAAGCTAAGAACCACCCATATCCCTTCTTAGCCACGTACGTTTATTGGGGGGGGGGAAGCAGCACGAATCCTGAGAAGAATATCTAGAATTTCACCGACTTCTTTTGAAATTGTCCTACAGATGAAGCACAAGCACCCTGGAACCAACATCACTGGTTGCAAAAACGGTGAAACTAGAAAGCTTGAATAAAACAAGAGCACCACCTGACCCCAACCTCCACGCTTGTCAGAATTGCTAGGAAGACATTTGAACTGTTGGAGCTGCAAGGAAATAATTAAAACTGAGTCATGAAATGCTACAGATGAGATTATGACCTGCAAAGATTTTGCAGAAATAGTTTAACTTGGGCCAGAGTAAAGTTCATGACAACGCAAGATCTGGGAGGTGCAATTAAAATCCACAGTAAGTTTGCTTTTTAAACACAGGGAGTTGTCACCTTGTATGCAACTGGCAGACAAACAGAAATACAGGACATATATAGAGAAGCTATTTATCTGTGCAGATTTTTGGTAACAGAGTAACATGTTGCTTATCTCATCATATGCTTGCAATTCTTAATCCATTGACCAATAATTAATAGTTGTATGTCAGAGGAAATTTTCATAATCAGGCTTATCTTGATGTGAATTAAATCTTCAAATACTTCACCTTACTATATGAAGAATAAACAAAAATGTACACTTTTATAGAGAACAATATATTATATTAGAGAATATACAAAGACTCAATTTACAGAATACTTAGATCTTAGGGAAAGAAAGACTCGTGGTAAAATCTTTACTGATTATTAAGGGCAGCTTTTTTGCACTGTATAAAAAATTAAATCACTTCCCCTTTTGCATTTGGAAAAGTTGAAAAAAAACAGGAAGATATTTTCAGGTACATAACATTTTCGGGTATCGTTAACAATCACACATGAAAAAGATCCTAGGCTACCGTAATAAATTCTGGTTCATTTATCATCACTGCAAAACAGTTCCAATTCAGAAATATGTTTCACCATCACACAAGAGCTCAGTCCTGCCAAAAGCCATCGCCTGTCTACCCTTCTCCGGGACTCATCTGCGCCTGGCAGGGCACCGGGCGTCTGCACGACTGATATCCAATTTCCTGAAAAGTTAAAAGACAGTTCACTCCCCTCAGCACTCAGCCTTACAGTTTACGCATCTCTTATAACCCCCTGGATGAATTAAATATTTTGCAAAACGTTTTGTGCGCTGCTTATGCTGGTATATGCACCAACACTGATTACAGGGAGCAACTGGGCGACACCGCAGAAAACAGGGCACCATCATTTCCCTGGCACCAGCGCTGCCAGCGGCTCCAGAGCCTGCGGGGCTGAGTGGCTCCCGCTGACGCCCAGAAGGGAAGCGCGAGGTGCCCCACTTCCACCCAACACTCATTCCCCACTTTTCTTTGCACCTACACAGAGAGAGCGAGCGGCAATTACCTGGCAGCTGCTTCTCCCGATGAGATGAGCTGTTCGGACAACAGATGCTACAGCTATCTGTGTGCCACACAGCCGCCGCTGACGACACGCGGGGGCACCTCATTCCTGCCTCTTACAGCTGGGAACAGTGTCAAGAGGTCAGCGTGGAAGAACACGGGAGGATGCTGCCTTGGACATCAGCACTGGGGCATTGCAACGGACCGTCTCAGCTTCATACAGTCCTCGATGAACAAACAGAAGTCGGGTCAGGCAGCAAGGGACGTGTCACGCTGATGACGATGGCGAGGGTGACCTTCATCCCAGTCAGCCTCAAGGCTCTTTGCTCTCTGCCGGCCATTTAACACCGACATCAGCATGCACACCTACATTAACCAAAATGTAGATACTAATGCCCAAACTTCTTCCAATACAGCTGCAGGCTGAGAAACTCGAAAAGCAATCCATGTCTGCCCACAAAGGGAGGGCGGGAACGGGAGCCGTTTCCCACACGGCAGCAAGCAAGGAGCCAGAACCCTAACTCACATCAGTTGACAGGAAAACACAAGACAAACCACACGGCTCCACTAAACTTATACAAAAAGTTCGGTTTACAAAGAAATGCACTAGATTCCAACATTAAACATAATAAACACATAAGAAATACAAAGCATACCATGCAGCAGCTTCTGCCAGGACCAGAAAGCGGCCAAAACTAGCACACAGTATCACCTGGCCAAAATAAATCAGAAATCTCGTTCTGGAGATCAAAAGTCAAGCTCAGGTTCCTGTGCCAATATTAACAGGCTACAGAGGGGGGGTACAGTTTCCGAGTACGTCGGTGCACATGATTCTGCAGCCGAGTAACCCGTTGGAAGGGCGGCTCTGAGCAGAGTTTCTGGTCACACGTTTGACAATGCCTAGTGCTGTCCGGAACAGGGGAATTCACACACGCAAACAAGAACTCGGAGCTGCATTTGAGGATTATCCGAGAATACTGTCAGGAAACGCTCTGTGCTTGCTCATCCCACGTCTCTAAAGGAGCCCAATCGTAACGGCACAGTGTAGGTCCTATCAGGTCTGCCACACACAAACAAAAAGCCGGAAAACGTGCCTGTCTTGATGGATACAGTCATTTTTTTCTTTATTAGTATAGGAGAAGGCAGTGTACTTTCTGACAGAGAGCAAAAGGAAGAGAGAAAAGCACCGGCAAATGTGATTAACTAACTTGGGCGACACATGAAAATGAGGAAGGAAACACCGCACTACACCAACAGAAAAAGCCTCGTCTTTCTACACATTTCCCCATTCCTAACACTTTGCTCGAGGCTTCCGTCAGCAGAGGAACAGCGGATGAACCAGAGATAGCCAAAGACCCCTCTCGGAAACAGCTGCTGCCAGGTTTGCTCAGGTACTTGCACTATCGGCGCGTTCACGTGGTGTGATGGGGCACTCAGGCATCTGGCTTTCAGATATAAGAGGCTGATAGCCAGCAGTGTGCATCTTATCCTGAAAATGTTATTTAAATCTGTGCTGAGAAAGGAAAAACGGCGTGTGCTTGGTAAGAAATACCAGAAGTCGCCTCCCCAGAAGCACCTTGCTTTTGGGCCGCAACTGTAAAATTTCTATTCAATGTTAAAATACGTTTCCATGTAAAGACAAATGGTGCTCTCGGCAATCTGCTGTTATACCTTGCTGTTATATTACCTTCAGCCTCCATAATGAATATGTACCACTTTAACTTTTCATTAGATGTCAGTTTGTAAACACCTTAAACTTAGACAGACTTAGATTTTCTATGAACTAGAAGATAAATCGGTCCATCTATTTAATGCACGTTCAGGTTTTGTTTATTTGTTTAAACCTGCCAGTCACTGTAAGGAACATGTCATTTTCAATACAGAATGTTATGTTTCATGTTTTCTCTCTCCTTTTCCCCCAAGTCTATTTCGAGCAATGGGAGACTCTGGAAACGAGAGCATTGTCAGTAACTCCAGCGGAGCACCCTCCTCCGCACCGTGCCACCGAGACACCACCGTTACCCACCTGGTCTTCCCAGTACTGTACACGCTCGTCTTCCTGCTGGGACTCGTACTGAACAGCCTGGCTTTCTGGGCTTTCTTCCATATTCCAAGCACATCAACTTTCATTGTCTACCTGAAAAATATCTTAGTTTCTGATTTTATAATGACCCTGATGCTTCCTCTGAAAATCCTGACGGACTCTGGCCTGGGACCGTGGCAACTCAAAGCCTTCGTCTGCCGCTTCTCAGCCGTAGTATTTTATGACACCATGTATATTAGCATAGTGCTACTTGGTCTCATTGCTTTTGACAGATTTCTCAAGATTGTGAGACCTTTTGGGAAGTTCTGGGTGCAAAACTTGACCTCAGCAAAGATCCTTGCCGGTCTGGTCTGGCTCTTCTTCTTTGCTCTCTCTCTGCCTAACATGATCTTATCGAACAAGAAAGCAACACCCCAATCCGTGAAGAAGTGTGCCTCACTGAAGAGTTACTTCGGACTCAAATGGCATGAAGCCGTCAATTATATCTGTCAGTTCGTCTTCTGGACTGTTCTCGTCCTCATGTTTCTATTTTATATAATTATTGCCAAAAAGGTATACGAGTCCTATGTAAAAACACAGAAGAAAGACAACAAAAGCAAAAAAAGGATCAAGGGGAAAGTATTCATCATTTTTACTGTGTTTTTCTTATGCTTCGCCCCCTTTCATTTTAGCAGGGTTCCCTATACTCTGAGTCAAACGACCACCCGGATGGACTGCCGTCTGCAGAACCAGCTCTTCGTCGCCAAAGAAAGCACTCTGTGGCTGGCTGCCACAAACGTCTGCATGGACCCCCTGATATACCTGTTCTTGTGCAAACCATTTGTAGAAAAGGTTTTATGCAGGAGAGTAAAGACTTTTCAGAAAACAACTCATACAAACCCAAAAACCGAACTGGACACACGAATGTCTGCTACTGAATCTTGATTCTGCAGCTTCACACTCTACAGTCTCTGCGTATTCATAGAGAAGTTAAAACTAATTTGGTTTACTTCTGCTGTAGAAAATGAAAGGGCGGTTGTACTGTAATACTAATACTTAATAAAAATGGCACAGTGGATTTCCCTATTTACGCTTGCTGCTTAGCCTTAACAGGCAAAAAGCTGTGACTCAAACTGCCGGCCCTGATCCGCCACCAATCTGCCCCTGAGCTGTGCTCTCCCACTGACACCACCGTCACACCACGGCTGCGGAAGCCCGGCCGCGTCTCGGCTGTGCCTGCCCGGCCGCAGTACTGCTGCACTCCCACCACAGACCTGTACTGCCTCCGAGTCACTCATGCGACTGCACAGCCATAACCGCATCGGTCTCAATCGAAAAATGGCATCGATGATGCATAAAGCTAACAACGAGCAGCATGTAGTTCTGCGTTGCTGTGCTGGCTCTGCAAAGCTAACGAGAAGGGAGGCTTTTCTGATTGAGTCACTAAATCATGTCCACCTCACAGAATACAAACCGCAGCCTATGAATTAAAATACCTTCATATAACTTAAGACAACCTACAGAGTAATTCTATCTATCTGCTTTAAACAAAAAAACCTTACTTGTTAACACTTAAGCAGCTTACTGACTATGGCTGCTTCTAAGGACAATTTGGCTTTATTTGGGATTAAAACCCAGAGCTGTTGACTTTGTATGTCAGCAATTCTTACACTGGGTGTCAGCTCGGCTGGCACATCGCAGGGCAGGGAAGAGGTGGAACCGTACCTGACAGAAGGAACAAGGACACGGTCCCTCCCCCTCCCTACCCACCTCTCTCACACATGTAATTACTTTCCTCCCGCCTACGCTGTTTCACCATCCTTCCTCTCCACTCCCAGCGGGGACTTCATGGGTGTCCGTCTCTTCTCCCAAGTAACAAGCAACAGGATGAGAGGAAACGGCCTCAAGTTGCACCAGGGGAGGTTTAGGTTGGATATTGGGAAACATTTCTTCCCCGAAAGGGCTGTCAGGCCCTGGCACAGGCTGCCCAGGGAGGTGGTGGAGTCCCCATCCCTGGAGGGATTTAACAGACGTGTAGATGTGGCGGTTAGGGATGTGGTTTAGTGGTGGAGTTGGCAGTGCTGGGTTAACGGTTGGACTTGATGATCTTAAAGGTCTCTTCCAACCAAAACGATTCTATGATTCTACGACTTTGGTGGCAGATGCAGTCAGCAACACCCCAGAGTCCCCCAGAGCACACTGCTCGTCCAGGCCAGCAGAAGACCCGGCACTGCTGCCCCTGCAAAGGGCACCCCAGAGCCGCACAGCATTCACCCCTACCCTACCACCCACCAGAGGGGAACACCCAGAAATGTCCCCCTTGCTGGCACGTTCACCCTTCCCAGTCCCAACAACGGGCAAAGAGAAGGCAGCAAGCGACGCTGCCTAATCCTCCCGTCCAGAAAATCCCTCTCCCCCCAGCTCACTGCACCACTCACAGCTCTCCTGGTTTGTCCCACAGGGGAAGTCCAAATGAACTGTGCCTAAAGAGCTTTCTGATCCAAAATCCTGGAATTTATTTCACTATTTTAAGATGTGAAAGCGGTATCAGCCATTTATTGACTCCAACTCCACAAAGCATATTAAAAAAAACCCGTTAAACTTACCTTAGGCCTCAGCAATGCTTCCTTGCTTCTCAAACACGTTCCCACTGCTGCTTGTCCCCCGACACGCCTGGCCCCCGGAGGGCTGCCCAGGTGACGTGGCACTGCAGACGGGGCCTCCGGGGAAGCGCCGCAACTCGCTCTCTTCCATCAGCCCTACTGCCTGTCGTAGCTCCCGTCACCCCTCCTGCTCCTGCCCCGCACCCGGACACGCGTCTCCTGCGGCTCTGCCGAGCTCAAGCGAGACAGGCCCCAGCTCCTTGCTGAGAGAAGTCACGTCCCTTTCCAACAAACCTCACTTCTCAAGCTCTCCTGCTAGCTTTATGCCTTCTCACACGTGCCAGACGCTTTGATCACCACTTGATTGCTACGTTTAGAAATTAAATATGTACAGCAGCCTAATACAATCACTCAGGTTGCTCCAGACAGCCTGAATTTTTCAAAGCTGTTTTTAGATTACTGTGCATTAACGACACCTGCCTTTGGGATGCCCCAGCCTCTGCCACACAGGCAGATGTATGCCTTATTTCCCAGTTTCCACTCGCTGTGTCTTCCCCACCAGGCACGTTACATACTTTCCGTAACTGTAACACCCTTTTACAACTGGAAACCGAACTAATTCCCCATCAGCTTCCATCTGGTTCCCAACTTCCCTGTAAATCAACGTTTTCTCAAACGGTGTCTTCCTCTCAGGATTAAACGCTATTCAGGAATTAATTCCTCCCTCCCCACACACATACAGTGTGTAACAGAATTAACTGAGCTACTTTAGTAAAAGTAAATATATTAAAGTCTTAGCTGCTAATATAGTCACCACTTTAGCAACTGCTTAAAGAAACGTACGAGGCGTCTGAAAATGTTTCTCTAAGCCTGCTGACGTAGCGCAGACATTAAGGTAGTGACCCGAGCTGAACATCGGGAGGTCTGTAAGTCGGCTGTGACCTTCCCCCAGGCAGGTGCTCACGGAAACCTGTGCTCCTCAGCTGGGGGTATATTAGGGAAGAATTCTGCACAAAATTTGCAGCTCAGACCTCCATCTGCCAAAGGAATCACACCAGCCCAGCTACCACAGGGGTCCCCAGGCCTCGGCACAGACTCACCTCCAGCTCTGGCTTTAAAAGCGGAACTCTGGCCCATTTTTGTGGTTATTGCAGAGAAAGACAGTAACATAAAGTGAGCCATATGGCAGTGATAAACTGTGAAAACGCTCGAGAACAGAAAACTCATTCCACTGTGGAAGGTTTGGGTTTTTTTGCCCTTTCTGCGGCTTGCAGCCCGACGCTCGCCTGGCGCGGCGCACACGCGCTGGCTGCACACCCGGCGCGGTGCCGAGCGCCTGCACGTAGGGGTGGGTGTGACCACGAAATGGGCCGAGCTGCTCCTTAAATAAGGGGTGTGCCAAAGGTTTCAGCGGAGTCTTAATCATCTGTTTTTCAGCTGCCGCTTCTTAGGTAGGTAAAAGGGAGCCAGAGTTACCAAACCCTGTAGCAGAGAAGTGCAAGGTGACTGCAAGGATAGGACGTCTGGTCGATCCACTTACAGAAAAAAAGTTCCCTAAATTCTAACACTTGGCATTTCGCACTTTTTTTCTGCAAGTTTTTAGATCCCTGCCTCCAGATAGGAGTAAGAATCGTAACAGTAAAAATGCCTCAAAGTTTAGGTCTCTGCTTTTTAAGGCTCAAAAAAATAGGGCCAAAGCAATATTTAATGGTTTAGACCTGACCAAAGCGGAGACATGTTTTGAGAACAGACTCCCCTCGGAGACGAGGAAGCCATCAGCCCAGATGCCACAGAAAGCTGCTCTTCTGGGCTCCCCAGATTTCTTCAGTGCAGTCAAGGAATTTATGTAATTCAGTCAAGTTTACCAGCTTGTTCAATACAACAGTCACCATTTTTCCAAACCTGATTTTTCTCTGAACTTAACTTGAAAAGGCTGGTACTGACACTCCTGGCTCAGAAGCTGCCAAGAGAAGCCTTCGCTTTTCCTCGATTCAGCAGTTGCACGAGACAGAGCACACACCCGTGGCATTTCCACCTTACGCGTGCTTACTCCAGCCCATCACCACCGCGAGGCAGCAGCAGGGCTTTTCCTTCTGCATCCAAGTGTTCGTTTGCTCGGCTCCTCTACGCTCAGGCTAGAAGCAACAGACAACCTAGAAACTGGAAAACTGGCACCAGGCCTTAAACTTGTTCAGACAAATGAACCTTATTCCAGGCTCCTACAGTCCAGGATTCACACGAAAACTATTGACACTTATTCTAAACTTTTTTACAGGTTGTTGGGTTCTCAAAATGGGAACTATAGGGCACTAGGCAGTCAAGTTTTGTAGGAAATCAATCTTATTTGGGTACACACAGGCTTACATACATTTCTTTGCATTTTTTATTTTACTTGCGTTTCAGAAAAAGGAAATACATTATACCTTTGCCTAATACACACACCATCTAGCCTTCCAGATTTTGTATCAGACTGCCTCTCCTCCGAGGGACAGCAAGTTAATTCCTGAAGGCCTGAAGACAAATTCTGCACTTCATACATGTCCCAGCTCTCCGGCACAGCAATACACATCCCTACATCAAGGCTCCTACAACTCCGAGTACCGAGAAAACTCTCATAACATACAGAAGTACTTCAATTAATTAGAAATGCAAAACAACAATTTGCATAATGAGTAAGAGCTGGGAAGCCAAGTCAAGCAACCAAGATATTACCTATACGACAACACACAAACACACGGAGCCAGCGGGCTGCATGTGAAAACTAAAGGCATTAGACCTAAGTCTATAGACAGGATCAGCCAGCCACGGTGTGTAACGTCAGGTTACCTATAGACATAATGCCAGGAACTCCAGGACAGATGGAAAAAAGAAACAAGCTTTTTAAAAGTCAGTACCTAATTAGCTCCTTTCCTCCCTCTTTCCCTTTTCATGACAGCCATCAAACAGCGAGGGAAAGAAACCACCAAAGGAAAGGGCAAGTGTCAAACCCTTCCAAGACTCTTCCACTGACAAAAGCACCTCCACCTTCACATCTGAAGGCTGGAGGAATCATCCCAGCGGTGCAAGCTCAGATCATCCTACCACTTTTCTATGTTTAAAACAAAGAAAAAGCCAGTCTCATATATTATCCAGGTGGCTAATCTGCTTTAGAAATAACCCTATAGTTTGTATTGCTAAATACGATAGTAAAGGAGTTTTAGAATGAAGCAACACAGTAATTGTTGTAATAACGTTGTTCAGGCTCTTATGAAACCTGAGAATTGCTCTCTAATCACCAGAATACAAAAAGGGACATCCAACCTTTAAATAATGTGAACAATAGTAAAGTTACAGGTTAGCTTTCAGCTTTTCTTTACATCAGAGCTTCACATTTCTTTCGCGCTGGTTTTACGACAAGCTCCACAGCATTTCCTTTTCATGCGGTGGCTAGTCCTGACTTGCTCCAGCCTGAGAGCAGCCAAGCAACATGTCTGAGTGAAAAGCCTACTAGGGGATGCTACGACAGCGGTTTCTAATCCATTAAGCTTTACCAATATACCAAAATACAGAGATTTTAAAGAGAAGTTAATGTGCCATTGCACCACATTCAAAAAACAAACAAAAAAATCCATTTTCATGTAGATTTTATGAATCTATTTATTATTTGAACACTGTTCACACACAAACTTTGGTGCATGTACTCCGCTCACAGAGTACCAACTATTAAAGGCTTGGGTCTCTGTAAGAAATTAAATTATATTTTTTTAAACATTTCAGTTTTCACTTCTAATGTCTTCCCTCCTTCCCCACGCTGTGTCCTGCAGCACCGTTTCTGACCCCAGCATGGGAAGTGCCCGAAGAACAGCAGCGCAAATCAAAACATACGGCACTATTGTGCCATGTCCCGACCGAAGCCGGCAGGACTGAGACCAGAGGAGCGGACACATCTGCCAGCACCATCCCCGGCCAAAGCGTGCCCAGTACCAGCGACGCCGTACAGCACCCGGCTTGGGAGCACGTGGTCTTGTGCTAAACACACATCAAGTGTGTAACTTTCAGATTCGGGGTTAAAACTGCTGTTTACGATCTCTCTGTGAAGTCTCTGCTCCTCTAAGGACCTCTGAAACTGGACTTCTGGGCTGTCCAAACATCCCAGAGAAGGACCATCTATTAGGAGATCTCTCGATGGAAGAGAGAGGCTGATTTCTCCTGCAGCTTCTGCAGCGTTCTCCAGAAACGTCAAACAGAGGGCTTCTCTTCAGGATACCTGAAGGACTACCTATGTGGCCTCCACAAGTGGGTGTCCACCGTGGCATCCGGATGAGTGTTCAGACATAGCTCTTCAGAGCCAGGTTTCTGAAAGATGGGGATTTTGCAGAGTCTAATCTCAGCCAATTTTCAAGAAGCCAGAATGAGAACCCACCTTCACACAACTCTCCCTGGCGAAGAGACATCCAGAGACAGGATGCAGCTTGACAGCACCAGGACTGCGAGCCCTGTTCTCATCACTCATCTCCAGGGCCCACGTGCCTGCCGGCAGCAAGTCACTTAAAAGCTAGCCTGATCTCCAAGTGGCTCCTGGAAGGGATGGAGTATCAGAGGGGTGAACCAAACGGCATCAAATGGGAAACTGGCCTGAGACGTGGTGAAGATAATCTGTGTGCAGAACAGCAGTCACAGATCATGGCAGTACTCAGCTACACCTAGTGCAGGAGTCCTTTGCACAATCAGGCCCCACGAGATACAGACAGAAAAATCACCACTGGTAATACCTCCGGGAAAAGACCAAGAAGTCGTCACCTTGTCAGAGCTTTAACTCACAGAGCTCTAACACAAGCACTGACAGGTCTAAGTTGCGACAAAGCCAAAGAAGAGACCCTTTGGACAATGGTTGTTTTACCAGTGATAACTGGAGAGGAGACCACAGTGGTGAAAAAGTGGTGCTAAGGTAAGATGCAAAGCTGAGTATAAACAGGTCTGACTCCAGCATCAAGCGTCTGGTATTGGGGAAAAGATCTGAGAAATCCCCAAAAGGGCAAAGAAACAAAGAAAGAGATTTAAATTAAATCCCTCAAATGCTCAAAAGGAAGGAGATGAGGGCAACTGCAAAATCAGCACAGAATTTCCACAGCACCCTGTGCTCAGGTAAACCAGACTGTGCCAAAAGTCAACCAAATTGCTCAAAGTATGAGGCCCATCCAGACGCGATGAACGACGGCAGATATTCTCGTAGCTCTGGAGCCTCCCAGCTACCACACAGCCACAGGAGGAAGGGCAAGACAAACAGCCTTGTACGCTTCCCAGAGGAAGAGTGAGGTCTCCACTTAACGGAGAGCAAAGACAGTGATTTACAGAGACAGGAGAGAAACACCTTAAGAGAGATTTAATGCTGAGAAATCAAGCTGTTTGCGAGGCTATGCAGTGAGCCGTACCATACCTGAGCTGCGCTAACTGATGGTAGCACTTACCACCGTATCCCGGGGTGGCTCTCCCTGCCCTCTCCACGGGAAAACTTCTCGGCTCAAAGGAGCAGCCTACACAACCATCAGTCAGGCACATACTCCTGCCTCGCACAGGCTCCGCTCAGAACAGGGAACTGGATCGCCACAAGTAACGCTAGGGTGGAAAATGACTGAAAGGCACGGAGGGGGTGAACCAAAGGTTGGAAGGAAAAACAGAAGGAAGGCACCATCCGTCTAGAAACAGGACAAGCAGTTCGGAGGGGAACGAAACACAAGCAGCTGCCCAACACTGGAGCACAAGGGAGAGCTGAAAGCAGGTGAAATGGTGGCTGGCACACACTGTCCTACGTAGCCCTGCGCAAGGTCTGAGAGAGGCAGAGACTTCGTCAAGTCTCCTCTCCCTAACTGCAGAAAAAGCCATCTCCATCCTCAGGTGATGTGATGTGTGCGCTCCACCCCATGCACGCAACAGGGACCATCACCTAACGTCAGAACATCCAGCTCCTGAGATGAGTTTGGCAGCTTGTGGCAATAAAGCTAAAAACATACGATGGAAGTATAACACGTGTTCCTGCGGGCTGCATTTGCATTATCTGTTTTGCCTTGCAAAAGCTGGTCTTCAAAGGTGAGCCGTGTCAGAAGCCTCCTACAATCAGGGACTGTACCTGATTCAAGGGAGCAGTCCGGAGGCAAGTGGGAATTTTACAGTCTGCCCACTAGCAGAAATGTGGAGATCAGCGCAGGACCCCCTGGCCACACGGCCAGAGGAAGCTGTTCACCGCTGCGGGGAGGGAGCCGGGAGGACCCGCTCCTGCTCCAGCTCCTCACAGGGCTCCGCACAGCTGGCAAGGGCACCTACGCCGAAGGCTATCCAGCCTCAGAAGAGGGGGGCTGGGGATCCAGTCCCTCAGATCTCTGAGGAAAAAAGAAAAAAAAAGCGTATGGAGAAGTCCAGGCAGAACAGAGAGCGCAGTTCGAGAAAAGTGACTTGGCAGCCATTGCTCTCCTAGCATTCAGATTATTTTGTCTTTTCTCCTGAAGATTTAATGAGGGAGATATATATTTGCTTTCTTTTTAAGAAGGTGGCAGAAATGGGAAATTAACCACTTCATCCTCTCTTGATACGAAGCAAAATTTTGTCCTAATATAACTACTGCCATGATTATTTCAATGCTCTTAAGGCACTAAATTACCTTACTGTAAATGTGTGTACGCCCAGGACCACTGACAGCAGGACTGCAAGAGTGAGCAGGCTCACAGTCAGAGTCTTACAGAACACCACGGCAGCAACAAGTCTGCAGTAAGCAGACAGCCGAGTCATTTTAGCTGAAATATTTAGTTACAGACTTAGCATTTTGCTTTCATCCTACACGCTATTTAGAAGAGAGGATCTGTTGAAAGCACAACATTAAAGATGTCTAAATATAGTCAAATTAATAGTTGACATGATAATCTTGATTAGAAGATATTTGCATCTACCCAGCACAAGATTTTTCAGTATCACATTAAATTCACGTGCGCCCTGCAGACAAACCTGCATTAACCGAAAGGCAGAGGCAGGGCTGCACAGGCTGCTGTAAAACACGACTTCAGACCGTCTGCAACGTCTCCCTGCACGAAGGCTGCTGCCTTCGACAGGCACTAACCCACCTCCGAGGTGAATCACTGTCTGCGTGCTGGGCGCCCGAGCTGCTCCGGAGCCAGGAAGTGAGCGGAGCGCGCCGCTCACCTACCCTGGCATGTGAGTCATTCCCAGGAATGAGAAAGCCAGTTGCTCCAGTTGCTCCTGGCCAGGGGAATTTTGACTCTCTGATCAGGTATCGCAAAAAAAGCCATCGGAAGCAAAAAAGCTTACTTCCAGATATGGTTTATTTATCTGCCTTATCGCAAGAACTACTCTCCTACCTACTGTAGTTTCAAGATGCATTCTGGAGGAGTCTAAGGCACCCACGAGATGCAGCTCAGAGACAAGCGGAAGGCGACAATGGTGACAGGTAAGTGATCTTTGAGCACCTGAAAAGCATTTGATAAGTTGTTCTGTGAACCTTCCTGCTCTTAATCGCCCTCAAGTGAAAAGAAAATCGGAATTAAGATACAGTTGCTGAAAACTGGACTTGGAAGCATAAACTGAATATCATATCGATTAAAAGTGTGAGAAGTTCTCAAAATAGCGAGACTTTACTAACCTTTTATTCATTCAACATTACACGTTACTTGTTATCTTTTTCCCAAGGGGAAAAAAAAATCGTTTTCTACTAACCATTCCTTCTAAGATATGAATCGATGTGCAGGAGGGTTCATGGTTTCAGTAACTTACTTCCTGACAGAGCTTAATTCATATCAAGTAAGATTCAGTAACTATAACATCTGAATTTGGTATAAAAGGTTTGTACGTGTATTCCTTTTCACCTCTTTCAGTAAAGGAAAGCATATTTGAATTCTCTTAATTATATTATACAGAATAAAGGTTCTCTTCCTTCATACTTCACTCAGATCATGTTAAAACTTGTCAGGTTCACTGGAAAAACCACATAGCTCCGAACAAGCAACTTACAAACTACACGTCTGATTAGTCTCAAAGTCTGGGAAATACATAAGGCACTTTCAAAAACCTGTCTCGTTTAAGGAGTATTTGAGATTGAAACGGTTATTCTTAGTTACGAAGAACTGAACGTAGCAGTGCAATTGAAGTTTTTGTATGTTGAGAAATGACTCTGTGACTTGCCATTTGTGCACTGCAGGGACTGTAGACATCTGCCTTCTCGTTACATATGCTTGGTCTGGAAGCTCTGGTAGTGTCTCACACTTTTTTCCATCTTTTTAAAGAAGATTCTGCAATCTTCCTTTAAAAAGGGAAACCAGGAAACTCAGGGAAGCATTTAGCTGATGTCACTGAATCACTCCCAGAAGGACAGGCCCCGGATCACCCAAAAGCCGCCGGCCTTTCTCCGGTGGTGAGCCCGCTCTGGTGGGCACCTTACTCTTTGGGTAGGCAGCCAGCTCTCCTGCACCAGCCAGACCTCCTCCTCCCTCCCCGCTCTGCGGGGAAGGGGAGCTGGCAGCGACTGGGGACAATCCCCGGCGTGGAGGACGTGGGTCAGCTCTTCCAGGAGGGAGAGGAGAGCAGGGGAGCAGAGGAGGGGAGAGAGGCCGAAGGGCGTGCAGGGACCTCAGAAACACAAAGCATCTGTTTGCATTAGGGGTGTGTGAGAAAAAGCAGCACATTTTCAGCAGCACCAGCGGTAGGTTCCTCCTCCCTCCCTGCCCGCGGAGGGTTGCCTTTCCCAGCTCAGCCCTGCTGTCTCACCCTCGGCTCCCCTCCCTAGCTGCCAGGGCCCCCCCGGGGCAGGGAGGGAGCGGGGAGACCAGCTCACCCAGCACCTGCACCCCACAGCCCGTCCTGCGCTAGCACGCACCCACGCCGGGTGCCGGAGCACCAGAGCTCCCGGGGCGCTGGGGCGTCGGGAGCCACGGGGCCACGCGGATCCCAGGAGCACGGCTAAGCCAGGAAGACACCCGGGCAGGGCGGTCCGACAAGGAACGAGCACCGGGAGGGAGGCAGCAAGTCACAGTCCAGAGTTTGTCCGACACCGGAGCAGCCCTTCGGAGGCCAGACGCTCCTCAATCAGGAAGCCTACTCCACTCGCTGCACGGAGCCCCACAAGATCTACCCAGGAGCAGCTGAAGGGGGAAGCTCCTTCTCTTTTTAGGACAAGTCACTCGCTCACCTCCGCACAGCAAAGCTCCGAAAGACCTCCTCTTTGACCAAGTGAGCACTAGGAAAAGCCAGTCAAGACATCTGCAGTAAGACTGCAGCATTAAACCTGAAGTGTGCAATATTTATTACAAGTTTGGAACTAAGTGAAAATGTACCTGACACAAACCAAGAGCTACAGACCCGCCGTACTGCTGTCAGCTATCAGGGCTCCATGGGAAACCGGGCTGCAAGAGATGCTTACCCCAGCGCTGCCAATAAAGCACTAGAGGAAGTCAGTGATATTAATTCCTATTAATTCCTAAGGTCTCAACCCTTCCTGACATAAAAAATTACAGTACTTTCTTAAAAAAAAAAAAGAACAAAGCAAACAAAAAAAAAACCCAAACAAAAAACCCACCAGAAAAGCCTCTCGCACCCTTGATTATCAAAAGCAGGTTTCCACATCTGACCAACACCGAACCTCACATGAGATACTACAATAACCACTACTTCTTGTTTTTCTTGGGAAAACATCAGTGACATATCAAAGTGACAACTGATGATGAGCAGTATAAATCGGGCTTATGCCACCTTCACGGGAGCAGCAGCTTCTGCCACGATACAAGGAACAGCCAAGAGCTGGCAAAGCAGGTGGGCCAGAGGCAGAGCAGCGGCTCTGGCAGCGGCACCCTGAAACCCCCAGGATCTGCGGGCTGTCCCTTCCGAGAACAGCAGCCAGAGTGGGAACTCTCTCAGCTGCTCACGAAAAATCGGGGTTGCACCAAGCTGAACTTCTCCCAATCACAGCCCAAAATCCCCGCGGCCTTTTCCTTCCTCTTTGAAACAGTGGTGTTGCTGCAAGTAGCTAACATGGTTAATTGTGGCGCAGCAATGCATACTGGAGCACAAAAAAAACCCAGCTGACAACAGCACACGAGGGGTTTTTGTCCTTTTGCAATGTGAATTAGAATTGCATATAAAAAAATCAAGAGAAATTGTTTCAATGCAAAGTAAAACACCTAAAAGTGAGACTGGAATTACTTGAAAGTTTAAATGGCACTGCCTACATGCATGTACCAATAATAATCTTTTTTCCCCCCAAGAGATATTTTTTCACAGTATCCCCTGTAGCATTTGAGAGACGTGACAGATGCACAATAGCCAGAGCTGCAGTGGATGAAGGTGCAATGCGATCAAACACATACCTTCATTTTTTTTCTTTGTGACCCACACAACATCTTGACTGTTTTTAAAGTTTCATTATTAGCTTTTTAACGTAATGTTTTTCATTGCATAATACCAATAATCAAACCTAAAAGCTAGTATTTTCAGCAAAAAGCTCCACCCAAACCAGCCTGAGGCCAGGCGAGCGCAGGCGCGGTGCAGAGCGGAGGCTCTCGGGAGGCGTCTGCAGTGCCCAGGGCAGCGCGACGCGGGGAGCGGCAGCGCGCAGGACCGGCTGCCTGCTCGCCTCTACGGACGCCAGCCCCTCTGGAAGGAGCTCAAGACCACCCAAGCACCACATGCTGAAACTTCATAACCAGTTTTTGCTTTTTGCCCAAACTACTGTGTTTATAAAACTTTCCAAATTTAAAAGACTATGACTTTGGGATAATAAAGCGCACTGGATAAGTAAGGAACAGCCTGTGGAGCTGAAGGGTGATTATTTGACAAAGATTTCCATGCTGGCCGTTGTGCCAAGAACAGGGCCCACGAGAACACAAGCAGAACAGGAAAGGAAAGGCTGGGAGAGCAGCTTGTGAAGAGATTAAAAGAGGGAAAAGTTGAAGTTATTGTGGAGAAATACATGTAAATGTGAACCTGCTTCTGGCCTCCCCCTTGGAAGGGAAGACTAGAAATGTGAGCTGGTGAGCGATTAAAAGTGCATCTTCCAAGCAGCAGAACTGTAATCCAGCGGGACGGAAAGGGGAAGAAGTTTGCAAATGACACCATGCTGAGAGGAGTGGCTGATGCCCCAGGGGGTCGCGCTGCCAGAGGGACCTCGACAGGCTGGAGAAATGGGCGACGGGAACCTCATGCAGTTCAGCAAGGAGAAGTGCCAAGTCCTGCCCCCGGGGAGGAACAGCCCCCTGCGCCAGGACGTGCTGGGGTGCCGGCTGGAGAGCAGCTCCGCAGGGACCGGCCTGGCGGGCAAGCTGAACGTGAGCCAGCAGCGTGCCCTCGCAGCAAGGCAGGCCGCCAGCCCCCCGGCTGCCCTCGGCAAAGCACTGCCAGCAGGGCGAGCGAGGCGATCCTTCCTCCCGGCTCGGCGCCGCGAGGCCCCACCTGCAGCGCTGGGCCCAGTCTGGGCTCCCCAGTACAAGAGAGACATGGACCTACTGGAGCCCAGCACAGACAACTAACGTACTGGGGGGGCCGAGAGAGCTGGGACTGTTCAGGCTGGGGAAGAGGCGGCTCAGGAGGACCTTACCAAGGTGTACAAATACCCGAAGGGAGGGTGCAAAGAGGACGGAGCCAGGCTCTTGCCAGTGGTGCCCAGCGCCAGGACAGGAGGTGGCAGGCACAAACTGACACGCAGGAGGCTTCCGCTGAACATAGGGTTTTGTGGGGGTGTTTGGGTTTGGTGAGTTTTTTTTAATTACTGTGAGGGTGGTCAAGCCCCGGAACAAGTTTCCCTGAGAGGTTGCGGAGTCTCCATCCTTGGGGATCCTCACCTCCTGGGCGGACACGGTCCTGGTCAGCCAGCGGCAGCTGATGCTGCTCTGAGCAGGGAGCTGGAGCCGGGAGCAACTGCAAAAGACAGTGCCAGGAAGGAGAACAGAGTGGAGGTGGGGGCTAAGTGGAGAGCAAGCGAGCGGGCGGTGGTGCCGGGGAGAGGCCAGGACAGCACCGTTCACAACTTCGGGACTGCCACCTACACCTAACCCCGCCGAGAGCGCGGCGCAGGGAAGCTGCATCTTGCATGGCATATTCTTAACGGGGGTTCAAAGAAAGCAACTCGATAGGGTTACAATTCAGGTTCCACTCTCAGTAAGTTCTGTGCAACCAGAAACACCCATCAGCAGCACCTTCTAGAAAGAAGCAGAGGAAACATTCCAGAGTTAATCCTTTCCCCCTGTCTAATTAGAGGCTGCCATACTGACAAAACATTAATTATCCCAACTCTGCCAACCATTGCATTGTGCTCCCTTTTTTTTTTTAGAAAAAAAAAAGGCAAGCAATCGTAACACTTGGCTCCTCTGCTGCCAACAACAGCCATTTACCTGCTGCCCAACGGGATACCATTTCTGTTGGCAGTTCTCTCCTAACTCGTCACGTAAGAGCAACCACAGCCTAAAGGAGATGTACTTTAGCACTACGCGTCGTGCTAGACTGCTTCGGAAATGGCAGTCAGAGCGCCGGCCCCTTCCCCAGCAAAGGGCAGCCTGCAGCCAGCCGGCAAACACCAAAGCACGACACGCAGGAACACGACCCCCAGGAAACACGCGACTGTAGTTCCTGCTTTTGGGTCATGAAAAATGCTCACGCTTGTCATTAAAGGCCTGGAAAGCATTTCTTCAGCATCGCTTAGGAACTACTGTGCATATTCAGGAGGAAAGAGAATCCACGCATCTTTAGGTTCTGCAAATAAGTTTTAAAAATAAACAGGCTTACAGTAATGGTTAACACCGTTTACTAGATTTTGTAACCTCTGCATAGAAAATCTCCTTCAAAGTAAATAACATGAATTAAGTAATATTAATTGAACTTTTAATGAGGAACAGTTCAAAAGACAGAAAAAAGAAAGAACTTGATAGCTCAGGCAGCATCCCAAAGAGGTCTTATGCCAGAGCTATCCGACATAGGGGAAAATAAGGGTTCATAATCATTCACTTGAAATGAAAAAAGAATTAATGGATTAATTTGGACAAAATATTCCAAAAGTGACTTTGAGAAAATTAGATGTCTAAATAAAATTAATTTTTTTTAAGTGAGGAAATCATGTTATCCTAAGGGCATATTCCCCCAAAATGGAGAATTTTGCATGTTAAACTGTATTATTTAATGCTTACCACAGCATTCTGCTACACGCAGTTCAGGCCCTCCTGCAACTGTAAAACAAGCGAGTTACAGGTGCAAACTGAACATGAGATTTCAGGCAATACCTGCAGTAAAGCAGGGGTAGGACTGATGTAGAAAGCGTAAATGAGCACATTTAGCTGGTTCCTCAGGTGCGAGGTAAATCTAGCACAGGCACTGGAAACATGCACGGTACTTTTAGCCGTCATATACAAAGGACCCAGAAAGACTAAACCCCAAATTTCAGTAAGTGACTGCATGCGGGAAGCTCTATAGATTACAGGAATGGTGTACAGATAATTCTTCTCAGAGATACCTCTTGGGCAAAATGACCGTGGGGAAGGAAGTCTCCGTTAGCAGCCTGTCTCAATGCGGATGCGGAGGGACTGCTTCTCCCACGGGCGTGCCGACAGAGCTGTCTGCTCGGCAGAGACTTCCACGGGAGGCACGCTCCCTAACCACTGGCGTCACGTGTCTTTTACTGAAGATAAATGGCTAGGACAGGGTAGGGACGGGACAGGATCCTGGAGACAGGAGAAGCTGCTCCACCAGGTGAAGGCGGATGGGAAGCAAGCTGCACCACAGCTTGCCCGGAGCCAGGATGCTGTGCTGTTCAGAGACGCGTGAGAGAAAAGTTAGGCTGGAACCGAGGGGGAAGTTCAAGGAGGAACCTGAAAACCAAGAAGGGGGTTTTGTACAAGATACTGAAGCAGATGAGAAGCTTTCTGAGCAGAGCCAGTGGTTCCTGTTTCTGGATATGACTAAGCAGACAAGCGCCGTAAGCCACAGCTGAAGACAGTTATACCCTAGTTCTTATTTTTCAGCCTCTCCGCAATTCAGTCGGGTAAGCATGGCAGCGTTATTGCGTTACAGGGAACTAGCACATACTGTCTGCACGCCCCTCTGCCACCATGCTCCTAGGAAGGCAGGCACCAGGAGCAGAGGCCACAAAGTCCCACGGAGGGCTATTTTCACCCTCTCCTCACCACCCCACGCTGAAGCAGTTCCCAGTTTGAAGCAGCTGACACGTGCCAGCTGGCTGAGTCAGACATGCAGGGTGGTGGACACCTCCATTTAGCTCAGCCAGCCTTTGGCAGGCACGCAGGAGCGGGCACCCGGGGTCTCTACCACTGAAGCAAAGCGTGGCTGAGGCGGGGGCCCACCAGGAGCTCCCCACCCCACCCCAGGCAGGGCCAGCGACACCAGGCTGCAGGGCCAGGTATCTCCCAGGATGGAGATCCACAGCCTCCACGGGCAACCTGCACCCGTGTTTGACCACCCGCACAGTAAAAAAGCATTCTCTTATGCTCAGATGTAATTTCCCGTGTCTCAGTTTGTGCCCGCTGCCTCCTGCCTGCTCAGCGGGTGCCACCGAGAGGAGCGAGCCGGGTCCCTCCCGCCAGGCAGCCATCAGACGGTCGGACCCCCTGAGCCTTCCCTGGCCCGGGCTGCCCCACCTCAGCTCGCCCAGCCCCTCCGCAGGCGAAAGACACTGTACTTGGTACACGGTTTGAAGAACAATATATTACAGATGTTTGCCTCGTTGCTTAATCCCCAGCTCCGAAGCCACTGCAATACAATAGTGATAAGCTGTGTAAGACGACCGAGGCAGAACAGAATCAAAACGGTCTCTGTAGCTCAGCCGTTACGCCCCGAGTTTTTCCACGCAGAGACAGAAACGGCAAAACGGGGCAGAGGCGCTTTGGTCTACAAGCGGCTGTGGTCCTGCAGCGCGCAGGGGTCTCTAACGCAGACCCTGGCGTTACGCAGCTCTTGTCGCCGCTCGCGCTGCTGCAGCAGCACGGTGTCTCTGGCTGGGCACAGCTGGCACAGAAGCACAGTTCCAAGGACGGGGATGTGACGGCTAGAAAAATGCGGAAAGTAAGAAAGAGTGCAAAGCACAAGAGAGTAAGAGGCGCATACTCACTCGCCGTAGGTACAAATTCCAACAGGAATATCAAGTTATTCCACTATGCATTAACAGTACATTAACATACACTTTTACCAAAAGGGAGATGGACAATTTTTAACAGAGGCCTCCGAGGAAGGAAAAGGCAGTAGTATCCTAGTCATTGGGATTGGGCTCTCTTTTAGTGAGCAAGGAAGAGCACTAAGAAGAGAAATAGATGCAAGCAGGGGAACATAGAACATTAAGGCTGGCTTGGGTGATGCAGCACAGGAGCGGACTGAAATAAAGAGAGCAGGGACGCAGGCTCTACTTGGCTGCTTGCAGAAGCTTTATGCACACATACACTTACCCTGCAGCCTACACCGATGCTTTTTGCCCCTACACCTTTACAATTAATTCAGTGATTTGGTTCTGGTGGGCAGCAGGAAAGAACACAATTGCAGCCAGCCAACAGCAAACGTAATAACCTGCCTCACATTTCTAGTGTTTACATTAATTCTGTCATTTACCAAACTTTATGGTGACGAATGCAGATTGACTGGCAAGAAGCCACACTTCAGAAAGTTACGTGCTCAAATAAACAAACAGCACGTAAAACTCTGCAGCCCTGTGACCTAGAATATCTAGTCTGGCTCACAGAGAGAATTTTCTATTTTTTAAAAAGTTGTAAATAAGATGAAAAAAGAGCAATTAGATTTAAGGATATAGAATTTCTTTAAACAGTGAGGCAACTTAAAGCCTTAGTCATTAGAAAAACTATACAGTCATTCCCTACCCATATGACGCTGAAGTCTGCGATGCAGCCTATTATTTAATTTCTCATCCGAGGTTATATCAGGCATGCATATAAACCAGTCCATCAACATTGGCAGTAAAAGATTACCTCATCTGTGAAACAGTATGTACTTAACTTACATTTAATGCAGTTGACAGCCTTTAGGGGAATGATAGGGAAAAAAAAAAAAGAAACCAACCGACCAAGTGCATAAACCCCAAGAAGTAAAAAGTATTCTGGTTTAAAAAGCTACCTGAGTAAAGGAGCAGCTTCTAGTGCATCTTCAAAACCATCCAAGCAGAATATATTTATATGGAAGAATGAGACAGCTGGTTAGGGTGAAATTGGTCAGAAGAAGTGTCCAGAGAACTGGACTAGGAGTGGAAAACCAACATTGCCCAGCACAGAAATACCATATTCAAACAAGTAAACAAGCCACTATCAGAGCGCCTAGTCAGTGAACAATTACAAAATATATTAAAACACTCTTTAAAGAGAAGGCAGTCTTCATCTCCCATTCCAAGAGAACACACGGAAAGGGTGAATTCTCCATGTATGGTAACTTTCTTCCTGCTCCTACAGTCTGCAATACAGTGCTCTTTCTCAGAAGAAATGAAGCTTCTGGAGTATGGGGGTACACCAGATTTGACTCAAATGAGCCTTGCTCACCCACCCTACCGTGTAGATAATGAAGCCACACTACTCCAAGCGCTCTGGCTACCACAGTACCCCTCAGCCCGACAGACTTGGGTAGGAAATTCGGACTGGTGAGTTGAAGCAGGGTCATTTCTGTGTACCCCAGAATTTGGTCACACAACCAACTCTGTGCAGCTGGGGCCATCGTGCCCGCACTTCTCTGCTGCTCTGCGCAAACCTGTTTGTTTGAGACTTTAAAGCTTCAAACTACAGCAGCGTAAGGGAAAGTCTTTAGCGCCTAATTAGGGCAGGCAGGAGGTGGTGTCTGTAACCTCCACCCCAGCACGCCCCAAAGCCTCTCTGCGGAGCTCAGGTGTGCCAGCAAGGCAGGATACACAACACTGCTAATGGAGCTTAGCTGTCACGGTTTGCATTTGTGAAGAGTTTGCTGCTTTCTTTTTCCAACCCATACTTTGTTGGGGTATTTTTGGAACATGTTTTAACATTAAAACCATCAGGAATAAGATGACACAGAGATATCCATTCAGAGGCTTGGTCCTAACTGGTCTGCAGGAACACCGAGCAAGCTCCCAGCACGGCTCCCAGGTGACCCCTGCTTCCCTGGGCAATCAGAGCGTGGTGACGTCCTCACTGGCCAGGAAGGTGGATGTGGCAGGGATCCCCCACGGTCAGGACTCCGGGCAGGAACAGCAAGCCCGCATGGGATTCACTAGAAGTAAGAAGCGCTGACTTGAAAAGCAGTAGAGATGGGAAGGTGCTGCTCCTGTCACCCACGCAGCGCCTGCCCGTGCGGCGTCCGGAAGACAGAGCCCAGCACCGAGCAGCCGGGCTGCCTCGGCAAGCACGGGTTTTGCACGGACTGGGGAGATAAGCAGACCGCACCTGAGAAGGCGAGTTCCAGGGCAAGCACGGGAGCAGTGCGGATGCTGTCAAACCCCAAGAGGCACAGGTGGGCCCATCACAGACTGGGGACCGTAACACATTCCCTGGGCTGGTAAGAAACACGCCTGTCCAGGGAGAGCCTTCTGTGACAGGGATTTAGGCGTTTCTGGTCCAAGCGATTGCAGTCCATCCTCTGCAGTAGTTTCCAGCTATAAAACGCCGGGCTAAATCCCAAGACTCAGACTAACAGCCCAGTGGATTCAAGTAACAGTGCCCAAGAACCAAAACACTGCTCACAAGGGGGAAGGAAACCGGATTTTGATCCGCACTGAATCGGGGCTTGAGAGTCTTAAGGATGTGTGGATGGCCCGTCTCCGCTGACAGCAAAGCAGGGGATGCAGGCGGGAACGGGAACAGCGCGAGGTAGAGGGGGAGGCCAGAGGACAGCTAGGCAGAGCTCCCCTGCAGCAAGGGAGCTTTCGCACCAGTGTCAGAAAACATCCATCGCTTTTCTGAGGTAAAACAAGAGACAGAACCTTTGGAGAGTGTCGGGGCTGCCTGTACACGACGGGCCATTCACAGGTACTACCTGGTGCTACAAGTTTGCAGTCTCTTAGGGACAATGTCCACCTAAAAGGACGGCTGCAGAGGTGGAAAAGGCAGCGGCCTTTTTTGACAAGATTTAGAGCAAATCCCTTCGGGACGTGCAGTAACTGACAGTACACGAGAAGTCCGTTTAGCAGAGATCTGATCCCCAGCTCCGTCGAACCCTGCAGCGCTTCCCAGGGTTACAGCATGGGAACACAGGAGTCGGCAGTCACACCGCCTCCAATCTCAGGCAAAACAGCCCGCGCTTTACTAACTTCTGGGGACCGAGGATCTGGGAGAGCACTTGCCTCAAGAGCCCGAGAGCAGGGAGCTTTCCAGGGACCAGGACCAGGAATTACGCAGACTTAAAAGGAACTCTGAAAAGCAGGGAAATAAGCATCTTATTTGCGTAAGAAGATAGATATGCATCTTTTCATAAAATCACATATTCTTTTGATCTCGGTGCCTCCTGGGCAAAAAAGGATAGCTGCAAATTATAAACAACAGCAAAAAAAGCAATAGGTTACTGCTTCTCAGACCAAGAGAAAAAACAAAGTATCTGAAATACTCCTAACAATCTCATTACAGACCCCAAATATTATCAAACAATGCCAGACAAGAAGCCAAACTGACAAAACGCTTAAAATATCAGAATTAAATTCTTTACCGACACTTTAAAATGTAATGATTTGCCTTGCTGCCATCTAGTGACAACTCGACGCAGCGCATAACCCAGCGACAACCGCATAAAGCAAGTTTAGATCCGCAAATGGGCATCAGTAATTTCATCAACTATTCAGTCCCATATGAGAGGCAGTCAGGTCCAGCGTAATTGCTGAGATCTGAACTATTTTGCTAGTTTTCCTATCAAAACTTGTAACCAGAAAGTGAAGCATGGAAGAATCAAGGAATTTGCATACTGCAAGAGGAAAGCAGTAATCTGGAATGTGGTCTTACGAATCGGTATTGTCAAAATTTCTTGGAACAACGTCAAGACATTATAATGTCTTGCATCATAGCATCAATTAGATTCTGCAGTTTTTCAGCATTCCCTGTAGGCTGGGCTCATAATACTCTGAAGCAGTTCATTCAAAACCATGAGAAAGGAACAGGAACTTACAACTTCCACCCAATTTGCTGGATACATTATAAAGTTATACATACGTATCTCATAACTACATATGAAACTTTTTTGCTTCAAGAAGTGAGAGATGATAAACTTTAAAAACATTTCCACTCTCGGGCATCCGTCACTGAAACGTCCAAGACCGCAAATAAACAGACAGGACGTCCAAGCAGGAGATGTCGGGAGTAAGGTCAAGGGCCTTTACCGAGGAGAAAGAAACCAGCTGCAGTGGCAGACCGTAACAAAGGCATAAAGCCATTAAACCAGCACGTTCCGGTAGTCAGGAGACAAACTTCACCTACGGCACTAACTGGGATGGTATGTTTGCAAATACTCGCACACTAAGCTATTTTTAAAGCTGAGAAGGGTGGCGTAGAAATACCCGCCCGGAGAGTATCAAATCTAGTACCAACTGAAGAACAGAACATTCCTGGCGGGCTGTTAGAGGCTCACTAGTCACAGTCCAGGTTTCTGCAAGGGTTTAGTCCAAACTTTTGAAGGAAATCAAAATAAGGAAAACGGGTTTTAAAAAGTTAAAATCCAACATATTTTTACAGAAGTTAACAAACGTGAAATGCAGGGACAAAAAATGCGCTATCATGCAGCTAAGGACAATAAAAAACCTGCTACACACTAGCACAGGTCACTGCGAAGCACCGAGGGGACGGAAAGTGTGTCAGAGCTGCTCCCAGCACAGCCGTTTGCCACCTACGTGGTGCAGACGTAAGGAGGAACCAAGGAGGTGAGATCCCAGAAAGCGTGAGACGAGGTGTTTCAGTGGTGATAAGGAACTCGGCCACCATGAAACAAGCTTTTCTTAAACCTCATTTGTGAAACAGTGCACAACATTTGTGAGTGGGATTCGAGGAAGATTACTTTAACTGGATCAGATACAGAGAAGGGCTGGTATCTTCAAGTCTTGCAGAAACACATGAAGGGTTTAGGCTTGCTTAATCACAGTAAATGAAGTCTCAGTACAGTGAGAAACATCCCTCTATACGCACAGGGCTAAGTATCAGAGATGGAGACGGGTTCTTTAAATGACAGGCACTGGTACAAGGATATACGAGACAGAAAGTGGCCATGGAGACATTCAGGCTGGAAATTAGAATAATATTGCTAAATATTATAGCAATAAAGCTGCAGCACAGATTTGTTAGTGAGGTGGAGAAAGGAAAACAATTTTAACAGTGAAATGGATAGGCTTACAACCACTAACGTGGCAGGATTGCCCGCAGCAATGCAGCGGATGCCCAGCTGTAAGCAAAGATGTGGCAATGAAGACCTCGACAGCAGAACAGCTGTGCGGTATCCAGAGATCAGCCATCAGCATGCCTCAGCCTTTTCCTTGGGAATTCTGGAGGATGCTCATTTCCCAAAGCTCCTCTCCACGCTGGGGAGAGAAAGCTGGGGTCTTCTGTTTTGCTTTGGGTTTAATTCCAATTTGTCTTCCCCAGAATGTAAAGCTGGCACAGCCCCTGCCGCATCCTGGATCTACGGCTGCCAGTGGGACTCCTGAAAAGCATTTCAGCTGAAAACGTACAGCAACGCAAATGATGGGGTACAATTTGTCTTATGGAAAACTGCCAGGTAAAATAACGTTGGAAATGTGATTGAGAAGTGTTTATTGTATTACTATCGGTTCCTACCAACATTTTAAAGAAGTAAGTCGTTTCAGAAAAGGCTGTCTAAATACTGCCCAGTGCTGCCCCCGTGGGTGTCAGTCCTGGCTCACCACACCAGCCAAGTTCAGAGTATAAACACTATGAAATAAAATGTACTATAGTTTTATGAGAGAATTTATAAGTCTGAAATTTTTTCACAAATATTTACACATGAAATGTTAAAATCCCCAGAGACTCCGAAGAGTCTCTCCAAGTCCTCTCTCTTGATAAACAGATCATCTCAGCTCACAAGTTGCGTTCTGTCAAGACAGGCAAGCGCTTGCACCCTGTAATTTTGATGAACAGTTCGTTCCCAGCGTGCCGGTAGGCAGCTGCGTTTGCCCACGCCCCCACGCAGGACCAGCGACGGGCACTGCAGCCCTCGTCCCGCAACGAGGGAGCGGCAGCTCCGCTTGGGTGGCGGGCGGATTGAGGGAGCTCAAGTCCTTCTTGCGTTTCACTAACCGGATTCACTGGGTCTCTCTACAGAGAATACCCAGCTATTTATCTTCCTCAAATACCGCGACGGTGTTTACTTGCACAACCCCCCCTCCGCTGGGCTGGCCGGGCTCTGCTGCTCCCCGCCCCAGCACCTTACCCTGCCTCGCCGCTGCCGCGGGCGCCAGCGCCAACCAAAGCCCCCCGAAAATGGGCCTGACCGCCAGCTCGGCGGCGCGGGCCCCAGCAGGCACTGCCCCGTGCTGCGGCCAGGGCAGACGCCGCCGGCGCGGCCAAGAGACCCGGTGGCAGCACCTGACCCGGGCCTCGAGTCCCTCCGACAGCCCGAACTCGAGCATCTTTAGCACCAAACGCTGCGCTGCTGCCCACAGCCGTGCAGCGTTCACCCTCCGAGCTGGGCTGCCCAGCCTCCCGACCCGCCGGGCGGCACCGAGGGCAGGCAGGGAGCTCGCGAGTGCTCCAGGAACCTCAGGGATACACACGCGCTCACACGGTGCCGTTTTTTTCTGTCAAACTATTTGCAGAAGCATCTTTATATTTCAGCGGGAAGCAACAGAGGTTGTGCTGAGAGGCTCGCGAGCCCCAGACGTGTTTATTTTGACGCACGCGATACTCGGGAGCACTGTTGTAAACTCGGGTTTTCTGGGCTGGTTAATCCAAGTAGCCTCAGGAATTGCCCAGAGATAGGACATTTTCTAGAGGACAGTTCTAAAACGGCCCCGTTTGTAAAACACTAAAAACGTACTTTAAAAGGGTTGTTTTCCATCATTCCCACAGATGATCGTCTGAGCCAAGACAACAGTACCTCACCCAACGCCACAGCAGCCTTACTCGGGAACTCCACGCACAACGAGTTCACAACCATCGTCTTGCCCGTGCTTTACCTCATCATTTTCCTGGCAAGCATCTTGCTGAATGGCCTAGCAGTCTGGATTTTTTTCCACATCAGAAACAAAACGAGTTTTATATTTTACCTCAAAAACATCGTGGTTGCAGACCTCCTCATGACACTGACGTTCCCATTCAAGATAATCCAGGACTCGCAGCTGGGGCCGTGGCACTTCAACTCTTTCCTGTGCCGATACACCACGGTTCTGTTTTACGCAAACATGTACACCACGATTGTGTTCCTCGGACTCATCAGCATCGACCGCTACCTGAAGGTAGTGAAGCCTTTCGGAGACTCCAGGATGTACAGCATCACCTTCACCAAGATCTTATCTGCCTGCGTTTGGGTCGTAATGGCTTTCCTAGCTTTACCCAACCTGATCCTCACAAACGGCTACCCGACAAAGAAAAACATAGACGACTGCCTAAAGCTGAAGTCCCCCCTGGGAGTGAAGTGGCACACAGCTGTCATTTACATCAACACCTGCATGTTCGTAGTGGTGCTGATAGTACTGATAGGATGTTATATTGCGATATCCAGGTACATTTATAAATCGAGCAAACAGTTTATTAGCTCATCAAGCAGAAAGCGAAAGCATAATCAAAGTATAAGGGTGGTTGTGGCTGTATTTTTCACTTGCTTTCTGCCATATCATTTGTGCAGAATACCCTTTACTTTTAGCCATCTAGATAAAATTTTAGACGACTCTGCACATAAAATCTTGTATTATTGTAAGGAAATGACACTGTTCCTGTCTGCATGTAATGTCTGTCTGGATCCAATCATTTACTTTTTCATGTGTAGATCATTCTCACGAAGGTTGTTCAGAAAATCAAATATGCGAACCAGGAGTGAGAGTATTAGATCACTTCAGAGCGTCAGAAGATCAGAAGTGCGCATATACCATGAATACACTGATGTCTGAAGTCACCCAGAGACTTTTGCTAATTTCTGAGAGTATTTGTATATCGTGTAAATAAAACGTATCTTTGAGTATCTGACCATGGAAGTTCATTAAGGAATGTGCAGACATGTACAGCTTTTCCATTTCAGCTTACTAACACCCACCTCAAAATTCAAAAGCTTAAATCCACACAGAGATCAGGTTCACTTCAGAGGGGCTTGGGGGTTGTTTGGGTTGGTTGGTCGGGTTTTTTTAAAAGCCAACAGAAGCTAAGGATGCCTCAGCTCGGAAAGCAACCCGGAGCTCCGAGAGGCTCCAGCCGAGATGGACAAGCTCTGGACTCGGAGCGGGGTCCAACGAGACGAGTCAACATTCCCGGGGTCCGGCGGATGGCTGCCGAGGGGCTCGTGGCAGGTGGGGAGGTGGCACACGCTCCCGCAGAGACCCCTCGTGCACCCGCGGGCAGGGCGGCTGCCAGGGGCTCCGTCTGCGGAAAACAGCGCTTTGCTGCCGGCCGACAGCATCTCAGCTTTTCCTCTCGGGCATTTGTGGTGCTGGCAGCACCATCTCGTCCACAGATCAAACCTACCAAAGTGCTTCTCACCCCCTCTCAAAATACCAAATGTAAAAAATTCAAACACAGGCCTAGTTTAAGAAAGAAAATAAAAGACCATTACAACAGCTTTTAATTCCCATTAATCTCATTCTAAGTGAGGACACAACAAAAAATGTCCCTTGACAGGCTCGAGCATGACAAGACTGCGCAATCAACATCAAGCTGAAAATTCAGCTTCCCGGCACTTTCTGTGCCTGCTTAATACAACAGGAATAAGACTTAAAGCATTAGGAATTTTTTGTTCAAAATTATTTGTAACTTCGTCTGCTTTCAACTCTTGGAAACAATAACTGTGTGCGATAAGCAGGTGAAATTCATTTTCAGAGAGCAGTTCAGGCAGCACCTTGAGGGTATTTTACCCTGTGGTACATGCAACCAGAGTAGAGGAAATATAAAAGGAGAGCATCCAAAATCAAGGCAAGAAGAAAGGAATAATAAAAGACCAACACAGCAGCTGCTGCATGAGAAAGTGTTGACTAACAACTACATTATTTAAAAGAAGAAACCAAGCCCTGGAGAGCACCCACCAGAGCTAGCATTGACTGGGACACCTCGGGTCGTTCCAGTGAGATTCTGGCAGGCTTCGCACCACGCGAGCAGTCGACAGCACTCCAGATTTGTTTATAACAAGGGCAGAAGAAACCAAAACCACTTGTCACAACCGCTGGCACAAACACTCCCGAGCTGGCTTTGCACCAGCTCGTCCTGGTGGCGTGGGGCAGGCGGCCAAGCTGGCCTGGGCACCCACGCCAAGAGGGCGGCGAGAGCCGCAACGGGGTCCAAGGCTGCTCCAGCAGCTCCTCCACCCCAAGACATGGTGTGGGGACCTCTCGGGGTGAGGCAGAAAGACAAGTTCCTGCTCCTTTGACGGCTGCACTCCACCAAGGAGGCCATCTCCCACCGAACGGCGCGGGCGCGCGCCCCGGGTGTCTCCCCGGGGAGCACAGAGCGGCTCGGCCAGGGGCTCCAGCCGAGAAGGCAGGGACAGGGCGAGCGCAGGCTGCCCAAGGACGAGCTCCCCAGGGGCTGGGAGAAGGATTTGCAGAGGGGCGGGGAGGCGGGGAACCGTCCCCCGGGAGCGCGAGTTCAGTCGCCGTTAGCCAGCAGAGCTCACCCCGAATTCACAGCGTTTCCAGAACAGCCGGGGCACGCGGTGCTCCCGCCGAGCGGAGCATGGGCAGCTCCAGGCGCGCCCGTGGCACTGCGCCGCCCGACACCTCCTCCCCTCGCTCTGCAACCTCCCCAGACACCCTCAGCGCGCCGGGAGCAATCAGGGAGGATGTATTTGGCCACTCAAGGCTGCAAGGATGTGTTTGTATTTAATCCTGTAAACAGAACACTGTTTACACGAGTCAATTTCTCCTGTACTTCACCAGGGATTAAATCAGATTTGTTTAGAGTAGAAGCTGCTCTTACAAAAAATAAACAGCCATCTTAAAAAACACAGATTGTAAGGAACTGACAGGCGTTTTGAGCAATTCATTTTTATACGTGTTATGCAATGTAGTGCAATTGAACAAACAGAAGATGGCAATAGTCCATCATCAAGTGCTTTATTCATATAAGGACTTTCCTTTTAACATAGAAAAAAATGGTTTGAGAAGAAAATCCTGAAAATGGAGCATTCAAATAACAAGATAAAATACTGCATGAGAACACCTTTGATGAAGTTTTCTACTGAAACAAGGGTTTCTTTTTTTTTTTTAACACTTAGTTTAGTTTTAGATTCTGATTTATGCATAATGAAAAAGTTGAAGTGTAAGTACTATAATATTTGGATTATATATTTGGATTAATGCAAGTATTATAAACTACTTACATTGTTCAGGGGTGATCATTTCTGGAAAGGAAGACAGGATACTTCGGATATTTATCCTACTTTAAATAAAAATATTTTAAATGGCTGAAATACCACAGAACAAACCCTGTTTTGCAATCAGCTCTGTAGAAAACTATGTTCACACACAACCTCAAAGACTAGTTCTGGGATCAAAGTTGCCATTTTGTACTCGTAGGGGTCTATGGACATATAAAACCATACTAAGAGAACCATTCTGGGGACTGGGCTGCATAGTTTAAATTCTCGTAAGCACCAAATGAAACGAACACCACACTGGGTTGGGTGTGTGAAATGGCAATATTTAGGACTGCAAGATCCGTTATGTACACACAGACATTAATAACCAAAGACTCTCTTATTAGGTCTTATGTGGTTAAAGAAAACCAAGATCGAGTGCTTCTGGTCTCCCTTTTACAACTCAAGTGATAGTAAATCACAGAAGGCTTTATGGCTTGTTAAACTGTGCTCGATAACTACCGTGTTAAATTGACAGCCCCCCCCCCCGGTCTCTGCACTGCAGCTGCTCCCCTTTCCACACCTGTGCAACACTCGCACGGCTGCAGGAGCAGGCAGGGACACGCAGCTTGTCCCTTCCATCAAGGGAGACTGCTACACAAAATCTTCCAATAACAAGATCATCTATTTATGAGGCTGCAACTTTTGCCCACCCCACTTTGCGCCCTCCCCTCCAGGTGCCCATCACCCGCCCAAGGCTAAGGCAGGTGGCTCACGCTACTGCACGTTCCCTGATGTGCTCCATGGGCTCAGCATGCTAGACAGGTGGGTATCATCACATTTTTACTTTCTTACAGCTTTCTCCAGTATTAAACTTCTGAGCTGAATTTTTGTGTGCTATGAAGCCCATCTTGATTTACCCAAAAACATCTTTTGTCTTGCAGGAAGGCATGCGGACCCATGACAACAGGTTTTACGCTGCTTGGAGAGAGATGCTGGACTCCGCAGCCAAACTGTGAACGATTCCATCCCTTACCAGATGGAACTACAGTCAAGCCCATGACTAGTGGCCGGGCTACTTGCAGAGTAACTGTGCTACAAATGAAGATGGCTCTTCCCGTCTTCGTTGCCCACTTCTGCTCAGAAGCCGTCACCACTTGCACCGTTTGGAACCGAAGCTCCTGAGCCTGCTAGACTTCAGGCTGCTCAACCCCAGCCAGGCTACGCGTTTCCAGTCTCCCTGATGCCTGGTGTCATCCAGGTTCTCCCATTCCCAGCAGTGCTCCAGCTCCTCCGTACCACCACCAACAGACAGCTGACTCCGTGCCCCACACGCTTCATGAGCTAACTCCTCTCAGAAGCAGATCACAGAACAAGTACACACCTCCTAAGATTAAATTCAAATATCCTGACTACTAGACAACATTTTAAATACATAGTATAGCAGAGTATTTCTATACATAATGTAGGTACACGTACACACACTCTATCACATTCATCACACATACGCAGAGCAAGAAAGCTTGAATCCCTCTCAGAATCCTAACCTTTTTCAGGTGGGTGGCGGACTTCCTACCCAACTCTGGCAAAGCCCAAAGAGCTACTTCAGGGGAAACCTCCCTGTTTGTCCCTAACCAGGGACACAAAGGGCAGGCGAGGAGACTGCAGACCAGGCGTACGGGATTCGGGGCTCTCCCCTCGCACAACGCGGGAGCCTTCACACCAAATGGTGAAGCTCAGTGATGGCTGAAAACATGACCAGATGGCCACCTACGTCCCTTCTAGCATGCTGTGTACTCTCCTTACAGGGTGCGCATGCACACACACTACCCTTTCTCACTACCCACTTATTTTTTAACTAAAGGCTGCATTTACATAGGATTTCCCCCCAGAAAAGAGAGTACTGCTGTTCCCTAGTAAGAATTTTATACCAAAAAATCCATTACTTAAAGGGGGCTTATAAGAAAGATGGGGACAAACTTCTTAGCAGGGCCAGTTGTGACAGGACAAGGGGGGATGGTTTTAAACTAAAGGAGGGGAGATTCAGACTAGACACAAGGCAGAAGTTTTTCACAACGAGGGCGGTGAGGCCCTGGCACAGGTTGCCCAGAGAGGTGGGAGATGCCCCATCCCTGGAAACATTCCAGGTCAGGCTGGACGGGGCTCTGGGCACCCTGATCTAGTTGAGGATGTCCCTGCCCATGGCAGGGGGTGAGACCAGATGGCCTTGAAAGGTCCCTTCCCACCCAAACTGTTCTGTGATCCTATGATTACCCAAAGCAACTGCACCCAGGGCGATGCCCTGCAAAGAATGGCCTAAAGAAACCCTTTCCGGGGACCGAAGAGATAAAGCAACCAGTAGTTTCTGGAAAGTGTCCCACATGGGATCAGCGGGGCATCCACGTGAAATCCCGCGCTGGGGAGGGCAGCCGCAGCCACGTGCTCCCAGCACACAGGCCAGCCAGGACGAGCCTCTGCTCCGAAGCCTGACAACTTGGATGCATACAACACTTCACTGTAAAATCACCCCCAAAATAAGTTTACTTTATCTTGACAGGATGTATCCATGATAATCCTTTATCACTGGTTTATACACGCACTTACATATACAACAGTTCTTTGAAGATGCTGTTTGTGAAATATTTTCCCAGGGCTAAAAATGAATTATAAAACAATATCCTAGTCTCCAAATACCAGACAAGTACATTTAATTTGTCTGGATTTGAGACGGAATTTTGGTCCTTAAAAGTTCTTCTTGAAAGAAAAAGGTACAAGGAAAAGTCTCAGGCCCCAATCTATCGCTGTCGTTTCAGAGAACCACACCAGGACAGAAGCATACGTAAATTTTGGTTGTGCAGTCCGAGACTCCCATTTTTTATAGGATGCTATATGTGAAACATGGTTTCCCAGGCGGAGGCACAACAGCAGACCAGACCCAAGAATGCAAGGAGCACACAATTCGTGAACATTTGTGATTTTTTTCATTTAGGAAGCTCTGCGTTACATTGTAATTGAGCAGCCCCGCCAGAACTCTCCATGCCATGGGGTTACTGTGGAAGAAACCTCATTTGAGCATGTGCTCAGACACAGCTCCCGACTGCTACCGGTGCAAGCTTTTTGTCACTACGTATATTATGCGCTTTACTTTCAAGGTTTCTTTAGCAATAACCTTTACTGTGGCTTTCCACCAGTGCAGCTTCCTCAGCGTCTTAAAAAAGGAAACTAAAACCCCAAAAGTTCTAAAAATGTATCTTTGTACTGACGCACACCAGAAGCTCATGAATTAAGCAATCACAATTGCCTGACTAGCGCAACCATGACTGGGCTTACTCGAATGCGCGTCGGCCCCATTCCTCAGCTCTGCCCCCCAGGCACTGTGCCACCCTGTAAGGCAAAACGCTTGCCTCGCGAGCGACAGCGGTGCCGTCCAAATGCGGCCAAGGACCCGGCGACTAAGTTTCAGACAGATCCTTGTAAGGCCTCTGAAGGCTATTCAACAATGATGCACAGACATCCACCCACCAGCAAAACAAAGCTAGGCAGAAAGTATTTGCTGGCAGCTTTGATAGGGTAAAAACCAAAATCCAGAAGTCCTGCAATGCTTTTGTAATTAGCATGCCTTCTGGTGGGATTATTCCCTAAAAAATATTTATCTTGTTCATCCTGCTTTTACCAGTTCCCAGAGCTTGGCCACAGATACAACACAAACTGTGTGTTTTCACATTTAGTAGGGTTGGAAGCACTGACTACTTCATTAGAAGGTTTTGATAACGGAGCACAGACCTCTAAGATTAGCAGTCAGAGATATTGCTTAGATACGGCAATGGCTTGGTGGCATAAGACCCTTCATTTAGAAGAAAACAAGTCTGAACCCGTCAGCCCCATTCCTGTTAGCAAAGGCTTCCAGCTGCCACCCCAACTTGCACTTCTGCCGTCAGACACATGATGAACCAAATCACTACCAGCCCTTTCAGTCACCAGATATGCTCCGAACCGCCTCAGTTTTCTCCCACCTCTGTCTATGAATCTGTATTCTCCGGTTCTGACACAGAAGTCCATCAGCAGGACCATAAAAAAGGTTTCCTTTCATAGGCACTGATTTTCTTAATAAAACAACGGCTAGACCAGCAGAAGTGAATTTTGGACTTTGGGGGAAGAAAAAGACTTGTATGGCTAAAGGTGAAATACATTATCAGTTTGTTCTTAAAAAGTGTATGATACACAGCAGGGGTCTTCTGGCAATCGTGCTCACTGCTTGCTTCCTAACCCTTTGGAAATAGCAGCTGTATCTTTAGATCCTTAAATATTAAATTTGGCTGGCATTTTGGAAAAATATCCATGTTTGCGCAACAAAGCAACCCTTCAGTTTGCCCTGCTGTCTAGAGTCATTCCAACGGGGTGAAACTGTACACAGAGCTGAGATGTCCTACTCGCCCTTCAAGCTCTTAATCCTCTGCCCTGGACAACTGCTTACTTCTCTCTGAAGCATGCAAAAAATTATCCATGCTGCAATGTTTAATCCATCACAGAACAGCAGCCTACACCTGAAAACATTGCATTTCTCCTTCTTTTGGGACTTCACATACTCATGGAGAGCTGCACACTTCGGCCTTTTACTGGAGGCAGCATTGTGACTGACGTACTTAGTTCCAGTTTAACAATTCTAAATGAGTTCTAACCAAGAACGACATTTCAAACCAAAAAGCACAGCCATGCCATTAGGCAATCCTACAAAATATAAAGTATGAAAAAGTCATCCCCAAAGTTGCTCCCCCTTGGATCCTGTTACCTGTCAGCATATCACCATTTTTTAAATAATTTCATACCGATGGCTATGAACCTTCAACTGTCCACCTCATCATGAGACCCGCACAACTTTTTAGAGAAACCACGTGGCACCCACACATTTTAGCACTTCAGCTGGTGTTCGAGATGACTTTGCCTGCTTAGAATTGACTTCCCTTTCCAATACACACTGGCTCCTTGTGATCTTCAGAGGGGAAGACCAGTGACACTTCACTTCTGGCCCCCTGCCAAGAGGTGTTCTGCTTTTATGGCTCAAAAACTCTGGCAGTGGCCAGAGCTCGCTGCAGCTTCTCTGCACGGGAGCAGCACCGAGGGCCGCTGCTGGCACAGCCCTCCAGCCCGATCCGCGGGAGAGAGGCAGCTGCTCCGAGCACACCAGGTATGTCCTTCCCTAGCATCAGCTAAACGGGACAGAGCATCCTCTTAACTTGGGCTTATAGCTGCGTTGTGTATTGCTTTAAATTAAAATTCTACTCCCAACTGAAGTCTTGATAACTACTTCCATCATAAGCCATTTTTAAGGCGCACATATTAGCACTGGCTTCTTCGCAGGGGCTTACATGTTTCATTTTGTGTTTTCCCCTTTCTTATTGAAGAAGGTAACAAGTTATGCAAAAAATACATGCAAACAAGATCCTGGCTATATCAGGGCAACAAAACATCCTGGTTCCTTGCATAGCCTGAAGCTCTGGATGTCTATAAACCAGCGAGTGCTTTACGGTGAGAGCACCACCACAGTGGGCACCACTCTACCTGCCTTCCTTTCTATTATTTTCTTCCTAAGCAACGACTCCTAACCACCATAAAAAACGATTTCTGAGTTAATTAGTATATTGCTTTGAGTTAGTTCAGCAATTTTATGTTTTTATCAGAACATAATCAAGTTTTAAATAATCAAGAGACTAGATTTTGGACAAAACGAGCATGCGAGCATATTAAACGTTATCTACATCTATATAAAACTACTCACACACACAGCCTTTTGATAAACTCCACTGCCAATAGTCTGCTAGAACTATACACTGGAAACTGTTCAAATTAAGTAACAAACTTGATAATATGTGAAGTGTTGGGCTTAGTTTGTATTGTGTTTCAAGTACAGCGATAGTCATCAGAAGCCCCAAACCATAAACAAAACGGAAAAATAATACAACAGCTAAAAGGGAAGTGAGAGGGAGAAAGGAGATGTAACCGGACTGGACACAGGACGGCTATTTAAAGCCCCTGGAACAGCTTTGAACATTTAACATGAAAAGGCGTGTTCTGAGGACTGTTTTTAAGCTTTTCCTCCTCTACCTCAATATATGAAATGCACATACAAAAGGGTGTTCTTCACTCACTATGGAAGGCAAACACGGTTACCTTTATTTCCTCCTGGGCAATAAAGTTAGTGAGTTGCAGCACCAAACTGCAAGCCCGAGCAGCAGGGTCACACTGCCCATCCGAAGATCCCACTCAATTTATTTTAAAACACTTTGGGTTCAACTCCCCAGA
Source organism: Phoenicopterus ruber ruber (assembly GCA_009819775.1). NCBI lineage: Eukaryota > Metazoa > Chordata > Aves > Phoenicopteriformes > Phoenicopteridae > Phoenicopterus > Phoenicopterus ruber. Next base: position 657,835 of record CM020223.1, on the reverse strand, counting down.
AATATTTCGCGCAGCACAGAAAACAACCCTTGACTTTGCAAGAACTAAATGGCAGCTTTTGGCTTCAACCTAAAGAAATTTCCCCCCTAGAAAGAATGAATTTAAGATTCCGTTCAAAGGCAGGCTGCATTTAACAACTTTTCCCTACTCTCATTCTGGGGATGCAATTACATTACATAAGTAGAGCCAAACAAAAATTGTTCTAAAAACATCTCATTAAGTTTCAGTGGGTGTTGCTCTGAAAAGTCAAGGGACTAGAACAGCAACTAGGGATTAACATGAAGCCTGCCCGCGCAGAGAACAGGCACGCGATGTTCCTTGGAGCATCAGGCTCTGGTCTTCGCTCTGTCACTAAAAAGCCAATCAGCCTTCCTAAAGCAAACCCGGACCCCCATCAATGCAACCGGTGAAAATCAACTGCACTATCAACGTGCTTACACAGTTATTCTGAGTTACTCAGAATAAACGATTTACATAATATTCTACAGTAGTGAGAAATATGGTGCTAGTATTGTTTTCTTTTTTCGTATTCATTTGTAGCGATAGGACAAGGGGTGATGGGTTCAAACTGAAAGAGGGTTTAGATTAGGTAGAGGGAAGAAATGTTTTACGCTGAGGGTGGTGAGGCCCTGGCACAGGCTGCCCAGAGAAGCTGTGGCTGCCCCATCCCTGGAAGTGTCCAAGGCCAGGTTGGACGGGGCTTGGAGCAACCTGGTCTAGTGGAAGGTGTCCCTGCCCATGGCAGGGGGTTGGAACTAGATGGTCTTTGAGGTCCCTTCCAACCCAAACCATGCTGTGATTCTGTGATTCTTCAGAGAAATGAAGTCAGTACAAAATTACATTTTGTTAAACATTCACTCACCCAGCATCAACCCCAGAAGTGCTTACTTCCAGAACTCCATTACGCAAGGCTGAAAAATAAGGACAGGCAGCAGTAATTTGCCATGCACGCGTTGTTCGATGTATCTTTACACTCAGCTGAGAAGTAACAGCCAGCCCTGCCATATGCACATTACACAAGACAGCTTTCTTTTAATGTTATCAGGGTTGACAAGAACAAGATGCTTCACTTTCTGTTTCAAAGCATTCTCTGTTTTTCTCTTTGGGGGAGGGGGGGTCACAGCAGAAGGGGAAGGATGGGAAAGGATATCTGCACAACTATGATCTAAACTAAGTAGTGTAACTGTTTTACAACATCAAAGCCCCATTTCTAGGCTGCACGAGAGCAACTCATGATTTGATATGAGACCCCAGGAAAGGAACTGAGTGTTAGAAAGCACTGAGAACCCCTTCTAAGCAAGCTGGAATTTTTCAAGTCAGATTCAAATTGAGCCTTTCAAATAGGGAATAATAAACATGCAATCAAAACTGTCCTACAATTTTCCTCATGCCGGAGATCAGCTCCAGCTCTCTGCTTCAGCTCTGCCTGCCCTGGCATCGGTGTGTACTATGGTCACGCTCTGTCCACGTGCTTTCACGAGGAGCCAAAAGTATCTAAAACACAAGTTCTGTCCCTCTGACAAATGAGCACCTCGTGACTGATGACAACATTTGTAAGTGGAGATGACAACTGCGTAAGACACTGCTTTAGTACACGCAGAAGTGGCAAATCTTTTAAGCAGTTCCCATTTACAGCCTCGCAGTCCTGGAGCCTGGTCTTGATATGACTGCAGGGATTTCACATGTACCTACGCTCCTACCTGCCGCAAAGCCAGAGACTAACACTCTACCACACGTAAAAATCAAGAGGTTTCTCCGTGAAGAAACGCCTTTCTCGGAACAGTAAGCAGCACCCCCACAGCACCGGTCAGGCTCAGAGGCTTACAGGATCAGTTAATCAGCGTGTTAGGGCTGCTGAGATGACTGCCAGATGTGACACTTCCAGGAAACCTCCCGTTAGTAAAGAAAGTTGAAGTGTAAACCTAACAGGCAAATCCCCCGATGGTGCAAGATATTTAATGCACAACAATTCTGAGTGCCAACAGATAATTTCATGGATTTCCCAATTAAGATGCTGCAGAGCACAGAGTCTGAGTCTCTGGATTTTATGACTCTAAAAAAGGGAACTTGCAGGTGAAGCACGGAGGAAGTTTACTGTTCTTATTTATAATAGAAGGACAACAGAATCCCATGACTGAAAGTTTCCGTAGCTGTTTCCATCGAAAAGGAAAGACAACACACAACTATGTACAGAATTCAAATGTGTCTGTTTCCTAATGGTCACTTGGTGATTACCTTGAGGAGCGCTCACTCACCCACGGCAGCCCAGAGAAAACTGAGATCTCTCTCCCACACGCATTTGAAGATGTACGCGTGATGCATTTCTCCCTCTAACCAGAGCAGTGAGACTGCACAGGAAACCAGTCCCGGGACGGGACCATGCGGAGAAGAAGGGCAGCTCCTGCTCCGCAGTGCCAGGGAGCTCAGCTGCGGCGTGGCGGGACGGTCAGGGCTGAGCCCTGCCTTCCCCCAGGCAGGACTACCGCAAGGTCAGCGTAAGCACTCCACGTCACTCGCCTGCGCTCACATCCACCTTAGCTAGCTCGGAGAGGTCTACTTTATAGATCTAAAAATAACAAATTACTGAGTCATTCAGGGATGGAGGCCTAGGAGCGGACTGTAAATCAGCTAACCAGCCCAAGAAGGAACATTATGCTTCAGAAAAACATAAAAGAGAAACTGCTCTGCACTGTGGATAAGAGCTAGATCTTGCCCAAGCTTTCTGTACCCAGGAGCAGGGCACGGCTCTGGGTATCTGCATCTCCTGGCCTGGCCTGAGCACACTGCAGGAAGCCTGAGACGCTCTAACACTGGTAACGTAGATGCCGCAGAAGAGACTTCTGCTCTCGCGCACCTACAAGGAACATTAACAAGCACAGGACGTGCTGAAGCGGAAGAGCCATCTCCAGCAAACCAAGCAGTTCTTCTGGCAGGAGCCCCACTTCCACCCCACATCACTACCTTCAGGTCCAACACGTTCCGCAGTCACCTCTGCTGCCGATGAAAAGCACATCAGTGGTTTTGGGCCACTTTGGGGAAAATGGAGAACAAAAAAATCTGGGGGTAGAAAAAACCTACTAAACAACAGTGCTTCCTCCCCGCCTTGCCTACAAACGGAAGGCCCCTGCAGCGTAACTGCGGCAGCAGGGACCGCCGCAGCGTAACACCTCAGACCCCTTTGCAACCCGTCTGTCGCAATAACAGACTGGCAGTCTCCCTTGGAAATCCTGATGTCTGCCCAGATCTGCTTTGTGACCACCTCCTCAGCTGCCTTTCAAGCAGAAACAGAGGGTAAAAGCCCTGCTTCTGTTACTGCACTTCACAGGAGACTGGGGAAAGCAGCCTGCGTGCTGGTGCTGTTGGAAAACAGCCGGCCAGGAGGCTGGTGAGAAGAAAGTAGAAAAAAGCTACCCATTCCGCACTGGTAACTAAAGCTGAAAAAGCGTGGAGAAGCTGGCTGCAGCCTGGCTGTGCGCTGGACTGCACTGCCGGTTTGCTTCAAGGCGCCCAGTCTTCAAACAAGAATCTTAGTTCTGTTCCGTGGCATTTTACTCTACCAGAGCCCAGTCCTTCAGTGACAAGTTGGCCGTATTAGCCCGTAGGAAAGACTATTTCTGTCGCACAAAGGTTGGCAGTCCGATCCAAATTGTTGGCTGCAGGCTGAAGTCCTGATTTTCTGATGGATTGGCAAAAATGGTTATTCAGCTCTCTGCTAAATACTCAATCACTTGATACAACGGGAATAACTTTTGAATGTTTAAGCTATTTTCTCACTGCTCAAATTTTCCCTGTTGCTAGGTCTTTGAACGATGGCCTCCTTCAACAGAAAGCTTGGGGTGCTGCACATAGAGTGAGAACTGCCCCTTTGGGAGGGACAGATTTAATCGCAGTTGGTGGACAATTCTGCTTTGCCAGTAAGTTCCTCTTATCCTTTATTTTATGTTTCTCTTTCAAACTCACTTGTCTTGGCAGACTGCACTTTTCTTCCTCTTCAGGACGGATTTCATCTGGACACAAATGGAACATTGCTTATTTTAATTTTAGGCTTAGATGAGGAAGCTATTGGAAAAAGTTTGTTGTGGGTCACACTCTGAAAGTTAACCTTGGTCCCAAAAGGGATATTGAGGCTTCTGTTGCTGTTTCTGGGGAGAGGAAAAACAAAAAACAAACAAACAAACAAAAAACCCACAAAGAAAGGGTTTTTTTAGAATGAATTACAAACTCTGTCTCAGAGGGCTGGAAGCTTCTAAAGCACTTGTGATCAGCCAAAGCCTTATCTGACCCAGTCCTCTTGCTTCAAAAAATGACAACAGGGTGGATGGAAAGAAATGAAAAGTTTGGCTGGCTCGGTGGGTGCCTTCTGGGGAGCGCCTGAAAAGCCTTGCACATCGTCCTGCCCGATCCTCCCCCGGCTGCAGAAGGTCGGCCAGAGGAGAGGCAAGCGGGGCAGGTTTGCCCTTGGACAAGCCTCCTCGCTCCGCAGCCCAGCGCAGCCGGCTCCAGCGGGGCTTCCCAGGCAACCGGCCCCGTGGCTCGGAGCGGCCAGGGGATGCACCGACACGGGCAGCCCTCGACACCGGCTCCTGGCAGCGCAGGCTCTCGAGGAGATGGTGGCACCGCGGCCCAGCGGGAGCAGCGTGGGCTGCCCGCCTGAGCGCCGGCTGGGAACGGCAGTGCTCCCCCCACAGAGCCGCCTCCCCGCCCCACAGTCGACAGCCTGCGCTACCCCCAAGCCTGCACAACGCCCGGGTCCGCCGCCGCAGGGCCGCGGGCCAGCTGTGAAGAAGAAATAGCTTGTGCTGCCACCAACTCCTGTCTCACAGTGTGAAACTGGGCTCCCAGCTCGCAGGCACAATTCCTCTCTAGCTGATTTCCACATCGGGAACAAGAGTAAGAATGGAAGCAGAATCCATATTTTTCCAAAACATGCTTCAGTTAAAATAATACCCCATGATGAACAGGAGGAGGAACAGGCTTCTCTGGGGCCCTGTCCTGCCTGAAACCCTCACCGACGCGTTGAGCCTCGGTAAGGGAACACGTCCCAGCAACAGCAGATCGATGGCCCCCCGCCATCCCCGGCAAAACCCTGCCAAGTCTGGCAAAGTGCTCAAAGCAACACAGTTCCTCCCGGCTGCTCCCAGCCCGTGCCTGCGGTGCCGGGCACCGGAGCAGAGCAGGAGGACGGTCTCCATCGAGCCTCCCCCAGGAGAGAGAGGAAAGGGCCCGAGTGGGGTGTAGGCACACGAGGATGTGGGACGTGCACACGCGTGTGCACACACACGCAGGGGAGCAGCTGGCACTGGGAATGAAGCGGGGCAGGTCACGCTGGGCAGGTGTGCTGGAAGGGTTACGCTCGTGAGATGGGTGCAGGGCAGGGGGAAAAGAGTAAAGGGACACGCAAGTGCTCCTCTAAGCCTTCCCAGGACGCTGGGTGATCGTCCCTTGCAAGGAGGGTTAAAACTTGCAACCTCTGGCACTCATCACATCTTCCTAAGCGACAAATTTAACCCTCTCTTCTCCCGAAGCATGTGAAGAGCTATGGCTCTTTAGGGTGGACAGATTTCCTTCAATTTGCTTGAAACTGCAGCCTGACAGTAAGAGGTGTGACACACGAAGTCCGTGAGACGTGAATCCTAAAGCTGCAGCCCACGGGGCAGACGTAGCGCAACGGGGCCCAGCGAAGCGGTGCCAGCGCGGCAGGATCCCCGCAGGAGCTGCCGCAGCTCGAGGAGGCTGCCCGCAGGGGAAGGAGCCCGGTGCCAGGCAGCTGACGGGGGACCAGAGCGTGCCCCTGCCTCTGACACCCAAGGAAGTAACTGAAACCAAACTTTGACATCACAGCACCTGCTGACCAGACCCAAACTCCAAACTCGGATTCGGATTCTCCAAAAGGCTGAATGCTCACACTGCCGCCGAAACCGAATATAAGGCAGGTTAAAAACTGTCAATGACATGAACATTCAAACTCATCACCCGAAAGCAATGCATAATTGACCATTACGGCTTTGATCTGGGAGCCTTGGAAATAAGAGAGGGGCAAGAGTACCCACAATAATGTAAAGACAATTTCGTCTCTGAAGATACCCCCTTATTTCTCTGAGAAAGATTCAATGAAATCTGGGAGTAGGAAGGGACTACAGGAGAGGGTTAACACGCGCTGGCTCTGCATAAAGGATGTGTACAGGGCAGCAGTGCATTAGCAGAAGGCACATTCATGTGTCCATGCCTTTGGGCCCCTCTTGTAAGGTGATAAACACTCATAGCAGGAAAGTCCATGAGGAAATTGTGTATTTAACAGAGGGTTTGCGTTATGCACTGTAAAGTAGAGCTCAAGTCATGTACTAAACATTTATTAACACTAATGTATGCAACTTGCATATTTAGCTTTTTTTAAAATAAACATATAAACCTCAATTTCTCTCCCCAACCTCAGATCTCTCTCAGAACATACTACTTTCCCAGATTCATAGAAAAGATATTAGCTTTTCCATTACCATACATTTCCACTAATTTTGTGCATGATTTCAAAGCCTCCCAGTAACCGACAGTAATCGGCCAGTAATCGCAGACAGGTGATTAAGGTGAACAGAACAGAAAACAAAAGAACAGAAAACAAAAAAAAAGGGGGGGGGGAGAAAAACAAAAAAGCCATACACCAAAGATTCATCCACTTTATACATCTCAGCCTTTGAGCACACCCTGAGCAACCACAATGTAACCCCGTGCGCTACAGTTCAGAACTCCCCCGTTATCAAAAGCAGCAGTTATCAGAGCAGTAAGCTTTACAGAAAAGGTCGTAGCTAGGCCTGGGAACAGTTTAAGAAAAGAAAACATCAGCCCTTAACTTAAGATTGCTTACTGCTTTGCCAAGCGCACAAATGTGTCTTTCTTGAAACCAGTTCAACGCTGATCTTCATGGAAGTACGTGTAAGCACACGAAAATAGCACTGACCATCTGCAGCACTCGAGATCGCGACCACATTTGGCCAAGCGGCAAAGCACGACTCACCAGCTCGTTGGCTTTCTGCTCGTGGAGATACAGCACACTCCGAACCACAATCACTACCGAAGCAGATAATGAAGATACTAATGCAAAGCACTTGCTTAAAGAACTGAAGCCTGTCCAGCTGCAACGGGCAACGGGCAGAGCCAAGCAGAGAGAAGACTGCACTCCAGCCAGTAAGTAACAGCATCTGCTGCAGCTCACACAGCTTTTACGGTGGTTTATGCTACAAGGCAGTTGTAAAGGGCTTATTCTGTACCTCTGTTTCATAGCTGAAGAGGGACCACACGTGCAATTTTACGCTTCTTTCCAGGTGAAAGACTCTGCCTTTTCCTTACACGTTTCTGTACGTTACCAACGCGCTCAAACAGTCTCTTTGAATTTTTAAGTAACCACCACTGTAGTTGGGTTTTTTTAATTGACAAATGACGCGAACAGGAAATCATCCACGCGTTATACAAGCTGCAAACAAACTACTTAGAACACAAATGAGCAGTCATAACCGTAAATAAATACAGAAAACCAGGGCAAACTCCCACACCTATTCGTCTGCGACATGGAACAGCCTCGAGCTCCGCCACCGCAGGCTGCTGATCTACAGGTAAGGATTGCTCTGCATTGTGCATCTTAGCAAAGGTATTCCTCTTAAGCAACTGCTTTTGTTTTACTTTATGACTGAGGAAACATAACTATATAAAACTCATAGTTTAAAACATCAGAAAATAGAATTAAAAAACAAGTATTTAAATGACAAATGTTACTATTAAAATAGAATATTAAAGGGAACAATTTCTTTATTTGAGCCACATTTTATTTCTTTTAAATATCCAGTTTTAGGACAGTAAAACTACTAAATATTGAAATGTTTTATTGACATACTCACACTAGAATAATTCCAAATTTGATAGGACAGTTGCTTCTAAAAGCTGGTCTGTTTAATCCTCTAATATCAAATCATAAACCGACCATTCCTAATACCCTGGTCCTAACTGTTCCTCTTACATCCACCACTCTCTACTTCAGATACCGTAACTGATGGGAGATAGGAAGGATCTCAGTGGGGTTTTTTGAGGGTTAATTAAAAAAATTAATATTTGGGTTAGATCTGAAAATGATCCTACATGCAAACAGCTCAAAGCATTGCCCAAGTTTCAGTGTGAATATCAGGGTTTGCACAGATACTTCATAGGCTCTAATCTTTTAATGCTAAAAGGTTGTGGGTTCAGAATAATTTAGACCCTTGTCTAAAAACCAGAAATAAAAATAGAATTAAAAATTTAACTTATCAGGAAAATCAGGCTGTTAAATTTCAGAGTTCAAAAGCAGCATAGGGACTCCTGGACAACAGGAAAAAATGAAACAATTACCGGTGGGTTTTGCAACACAGACATAAAATTCTACCCTTGCCGTGGCCTCGCGCTGCAACTGAACGAGCCTGCGCTGCCCTTCAAAGAGCCTGCTGTTTTACCAAGAATTAAACAACCTTATCTACAGCTGCTCGTTATACCCCTGCGCCCTCCTCCCTCACTTTGTCCTTCAGAACACCAGAAATCAATCATACCGGCCAAGAAAACATCACCTATGATCTAGTTGTCTGTAGTAACTTTGCTCAGGAAAATGTGTTGCCAAACGCTGTCCATGCCAGACGCCGCCTGCACCAACCGGCGCCACTTCACGTGGCACACTCGCTCCTGCCAAGGCAACAGCAGCACGTCCTTCCTCAAGCTCCATCTGCGAGCACGGGAGGGCTGTCAGTGCCACCGAGCACCCTGCAGCTGAGCGGCAGCTGTCAGTGCCGCCGAGCACCCTGCGGCCGAGCGGCAGCTGTCAGTGCCACCGAGCACCCTGCGGCCGAGCGGCAGCTGTCAGTGCCGCCGAGCACCCTGCGGCCGAGCGGCGGCTGTCAGTGCCGCCGAGCACCCTGCGGCCGAGCGGCGGCGGGCCCTGTGGGAAGGCGTGGGGCTGCGGGGCCGGCGCCTCCCCGCACCCCCTCGCTCGCCTAAGCCACCCGCAGCCCTCCCTCCTGCCAGGCCCGTGCAGCACACCGCGCTGCTTTGAGCTAACCTGGGGAGAAAAGCGTTTATTTCCCTCATCGCTGGATTGCCTGAAAATGTCAGCTGGCAACATTTCTTTCTGGTTTTAAAGGGTGAGCAGATGGGGAGGAGAGGAAGGAAGGAGGGGAGCGAGCAGAACAAAAGCTCAGTACTCAGATCTGCACCAGTTTTAGAAACAGATGTTTTATATCCAACTGGAAATGAGAATTCATTCAGAATCGTAAAAAAGTCAAGAATTTCTACTGCAATACTGCGTACTTCTGAAAGGTGTTGGTGGGACTCCTCTCAGCCCAAACGCTGGCAGGGAATGTTTGTAACGCGCTGACCTTACAAGCTTGGGAATTGTTTTTGCAAATACAAGGAATGAGAAACACAGATACAATCATTAATTCATAAGGATTTATGAGTATTGACTGTGTTATACAAAGAAGTTCAAATCTTCGCCTCTCCCCCCCCCGCCCCAAGAATTATACAGCCAACCGAGAGAATACAGGCAGCCGGGGCAAATACAGTCCCAACAAAGAGACGTCACGAAAGAGGTCATGGCTTTATTCCATGGCTTTTGTTAAAATAACGTTTTAAAGGTTAGATGATATAGCCAATTCCTTCCAAATTGAGCGAGTCAGCTGCCCCCTTCAGTTAAGAGATGAGGAAGAAAAGACTATCCAGGCCAGGACCAGGGCTGCAGACGGAGGCAAGGGCGGTCGGGGCACTGCCACCCTGCTAGGTGACATGGGGTCTCTGTCTGCCAGGGCATTCGGGGGCTGCGGTCCCTGCACAGGCGTCAGCGATGCTAAGTGGGGACGCTGGCAGAGGGGGCGACCGTGTAGGGCTTGGGGATGAGATGCACGCAGGAGGAAAAAAGCAGACGGCACCCAAGGCAGACAGCTCACAAGGCCCAACGGCACCATCAGGCCTGGCACGCCATCTTAAGAAAGCCCCAAAGGACAGCGTTCTGAGTCGGAAAAGGACTGAGTCCAGCTTTTTGTTTGATTCATCCCGTTTTCCTCTGCTACATTCTATGCATCTATGACAAACAAGAACAACTACCACCCAATATGCCATTTTAAAGGGCTGAAATAGTACATAGTGTATTTTGCATACTTTTATTCTCTTAAGTATTAAAATCCAGACATTGCCTTATATAACAAATGTTATAATAAGAACAGAAAAATAACAAAATCTTAGTCTCTTGGCAAACTTGCCAGAAGTCAAACGCACCAACATATCTCCACAATCGCTGCAAAAAATGCCGTCCGAAGGAGACCGGCAATTACAACCACGGACCCTGAACGCCTCCACCCGGCACCCACCCCACCGAGCCCAGGTCGGGCGCCTTTGTGGAGACGCGGAAAGGCAGCAGAGCAGCCCTCGGCACGCACCGGCTGAGGAACGCCCGGAGCAGACGGCTTTTCCCGGGACAGCCCCGCCTGCCCCGGCCAGCGCTGCGCCCCAGACGCCCAGCTCAGCGCCCGCAGAGAGCAACCCGGAGAGCGGGCAGGTGGGATCCCACCGCCCGCAAATCACAGCTGGCAGGCCCTGCTTTTCTTTTCCTCCGCTGGCCCAGCTCCTAACGAACAAGTGAGCATGTCCAGGCTTTTAAGCCCCCCAAGGAGACCCCCAGCAGCCCGCCCTGACGGTTCCCAGCCCACGGCCGCCCACGCGCTCGGCTCAGGCTGGGCGCTCGGAGAGCGAGGCAGCTCGCACCGCGGTGGCCAGGGACGCACACCCATGCTGGGGGCTGCTTCCCGGCTGGATTACACCAGCGCAGCCGGGACTGCAAGTTCAGACCACCACCGATATTCCTACCACATTAGAAAGAAAATCTTAAAAAAAAAAAAAAAAAAAAAATTCTTCTTTTAGCACAACTCAGCACAATTCGCAACTGCTGTGGTTTGTGTATTGCACTTCCTCATAACATCAGAGATAACATTTGGCGTGATCTTCTTCCCCGATAAACTCCATCGTGCTGTTCAAAAAATACTTCTGAGTATAGTGACCACTGTCAACAACTCCTGACCCAGTAATTGCATTGCATATTTATTTATCAAGCAGCTGCATTAATTTCCATAAATAGGTAAAATGTGCACTCAGTACTACAGAACCTTCATTATATTCAGTGTAAAAAAACCAACCTTGTAAATATTATTCTTATGTTCAGTAAAGCAGCCATGAACTTTGAAATTTGACAGCCAAGTTACAGAAGTCAAGAAAAAGTTCCTTAATGATATTGGAAGGGTTACAAATGATAGGGTAAGAGTTTGAATACAGAAGGAACTAAGCATTTTTAATGCTTTATGTAACCTTCCTTTTTTGTATTTTGCCAAGACAACATGATTTGCAAACTGAGAAAGTTCAAAACATTTATATATTTTACCAAATCAATCTTGTTAATTTGGTGAATCAAGTTTGCTGGTTTTGCACAACTAGCTGATAGTCTTTACATAGAATAAATGTACTTTATGCTGGACCAGGCATTTGAATATGAAATGCTGCTCCAGTATGAAAGGCTGTTCTCACATATAAATCACAAATTGCTGGATGCTGATGCATACCCTCCAACACACGCTAGCAAATAGCAGCGGTTGCACAGCAGCAAAAAAACAGCAAGGTTTTAAGAATTGGGGAAAAGGAAAAAAAATCCTTAAGGTCAGTCATCACCTCAAGTAGCATTTGGACAAAAAGGTCCTAAATTGACCCACCCATTAACATCAAATGAGGAGTATTCACAGCTTCCAGATAAACCCCAACGTGGAATGAGGGGGGAATACCGGTGCTCATTTCAAGCCACATATCACCCGATGGAGCCACTGCAAGTTCTCATGTTCTCAGGAGAGAAGAGGATGTCCTCATGATGAAGGTTTAAGGGCAGCTTGAACAAGAATGCAACCAGAACAAGCATGAAAGGGCGGCTCCTTCACGAAATGGAAGCATGCCTTCTGCCAACTACACGCAACCCATCTCCGCATCCACGAACCCGCAGAGGAGCACAGCCATCGCGGTGGCCATGGCTGAGGATCCAGCAGCACCAAGCAGCTGCATGAAAGCCACTCTGCTAGCCCGGTTCTTTACCAGAGCACAGGAGTTAGACCTCGTGGTACCACATCACCATAGCTCCCACAGGATCCCCACTGCGACCCACGACTGACGGAGGGAACAGGCCAGGGAGGTGACAGTGCTGGCTATCAATGCTGAATTATTCAGAGCAGTAGGGACAAGGCCTTTCAGAAAGAACCGAGCATGTGACTAGGTGACAAAAAAGCAGATAAAATTGATCACGAACACAAGTGACGTGATGCATGGGGGGGGCAAAAGCCTCTAGCCTTACCCAAGCAGTGATGGGCTTCAGGTTGAACATGACTGCTCTATGACTCTGTCCCTAACCAATTTTGAAGTCCTCCGGAAAGATCTGAAGATTTGCCTGCAGTACTGATCATCGGACGGTCTAAAGAGGCGTTGCAATGTGGGAACCCCTCAGCACCACAGAATTACACTGTCCTGTGTTATGATACACAGCTCTAACAACTGTATTTTCCTGTCTCTCACATAGGTCCCCCGGCAAGAGAAGAGGCCGCGTGCCTGAGAATGGAAGGCACTCTACACCCTTAACAAAAAGCACCACCACAGCAGTCAAGTCAAGAAAGGTAAGGACACACCATTGATACTGAAAGATTTACAGGGTCTAGTTTGGACTTTGGCCTCTTTCTCAACCACAGACAGTTGATAAATCTGCTGGTACCAAATCTAAATTTTGTCTAGGGTGTCTTCCATGCTGCACAGACACAATATACTTTAACATCCACATCTCTAATCACGCACTTCTGAAATAATCCTTTGTAGTATGATGCCTCAGCACAAGAGACACTTCACGAACTTCCTAAGCCATTTAATATCTGCTACTAAGTCCAAGCGTAGAAAGACCCACCTCCAGGTACTTTGTTTTAGGAAACCCCACAGAAAAGGAACAACTTCTAAACACACCATATGCAGAGAGAGGGTCCTGCTTAGACAGCCTGCCAGGAGGACGAGAACGCATACACAGCGGACAGCAGCGGGAAGAGAACAGCTTTTAAATACAGTGTGTTACCATCTTAAATAAAAGTGCCAATCGTTATAGGTGCTTTCCAGTTGTTTGAGTACTCGGTTGAAGGATACAGAGGGAAAAGGGGAGCTCCTCCCAGTGTTAGCAATATCACCCCAAACCTTACCCATTATCACGTCCTAACACACCTATTCACGTGGCAGTTATAACACCCACTCTCCACACCATCTTTTTCCTTTAAAAACCCAGCCAAATAAAACCAAACGCCTTGATGACTAGAGCCAGCTCCATTGCTCCGCACACAAGCTCCAGAACAGCACCTCAGCTGGTCAGCCTTTACAGTGTCTGCAAAAGAGATATAGAAAACAATAGACCAAAGGAAACAATTTTACCTATTTGAAAGAAAATTTCTATTTCTAGTTATTGCGAGGTTGCATTCAGGTTCCAATCTGCTACACAGAGGCATCAGCTACTGACTCTGAATTGTGGCAATAAGGAAATTCTTTATTTTCCATAAGATGGGGGGGGATTTTTTTCCCAGCTCCATGGCACGTGTTTTCCAGTTGCCTAGGTTTCCATTTGCCAAATACAGCAGCACTATATCTATATCTGTTCTGCCCTCCCTACAGAGGATAATCCACCCCCGTAAACATTCTGTCAAAGAAAAGCAGACAGCAGATGTGATTTCTTCTTGGAGATCCTCTAAAATTTAAATCTGAATGACTTGAGAGGACAGCTCTAGCTTCTACGTTACGCTAACACACAGACACGCTCCTCTGTGTCACGCTACTGAAAGTTTAAAGCAAACTGTGCTAGCCGCACATAAGGCTTTCTTTCAAGTGAACGTTACAAAACATTGGCATACACTAGGTATTTCCACGCTTGACTAACAGAAGTGTTTTCCATGCCTGTACACAAAACAGAACACTTACTTATCCAAGGAATACTCATATCCCTCACATGCTTCCTGGTAAACACTGGTCTTTAAGGGCTAATGAGATGTATTTAGAGTCACAAAATCACTGTGGCTCAGTCCCCCTCCTGGGTCGCAGTGCATAGGCTTATCCCCGCAGAAAAGGGGCGGCCCAGGGCTTGAAGACAATGCCTTAAGTCACCCAGAGAAGGAAATGGATTCTCCGGTCAGAAGAGCAGCATGCCCTTGAACAGCATCAAACAGTGAGCTGGCACCACTTGGAAAATACTAACTATGCAGCCCTGCTGGAAATGATACGGTGTGGAAACGTGGCGATTTCTGAGAAGCATGCCAAGTCTATTTTGAAGGAAGAGTAGAAATCTTACACTAATTAATGGAAAGCGTAGGACCATTTTATCTTACTGAGATAATCTTTCTCTGCTTCTAGGAACAAAGATACTGTAAGATGTTCAACTCCAGCACCAACTCCTCAGGAGACAACTGCAGTCACAGCACAGTAATAACGAAGACGGTCATTCCCCTGGTCTACTGTTTCATTTTCATAGTAGGACTCTTGCTGAACGGTGTGGCAGCATGGATCTTTCTGTATGTTTCTAGCAAGAAGAGTTTTATTGTCTATCTCAAAAACATCGTTGTTGCCGATCTCCTAATGAGCTTGACATTTCCTTTCAAAATTCTTGCCGACTCAGAAATTGCACCTCCGCAGCTCAACACGTTTGTGTGCAGATACTCTGCTGTTGTTTTTTACACAAACATGTATATCGGGATAACATTTTTTGGCCTCATAGGTTTTGACAGATACTACAAAATTGTAAAGCCTTTATTCACCTCCTTTGTTCACACAGTTAACTACAGTAAGGTGATCTCTGTAATCATATGGTTATTGTTAATGCTTATGTCATTTCCAAATATGATTTTAACTAATGAAATCACTAAAGAAAATTATTCCAGCAAATGTATAGGTCTTAAAAGTGAGCTGGGCAGACAGTGGCACAAGGCGTCAAGTTACATTTGCACAGGGATTTTCTGGATTGTTTTCCTTCTGCTAATCATTTTTTACACCTCTATATCAAAAAAAATATATAGCTCTTACAAAAAATTCAGAAGGAACTCAGATGTGACCAAGAGAAAAACCAGCCGTAACATATTCAGTATCATGTTCGTATTTGTCATTTGCTTTGTGCCCTATCACCTCTGCAGAATACCATACACGCTGAGTCAAACTAGCTCGCAGTTCAACTGCCAGTCAAGAAAAACTCTCTTCTACGCAAAGGAGTTTACTCTTGTACTGTCCGCTGCAAATGTGTGCCTTGATCCCATTATTTATTTCTTCCTCTGCCTACCCTTTAAAGAAAAGCTGTATCAAAAACTGCATCTCAAGCTGAAAACTCCAAGTGAGGCTGAAATTTCTAAATCCAGAAGATCAAATACGCTTCGGGAAAGTATAAATATAGTGTAAGTTCAGGTCTGTAAAATGACACACTTAGGAAAGTTATTCAAGAATGCAAATGTCTCAAAGAAACTGAACAGATGAGAACCAGCAATAAAACAGAAAAAAGGTTTCTCCATAAAATACCAAGTGGTGTTTCTCTCTACAAAAACTTTATTGCAAGTTGCCGATATATTTACTACATGCTATTTCAGCTGGACCTCAAAAAAAGAGACAGGAATAACTGGAACAACACATTCTGGAGCTCCAGGCCACAGTTCTCTGAATGGATTACTTCTATAGAGTACTTCTATAAAATGCGATGCTCAGTATAAGCAAGTGTTTAAAGAGGATCCTTCTATAAACTAAATAGCACAGTTACACTATACCATATTCCTCAGGATTTTTCTGAAATAACATGGTGTACACCAAAAATGTTCACACCAAACTGACTGAGATTCTAGTAACTCCCTTTCAGTTGTTGCAGAAGGAGGCAAGAACACTCACGGAGCCGTTGGAAAACACACACATACAGCCGTCTAGAAACTCTGGGGTATATTTAAATCCAGAAGGAATGATTTGTTGGTTTTCCTATGCTTTTGGCATGATCACAAAGCATTTCTCTCTGTACAAAGGTAACAGCTGAAAGCCACCAACCTTCTATATATAAATATAATCTCTTTTGTAACTGTGTTTTTCAGTGCAGCCTTTTTTTTTTTTTTTTTTGATTGATTGATTTTATCATTGTACAGGGAAAACGCACTAGTGCATAAAGTACCCACAAAAGCTTTCAGGCAATGGCTCTGGAATCGGAATGCTTTCATTTTACCTAACAAAGAAGATACAGGAACAGAAATAACATGTGCTTCACCTTTCTGCCACTGTGTTGCATTTTAGCACTAGCAAAACATCTCTCAGGGTGAAGGATTTTTAAATATATGCTCTTTGACCCTTCTGCAAGGCCGTGGGTAACTTCTCTTGGTCGGAGACCACCAATCTACAGTAACAGCACTGCACCACCACACAGAACTGTATTTAAGCTACAGGACCGGACAGCTCTTTAAACTGCCTGCGTTGAAACACGCCTTTGGGGAGCGTATTTGCCTCCCCAAGAGCGGTCCCACCCCAAGCCCGCAGAGCAGCCAGCGCCCGACACCCGCCGGAGCCTGGAGCTTCGTCTGACTGCAGGGGCTGGGGGGATCCTCAGCCCGAACCAGCCCACAGGGAGTGCGGGAGAAAGGTGCATTTTGGTTGTGTTTTTCAAAGAAAATACATAAAAGATTATTTATATGGTTCTTTCAGAGCTCCCTGACTCTTGTCAAACTGAGACTTCGCAGGCTCTTCCTTCCAAGCAAGGGAAATAGTCTGCAGGGGAAGGGAATCTGTTGCTTTGTGGGAGATGTTTTGTCATTTATGGCAAAAACATTTAGTTCCTTACATGGCACGGCTTGGTATTTGCCTACGTAAATCTAAATAATTGCGGCTGTGAAAGCACAGTGGCATACAGAGATGAAAACACTTCCACAGTATATATTTATATCACTTTCTATTTGCAAGCTTTGAAAAAATTATTTATATTGCAAAATTGTTTCCTCACTCCACCAGATTACTGATATTAGAACAACAAAAATCTACATAAGGCACCCAGGGGAAAGTATGCTGACTAACACACTTTTGAAAAAGTGATACTAAATTTCTAGCTTTTGGTTCACTTTGACCTGGGATGGAAAGGTATGGGGCCAGGGTTTTTTCTGCATTGGGCAAGTTAATGCTTCACACTGTTCCCAGTGCATCATGCCTCAGACAAACCTCGCCAGCTCCTCAGACACCCAGAAGTCTTGTGGTCACACCAAGTACCAGCTCTTGCCCTGTCAACCGACCACCTGGAGGAACTTCCCTAAAATTCTTGCAGTGGAAGTTACGGGTAACCCAGAGCTAAAGAAGGTTCCCGTGCGACGGCAACCCAGTCAGCAGCTGCAGCTCATCCTGCTCACTTACTCATGACTCCCTCCATGGCACTGCAGGAACAAGAAGCTGGGTTTGGTGTGGTTTATCTTTGGAGAGCTAAGTTATTCAGCTGGACTTGGAATCTCTTGCAAAGGCGTGGTGCCCCTGGGAAGAACAAGCAGGCATCGCAGGCTGCTGAGAGGCATCACACGCATGCATTTGCACAGAAACGTCATCGTGCTCACGCGTTTCAGCCTCTCTGCTCCAAACCTGCTGGAGTTCCCGGTCATCCCTTTGTAAGGAGACGCCGTTCTGCTGTTCTAAACCTTGAGACAGGACCCAGGTAGGGTGGCATGAATCTGCTTCAAAAAGCCCCAAAATGCTGAGCACATAAGTCTCACATTTTGAACTATGCATCACCTCATAAACCTGCCCTAGCCTTTAGCGATACCGCACAGCCAGCTACCCAGAAGCCAGCTTAACGTTACACCGGACAAATGACAATGCTGCAGTTACTGTGCAGCGGGTTATTTATGCTAATATTGTGGTGTAAGGCTTCAAAAGGGACCATTTCCTCTATCACTGATAGAGCATGGCAATTTTTTCAGGAAAAGAGCTAAACCGAGCAAACGGAAATCAGAGAATCACAGAACAGTTTGGGTGGGAAGGGACCTTTCAAGGCCATCTAGTCCAACCCCCTGCAATGAGCAGGGACATCTTCAACTAGATCAGGGTGCCCAGAGCCCCGTCCAGCCTGACCTGGAATGTTTCCAGGGATGGGGCATCTCCCACCTCTCTGGGCAGCCTGTTCTTCCTCCAAACACTATTTCAGGAGAGAAAGCTCACTCCACAACTGCCTCAACATATTAAAAAAAAATCCTGGTTGTGCAGAAATTAGCAATGAGACTCTCACAGAGTTTAATTTTGCAGTATGTCGTCTCAAAAAATGATCGCTATTGTAAAAAAACAACAAAAACAACTCACCAAAAGAGGGAGCAGATGCCACTTTAATCTGCCTAACAAGGCTACACAGTCACAACCAGCAGCTGTAGTGAGGGAGCACCCCTTGTATTTGCTAACTTTAACACAGAAGGGACAGGAGAGAAGGGCTAGTTTCCCTTTGCCAACACCCTCGCACATGTTCTCCCCTCTCACCCCAGTAAATAAGTCCTTCATTATTGTTAAGAGAGTATCTTCATTAGCACGTCTAATAATCATCACTTCAGGGCACTGCATACCTGTAATAAAACACTGTTCAAACAATTAAAACTAAATACGGATAACTGGCAGAAGGCGACAGGGCAGGCTAAGGAGCTACTCGCTGTTCGACAGTAGGCAGGTGTGCTCTGCCAGCTGCGATGACGTTCGCCCCCAGGACGTGGTTATCTACCACTGGTATCTGGAGTGCGTCCACATCTTACCTCCTTAGGCACTGAAACAGATGCATGAATCAGTTTGTTCTTCATCAGAAATAGCTGTTTCTGCTCAGAATTCATAACTACCCTGTGCCAAGATCTCTCATATTTTTCATTTACAATGCAGACATCACAATGGGATAAAAAATTTTAATCTGTCAATGAAAGTCATGAAAAGCGGTAAGAGAAAATACTAAAGTCGATAGTTCATACATGTTTGTACACGAAAAAAACTTCTTGGCTACATGATCAAAGGATGGCAAATACACCACTCAAAGATTGCTCCTCAAAGACATAGTGATGATACCCAGACAGTGCCTGTGACAGCCGTGCACAGAAAGAGAGGAAAACTCTCTCGGGACTAATTTGTACCATCTGCTCATCACTGTGCCTCTGACGTTGGTTTTGAATGCTTCTCTCGCAACTGAAGATAAGCTGAAAGAAAACCAACTGTTTGCAAATGTGTTTTGGGTTTTTTTCCTGCCTACCATCACGTAAATGATACAAAATCATGATAAAACCTGGGTTTCCCATCAGTTCTCTATCATACATCAACTGCACAATTTCTACCCATGCACATCTGTCTGGCTTGTACAGGCACATAAACACACACTGAAGAAATCAAAACTCAAAATTAAATCTCGAACTTTCGGTGCCTTTAACAGCACATCTATACAGAGCAAAGCCACATCCCTCCCGCAAGTCATCCACCCCAAAACGCTCTCCAAGGCAGCCGCCGCAGCCGACTCCTGAACTCGCCTCTGGAGACCGGCGCTGCTGCCCGCACGGGGCGGGGGAACCGCCGCCGGGGCTCTGCCCGTGCCCCCTCCCACCGGCGGCTGCGGGCTCAACCCCTCCCGCAGGCGGCCCGATCCTGCTCTCGGGCTGCTTCGCGCCGAGCAGCAGGGGAAGGACACGGGGGCAAGGATGCTTCTCCTGGGAGAGGGAATGTCTCCTGCTCCCCCAGCACCATCCCACGCCGCAGGAAGCTCACGGTTACCTTCCCCCACCTAAGCGTGGGTGAAACTTCTCCCAGTTTTCTCCCACCGTGCCCAACGCTGGGAAATCTGACAGTCCACGTGGGCACAAGGTGCAGATAAGCCTTACTTTTGTAACTGCATAGAAAGTAGGCTCAGAAACCTCATATAAAGGAATCATGTAACTCTATGCTTGACAACCTTCCTGATTTAAAGGCTACAGGGATATGAATGATACAGATTCAAACACTAGCTTCCTAACAGATGGATTAACAGGTTGTTACATATTTTCCTCATTTAAAGAGAGGAGACCACACAGAGCCTTGAACATCCGTGCCTGGCCAGAGCTTGCTCATGTTTAATGTTCTCCAGGACTGAAGGCAAGGAACACACAAAGAAAAGGGGGGGCTCAGAGACATCCCCTCACCATAAGCTGCACCCACCTGGCAGCCGCAGAAATAAGGACAAACATACTGTAGATGCACACTCACGTGCAATCCTGCCTGTGCTCCTCCAATACGACATTAAAGAAAGTTGTTGTTTTAAACTTAACTGCGCCCCTATAGTGCATCTTTAATTAACTTTAATCCCACGGGACCCTTATCTGAGGAGCCTTAAGTAAATAACCCCTGAGGCGACCTGCTGAAGCAGGAGGAGAAAACACAAGGTGGCATCTCCCGGTGGAATCGTCAGCCACCCTGAGCACGAGCACACCCCGAGCGCGTGCTGGGGACGTTGCACGATCGCTACACAAAGCGCTCATCCCTCGGGAGCGGAGCCCGGCCGGGCAGATGCCCGCTCTCCCACACCCTGGGCAGCGCCGCCCCACACAGCCCCAACGCTCCCCACATGCGACGCTGCGACGTAACATTTCACAGCTTCAAAGAGTCAAGCCCCAGGCGAGGAGAACCCACAAGGCCTCCGAGGTCCATCCAAACTCACTCCCCGTCCATACAGGCTACTCTCACGCCCTTCCCCTTCTCCCAGCTCCTCTGCGTCCCCGGCGGGGAAGCGAGCCGCAGCCTTCCGGAGCGAGTCCTAGCTCTCCCTCCTCTGCGATGCCGGGGTCCTGGGCTGCCCTCCCCAGGGGCACTGCTCCCTGCTCGGAGCCAGCGGCGCGCGCTGGGCTGGACCACACCTGCAGCGGAGGGTGCTCGGAAGGAAAAAAGGTCAAAGCCTACTAACAGGAGAGCTCCAGAAAGCCCCTGGAGACCTTCTGGACATGAAGCCTTTCTCCAAATGCATAGGCAGAACGTGGAGAGGTGTCAGAAGTGACCCTGACACAAGGACCACCCACATAAATCTTTGGTGTGTCCAATTTGGATATTAGGAACCATTTCTTCCCCGAAAGGGCCGTCAGGCCCTGGCACAGGCTGCCCAGGGCAGTGGTGGAGTCCCCATCCCTGGAGGGATTGAAAAGCCGTGTAGATGTGGCGCTTGGGGACATGGGTTAGTGGTGGCCTTGGCAGTGCTGGGTTAACGGTTGGACTCGATGATCTTGGAGGTCTCTTCCGACCTAAACGATTCTATGATTCTATAATTCTAATTCAAAAACAAGGCTGCTGATGCTCTTTTAAAGGTCATCAGATTTGGGGGGGTAAGGTTTAGATGTTATTTTTCCTAGCTTCGTTCTCAGAAATGACTTAATCATTTTGGCTGAATTCCCACCCACACCAGCACTCCTTCCCTTCCTTGCACCACCCCCGATCCCAGGAGTCAGCCCAAGCAGGCACACATCATGGGAAATTTCCAACCAAAAGTCAGAAATTCAGCAAAGTTTAAACTACCAAAAATAGGGTTTTATGATGAGAAGTGCTCAGCGACTTTAATTACAGCAAAATCTACCATCCGCACCTGTAATTTATGAACTAAAATGGCCTTTTCAATTAGACATATAGACAGGGGAAGAGGATGACGTTGAACCGCAATAAAAACAGAATTACGACGCAGTAGACTCACATTCTCATGTTTCTTCTCCTCCCGAAACACTTTTGTAGGAAGTGTAGACCATTTTTCAGTAACAGTTTACCTAACCATCACCTTGTCTTTTTAGACCTGGAAAAGTTTTCTGAGCTGCAAACTGACTCTACAGAGAAGGGGAGACATAAACACACACACACAGAAAAAGCTGACTGAATGCTACATTTCAAGTTAAAAAAAAAAAAAAAGAAAAATACAAGTATGGAAAGATCAGTTTTGTATGAGGAGCATAACACCATAAAACTCGTCCCTGTTTGCTCAAAACCGAACATAGGATCATTCCAGATTATGAAGCTTTGCAAACATTTAGACAAATATGGTCTGAACTTTAAGCTTATGACTAAACTTAAAACCAGACATTCTTGATTTGTTTCTTCACAAAGCTCTGGTACGTGATTTGTAAATTCCTGTGGATTCTCAACTGCAACAAAGTGCTGCCATTTGGGGGTTTCAGTATCGTTGTCAGTACCTCAGCCTCCTAGTCTGGTGTCAGACATTTTCTCCTGTTTTGTTTTTTTTAAAAAAAAAAACTTTTTTTTTCTAAAAAAAAGGTGCAAAACTTAATTATAAACATTTCCCCTATACCCCTAACGTGTCATTTTAATTTTTAATAGTGCTTGGCAAATGTCCAAAGGTTTAGAATCCTAATTGCTATCAGCAGAATCTCTAGGTGCCTTTAAACATGCAAATTAGGTTGCGACTCTAGGAAAAACCTGGAATTTCATGTAGGAATGAGGGCCAAGTACATTGCAAAACCCTGACTCCAGATAGATTTTAAATGTAAGACGCAGAGGGGCAGGGGGGGAAGAAAGTTTCAGATTTTTAAAAACAAAAGCAAAGAAACGGCCATTGACGTCACCCATCGATGGCCCCGGGTCCAGATCTGGGACTAACCTGGTGAAGTCTTAGGAACTACCTGAAGAATTCCACATGCTGCAGCTGACCAAGCCACACCTGTCTCGTCATCCTTACATACGTGAACACATGATAAACATTTAAACTTAAATCTTTAGGCTTGAGGTTAGGAGGAGGGAGCGCAAGCTGGGCTGCCTCGGGTCCGCCGGGTATGAGCCAGCTCACAGCACGGCTCGCCACCCCCGCCGGCTCCCTGACGGCGACAGCCCAAGCAACTCCGACCACCTTCCCTCCACAAAAACATATTTCGAATTGCAATACTTGCAATAACGCACGCTGCTGGCCGCATCGGCGTGTCGAACCCGGCTCTTTCGCGGCCATTTCCCTCCCCATGGCGCCCTCCCGCCCTGCGCAGCGGCCGCAGTGCCCGGGGCAGCGCGAGCAGAGGGGCCCTGCCCCGGCACTCCCGCCCAGCCGCCACCTCTGCGCGCGGGAAGGGAGAAAGAGGCTGTCCCGGCAACGCTCACATTTTTCTGTCACCTCTCTTTTAGGTAACTTCCACGTGGTTTAGTTATTTGAATACTGGTTTTAACTGCGTCAATCAGCACATTTAAAAACCACAGACACGTTTTTAAAAAAAAACCAGCAGACGCAGCCGGAGGAAAAGATTAACACGCTCTTGGGCTGCGAGAGCAGTCACCGAGAGACATCAGACCTTTGCAGACTAATGCTCAGAAGAGCCCAGAGGCCACTAAGACAGGTACGTGCTTTCAGTCTTTGTCTGTGCCAGCCTATCTAGACCTACGTAAATACACAGCCTGAAATACTAACTGTGCCAAACGCAGAGAAAGTCGGGCTGAGGTGTTTAGCAAAACAGCCTTTGCTTTGCCTGCAGGCAGCGTTACCTGGTGCAGGCGCGCTGCATCCCCGGAGGCGCCGGCTCCAGCAGCACCGCAGGGCTCAGCGCACCGGGCTGCTCTCGGCCCGCGGCGGCCGAGCGGGGCTGCACCGTGCCCCAGCGCCTCGGGGCCACGCAGCGAGCCCAGCGCCTCCGACAGCGCTGCCCGCTCCTCGCCCACGCTGCGCACACCCAAACTTAACCCAACTCGGGTACGTGTTCTCGGGACAACAGAGACCACCTGCAGAAAGCCGAGTGCAAGAAACAAACTGCTTTCTCCCCCATTTTAAAGCACTGGAGTGTCTGCGACCGTTCTAGTTTACAAATTATGCACATCTGGATACATATTTTACAGCAGAAAATAAATGTGTAAATGCAGTAGTTCTCTTATATTGCATATTAAAATTAGGAACAATATAATGAAATTTTAAAAAAGTGCTGCAGTCTGATGCTATTCAAGACATAAATGTATGGGTTTTCACTCCAAGAAATTCTAATGAACGTGCCTCCTTTCCCACAGACACTCTATGCAGCAGTCTGACAGTGTAGCAAACAAACAAACAAAAAACCCCCTCCGTCATGGAGTAGTATGTTTAGTTAAAATAAAATTTTCTACTTTTCTTCCCTATAATTTCTAATGAAGCCTAAAAAGGAAGTGAGCAAAATTATTTAATAGCTGCTTCTTTCAAAATGTGCTTTTTCTAAAGGCTTCATAAAAATATGCGATTAATTTATCCTCTGTTCAGGCAGGAAGAGAGAGCAGTTTGCAAAAACCTAGGACTGATGAGAAGTATTTGCTCATCTATGTGACATATCCACGTATTGGTTTGACAGTGCATTAGCTTCAAAACTCCTAGTACATTTTATAGAACAAGACTACTACAAGTATTACCCTTTTTTTAGGCATAGTTTCAATTGTTCAAAAGTTAGGAAGTTCAGTATTATTAACCAGATGCTTAATCTTAAACAGATTCAAACTTTTTTCTTTGGTGCTTGGGGGGGGGGGGGGGGGGGGGGGGGGAGTTGAACCAAACCCTCACTCAGAAAGACTGTTCTAGTGGAAAAGTCTCTCAGAATTCTATATGCTTTCAAGAACAAATCCTAATACATTTCCAAACTTTTCCGACATCAGAACAAAGCCCTCTTGAATATCTGTGAAACAGCACAGAGAGAGAAAAATATTTCTTCCTAATTGCATTTTTTCCATGAAATTAATCAAACAAAATTCTCAGAGAATAACTACTGTCACTCAGGAAAAGTTGATGTCATTGATGTCGTCTTGGTTCTTTCTGTAGGTTCTTGATATCTTCTAGCAGCAAAACCAACTTGCACAAGAAGTTTACAATGTCAAGCAATGTTTCACAATGCCGTATCGGTGAAGAAATGGAACCTTTTCCCTATTTTTACTACTTGATTTTTCTTATGGGATTTATAGGAAGTTGTTTCGCGCTATGGGCATTCACACAAAAAGATCAGAAACAGAAGTGTACGAGCATCTACTTAATTAACCTCTTAACAGCGGACTTTTTGTTGACTTTGGCATTGCCAGTAAAGATTATTGTTGACCTAGGAGTTGCGTCTTGGAAACTGAAAATATTCCACTGTCAAGTTACAGCCTGTTTCATCTACCTGAACATGTATTTATCAATTATATTTTTGGGATTTGTGAGCATGGATCGTTGCCTTCAGCTAATGCACAGTTGTAAGATCTACCGCATTCAAGAGCCTGGATTTGCCAAGATGTTGTCTGCAGTCGTATGGACCATGGTTCTCCTTATAACGGTGCCTAACATGGCTATTCCAATACAAAACATCGAAGAAAGACCCGGTGCAGGATGCATCGATTTCAAAACAAAATTTGGAAGAGACTGGCACGTGTTTACTAATTTCATATGCACAGCAATATTCCTGAATTTTTCAGCCGTGATACTGATTTCCAACTTCCTTGTCGTTAGACAGCTCTACCAGAACAAATACAGCGAGAGTTACGCCAACGTGAAGAAAGCCCTCATCAACATACTGCTCGTAACTGCAGGCTACCTGCTGTGTTTCGTTCCGTACCACATTGTTCGTATCCCCTACACTTTGAGCCAAAGCAATACCATAACCAGCTGCGCTCTGAAACAAGCTCTCTTCAAAGCTAAAGAATCTACCTTGCTGTTTGCAGTATCCAACCTCTGTTTTGACCCTATTCTGTATTACCATCTTTCCAAATCATTCAGATCGAAATTTACTGAGACTTTTGCAGCACCCAAAGAGGCAGACGCCGTCACAGACAAAGAGGAACAACACGGAAGCGAAGAGCAGATGCAAAAGTGCCAATTCTGAAATGCATCAGAAGAGCGTGCAAATCCGCAGCACGGCCAGCCGCTCTGCAATTGCGAGCGCGGCTACGACGGTCAGCGACGCTCCCGCGGAATCATCAGCCCAAGCAGAAGGCAAAAACTTGAACGATACCAGTCGCTTTGTTACGTGCGCACACGCTGGGTCTGAACGAGCAGAACGTCCGGTAATGCCTGTCAGAAACAGCTCAGTGTACCTACCAGGGATCAGCAACCGAAGAATACGACATGTACAGACAGACTCAAACAAACCTCGTAGTTATTTATGGTAAACACCTGAACTCACCTTTTCTAAGTTAAATATTGTGTACTTACTATATTAAATGACTTGGTGCAATCAAGTGAAGAGATTATTTAATAGCAGTTCTTCAGCTGCAGAGTTTTCACATATACAATTAACCCAAAAGCATTTTAGAGGGCATTATTTACTCCAGAAAGTGATTTTAAGCTGCACTGATTAAAAATTCTTGTATCTGCTTACATCACACCTGCAGTTCTTATAAATAAATGTCTTGTTCTTGCCAAGTTCCATTGCCTTTCCTTGCGGCTGCTTCAATGAATATGAAAAAAGCTAACAACGTTATTACAGAAAATTCAAGGGAATTTTAAAATTAAGATAAAGAGTAAGTATAAATATCCAGTGTGTTCTCTTTGCTTGTTTTTTTAATAAAAATTTGTAAAACAGTAACTAAGTTTATTAATGTTCTAATTTACAATTACTTCCAAAAATAATGCATACGTAGAATAATCAAAATTTTAAAATCAATTTGCACAGGCAAAATCCAGCTACCTGCATTAGCTCCATCTGTAAATCAAAAATATTTCAGAAACAAAACCAAATCACGTTACCTTTTTTCTAATCCTTAAAATGGGCAAGATATGCATCAAACTTTAAGCAAGCATTCAAAACTATCCTGAACAGAAATAGCTCATTCAGTATTCTCATAACAATTCACCTGCAATAAATCAGAAGCCAAACTTTGTGGCGTACAAAATTTAAAGCAAAGAAAGCTCTGGTTATCACATCGTATTCTCACGTGACGCTGCCTGTATTGATGGGATTTAATATTGTTAAAACGTTATCGTTGTTGTTTAAAAAAAATAATAATAATCCTCGAATAGATACATTCCAGTTCGAGGCTTGTTCAGTATTTGAGCCCTTTTTCCAGCCCAGCAGAAAACACGAGAAGTCATCTGAATGAGGGCTTGGGATCCGGAATGCTGTTCATGGGGCTTGCTCCAGTTCCCATGAGCCTACAGACAAACATAGCAGGAGCAGCCAAAAATCCACGCCAGAAACAGCGAGGAGTGGGTGGGAGGAAACAACACCACGCTGTCCCTTACATTTCAGAGTGATTTCTTTCAGATATTTTGGTATCCGTCTGTCCGTCCAACGACAACATCAAATTTTCTATTTAGCAAAATTTTATTAGACCCTGGAACGTGGTGGGTTTATTGTGGTGCCTGTCTCCTTAACCCGAGTAAGTCATCGCGCGTTATTACGCCTCCGAGGCGTTCTTCCAGCGAGCCCCCTTCCAATAACACACAGACGCCCGCGCGCTGCACTGAAGCCACCCCGCAGCGCACAGCCCGCGCGCTGGCAGCAGCAGCGGCACGCCAGCCGCCCGCGGGCCCTCGGGCAGAGGTCGCGCAGCCCGGCCCTTCCGGACAGCGCACTTCTCTTCCTTTAAATGCTCTGCTGTCACACCAGGCGGTACCGTCACGCGCACACGTACAGCGGTCACTCACCAGAGGTATAGGGAAATGTGTCGCGTATTGCAAATGGCGAAGGAGGTCATAGTTGGATGGAAAAATCAGTTCTCTCAGTCTTTCCCTCTTGACTGACTTCTCGCTGGTAACTGAAATTCTTCTGTCTAAAGAAGAGTTCACATTCTCACAAGACTCCCCAGGCATCGGAGAAAAAATCTAAGTCATGTAAAACAAACATTTAAGGTAAGTGTAACCTCTAGCTTTCGAAATTCAGCAATTGCATTCAGAGATACGATTTTGTTCTTGCTCACAATTACTTTTTAAACATCTGAGGTTTTTCAAACATAGACAAAGCAAGGGCAATCGTAATCAAGCCTGAAACTTAAGATACATATACACGTTACATCCCTACGCGTATCTCCATTGTTAGACAAGTTATAAACTAGCGGTATTCAGTCAGGGGCAAAAGCATTACGATTCAGAGCAATCTCCACACTTCTTACGCTGCTGTGACACAGAAACTGCGATGACATATTCCAGTGACCGAGGGAAAACAATGAAAAGGGTGAAGTGGGAGGTGACAAGAGACACTGCAGGCAGGCATGGATATGCTTGAAACCACCACCATGGCAGATGTCAGGCAGAAACACGGGTCCCACGTGGGGATCCTGCCCGTGGGTCTGCACTGATAGGTCTGGGCACAGGAGTCCATGCGGATGCAGAACGAGGACCACTCCAAAGGAAGCAACGAGGAGATTCAAGAGTAATGCAGAATCGGGCTAACAGTAAGGGAAAAGAGAGGGGGCAACAGATTTGGAAGACAGAGCCAAAACATAGAACAGTCACTTGAAAAGCAAATGGTATCAATGGGGTTCCTCGATGTCAAAGAAGTGGGTAGATCTGCGTATTTGTTCATGCTTAACTGTAATACACAGCACTCTGAATACGCTGGGGGCAAGGGGGAGGAAGGGAAGGAGGAGAGAGGATTGTGTGTGCGAGTGTGCAGGTGGACAGCTGGGGGAAGCACAGCAGAGCAGCCCGTTGGCATACAGCAGAGATGCAGAGAAAGGAGGCGATGCACTGACACAGGAGACGGCAGGGACCGGGTGCCCGAGGACATCGGCCGCCTATGGAAGCAGCAAGGTAGGGGGACGGAGAGACATTCAGCGGCAACAGCAAGCGGCAGACACAGGCATTGAAGGCATGCAGAAAATCAAAAGTTAAACCTACTGGAAATTCCGAACCAAAATCTGCCTTAAAGTCACTCTTGTCTACATCATCAAAAATACTAGCGGTTCCTGAGTCAATGCCCATATGTTCCATAATACTATGATCCTAATAATTGCCAGAGAGAAAAACAAGTATCAGTCATATTTTATTGAAGACCCATTTAACTGATCACAGGTAAACCCAAGCACTCCACCTATTTAAGAATTAAGAAAAAAAGCATCGGTGGTAAGAAGTTTTCGGATACTGACTTTTAAATCTTTATGACAAGTCTTAATTCACAAAAGTATTTCTCAAGCCTAAATCCACAAAAGCACAGAAAAGGGCAGGAGCCAAAGGGGGAACCAAAACTTTAGAGTATATCCCCGTGAGCAATTCTGCTCCAGGGACACCTACAGAACAGGAAGCTGACTCTTGCACCTTCCCAAGGTTTATTTCCTACTTTGTTGTACCACAAAAGGCAACTTGTAGGAACCCCCTATATTTCAGGGCAAATTTGGCCATGAGGCCAACCTAAGAGATACACAAAAGAAATTAAAAAGAAATAGAAGAGGATGCTTTAGGTGCCCACAGGCTCCACGTGGCCTGTGCAGCAGAACCACAGGCTACATCTCATCACACGAGTATGAACGTGGTCCGCAGTCTTGAGTTTAAAATTGCCTTCCTCTTGCACTAGTTTTAGAAAAGGTTACGAACTGCTCATGTGATGGAAGAGTCGGGATGGCACCTGGACTGTGCACAGAGGAGGTTTGGCTGCGGGGCCTTCGATCGGTGGCTGAGGCACGCAGTAAGCTCCCGATCGCCTGCGGGCAGGTTACCAGGCTGCGCCTCGCTCAGCCTGCGCTGGGCCGGCATGCCCCACACTGCACAGAGGACGTGGGCTCGCTCCAGCCTCCCCACCGACTCCTCCTGCTTAGAGCTCTCCCATCTCTTCACTGAAGCACATCTGCAAGTAAGTTTTTCCACTGGTACGTTTAGAAGTCTGCATTGTGCCTTTTTGTTTGTCCCAAGTTATTTAGATCACCAGACAACTGTCACTTCAGTATATTTGCACCAAAACGGCAATATTTACAGCTATATACCAGAATGAAGCCAATGGATCGCTTTCACTTCAGAGAAAGAGACAAGGAGACACATTAAGAAACTGACTATCTCATATCTGAAATACTAACGCTTCGGTGAAAATCTACGTTTAACAAAACAGAGTACCAAACGTGGGAGAAATAGCACGAAGTGTTACCTCCAGTTTCACATCATGATCCTTAGAATAGTGTTCATCCACAGTTTCCCCGTTAGGTGAACGTGGTCTAGTAGTTGCAGTGATTGACAAGTCTCCACGTGATATTAAAGTGCACATGTACGCATCGTGGGAGAAAACATCATGCCGAGTGAATTCAGAAAAAAGCAGCACCAAATTCACAAACTCTGTCTTCTCATGGTCGCTATTTGGGTCAGCTACCCCAAAAAGAAAAAAAAAAAGTTAGACTGTAGTTTCAACTTATAAATACTTGGGTTTCCACTATCCAAATTGCAAACCCCAGCAAATTGATTTTAAAGGCCTACTAAAAGTGCCTCAGGCATCCTGCACAGGTTTCTCTTTGTCTCCACAGAACAAACCATTTCCCATCTAATTTGCGCGTTTTTTCGCTTTGCTACGAGCTCCAGACACGGGACAGGCTTCAGACAGCAGCGGGTCCCAGAGCATCCTGCCCCACACACATCTGCCCCAGTTGTGGGCAGGGGGGTGTCAGCAGTTAAGGACAATGTTCAAATACTTCTAAAAATTAAAAAGAGGGGGGAAGAGGGCGAGAACATTCCTTGTGTGAAGAAAAATTAAAGCTGAAGCTTTGGATTATAACAAACCACCCAACGGTTGTCCTTTCCTCCCAAATTGTATTACTATAGTAAACGTTACTGTCTTATCTACAGTAATTTTTTATTCATAACAGAAAACCTTTTAAAATATTTTCAAAGAACTCAAGATCTCTGCATGCCAGGCCTCCAAGATATAAAAGGAATATTTTATTAAAGCTCGATAGTGTAGTGTATTTTATCTATTAAATGTGCTCACGCACATCAGGAAAAAGTTTATTAAAATAAATGCATGTTATTTTGCCAATGCCAAAGCAAAGCCTAGAGAAACACAACATGTAATATTTCGTTATTAAGTTTTCATTTGTCACGGCTGTATTTAATTTGACTTGCTCTGCACCACAGAAACATTTGAAACATCGCAGTTAACAGAAAATAGCTTTATACCACACCAACTCCATTGAGCAACAAAACCTCCAGCTACAGAACTACCAAATTCGAATCATCAACATTTATTTAAAAGCAAATTATGCTTTACAAGTTCAAATTAGTTCAACATGTAACACTATTTCTACTGAGAAATCCTCGTCGCACTGCAGCGCAGGAGCTGCAACAGCGAGCCCAAGAGCACAGCGGCCGAGGGGCAGAAGTGCCCCCGGCAGCCCCCAGGTCCCCCCACCCGGGGCCACCCGCCGCGACCCACCCAAGAGCAAGGTGTGCCGACGGGATCCTGCGTGAGGGGCATCGTCAAACACGCCTGCAGACCAGGCCATCTGCTCTCCTCCGAAATACAGCAGTTACATGCTTTTTATTTTTGGAGACACAGAAGCTCAGCCGCCATAAAAGCAATACAATACCACAAAACTTGTGCAATGCTTGAAAACACCAATGAATATTTCAAGCAAGGAAACCACTCCCCAGCTGCCCTCCCTGCGCTGCCTCGCAGAGCTACCCGGGTGAAGAAGCACGATACCACACTTCAAACAAGCACATCAGAAACACGAGTCTAAATAACACAAATAGTTCGGATGGTTTATTAAAACCAGGGTCACCACTGGCACAAAAATAGAGTGTTGCCAATATCTCAGGGTCTGTAACAATTTTTTAAGAAGTTTCTCCTTTTTTGGATGTTGTGAGTTTTCAGTATCATGTTTCAAACCACTTAAAATCCCCTTTACTTTAAGGGCACCAGGAAAAAAAAAAAATGCACTAACTAGCAGTGCTTAAGATACCAGAAACACGAGCTACAGTATCAGGCAGTTTTATTAGACCAAGACATTTCATAGAGTAACATACGATGAACAAAAAGATCCTTTTTTCAATCCACCTATTTGTCAGCTAACAGCTTTCGACTTTAACACTTGTGTGTAATTTCCAAGTCAGTCACTTCGAATGTGGATGTGTCAAAAAGAGGCAAGTGTTTGATGTTAAATATGCATAGAGTGCAAGTAATTTCCCCAAATCTCTTACAGCTTAAACAGAAATAAACATAGTTTCTGCCAATTTTCCTCTTGTGAAAAGAAAGAAATAAAAATCACAGAAAGATCCTATAACAAGGCAGGAAATTTAAAAAGAAAAAATGCGCATGTGAAAATAGAGCAGGTAATCACGGAAACTGTGAAACACCCGCTACAGCAAAACAATAACCTCAGCAGCCAGACAGCAGACCAGTTGCTTCTGACCTACTTTGGAATATAAATTAGTTAATACTCACATAATGAGGGAGCTTGTGTATCTAAAAACCTTAGCAGGACATTCTGAAAAACAGGAAGACTGGAACCTGTCAAGGAGGCTGAAGACAGAGATTCCTTTTCATCTAGGACTTCAGATTCACCACATCTCTGCACAGTTAAATAAACAAAAAAAGCATGTATCTACACACAAATGCATATCATATTCCCACAATTTGCATCTGAGGCAACTATACGTGTGATTGTTTCCTACCGCTTCATAAAATCCAGTCTTGCTCTAGAACGACAGGTTTTTCCCATTACCTAGTTTGGTTATTTCTAAGGTATTTTATTTAATCACTTTGGATTTCTTATTGAAAAGGAATGCCCGAGACATGAACCATCATCTGCAACAACACGGTTTCATATAAAAGCAAAAATTTCAGATACACAACTTCCAGGACCAACGTGAACACAAAAGGTAACTCCTCTTGTTTGTGTAAATTACACTAAATAGAACAATAACCAGGGCAAATATCTCTGCTTTGAGTGGATTTTGGTGCGAGCGAGGCAGAACCACCACAGTAAGCTCCCTTCCCCCTAATTAATGGTTTGTGGTGAGGCACGGGCAAAGCAGAGAGGCTTTGGAAAGTGAAAGTCTTTTTGCACCTCACGCTGTCTGTATGTCTGTCTGCACAGATGCACTTCTGAGAGAGCTCTCATCTGTCTGTCCCCACACCCAGGCTGAACAGACATCACACATCGCCTTCCTGGGGACCCCTTTTCCTAGGAAGGAAAAACCCACTAACCAGAACACCCCTCAGCAAAAGCTGCCTGCCGGCGCTGCGCGGGCGCAGGCGAGGGCAAGGCAGCGGTGCTCCGGGCCGCGGGGAGTGCCACCGGGCCGGGAACCTGCCGCAAGGCTGCAGCGAGCGCACGGCCTCTCTTTAATCCTCCCTACAGAGCAGGTTCAGCATCACTGAAGTTTCAAGAAGTGTCAGCTTGTGCAAGCTGGAGCAGGATCATTTGCCACAACAGACAGACAGCAGTTGACATCAAAGATGTCACTACAGCATCCCGCTTCTCCAGCGAAACATTTCATTTCCCCTGAAAACAAAGGAGTTCTACAGAATGCCAGATTTAAAGTTACACTCAAATTTTGCCTCAAAATGGATCTTAGTTTTGGAATCTTCCCAGAGTCCTCCACCAGCCAAACAGCCCTGCCCCACCACCAGCCCCACACCCCTCTTTTTAAGGGACTCCAGTTACTGTGGCACCCCTTTATTTGGACAAGTAGTTCACAGAAGTAAAGCACTTCAAACAAACAGACCTAAATCAGCTGACATAGACTGTTCTGAGTTAGGCTGCAATTTCTTCTTATTTTAAACAGAAGGCTTTTTCATTTTATCTTGAATTTTAAAACTGTGAATAGATGACAAAAATCCCCAGTGCTCCAAATGCCATCAAACTTTCTTGTTTTGTAATGAGTCGAGACTGAAGTGATGTTTCCTTAGAAATATCTTACTTTTTTAGCAAACTGTTCACACTATTCCAGAAGTAGAAATAACTTACTTCTGCTTCAATTTCTGCTTGCCTCTTCTCCAGGAGTTTGGCCACAGCCATGGCCCTGTGCTTACCGGACCTTTTACAGCTCACAGCCCATTCACACAGCAGCGTGACCACGGCTTCGTCGTTTGGGGCTACCTGTTAGGGCAAACAAGGACAGAAAGCCACTTCACCCACACAGCCAACAGGCTTATTTCCAAGCAAACAGCCTGCAGCAGCCAACGTTCTGCGGGATGAAGACAAAAGCTGGGTTTTGTTCTTTAGTACTGACAGAGACACACGTTTGCTTTATTCGTAGTGTTTTCAAATGAAATACAATCTGGAGGCCAAAGAGGGAAATCTCAGTTTTCACACTGCTGATACTCAAATCAAAATTCTCCTTTATCGTAATGCTGCTTCACAAAAACAGAAGAGGGTGATCTGCTTTATGAGCAAGAGAAACAGGAAAAGCATACCACACAGAGCCTCTCAGCCCAACTAACCACACAAAATTTACGCTTTCCTTACATTAATTCTTCCAAACCTCCTTCGTCTGTTTCCAGACCCGTACTTGCATCTCACTGACGCATTAAAAAAACAAAACAAAAAAACCTAACCTCCAAAGGTGCATCTATCAGATAACCAAGGTCAAAAAACTCCCCAAAAGCTCAATTTATTTCTGACCTAACACAGACATTTTTAAGAAACAGTACATGTCTTTAGTAAATCCGTATTTACAGAGCAGCAACGGGACATAGTGTGCTTGTATTTATTGAGTGTTCATCCAATCTCTGTCTCCTCTAACCACCCACATGTTGGAAGTATTTTTTTCTTGTGTGCTACCGAACTGGATCTGCTGAACTTCCTCGCTCCCGCCCAAGCTGGCTACCATCTCTGAACACTTAAACATAAGATTGACCTGCAAATTAAGCAGATGTGATTTTTCTTCTTTCCCCAAGATTAGTGGAAACTACAGTTACAAGTAAACCTTAGAAGGGCTAGGGTCAAGCACGGCACCCTCAGAAAGCAAATACTTTTTTCAGAGTGATTAGGAATTACAGACCCACAAGCATGAAAGTTACTGCTTCAAAGCTATCCCAACCGTCCTCCTCAAAAAATACAACAAACCCAACCGTATGCTAAACAGGACTGGCGCGTACATGCACACACATCACACAGAGCTTCCTGTAAACACGCTGCAAGGGGCGAGCAAGAGACGATACCAAATGACTCGGGGTGGGGGAGTGGAGAGGGGAAAATGCTTTGCTCTTACCCAAATGAAGTGACATGGTAACGTCACCACAGTTGCGGTTAGATGCAGTCAGCTAACCACAGAAGTATGGATACTATATATTTTTGAAGGCAATGCAGAACACCTGAAAGAGTCTGATCTTCACACTGACTTCTTTCCCTTTCTGCTAACAAGGGAAGCCATGCCAACAAAAAACCTGAGCGCTTCTGCATCTCAAGCAGGAGACAGCAACTCAGAGCTCAGGCAGAGCGCGTCAGGTGCCCCGATCCCCGAGGCTGCGCCCGCGCTGCGTCGCATCCTGCGGCATCCCGGGGACGCCAACGCAGGTCCCCCCTCGCCCTCTTTCTCACAGGGAACGGCACCGTTCGAGAACGCCTGAGCAGCTTATCTTCTCAAGCAAGGAGCAGGTGATGCTCCTACAACGGCATCCCTTCAGAAAAGTAAAGAGGGAGAGCCTTGAAGCGGTGAGGCAATGGGGCACTACCGCCGAAGGCCAGAGCTCACTCTGCTGGGGCAAACGCAGAGAGGGAAATCCCACAAGAGACATTTAAAGGGAGACTTACACGGGGTACTTCTGAAGAGGAAAATGGTTATAAGAGTGTTCCTACATGCTTTTGTTCTGACCTAAAGAAAAGGGCTTAGGTTGTTTTGGGAAATGTCAAATTGTAGAAGAAGAAAGCCAATTTTCTGGGTTTCAATTATTTTCCACTTGAGAGAAACGAGGGTGCTTTTCCTCCAAGGAATACGCACAGTGTACAAGCACTGCCAGCACGCAGACAGACACCAAGGTACACATATGCATGTGCACATGTGCAAGTACTTCCTTCAGACACTGCCTGAGATACTAAGCCCAGAATATCAGCCTGTTACTCAACTGTCCCCAGAGCTACACTCAAGCATACTTAGCACTGAAAAGCAAAACCACTGACGCCTGCTGCCAGTGCGCTAACCACTTCCACTGCCGCTGCTCCCGCTGCTCACGGGAACAGATGTTTAAGCCTCATGACAAATGTGAAAACAGCCCAAAATAAAACTCTGGTCCCCATATACAAGAACACACACAAACAAAATTCAAACCAAATGTCATGTGCCTGTATTTTTGGAGTCCTAGGGAGCATGACTTGCAACTCCGTGCCTGCGCGGCTTACCTCTGACCGCTCGGAACACGAGACTCGGCAGGGCTCGGCTTGCCTCTGCTGCTGAGCCCTCCAGTCCCCGACGGCCATCGCTCTGCTTAGCGGAACGGGAGCGCCATGCCCCAGCACGCACGCACGCCCAACAGGCGCAGCGGGACGCCGCTCACACGAGGCCGACCCACCTCGGGGGGCTCCCACCTCCGCCAGCACCTGTGCACCCCCGGGTTACAAAGCCAGATGGCACAAGGCCACAAGCACTTGTTATCAGACGCGTTGTCTGTACTTAGGGTTGTAATTAACAGGACACCTCGTTTGAATTGCACGCCCAACCGTCTACGACCAAGGGCTAAGGCTTATTTACCCAAGCACATTTCTTTCATGTTTGGTCGGTTGTTTTACATTCCTTCATGAAGCTCATTGACAACGAGTGAGGTGGAAACTCAATAACACTGTGATCAACAGCAAATTGCACATTTAGAGGTTTAGGTATTAAGCCAGCAACAGTCACTGTCTTTTTTTTAAAAAAAACTAGAGATTGCATAAATAACTTCTTTGATAGCCCAAAGAAAAGAGAAAACCCAGGGTAAGCTGACCTTCTCCTGTTAAAGCTGGATGTTATTTCAGTTATTTCAAGAAATGCTGTGAATTCTCACTTTTGAACAGCACTTCCATGTGTAGCTCTGTATTAAAATTCTCTTAACAAAGGGATAAATAAAGGACAGACGTTTGTGCAACTCAGGAGAAAGTAACATGAAATTACCCTGGTCAGGACCGCATTCAGGTCTGCGTAAGTTCACTACAGATTATTTCCTCGTCTGTTCTACTTGAACTTCAGGAGATTTCACAGGATGTCTGATCTGCTTCAAGCAGCTTTTTTTCAAGGGAGAATCTGGGGTTTGGGGGTGGAGGTGGTGTTAAAATTAAACAACTAGAAAGAGATGGCTCTACAGTAAACAACTAGAAAGAGTCAGTTAAGGAAATGCAGACAGTTAATTATTTCTAAACGAGTCATCTGCTAACACTGTGATATTTATTAGTGCAAAAATATGAAAGTAACTCCCCAATTCTATGCCTATAAAAAGCAGAACTACATTTTCAGCAATGTAGAATCCAACATCACCACAAATCAAACACCTAGAAGTGATTACACACCTTAAAAATCACAGTGTTGATTCTGCAGTCTCACACATGTGCAGAACATAACCTCTCCTGAAGGGAAAAAAGCCCACCTTGAACACTTGAAACACCAAGGTGTTTATCCATCTAAGAATTGCAACCGCACCACTTTTCAGTGCCTAAAAACAGCAAGTTTGGTTCTCAGGAACTGACACACGCAGCAACTAAAAAAAAAGTTACATAAGTGCAGGTCATTATTGGGAACCCTCTGCGGCAGACTTCGGTTGGGCAAGCTGGCATCACCGCAGCCGTTCCCAGACATCAGGCCTGTGGAACACGGGGCCCTGCAGCAGCTGAGAAAAGTAAAGTTGAAGCGTCTAACCATCAAATACTTTATTTGGCTTCTGACTGCAAATAAATACATTTGAAAGCTGTATCAAGCCCCTGCAATATAAATAATTCCCCCAACCCCCTACAGTAAGTACGCCTCTACAGCAGTATGTGGGCAGTGGAAGACTACGCCAACCAACCCACAGCTCATCTGGAGAGCCACAAACTGGAAAATGAGTTAGTCCAATGCTGGAAACTCCAGCGCCGAGCGCTTGCGGCTCTGCTGAGCGCGGACAGGGGAGGGCAGCCCCAGGGAGCGGAGCGGCAGCAGCCCGTGACGCTGGTGACCCCCGTGGCAGAGCTGTGGCCCCCTGCCCCGCTGCGCAGCCGCCGCAGCCTGCTGCACGGCTTCCTTCCTCCCGATGCCGCCTCACGATAGCTGTTACCTCACCGTTGTTCCCTTCCCGCATCCTGTTTACTTAAGCATGCTAACAATGCAATTAAGTAACACCTCTCTGAATACTCAGGTTCTGGATTTGTCTAATTTGGGATCTTGCATCTGCAGATGGTCTGGCCTGTATGAAAGCGGAGACCACGTTTCAGAGAGGCTCAAACTACTGCCCTGAAGAGCAGCATTAAGATCACATTTGTACCCTTAAAATTTCAGGGGCAGGAAAACCAAAATACCCGTTCACACATTACTTAATGACTACGTTTTGTAGGGAAGACAAGACGTAAGCTGCTGGAGGAGAGGACAGGGGTGGGCAGGCAGGAACCGCAACTCCCTCGGGCCGGGGCAAGCTCTCCCGCAGACGAGACCCTTCCTCGAGATTCCCAAACCTTCCCCAAGTCCTCATGAAAGAAAAACACTTCAAACGCATCAAATGGGAGAGATTATCTACACCAGGCAGCACACACCTTTGAATCAAGATTTCAAGTTTAGACAACTCACTCACAACATTTGTCTTTTAGCCATGACCCAAAATAGCTGTAACCTTCTGAAAGCCACCAGTCGGACTCTTTCCGAGAAAACCGAACGCCTCGCTTCCACCAATTTATAACTGGAGCAGAACGTGGGTGAAGAAAAGAAGAAAAGAGTTGGTTTGTTTTTATTTAAAAAAACCCACCACAATTAGTAACACAGGAAAGTATTAAAAGGAAAGTATTAAACATTACGGTTCCTGATAGGTTTGGAGATAGGAAGCCAAAAGTACTATTAAACCTCTGCTTTGCATAATTCTGAGCCCTTTTCCCACTAGTCCTTGCTTTTATTATTTAATTAAAATTTGCTGGTAAGGAACTCGTTTGACTTTGCACTAGCGAAGGCCACCGTGGAGGCACCCGGACTGCAGAAGTTACCTCTGCGTGGCGGAGGCGGGAAGAGCAGGGCGTAACGCCCAGGAGCTCCTATCGCTACGCAAAAGGAAACCCCAACCTCCCCTCATCTCACCGAAACCTCCCCAGAAAGCAGCCAGGTGCGTGACTCGGTGCCACCGCGGAACGCCCGCGCCGTTTGTCACCACTGCTCCCCGGCTGCCGCGCACGGCAGGGAGCTGCCGCCCAGCCCGGCCCGGCCCGGCCGTGCATCCTCCCGGCGCTCGGAGCCACTTACGGGAACCGGCTGCCGGCGGCCGGGCACGCTGCCTCTCACGCCGCCTCTCACGCCGCCCCGCGCCCACCGGCCTCGGCACATCTCAAGGGTTAGAGATGAACGGCACGCGAGAAACCTTTCCTCCTACCCCGAGATGCGCCGCTGCTCCTCGGGTTAAAAGGGGAACACAAAAAAGCTTGTAGCAGGCGTGTTCGTACGCCAGTCATAGGTGCCTGCGGAGGATATAAATGAGGTATTTTGTATATACATATATATTTGTACACACACAAATATATCTACATATACACACACCCCTCTCTCTCTCTCTGTGTACATATATACGTATATACACATTCATATGGCTACGTCTGTTCCTTTCAAAACAGGAAGATATTGAAAATGTGTTCAGTCAAATCACTAACAAATCTGAGCAGGTGCTTACTGCGAGCCAAGCCTGTGCCACAGGAAGCCAGTCTCTCCTTAAATCATGAAGAAGGTGAACAAAAAAACCCAAGAAAAATCTGATCGCTTCCTAGTACGATAGATTTCAGTCTCAACACATAGAGCTGCTTTATTTCTAATGCTGTAGAATTTTATCATTTAAGAATGTTCCTTTTAAATACTAAGCTTTTTTTTATAAACGTAGACTATCTAAACAAATGTGTAATCACAATTCCAGTTAGCATTTTCAAATTAACTCTTAAGTGAAATAAAATGAATATTTTAACATTAAACACCAAATCTGCTTTCTAAGAAGACAAGAAAGGGTTTTCAGAAGCCATATTTTTATTAAAAGAGACAAAGAAGGGGTACAATACAGCAACATTTATTAGCACAACTCACTTTCTAAAGAGAATGGGTGAGGAAAGAAGACAAGAGCCGGGAACAAGAGCACTACCAGATTTTTGTAGGGAAAAAAAAAAAATAGGCCTGTGCCATCCACAAATGCCTGGCTCAGAATCCCAAATCCACACAAATTAGCTCCGCTCACAGAAACAGCCAGGACAGCTCATGGTTCTCAAAAGTTTGGGGGTTTTAGATCAACTGAATACGCTGACGCTAGCAGTGCAGACTAAAACATGAAATACGAAGAAATGCCTCCGACCGCAGCCCACGAGGGACAAAGTCATCACAGGATGGTGGGCAAGCTCTGCAGGCACACCGCAGCGCTAACAACAGCTCAGAGACAAACCTTCTCAGTGGAGTACAATTTGCGGATTTGCTTTACATCGTGAGACCACGCTCAACAAAATATTAACCACTGCTTTGAAGTTGTCACATACAAAAAGGAAAAACAAGCTGTGTGTTCTTTTTAAGGACCCCAGCAGTTACTTAAGTCACGGAATAAATTTTCCCCTTCCAGAGAGATTTTGTACTTTAAGTCCCTGAGACAGCAGGTGAGCAGGACTCTGATGTTGGATTTACTGAAATAATAAAGGGTGAAAATACCCACACAAACAAGCTTCAGATAACTAAGCAATTCAAGCAACTGAACTAATGCTAACTGCATTATTACAAACACTACAAGAATGCTCAGAACACGCTCTGTTTTCTCAGTGCTGGTGGAAGCAGACTCTGATTCTGCAGATATTTCAATCCCTTTTATTTTGCTCATCTTGTCTCTCTTACCCGTCACGCATCCCAACATACCAGATTCAGGTCCCTTACGTAGTAACAAACGCTTAAACTGCAGCTTACTAACTAAAAAGGCATCCTTAGACCTCCTTTCCCACAGACACAGCGGGGTTGGGGGTTTTGTTTGTTTGTTTCATTTCCAGCAAAGCGATCTCAGAAAGACAAGTATTAACTCTCTGCATTTGTAACAAGCCCTATTCGTGAGAACCAAGTTCAAAACAGGACTTTTTCACTCTAAAATGAAAAACATCTCTTGGCATTATAAGAATTCAGCTGGACCTCAAAGACAGCATGAGAAGCAAGGCCTAAATACAAGTTCAGAGACCTAAACTTTAAAAGCAATCCGAGTGCACAAATATCCATGAAGTTTCAGGTTTCTACATAATGATTTCAAGAAATGCAGTATCAGTCCTTGGAAGTCAAGCGCTCTCTCATCCATTTACTACTGCACGCTAGCTAGGAAATACTGGTATGAAGTTTCATTTGCTAGGTACCCCTCCCACTGCTTAGGTGTATTCCAAGCTATACGTAACCAAATGGTATTTTTCTGCACAGGAGACTGACAAGTTAAAAAGTCTTACCAACCATTCTGAAACAAAACAAATTAAGAGAGAGGAAAAAAAAAAAAAAATCCTTTCTCAATTCCCTTCCTTAGTTGTACCTGTGAAAGACTATGACAGATAATAAAATACAGGTAGAGCAAAAGTTAGGTAGAGATGAGTGGGTTTAAGCCACAGGAAGATGACAGGTGAATTCAAAGAGGAGTTTTCGTAGACATTATGAAAATGCCGCTATTGCATTCTCGAGCTCACTCTTCTGAGGATTTTTGCACAAATTGACTCAAGCCTTCAGAGGGAGTGATCTTTAAAAGGGGGTGGAGAAGAATCAAAGGTGTTCCAAATCTGGATGAGCGCAACACAATTTACTCTAATTTAAAACTGTATGGTAGCAATACAAACTGTTTACTGGATTTACTTATTTAAAGATACCTCCACAATAACCAGCACAGTGGTAACCATTCTGGAGCTGTGCACAAGAGAGGTTCTGAGTCAAGGAAACCTCAGATGGAAAATACCTGCGGCTATAAGGCCAGTAGTTTTCTCTGCAATACCATCTGAAATGAAAGTGAATTTATCTGCTTTATGCCACATCATAGATTTCAAGTCCTCCTACTCAGCCAAATCTACTGAGAAACTCTATACAAGTCAGTGAAGCAGAATTAGAAATGAAAGGTCCTGTGTATTACTCACTGTGCGCATGGTCAGACTCACAAGGTAGCATTGTTCTTACCATATTAATTGCGACACTACATTTTTATTGGCTGTCAGACCTGCACACCAAAAGAACTGAACAACTGTTGTTATCGTTTGGAACTTTGTGGATAAAAAGCTGAGCGTCTGACAGATGTAGTAAGAGCTACTTTTGGGGTTGCACACAGAGCCTGATGGAAGCCTGTACGGAAACCTACCACACAAGAGCACCCAGGCTGTGATCCACGAGCAAGGCTCAGACGAAGCTATTCCTATGGGATTACACAGGGACCACCACTCTTAAGACACAGGGACAGTCGGTGAGAAACTGCAATGCTATTCTTATCGCCTATTTAAAGTCTGCTTAATAATGCAGCATTTAATAATGCAATCAGTGCTCCATGCTCAGTCTTCTCCAAGTCACTGGAGAAGCGTTGGATTCTCCCCCCACTTCTGTGGCGTCTCTCAAGATCAAGGTTGGAGGGTTTGTTCTGGGTCTGGTCAAAATGTGGATTTAACATCGCATTTTCTCACACAGCTTCAGTGTGCCACCTCTGTCATATGCACCATGATGCTCAAAATCTGAGTTCTGTTCAGTGCCTCCCATCCACCTGCCCTGTTTGTCCTACTCAAACTCAATGTACAGCCACAGCTCAGCCTCTCACTCCGCATTTTTCTCCGTTTTGCTCTCTCGTGTTCTGTCACCAATGTCACCAGATCCCAGCCTTCAGCACCATTCCTCTGCATGTCCCCGTGGGGAGAAAAGCAGTTCTTCTCCCCGCAGGGCCCAGGACAGCTGGCCGTTCAGCTAACCTGTCTACACCCACCTACCCTCCCTCATCCCAGCCCCTTCCCAACTCTTACTTTTGCTCTGCCACTTGGAAGTCAGGAGTTATATATTAAAATAAATCTTAAGAAATCAATAGTGTGTATAAAAGCAGCATCCCGAGCACATTTGTCTGTTTTCAGTCTCTTTCAGAACCAAAGTGCTTTGTAGCAGGAGGCACCTTCCTTCCATTCCAGCACGTGCCCAGTGCTTTGGAGCACCACTCTCATACATACTTGCACTGGCATCGTTTGCAGCCTTCATGACAATGTTTTGCAATCCAGCAGGAAAAATGGGCAGGAAACAGGTTCCAAACATGTTCTAGTTGGGCTCACATCAAAACAGGGGTAGCAGATAGCTGTCCTTCAAAGTACATTTTGCTTTAAATAACTATGTCAGTAGGCAGACATCCTAGTGATGGACATCGTGTTTACACAATAAAGTCCTTACAGGCTTACATGAGCTGCCAGCTGAAAACAGCGTACACCACCTCATAACTTATGGCCTTTTCTGCCAAGAAGAGGCAGCCTAAGTTTATTAAGGGGGAAGGAAACAGACAAAAAAAAGACAAACAGCGTTGCATGTGGCAACATCCTTGTGTGGTTAACCTTGCAGCGCCGCAGCCGCTGCGCAGTCGGCGCAGGGAGGCACCGACATCCAGCGGCCGTCTAGCGGCTCCGCAGCCCTTCGCCCGCCACGGGAGGTAAGCCTTCACCCCAGCCTGCCCGGGAGGTAAGCAGCCGAACACTGCACTGGTAACTCAAACGTAACTTCAAATGTCGAAATGCACAAGTACCATCCATCGGGCATTCAGCATCCCAAGGCAACCTCTTGTCTAGCTGCCAAAAGTTAAGCTCAAGCCAAGCAACAACTAACAGTCTTGAAAACTCTAGAGGTGGTTAAGAAGCTGCAGATAATTTAAAAGTTTAATTTCATATCAGCTACAGACCCAGTAAGGTAAGACTGAAACTTTCAAAGCTAAGTTTTCTTCTCTCAGAAAGAAGTCAGCATCTTCTTTGCTTCTGCTCCCCCTACGGTCTCCCGTGACTACTGTGCAAACATAGGCACATCGCCACTTACGTATGATAATGCTTTATTCCTACTCAGCATTCTTCATCCCAGAGTAACATGTTATGCCATTAGAAGACAGGTAGCCCTGCAAATTAACTAGACAGACCTTCATAAAAACGTCTGGTACCCAGAACTGGGGAGCACACCTTTAAGAGAGCTGTTTAGGGGCCAAAACAGGCATGTTTTCAAGGCAGTCCAACCTCAAGTAATAAAGTACCATAAAACAAAGCAGTAATAGCAGACAACCTACAATAAGAACAGAGTAATTACTTTACTTTCAGAAGTCTCCCTACCAACACTGCCTTTTGAAACACAAAGAATGGTTTGTTAGTACAATTCTAGCTGGACATCAGAAAAACATTTTGGAATACAGACAGGGAGAAGGAAAAAAGATACAAATACAGCTGCAGAAGGGCAACAGCACAGAACCGCATCGTCTGACCCCAAAAGCAGATGAAAACAAAAAGCCAGCACTGAGATGATAAAGCATATTGCACCCTCCCCGTTTTAAAAA
The DNA here is from genome assembly GCA_009819775.1 of Phoenicopterus ruber ruber. Classification (NCBI taxonomy): domain Eukaryota; kingdom Metazoa; phylum Chordata; class Aves; order Phoenicopteriformes; family Phoenicopteridae; genus Phoenicopterus; species Phoenicopterus ruber. Next base: position 613,274 of record CM020223.1, on the reverse strand, counting down.
TACAAAAAAAACTCATGTATTGAGCTCCTGATTTCATCCAAGCATTAGGGTTAAGAACTTTCAACAGCTTCATCTGCCTGCTGTAACAGCTCTCCTTCCTCTGTTTCTCTCTCATTACCGTAACAGTGGATTTGAAATACGAAGACAACTCTGGCAAGCATTTCACTCCTACCTACCAGTTCTGTATGTGAGCTTCACACACAGAGTTTGTTGGCAGGTATATCTTCCTACTTCCAGAGATGTTATCCCCCCAACGCTATATTCTGCTTGTTTATTGCAAAGTCATTAACACGCTGATTGACAATTATTAAGCAGTATTTCTGTGCAATAGAGGGTCTTGAATTATGACCATCAATTGCTGAGAACATACAGTCATGAACAAAAAATGGGTGTCTTCAAAAAACAAGTCATTTTGCATAAAAGTTTTTAAAACATTAACATGATTCTGTGATGAGCAGCTATGACAGATTCACTAATATTTTCCACCTTAAAATTTTACTTCAACAGGGTATTCCTAAAGCTGGCTATTTCTTCTTTTCCCCAAACACTTTCCAAGGAAACTCAAGAGTGTGACATTACACATAGGCCCAGTGACATTATCATCTTCACTGCACCAAAAAGAAAAAAAAAAAAGAAAGAGTGAGTAAAATGGTAAAGATTGCTGATAAAGTTTTTCATGATCTCTGAAAATGGTTCTAGCAGCACAGGTAGAAATATCAAAAATCATAAGAGTATGTAGTTTTAGGATATTTTACTATACTTAATAACCTATTAATTTACTACTTTCTACAGTAGGTGTAAAAGTTGTTATCAAACAATAACCCAGAATTTTACTTGGCAGCACCCAAAAAACAAGCCACAAAACCTTGATAGATCATTTCTCCTCAATGAGGTTTACAGTATGTAGAACTGAAGAATTCAACTACAACAGCAAAGAGCTGTTTTCTCCTAATAAACCAAACGTCAAGTAGTAAAGAAAAAATACACCAAGAAAACACGAAGCTTTTGTGTTAAATATACACATACACACAATTCTCATAAGTAAAAATAAAATCCATTGTCCACAAATTATGAAGCAACAGGAGAATGTAGCCATTACCTCTTGGTTATCTTTATTCTGATTTGCCCAGAAAATCTTATGATAAAGCGTCTCCATTGAATTGCTGGAATCTGATCTGTCAAAACAATGCCGATCCAGCACTTCTAAGGTGTGCAAAACGCGGCTGATGGTCACCCCTAGAGACGGCAGTTAGAGAGGAGGGAAATAAAAAAAAGGAAAAAAAAAAAAGGCTTACACAGGAAGACATTGCATTACATCCATCTGTCAAATCTATTACTAGAATTAATCGTGGTGCAACAGGATTACACTCAAGAAGAACAGATGTAAACCCTAAAGCTCTCAACGTTTGTTTCATTTTGAGTTGTCTTACCTGCAGTTGATTCTTGGCACTTGTCAAAAGACCACCGCACCTCCACAGCACGACCTCTTTGTTTTATCTGCTGTTCTACTTCATAAATCTTTGCCCGAACCTGTAAAAAAAGATAGTTGTTAATTAGCTAGTGGCGGGAAGTCTCAATTTTCATTTCAACGTTGTGACAGCTTTGTCAGCAGGAGCAAGGTACCCTATGGTGTTCCACAACACTCCCTACGTTTGGGAACAACAAACTGAAGTGCGGTCTGTTCAAATGGTTTTGTCTGTTACGACTCATCTTGTACAATAAAACACATTTTCCTTACATTCAACCCAGCAAAAGGTAACTTCCAGCGTGTCTGAAAAGTCGCATCTCACAATACGGTACGCCAAGCTTCCTCTTATTTGCCATTTAACATCTTAAAGTAATTTCAGTTTAATAACAGAAAACATCTGTATGTAATTAAAATTCCCGTATTTCCACCAAATCAGTACCTGAATGAAGTACACAGTAAGGGCAGCAAAAATTAGCACAACACTAGTCTTGAAACTAGACCTACAGGAATATCTAAACTCGGCTGTAGTCCTAATGATCACAAATCATTGTTTGGGAAATAAAACAGATCTTAATAGTCTGACAATGACAAAAGCTTACCTGCTGATTAAATGCTGAATTTCCACCTGGCATAGGTAAACTAGATGGAGCAACTTGAAGTAAATCCAGAGGTGAGCCTGGATTAACGTTCTTATTTTCATTTGTGGAATAATTCCACACCAAGGCACTTGGGCAACAAAGAGTTACAGTCTGCAAGCAATAGTACAAAACAGAAGTAATTTCTTTTTCTAAACACGTGTGACAGACAATACCAACAATAAGAGTCCATGAGACTAGAATCACTCTTGGTCTAACTACTACAGGGAAAGAAACAAAAAGACAGGCCTATGCACAATTACTATAAAGCATCCATTTGAGGAAATTCAACTACTATATTATTTTCCTTCTTCATTATTAAAAAAACTATTTAAATATATACATGTTCAATTCCCATTTGTATTGCTTTCATAACGCCATCAAAGAACACCACCAAAGGTTAATTTCAGTCAGATCCTTTCTGTGAAACGTGAATGGGCTTTAGAAAAAAGAAGTCATTTTGGTGTTCAGCTTACAGAAAGAAGCTACATGTGAAAAATTAAAATTTAAGAAATTAATTAAAATCAACTCTCCTGTCAAGATTTTAAGCACAAAAGAGTCATTGAAATGCACCATGAACTTAAGATTTACTTCAAAAGAAAGATTTTGCATTGACAGGCTTCAAAACAGCCATTTTATAATGGCTTGTCAGCAGGCACCTATTACCCTGTAGCATCTGGTATTGTACAGAGCAAAAGCAGAATGCTCTGGTGTTTTGGGGTCAGCCCTTAAATATCATCTAAAATGATGGAATTTGATTCATCTTATAGATGTTTATTTTTGAGACTGCTGGATTACTTCTCGGGAAGCTCCCCCAGTCCAGATCTGAATTACAAAGCAGCACCGTAGCAAAAACATTGCCTCGAGAAATGCTCCTCTGAAAGACAGAGAGCTTGTCTGAATCCAGGCTGTCCTCTGGCCCCGCTTGGTAGCACGAGGGGTAGAAAAAAGAGCAGAGAAAACACACACACATACTCAAACCCAAATAGTACAGGAAGAGCAGAAAGACTGCCAGCTGTGCTGCTAGCAGAGAAGAGCTGTAAAGCTGCCAGAGTACACAAGCATACCCCAGCAGCCCAGGAGGGACACAAACGCCGACGTTCCCAGGACAGATCCCTGTTCAAGAGGAAAAGAGTCACAGTGTGCCAAAAGCCCGACGGGATCTAACTTCCCGACTCACGCGCCCTCAGCGGAGAGAGGGATGCGGATACTCTGCCGCTTTCTTTCCTCGGAGAGCACTGACTGAGCCTTCCCTGCGTACAGCCGGGCCTGCCTCCAGGCTCTGGACTTCCCGCGCTGCGACGACTCTGGGAAAGCAGCAGCCCTCGGAGAGGGAGCTGCGTACCACGGGAAAGTGCTCTTTTACTGGGGGGGTGGTCCAGCACAGGAACAGGTTGCCCAGAGAGGTGGTGGAGATGTTAAAAATCCAGCTGGACACGGTCCTGGGGAACCTGCTCTAGCTGACCCTGCCAACCTCACCCATTCTGTGAGTTTGTGATCCCGCGAGCATCAGCATACTCCTGGCACCACCACCAGGACATCTCTGTGCAACCCCCCGAGACAGACAACTGAACAGATAACAGCAGGAGGGTCTGAGGAAGCCTCACCAGGTCAGCACTCAGGAAGGCAAACAACCGCAGCTCATCATACAAGTCCTTTTTTAGAAAATAATAAAATAATTACTCTCTTGACAATTCTGCTATTGCCGAGCAACAAGCACAAGTGAACAGTCTCTTCTGTTCCACGGTTTTAAAAACTGTGGAAGTTGATAAGGCAATATAAACTGCTCGTAATTCTGACAAAACCCAAATGAAGCAGCCTGCAGTGGCACCAAGCATCGGTGACAAGCTGGAAGAAGCAAGGAAATCCTCAAAGATTAGAGCTTGGAGGAGTCAGTATGGTGCCGTCTTCTGTCCAGCCGCACTCAGCAGACGGTTGGGGTCTGGCAGAACTGTGCAGGTTCACTGGTGATGAGAACGTGATGAGATGCGCAGAGCGTTACTGCAACCAGAAACACTCCATCACAGAGGGAAGGCTTGGCCATCCCTGGCCACAGAGACGCTCCTTCCCGCAGCAGAGGTGCGGACAGACACGCAAGCTTCTCCAGGAGGTTCCACCATCGCACCTCAGCCTGCGTGGAGAGTCCACCCTCCCACTCCCCACAGACCCACTCAGTCCTCACCCTTTAATGGACGCAGGTACATCCCAAACCACAACTAGCGCACCTTGTCACACCCCAAAACCATGCTGTTTTCCAACAAACTGAACGGCTATAGCCTTGAAAACAAAGAGCAACAGAACATTGGCCTACCTGCAGCATACAACTAAGTCCATACACCAGTGGACGGTGTTGAGGGCAGGAGAGGAAATCTGAGCAGGCCAGCTGTACCGGGCTCACCACGGGACCAGGGGCGGTCGGACTGGGGGCTGCCAGGGGAGGGTTACTTGCTCCAATAATCATGTGAGGAGAGTGCGCAGCTACAAGGTTAGGACCATCGCTTAGCAATAAAGATAGGCGTCTGGCACAAAAATAAGCAAGGCGACGGGACAGGTAAGCTGACTGAACAAACTCTTCTGAATACTGAAATTTAAAAAAAAGCATAGTTTACTACACAGCCTCCTCCATGTATTAATTTTATTTAGCAATCTAACATTGGACATGCATAAACTAGAAGGGATCTCCTCAAATATTTAAGAGTCCGGAAGTTAAAAAAGAAAAGAGCTGCTCAAATGCAAATCCGTATTTCTGTCTCTTAAAAATTTCATCTGCCTGCCAGGACCGGTTACAGTAACAGAATCCTTCTACCAATTCAAGGTAAGGTCTATAAAGCATGAACATTTTAAAGGTGTTTGTAAATTCCAAACATGCACCGTGCAATATATTTCCCTAAATGTCCTAAATAAAAATGTTTATATAGATTTTACCACTACAAATATTAAAATCATTTAACAGGTATGAATCACGCTTATATTGATTTTGGCTTTAAAACATGCATGTACCTGCAACATTAGCGGCAACAACAGCTTAAGAAGATCATCATCGGTGGGTCTAATTTTTTCCAAAACATCCAGTATCCATGTCAAATACTCGTGTCTCTCGAGCATTCCTTCCTTAAAGGATTTAAAATAACACATCACATATTAACTGGGAGCACTAAACAAGGTGTGTAATTACAAGTTTTATTTCATTTCTGGCTTAGCTGTCATCACCCCTGTCAGCACAGAGCTACCAGGACCCTCACCCACCACCACACACGCAGGAACCAGCCACCATCCCGGCAGCCCTGCGGAGAGGGAAGCAATTGCGTACAGCACCGATGATCTCTGCAGTTGGGATTCAGCAGGCTGCCTGATTTACTGCTGACAGACAGACTCCCTCCCGGCAACCCTTCTGTGATTTCTGTCCTCGGGGAGAAATAACCAGAGAGTTATTCTGTGCTAGAACCGCGTGGAACTGAACAGCCAGGCCACCACTCCAACACCCAAGGCTTCGTGTGCCACAGCCATTAAAAACACTCTTAAAAGATGAGGTAATACAGAAGAGATGGAATAATTGAGAACATTGCTGCAATCGCAATCAAGCACACTAAGCAAATCAAAGCTTTTTCAGCTAGCAAATCTTTAAAATGAATTAGCATTTACAATTTATGCAAGTCTTATGACAAAAGCTACCAGTAAGTTCTAAAATTGAACTTTCCAAGAATGGTAACCTCAAAAAAAAAAAAAAAATCCATGCACTTCTTGAAGTATTACCTGAAACATATAAAATGACAATTTTTCATTATATTCCCACTGCTTCAGGGCTTGTTCCATCTCTTGAGGCACCACTACAGAGCTGTTGCCTTGACTGGAACTCACATGATAGAACTCCGCAACCTTCGCCAGCTGCTCTCGAAGGTATCTGGTTATAATTTGAGTCCATTCTACAAAGTAAATTTGCAGTTAGAACACTTCAGGTGATAAAAGGTTTCTTCAACAGTGAGAACTGAAACAAACTTATATTGCCTTTGTCATCAAAAATCTTCCTCTAAAACATTAACCCGCAGTTGCATAATGCAGCACCTATTGTGAATTAATGGGCTGCTCACGTGCCTCTCCTGGGCGCTGGTCTCAAAGCACACATATTGTCAAGCGTGCAAGCAGCCTGCTCGCTTAGCGTGACGTAAAAAGCACTGACACGAGGTATGCCTTCAGGGAATCGCCCGTCTCTTTCAATCGATTTCAGCATTGAGCCACAAACCAGCCTTGAAACAGATAAAATAAATATACTTCATCACTTCCATCTGGACCTTTACTCTCGTCTTCCTTCCCTCTCCAAATATAGCCAAGATAAAACTCAACGGGACTTTGCGCAAGCAACGGGATATAAAACTGTTCTTTCTATAATCACTCTGAAACAGACAACTCCTCCAGATTTTTACTCCGATGGGAATGCAAAAGCTCAGGAGGAGTTTCTCAGGTCAGAGCGACCAGCACAGGGCAGAGGTCTGCCAGTAAGACTGATTTTCTTTCCTTTGTCCTAGATACATCAGTAGGTGCTGTTCAGCAAATACACAAACCTACTAAAAATTACCAGTTTTTCTCTCTGCTTCAGCAGTGATTCTGTATTTAGTATAATTTGGAGAAATTACTGAACAACAGTAAACTTCCTTGGTCACATACATAACGCTTTGGGAAAAGAGGAATTGTAAGGAAGGCATTCTCTTAACAGTAACTGGAACAACCAGGGATATTTGTTAATATCTCAGAGACAAACATCTGACAGAGCTGTATTTAATCAGCGTGCAGCATATTTTAGAAGAGCACACTCTTTTATGAATACATAATGCAGTTGCTTTGACAACCTAAGCCTGTTTACTGTCAGAGTTACAGGCACTACCACTCTCACCCACAACTATTTTCGCTGTTTACTACCCACCTC